>CM053271.1:4682348-5282348 GCA_028583415.1 Protea cynaroides | reverse complement strand
AACTGCCTCAAAGCTCCTCTTGCACACTCCAAATCCATAACCAATACCAGGATATGGAATTCATGGTGATTATTACGGCTTTTTATCTTACTCGCAATTATATAGTTCTGTAAGCCATTATAATCACATTAGATTGCCTATTTACAGATTTTAGTGGATTCTCACCTTTTGTGGGAAGTTAAGCACACATTGAAAAAAAAAAACTAGGAGAAAGAGGTCAGATAAAGGAACATTAGAGTATCAATCTAAATGTTTGGCCCATGTATACTGACATTAAGATGTCAAATGGAACAAAATAGTTACATACTTCTTTTTTTTAATGATAATATAAGTTAACACATGTTCTGTTAAATCAAACCCATCATTTCACAAAGCAACAAGCGTCTACATGTCTCAAATGATCTCAGAAACCATCGTGGACCATACCTGCATAATAGCCTCCTTCAGTTTTGAATGAAGATGGGATCCTGAATCTTTGATGCTTTTAGGAGGCCATATCTGCACCCAAAAAAACACCAATTATAAACAAGTCATATCCCACATCTAAAATTAGAAATAAGGAATTTACTCTGACCCCTAGGGGATAATCGATTTGGAATATAATGAAATAAAGCTACTTTAACCAGGTACTTGTGAACCTAGAAAAATATCCCTGTCCTATAACTTGTAATAAAGCTAAAGAATGAAATCAGATCAAATAGAGCTAGCCCACTCTACTAGTGATATAGTAGTATCATGCAGTATATTTCATCTTTTGCACTGAAGGATCCATAGCAAATTGGATCCTATTCATTTGATGCAATCACATTCTATTTCAGATTTTCAATACCCCCCCCCAAAACAAAGTTTTGAAATGCAAGATTATTTATTGTGAGAAATGTACGAGATCTGAAATTTGCATCTATTGCAACCCATTTAACCTTTGTAATTTGTATACACCATTATGAAAATGCAAATTCTCAAGTTAACTCATGTCATTAAAGATTTGGATATATCATCCTATTCACACATTTACTTTGAGCCCATAAAAGTCAAAACACCAGAAATCCTCTGAAACAGTTTCTCCAAGAAACACTAGAGGGTGTGTTTCCAAAAAGTCCCTTATATGAAGTGCAGACTGCAGACCCTTTTATCAACAACACTAATCAGATCCAAAACTTATTATTACTGATGGACATGTCAAGATCAAGAAACATTTTCTGTTAGCAAATCAATTACCAATATCTGAAGAGAGAGAGAAATAATCAAATATAATCTTTATTGTAAGTGGATACTACCGCAGTAGAACACAGAGGACACACGTATCCTGCCGGTGCATTGTGTTGAGGGCAGCTTTTAATATGGGACACCAAGCAATTTGTGTGTATCACATCTGAAATGAGCAGGGAAGAAACATCAGTAATGCAGCATCGAACATAGCTCAACAGGCTGGATTGCAAGGAAAAGAATTACACATCAGGGGAATTGACTGAATGTGATTGATCACATACGCAAGCAACCCAATCTAGTAGTTTGAGGGTCAGTTCCATCTTCAAGCACAGCCTTACATAGGCAGCATGTAGGAGGCCAATCATACTCTCCATCTATCACCCAGTCGGAATAAGTACGTACCTTAATAAAAATGATAAATGTAGCACTACAGTCATATGCCATTGAATAATATATGCCATATGATTATGGTAAAACACATGCATATGCAACATATTCAAACTTTTAAAGTAGCAAAAATAGCCAGTTAGACACAAACAGAAGAAATGCTTACCAAATAATCCATCTTATAATAATGAACTTTGCATGTATTTTTCAGAAAAACGATGTACAGTAAGGATTCAATGAATATAAGCACAACAAGTTTAACCAGCAACTTTTGTGACTGACTGACTGACATCAGGTAGGAAGCAGCACTACATTTTAACAGTCCATCACTACTAATCTCAGGATAGATTTAGGTTCAGTTGAATGTCCCGATCCGGTATGAGGTTGAGGTTGTTAAATATCAACTAGAGTTGTTAGGGAGTTCACTCTCTGAATTAAATCCAAATCGGTAATTACTTTTCTCAGTAACAAGTTTTCCATGGTATAACGGAAAATTCCCATTGAGTGAGGGACATTATTTCCTAGCTCGCATAGGAATTGCACCTTTATGAGATCATAAATATTGTTATAAATGTACCAATTCTCCCAAGTAGTATGTTTTTCATTGTTGACAGAAGATTATCATCTAAAATACTCCCTCTGTCCCGCAATGACTGTTCCCTTTAAAAAAGCACAAAGTTTAAGAGTGATAAATTATAGCATTAAGATAGTCTTATGTGCCAATTTTTCTCTCTCTGCACTACTTATTTGAAACCTCTTAAATGGATTGTGATAATTAATGCAAGGAATTAAATAGTACATTAATAGAAAGCCATTTCCTAATTTGAAAGCTGGGCAAAGATTTTGGGACAACCCAAAATGGGAAGGAGGACTGCCTTTGCAGGACGGAGGGAGTAACTGTTGTTGGGGCAATGAAACATTGACCCTATTAGGAATTTAGGAGTCACATGATTCTAAGATCAGAGGCATCCCTGTTTAAGTATGTCAGCTCTTCATTGTCTGCCTCTTGGTTTTCTTCTTCCATCAGATCACTATATTTCTCCCCCACCCCCCTCCACCAAAGAAAAAAAGAGAAGGTTATGATATGTACTTCTTACAGGATTCAGGAGGATTGAAAACGTCTCCAGCTCCATATATCAACCAAGAGTCCTTGATAAGCAAACAGATTGTAACTTTTTAAAATGCAACTCTAGTATAACTATACAAGAATATAAAGTGCATACACAGTGCACGAGGTTCCCACCACTGTAGGGTCTGGGGAGGGGTATATGTACAAGAAAGATGAATGAGATAAATTTTAATAGTGTAGAAAGTATCAATTTTATATGATTTGTATTTTTGACTTCTAAAGATATACTCATACAAAGATCTCCTCTCCTTTCTACAGCTTTGCTAATTGCTAGTATAATCCATACAAAAGAAGAGGAAAAGAATCAGATTTTAAAAAAGTACATGAAATGAAATGAAAGACTGGAAACTATACTGAGATAAGTGGAAGGGGATAGTCTATCAATAAAGACATAGCAATCAGCAGAAAAAACAAGTATAAATTGTTACCACACATATCCGGTGCTCTGGAAAACAAATGCAGTCCCCACAAACAGGGACCTTATGCACGAAGCAGTAAAGCTTTGTTGCCTGAAACAATAACATTTCCATATCTTAGTAATCGAATAAGGTATAGAGTTTTAGATATGAACAGGAATTCAATACGGAGAAAGTGCAAACAGAGGAAATCAGATATTGAGAACAGTATGTAGTTTAATTTTTTTTTTTTTCTTTTAACAAAAGTTCCCATTAAGCTAACCGTGAACCACCCCCCCCCCAAAAAAAAAAAAAAAGTTTTTGAAGGTCACCATTAATAACGTAACTATTAGCGGACTTTCTTGCTTCTCAACTACAGTGTGATCCCTTACCCAAGCTGATGTTCTCCCTTGGCCCTTGGTAACTGATGCAGTTTGATATTCAAGAAACAAGAATTTTACAGGGAAGGAGAAGTATTACAGATGGAGAGGGTAAAGAAAGCCGACTTCCAGGGTAGATGCCTCCAGTTACAAGAGGAAGGACTTAACATTTTCATTCATATCCGCTACTACTATCTTCTACCCTTATTTATACTCTCTAACTGACTGACTACATTCAGTTACATTAGTTATTTGGAATATTCCTGTAACAACCTAATCTCACTGATCTTGATCGCCTCTAACTGTCGTAACAGTAACAGCGAAGAGCTAATGCATGGTGAACCAACTACTCAAACATAAATAAATTGAACAAGGAAAACTACAATTAGTCACTAGAAGCCCTGCCAACTACCACTGCGACAAGGCCCATCACCATTTCTTCTTTACGGACCCTTAGTAGATATCAGAAACCGAATCAGACCTACACTATTCTCATAGATTGTCTTGCATTGCTTTCTCTTCCTCCGAACCTTTTCTCTCTCTCTCTAATAATTTTCAGCGTCACGCTATAAATCCTAATGTTCGGCGTTATTAAGCTACATAACAAACGAAATTCAAGGATCGCCAGAGCTTCATCTATCATTTTATCCGACAAAGTACTTAGCCTTAATAAATTCTAGTGCGGATGGAGAAATAGTAAAATTTTCCCACAGATGGGTGTGGGCAAAGAATAAAATAATAGGACGAATTCTGTAAATAAACAGCGATGAGGGGTGTGCGGAAAGAAGCAATAGATCGAGGCAGGATGTGTAGTATGCGTACCTTGCGGCATTTGCAGACCACCATCGAATCGGCCGGTGAAACTGCGCCAACCAAAAGTAAGTTATAAATTGAGAAGTAAGAGATAACTGGAAGTTGGGATATGAGAGATATGCAGTGAATTCGATTACTTGTTTGTAAATTGAAAGAGGGTAAAAGACAGGGAGACTCATAGAGATAAATGAATCTGTTGGAAGAATAGTATCTCACATGGTGTTCTTTCTTCTGTGATGAGCTCGGTACGGTAAGTCTGTATAAGGTAAGCCCCCTTTGCCTTTGCAGAGACGATACAAAACTACAAAGCAAGCGACGACCTGAAGATGTACGTTAGACTTGTGAGATACATAGAAGCACAATAGTGCGATCCAAAACATGATCATCAAAGTTGGATTCTCTATGTACGGTGGATGTGAAACATGCGTGATTTGAGCTGATAGTGTGGACACTGTCCTTTTATAATTTAATATTTTATTTATTTTTACCATATGCGTGTTCGGATTAGTGCATACCTCGTTAATTAGCCAAATGTCAAAATTATGTTAAATTCCATGACGTATTCATGGTTTTGAAAAATTGTACCATAGGTATTTCACGTTTCAAAAATCATATTTGAGATATATTTTTTCTTATTTCCAACATTAGCCCTACCATTACCTCATCTTCTTCAACGATTTTCTACAGCTCCCCTTCTTGGTTGATCCATTCACTACCCCTAAATCCCCAAACCCAACACATTCTCTCTGTTTTTCTCTAATGACAATCCACTTTAGGAGAAAATAATAATGGATACAAATATAATCGTAAATGGGGAATTTAAGATGATCTTTGAGAAAAAGACACGTGTTATGCATTTAAGGCGTGATGAATGAGAATAAGAAATGTTCGAAAAAGGAACTCGTGTTTGACCCCAGGTGATCCAGACATAATGGGATTAATTGATGGGGTGGCTGGGCATTTAATGGACTGTCATTAATGTTCATAAATACTAACACCAACCATAATGCCAAGTAAATCGATTTGACTGGTCAGGTCACCATATCATGGACCGAACCAGCAAAAAGCATGACTGACACTCGATAAAAGTGTAATGACAGAGACAAACATCAGAAAATATGGAGAACGTGAACTATAAGGGGGTCGAAAAAGGCCAAGGGGGGTCGTAAGCGGCTGACAAGACGTCCCAGCGCCGCCTTAAGAGGTCGTAACCTCTCAAACCTACTGTTTTCTAGGAGGCTGATGATCGAGATGGTGGTAGGTGTGGAGAGGTTTGTCTGAAAAGTTTCCTCTGGGATTTATATATAACAAAAGGATATCAATTGCAAAGGGATTCGAAATTTTCATATCATAAGGAAAAACATCATAACCATATATTAATCCTCTTGTGTTTTACTCTCTCTATGGTTCTAAGATCTCACTTAATTAGAGAATAAGGGAAGATGGTGGTGGCTCCAATATCTCAAGGAACCCCATCTTCAAGGAGCTCTAGTGTTCCACAAAGAGCTCCGTACAATGTGTCCCTGGAGGTCTCTAGCTTTAGCATCGAAGAGGCTTCGGGACATATCTTGCCTACTTTCTTATTAGGAAAATTTTCATATACACTCCATTAAGGATAGGAAACCTCATCTAACCCCACAAGATTACAAAAACCTCAATCACATCCAACTAACTGACAGAATTATTGAAATACAGTTTTACCCTTCATATTAAAAATAAAAAAATTAAAATAATATAATGAATGACTAATCTGACCTTTGTAATGGAACTGTGTTTCTTTCTGTTTCACTCTCACCCAAACCCTAATCCCCTCTACGTTGGTCCCCTCTGCCTTGTCGTCGGCTTTCACTTTTCCCCTTCCTCCGCTCATGGTTTGCTCCGCTCGACTCCAAGTTCAGACTCAAATTTTGACATCCCTGATTTCGACGCCCGCACACCACCGCTGCAACTCTTGTTTTTTTATCTGTCGGAATTTACGATTCCCATTTTGTATTTAGTTTCAGTGAACCCTAATAACAGGGACACCAAGGGAGTTCAGTTTTAAGGATTTAATCGATGTTTTCTTTAATCGAGTTCAGTTTTCTTGTATTTTTTTTCTTTAAAGAAGAGAAGATGGTCGATTTGTTTCAGAAATCAACTAGATATGGTTTTTAGACGGCCGGCTATGTGGACAGTGAAGCCTGGTTTCCTCTTCATCGAAATCGTATCCATTGTTCTGCTACTCAAGCTCGAAATGCCCTACTCTCTGAATGCGGATCTCGTTCTATAGCTTGCAGATACTGATTACTTTAATCTTGGGTTGGACACCACTTAGGCTTCGTGAACAGAGGACTTGAAAGTGGTTTCGATTTTTTTTTTCCAATTTCACTATTATGAAAGGAAATGGAAATTTGGGGGTAAGGTAACAAATGAATAAAAGGGTATTTTAGTCTTTTAACAAACCTAAAATGGTAGTATGGTCCGTTAAAATATTCAGCGCAACTGACGTCAGCAACTAACGGAATTTTGTTAACGGAGTGGACTTCGTTGATTAACGGAACAAACTTTTTGGATACTAGATGAGGTTTTTGTAATTTTTTGGAGGTAGATGATGTTTCCAATCTTTATTGGGGTGTATATGAAAATTTTCCTTCTTATTACTAGGTGTTTCATCTACCTGACAGGATCAGAGAAGCTGAATGAATTCCACCGACAACTTCCACCACTCCTTTCCTTCCGACCTTTTAGTCATAGACACATTCCCTTCTTCCCCACTCTAAGGAACCCGAAATTCTTCAAGAAAACGAGAATGCTTTCAGCTAACTAAGCAATCTGTGATCGACGAAATGCAAAGGACGAGATACAGGATGGGAAAGAAAAGTAGAGAGGGTAAGGGAGAGAAAAAGTCGTCGGTGACAGAGATACAGGGGAGAGAGAGAGAGAACTGTATCTTCTCAATCTACTCACTCCGTTAACCAAATTATAGTGAAACTCGAAATCATAGTATTTGTTACCTTCTCTCATTAAATCGTTCCTTGTGCTTCGTCGATTGCTTGTTCCCCTTGCGAATCGTTAAAGCGGAGAGAATCAAGCATGAGTTCCAGATTGACTTGGACTCAAATCATTGACGAATTCGCTTAATTAGGTTTCTGTTTTTCTTTTTTCGTTTCTATCTATTTTCTCTGTTTTTTTCGCTGAACTACAACGGGAGGGACAGAGAAGAAGGTAACGAGAAAGAGCAGGGGAGGATGAGAGAAGGGACGGAAGGTAGAGATAGGTTTGCAGAGAGAGAGAGAGAGAGAGAGAGAGAGAGCAAGGGAGAGAACCATCACAAATAATATTCATATACAGTCAAATTTCAACCATTTCATTGTATATTTCCTTTTATTCTCTCTTTTTCCACTCTTCGTTTTTTTTTTCTTTTAATTTTAAATTTCCATTTATGCATTTGCTTTGAGCTTTAAGCCCAAAGTCCAAACATTTGGGTGAAGGAATCTACCCCAGCAGGAGAAAAAAAATGCATTAGTTCCTTTTCTGCTTTGGAATTTCCATGGTGAAAAGAAAAGGGCACTCTAATGCTGTTCTCGCTTGAAATTTGATGATTTTGTGAGCTTCAAATCAGATGACCATCCTCCAGGCGTTTCAAGGGTTTTTTTAGCTGGTTGCACTGGGAGGAACAGAAAAGATGAAACCAAAAATGGTGTGAAGGTTCTTTGATTCCGCCGTTCTAACCATTTTCTTGTCCAATTTGATTCCTCCCAAAAGATCATGGGGATGAATTGAAGGATGGGGTGGGGTTACAGGGGAGAAGCCACCGGAGGAAAATATCGGATCGTGGGACAAGACGGGTGCAGGGGAGATTTATGCCGATCAGGGTTAAAATTGAAAATATGAAAATAGGAGGTAAGGGGGAGATGAGTATGAAAGTAGGAGGTACTTCATCATGAAACGTGAGATACTTATGGTATGAATTCTCAAAAGTTAGGTACCTCTACTGTACTTTATTTTAAATTAAATAAATTGTTGCGTATATCTATGCATTTTTTTTTCTTTTTTGTTTCCAGTTGTATTTGTATGTCATATTTTCTTAAAGCTATTATTTCTAAATTGATGGTCTTTGTTTGGGTTGAAGCTCAACATATATGCAAGGGACCTTAGGGTATGCTCACAAAATTTGGGCCCATCAAGTTTGCCATATGTTAAATATTTGAATCGCTAAGATAAATTTATGTAAATAGACTTCTAAGGATTTTCTTTTAAATTGAACAAGGTTTTCAATTCGATATTTTGGTTTTTCTATCTTTATTGGTTTTTGGATCTTTCCTATTAAGCACAACCCCATGAGGATCAATCAGTGAGCAGACTAGCAGAGCTAATGAACTATCTTATATTGAAAGATCAATTCATACTAACTCGGCTGCACCAATAAAGGGGAACTAAGGTTTTAAGGAAATCGATTGGTATGACAAGACTCACGATTGAGCCTCACCACAGATTATCGATGCTTCTTATGGTGCTTATATTAGATGACTTAATTATGATTTGACAGTGATTAAAATAAGTTATGTTGTTGGTCTTTGCATTTATAGTTTAGATTAATATTTCCAACAATTGATCACATGTCAATCTTCAACCCCTACATCCATTGAATGATCAATATTTTAAGTTGTTTAATTTTTAAATATTTTTATTTTTTTTAATTGCAAAGCAACGCAGATCCACTAAATGGATATTGGATACTGTCGTGGTTATGTTTTTTGCCAGATCTTTAACGAGTCCAATTTGTTTTCAATTATTGGAGGTTCTAATCGCCAATTTAGAGACTGAGGTTAACTGGACACGTCCATTAATACAGTTAAATCCAACCACTGAATGGAGATTGGAATCTCCAATAATTGGATACGATTTCAAGTCATCTTTAGCCACTATTATTTCTCTTACGGTTATGTTTGTTTCAATGTAAAAGGATGGAATTTTTTTTAGATGCATTGAAAAGTGTTTTAAAAATATTTAAAATATTGTAATCTGATCACGTTCAGCTCTGTCTTTTGTCCTTTTTAAATCCATTTGAATCCATTCTTTTCCGCCTTTCGGTTACCGCTCGATGAAACCTCCGGTCGTTTCGCGTTTTCAAATACGTTCCCCCCAAAGGAATTCTATGTGATATTATATGATCGTCATCTCTTCTTGTAAATATTCCCATTTCACAGTGCAACTCTGTCTACACGCGACCTCTTTTCTCCGCACACCAGGAAACCCTAAATCTTTAGGCTTTTAAATTCGACATTATGAGCTCGGCCCTTCCTCCAATGTCGGGGCGGGAACTTTATAATCCTCCTTCTGATGGCATCTCCAACCTTCGTTTCTCTAATCACAGTGACAATCTCCTCGTTTCGTCATGGGACAAGGTTAGTGATTTGTATTATCATTCTCTTCTTCACCTGGAGCTTGGTTCAGTTGGATCGACCTCTGACGCTGGCTTTACTTCTTACATTGTGCTTCTATTATTTCATTGACTATATCATATGTTTCAATTTCCTAGACCGTTCGGTTGTACGACGCAAGCGCAAATGTCTTGAGAGGAGAGTTCAAGCATGGGGGCCCTGTATTGGATTGTTGCTTTCATGACGATTCCTCCGGCTTCAGCGCCAGTGCAGATTGCACTGTGAGGCGGTAAGGGAAATGCCTCGTCTTTTCTTTTCCTTGTTTATTCTTTTCTAAATGCAGCATGTTAATTTTCAGGTGTTGGAAGATGGTCAACAATATGTTTATTTTATTTTTATTTTTTGTGCTCAAAACTTTCATTCTTGGTATTGGCATTTTTATTGTGGAAGACCTTTTTGTTTTTAATCCTTCTAGAGTTATTTCTGCTTACTTCTAGTTTTCCTGCAACAGAACCAGCGAGAGAATGACATTGTTTATAGAAAAGAAGCTTCAGTAGCTCATTCCAATTTTAGGCTTACACGACTATAGGGAGACAAGCATACAACAGCATTAATATATCAGTTTATACTAGAAACTTCTTCCATAAATTATCTACATCTTCTGGCTTATTTGAGCAGCTTTACATCCTATTGTTGTGCTAATCGCATTATAGGTTATGTTATGTAAGTGTTTGATTACCATATAACAATGGTGCTTATAATTGGTCAATTGCTTCATGTACTATTAAAATTTCCTCATCCTCTTCCCATATGAAAGGATTTGGTATTTTTCAAGGTTCATTTTTTATTGTTTTGAATGATTCATTAGTGTGAAATTAAAACTATGATCTATCCTCCTTTAAAGTTGCTAGCACAAAATCATAATAGGGATTTGTGATAAATACTTCCGTAGGCTTACAATGAAACCTGTTATTTTTGCTCGCTTTCATTGCAGCAAAGTTGTCAACCTGAAATTCTTAACCAGTATAGTCCTGATATTGAGAAGAAATTTCGCAACACATGATGTGTAATACATACTGCATGATTGCCTTAACTTCTTGGGGCTTTTGCTTCTTAGCTTATAGAGGCCAGGTTCTAGGGTATTCTGAAAGGTTAAAAAGGGCGTGGCTGATCAAAGCATTTTTTTGGGAATATTTATCACCAGAAGGTCAAGAAACTCCAGAAGCATTGGCTTGAAATTTCGTCCGAAACATTGAACTTTTGACGAAATATTTAGTTTTTGATAAGAGTCGAACCACCAAATTGACACGTGAAATTAACCAAAATTGGCCGAAACATTTTGGTTTTGGCAGTGGTTGAAGTCCTAAAATTTGAACCCTGCCCAGAAGTTTTTTTTTTTTTTGGGGGGAGTGTTGTCGGGCTTCTATCGGTAAAGACTCCAAGGTAAATTTACAACCCCCCCCAACAAAACCCCGCGGGGAATGGCATCCAGATGCGTTCCAACGCATGCCATCGGCTTGTTTGATGTAAGAAAGGTGACCGTGCTTTACGCTATATCAATTGTTTGACACTTCATGCGGTTATGTTCATTTATGTTTATTACTTTCTTTTCCTGATGAATATGCTTATATTTTATCCTATGCCTTGTTTAATGTATGCTGGTTTTCTCATATTAGGTCATTACTATTGTAATTATATCATATTGCACTGATATGGCCTTCTGTACTACATATAAGCATAATTATATAAAAAATATCGTTGCTATATTACATATAATGCATGCCTAGCTCGCCTAGGTGGCTCTCCAACGCCTCGGGTCTCCTTGTTGTGTTGACAACTGTGCTGTTCACAAGATAACCTGATATTTTAACATTTAATCATTTTTTTGGGTCAGTCCAAACTTGTCAACTGAGACTATACATGCCGGTTTTCAACTTCCATGACCATGTTCGTGTAACACTGGTCATGACTTGGTGATCACTGCATAATTTTGTATAAATGTTACACATCAATGCAAAATGTAGTATATAGATTGAAAGAATGTTCATGATGTTACCCTTACTTCCGGTGATCATTGCATCCTGTCTGATGCAACTTTTTTGTGGTTCCTATAGCCATAAATATGAATTACTAACTACACTAATTGTTCAAATTATAATTATAATTTACTTCGTTGTATATTTCTTTATAGAAGGCAAGTGGGCTGATGGTTCTCTTCTATTTTGCTTGTGTTTGTTGTGTTAACATGTCAAACCTTAAGTCAATGTTAATATCTAAAGGGGGCATATGATTTTCAGGTATGTTTTCAGCTCTGGCAAAGAGGATATTTTGGGAAGGCATGATGCCCCTGTGCGTTGTGTGGAGTACTCCTATGCTGCAGGTTGTTTCTTTGCATCTGTTGTGGTTGACAATAGATTAGATAACAACTTAAGATTTACCGATTAAAATCTTTAGATATTCAAACTAATCTAAGTTTTCTTTGAGTTGAACGGGAACATCCTTCTTGGTTCAACCATCTTCTATGGCAAATGTGTAGAATAACCAATGTGATTACTGGTACTTTAATGAATAGTGAGGTGTCATTTGGTTCCCTGTTATCTTGGTTTTATTCCTTAATGATAGTTTAGATACTCAGTCTACCATTTATTGTTTCATTGTTGCACTTGAGAAAATGATTGTAGGGCTAGTGGGCAGGTTTCTGGATTCTATAAATAGATTATTGAATCTTCAAAATGGTCGATTGGTGTGGCTATTACATTAGCCTGGGTCAAGGGGGCTGCAAATCTTTGTTCTTCACCTTGGTCAAAATTCAGAAGCTTACAGGGTTTACTATGATGGTAAATTGATGTAGGACAGGATCCATTTGTCACATGGGTATGTTGGATTTAGAAGAGTTTAAAAGTGGAAATTGCTCTTATATTGTTTCAATTTAAAGGAAACTCTAGTGCGTAATTAGCATGGATTCCAACAATCATTGTCACTGAGAATTGCAACAAAGAATAATTGCAATTTGCAAAAACTATTCACAAATAAGTGGTTATTTTGTCCAATCAATGGAAGTGTCCTACTTGTTTACTTGTTCAACGTGACACTAATTATCATATACAACAGTGGACTAACATGTTGGTTGTCTTCTTAGAAGGTGTTTTCCCTGTTTCTTGCCTTTTTTTGTTTTGACTTCTTTTGAAGAGTGGGGGGAGTAAAAGCTTTGGACAAATTATGTCATCCAACAATTAACAATGCTAGGAAGACCACTGGGTCAACTACCTTGCCAACCCATGACTAAGATTGGTTCACTTAGTTATTAAGATATGGGCTAACTATTTAAGCTGACGCCTTACAAAAATAGCTAAATTTAAATAAACAAAAGGAAAAAAATCCAGTTGTCTCAATTCAGTTTGGTGTTTAGAGGACCTGGGTCCTCTTTAACATTTTCCTGAAAGAAATTGTAGAATCATGGATAATTTTTTTATATTTTATGATGGATTGTAACATGTCTGGTTCCCATCTTGTCACCCACTAGAGCTACACCTAACTTCTGGCAAATGCAGTCATTTCTAATTTTATTCTTTTCTAGTCTCGTTGCTATACCAGCTCAACATTCTTACCCTAGTCATCCTTGTAGAACTGTCAATTATGTTTTATTATTGTTATTGTTGATGTTATTATTCTTTTTATCTTTTTGGCATTTTCCAATGAACTATAACCATAGAAGCATCTTTCCATTTTATTCACCTGGCTCTAATTCTATGAGAGACATTATTTCTAATCTTCTCAATCTTATGGATGATAAGGGGGGAAGTCATAAAATTGAAAGTTTGGGGTGTATTTATCTACTCTGACCTTGCTAGTGTTATTTAAATTTCAGTTATTGTGAATTTGGATAGTAATAAAAGGAGACAACTTATGAAGAAACTTTTAGATGACTAGCCTGCGCTTACATATGAAGTAAGAAATGCAGCATTTGATTTTTTGAAAGCTGAACGATCTGGAATGTTAGTTGCAGTGCCACTTTCATCTAACCAGATGTTGTATGATCTTCCATTGCTATGGATTATTATTATTCAAGGATCTAGTTATAGTAAATCTGATTAATTTTTTTTTTTGGTGCTTGGAAATTTGACTATTCTAATTTAGATTTGTGTTTGTATTTAAATTGTCACCTCTGTTTCTCTTCTAGATCAAATTTATCTCTATGAAACACTAGATGAATGGTGAGATATGTAGGATATCATTACTGTTTTCGTTCCACCACTTTGTACATTGATTGAATTTTCCATTTTATATATTTTTATTTTGATAAGTTTATAAGAATACATATCATTGATCTTGTCCTTGTAAATTTCATATCTCATGCCATTATTTGTTTATATCTGCATGATTACAGGACAAGTCATCACTGGCAGTTGGGACAAAACACTGAAATGTTGGGACCCAAGAGGTGCCAGTGGGCAAGAACGCACTCTTGTTGGGACATACCCCCAGCCTGAGCGTGTATATTCGCTTTCTCTTGTGGGCAATCGTTTGGTCGTCGCAACCGCAGGAAGACATGTAAACGTCTATGATCTGCGGAATATGTCTCAACCAGAGCAAAGGAGGGAGTCTTCATTGAAGTATCAAACTAGATGTGTACGTTGTTATCCCAACGGAACAGGCATGTAATGAAAAAAAAAAAAAAAAGAAACTTCTTTCTCATGTTTTATCCTTTCCACTTGCTTCTTAATAGGTTTTTTACTTTATTAATGCATTTGTGCACCCCCCCCCCCCCCCCCCCACCCCAAAAAAAAAAAAAAAAAAGGAAAAGAAAAGAAAAGAAAAATAACCTCACACAAACACATGCATGCATGTGGAATAAGAGACATAAATAAAAAATGAGGGTCTGACCTGTGTTTATATTTATTTAATGGTGTCCATCTTCATATTATTGGGATATCAGATACAAATTCGGACAAAGGTTATCCACTTTGCTAGTATCTGTTCCATTTAGACATCTGATATGGTATTCAAATTTTAATCCATATTCGATTTCGAGTCATAAACCCAACAAAAGTATACACTCAAGTGAATCTGCCAATGATTTTTTTCCATTCTTGTTCATTCCCTCCAAAGAGTTCAGAAAAAAGTGCTTCAGGTTTGTGCTTTCTTGTTTATCGTTCCTTAATCTGGGTGGCTTGAGTTGGGTTTGAGTTCCTGTCTTCCTAATCTGTCCAAGGAATGTGGATCCCAATATATGTTTCTCTCTCTCAGGAAGCATCCATATTTCACATCGTCAGATTTACCAGTGCTCACAGGGTAGCAACCCAGCTGATTTACTACTCGAAGTGCTACCTCTCTCCCTCATTTCGTCTTTCAATAAAAAAAAATTCTGTGAAGAGAGGGGGGTATATATGTGGATTCTACTGATTGAACAAACTCTAGGTTAACTTGTTTTGTAATTGATTCCTCTGCTTTTTTTTTTCCCTTTTCTAATTCGTTGGGAGACATCAGATCAGATTGATCCGAATCGAATTCAAATTGATGTTAAATGGATATTTGAAACATCTTCTGTATTCGAATTTGATAATCAGTTTTATTATCCACTGGATTTTTAATCAAATTTAGATATCTTAGATGAATTCAAATTCTGATAGTGCTACATCCATTCCGAATCCACTTGATTTACTTCTCCATGGTGTATTGGTGTGCTCGGCCAATTGCAACAGACACAAATAACATAGATGAATCTTAGCTAGAAATTCTCCTCAATCTTGGGCCTTAAGTATGCCCCAGTATGAGCTTGAGGAACATAAAATAACTATGGGTTTAACTAAAGATAGTGCCATGATGGTAGAGAAGAACTGTGCTGCGAAGGAAGAAATCAAGGTATCATGAGGAAGTTGGATCAGTTGCCAAATTTTGATATTTTTATGTTCACTGTCAGGAAGGATGCAGCTTGTGACTGGGTTCAGAATTTGGTTGGGCTTTGTTGAGGAAGTGGCAATCGAATTCTGGGTGATGGATGAGGGCATACTACATGATGCTTTGTTAACCCATCCTAACCATAGTTGCAAGTTGCAACCTGTAATTCTTGAAGTGCAGAAGGTGCAGTTTAAAGTTTGTGGAAGAAGACAGTTCTATTCATTTGTCCACTCAGTCATATCTTGTACATACTATCACTGTTGAATGCTTAAACCTGAAATGCTTTTTGCAGGTTTTGCTCTTAGTTCTGTGGAAGGTCGGGTTGCAATGGAGTTTTTTGATCTTTCTGAGGCTGGTCAATTGAAAAAGTAAGTTTCCATATTGTGGAAAAATGTTTTGCAGTATCTTACACCACACAGAAGCATGGATTTGTTTGGATATTGCATCTCTTTTCTTTGTTTGCATGGACCTTCCCCAAACTTCTATGTGTAGTTTCCTTGGGATCATTTAGGAACCCTGCTTTTGAATTCTGGATCTCTCTTCAAATCTGTGCATGTCAAAAAGAAAATTTTCGACGTCACGTTGTTCCAACATTAAAGTATACCCAGTCAAAGTTATTTGCAGATGTAATCTTAAATAAATCTCATATTGTTAATTAAAACCTGGCTCACTTTCTGGATGAATCCTAGTGAATGCTGTATACTAGTGCACATCATGTTGTCAAGTACAGGGTTGATTCGACAGAGATCAATCTAGCAATCTGATACCAATACCAAAATTATGTGAAAGCTTCTCTTCATGATTGTGGCCTGTTTTTATTGGCCAATGCAGATTGGGATTGCCCGTGGTCGATCCACTTGAAGTCCCAAGTTTCATTTTATACTGTTTCAGCATTTTAATAATTTCTTATTTTATTTGTTGATGGGATAAACTTCATGCAGATATGCTTTCAAGTGCCATCGAAAATCAGAGGCTGGAAGAGACATGGTATATCCTGTCAATGCCATTGCATTCCATCCTATGTAAGCATATTCTTTTAATTTACTTCTTTCATTTTTTGTTTATTCGATGGAAGAATTTTGGTATTGACCTGTGATACTCAGTGATTGAGTGATAAATTATGTATTTTTTTTATCTTGCTTCTGGCCTTTTAAACGTAGGAAGCAGATATATGATAAGTCAAGAGTCCCAAATGTACACTTGTTGGAAGGGCTTTACCATCAACTCAATCACTTTTTTTGTGATAATTTGATCTGGTGAAGGATGTTGGTCCTGGATGATTGCCTACATCTGCAATGGGCTCAGTTGGCACCAAACTTTGTCGAGTTGTTTTCCATGTCAGCCTCTTTCCAAGTTTCAATCCAGGCACATACTGCCAGATGGAGTGAAGCTGTGAGAAAAGGTTGTAAAAGTCCATGGTTTGAAAAAAAAAAAAAAGACTGCAATAAATACAAAGAAAACGTTAGATACGTGACAGGGCAAACAATTGGGATGGGCCACAAAACTTAACTAGTGGACAATTCAGATTGCCTACATATGCAATGATCAGAATGGCTGAACCATTCTGCCAAGTGTCACATTTGGCTGCCTGTCAATAGCAAAGGTTTCCTTGACTGTTGACCTTGGAATGATGCCCTTGAATTTTCTTGTGGTATTACTTACTCTCTTTTTGCTCCTTTGATCCACTTTGGCAGCTATGCTACTTTTGCCACTGGTGGTTGCGATGGGTATGTAAATGTGTGGGATGGCAACAACAAGAAGAGACTATATCAGGTAATACTGGCAACGTGTTTCAGGATGTATTCCTTTCTTCCTTTTCTATGAGCTCATCTGGCAACACACATTAACTATATCTGTTTTTTCTTTTTTCTTTTTTACCTAGTACTCAAAATATCCTACGAGCATTGCAGCATTATCCTTCAGCAGAGATGGTCGTCTGTTAGCTGTGGCCTCTAGTTACACATATGAAGAGGGAGATATTCCGTATGATTTGAATTGTGATTTTTTTTTTTTCTGTTTTTCTTCCTCTCTTTTACCTTTTCATTTTCATTCATTCATGTTCTACCTTTTGCAGTCATGAACCAGATTCCATCTTCGTGCGGAGTATAAATGAAGTTGAGGTTAAACCAAAGCCAAAAGTGTATTCTACTCCTGCATAACCCGGGGTGTAGTGACAGGTTCATTCTGTTCAATGTTGTCTATTGAACATCTTCATCCATAACCTCTACTGCATAATCAATGTATGGCCATTTTTCTTTGTAATTGAAGAGTACTGAACCTGAGCCCAATGAGCATATTTTTGTTCCAGGTCTCAGTTATCCTTTCTTCATTTGGCCTACCAACCGTGACCTGAGTTGTAGATGAATTGCCTAATGTACCTGCAGTAGGGAAATCGGAGCTGTATTGAAACCCAATACAGCCTGCACCCTATTCAGGGAAGAATTGATGAAATTTTCTGGAGCTCTATCAATCTCTTGGATGAGCTGTTCAATTCTTCCAAGTTCCAACCATTATTAAATCTCATTTACTGCTGTGTGTATTGAATTACAGTGAATGTTTGGGTGCTTAAATGTGATTAATTTTTTTAATTTAAAAGATCTTGCTCTCTTTTTTGTAAACAAGTTGATTGGCGATATAGCTAGGTCTTGCCTTGTGTACATGTTGATTTTGGGGGTGATTTTTGGAGATCTTTCAGAGTTTTAGATTTGCAATTTCTTCTGGCCTAATTGGTCTCCTTTTTTTTTTTTTCGTTGTCTTAATGTGATGCTTCTACACAAAGAGCAGATGATAGGCTACTCTTAATCCCACAGCCCCCTTTCTACTTGCAAAATTTTGGCCTAATTGAATTAAATGTGGGGAGAAAACTAAGGCCCAAGAATTGTTAGAAAGTAAAAGGTTAGAACAAATTATATGGACCGTCAGAAGGAACAATACACCACAAGTTGGTCATGTTATGAACTTTGACCACCACTTTTATACCTAGAGGAAATTGTCTATGCTGATATTTCAGAGCAAGTGAGTTACCCTCTCCCAGATGGACGAAGCTTCCCTCACACTGCTTTTTCTTTCCTGGCTGTATCCCATTTATTTGTATCGGTTTTGGACCTGACGGGTCCCTAATCGGATTCTGTTTTAATATAATATTATAATATATGGTATTGGTTATGTTTCAGTTTCTCATATGTTCACCGATCCAGATTGAATTTGAACAACATTGCCGATACCGATATCTAGATTTTTTATTACTTTGGTCGTTACAATAAAAGAACCACTTGCTTGAGACTTCTAATTGTAGCGACGTTACCTTCATGGCTTCATCAATAACCAAGTAACAGAATATGATACCAAACTGACCAGTCGCTTGACTGCACTCATGTGAACTCCATATTCAAGTATAGCCCATGACAATACAGTTGTGGTGAAAGCCGAAGAAAAACCAAATTTCACTTTACCCTCTTCTTTTCCATCTTCAAAACCCTGATCCTTTCTCTCTGAGTCTGAATCGTCTCCTATGCGTACGGGCATAGGAGAGATGGCGGAGACCATCGGATGGATGGGTTTAATTTTAGTTTTAGAAAAACCTAAATTCAGAAACGTGATTTTAGAAATAAGGAAGATTTTTAAGAAACAGAAAAATAAAAGAACATAGAAGTAGACTCTTGTTTATCCCATGTGAACATCCGCCATTGCCGATGACATCAGTGGAAAACCAGAGAGCGCCGGAACTCCTATTTTGTCTTACAGATCGCCACACTGGATTCTATCAGACACTTCATGAGATGATCCGGCATGTTCATCAGAGGTCACTTGCCTCCTTCGCTGCAACCTTAGATTCTCCGGCAGAAACAGAATGGCATTTCTTGACATACAATATGTTCAGTGCAGAACAGTGCGGTAAACAGCCAGTGGCCTTGTATGAGGAGCTAACGGTTGGCGCTGTTGTAACTAGACATTTTCTTTTTATTCAATAAATAGGTTGGAACATGGAACCAAACCTTGACTCTCTATCACAATCCCAACTAGTGAAAGAGTCAAACACCCACCCTACCTACATTCCATTGACTGAGAACATGAAGAATAAATACCATCTTATTTTGACATGATGGCTTATAATGAGTCACTACCCTATAATCTTTCATAATTTTTCTTTTTCTAGTTCATGATCAATATACACTCACCATCTATAGAGATGCTCTGACAAACATTCAGAGCCTCAATGTTTTATAATCTTAAAAGATGGCAACAAGACCCGTAGTTTCATACACAAAAATGCATACGAGGAGCAAACATCAAAAAGAACATATTTAACATGATTTACCATTTTAGTAATAAAAAAAATACACAGTTCTCTGCAGATATGTCTTCCTGATGGTGATGTTAACAAGTTCCACGCAGAAGAGCAGACGTGCCTCCGTTTTCTCCTCTGTGAGCTTTTGCTTGTTTTTCTCAATTCACCAACTTGGTTGCGAGTAATACAAAATATAAATTACATTTCCACAGTCACAGAGAGAATCCTGCTCCTCCATGACACCAAATATAGAATAATGAGGTGCAACCTTTTTCCTTCAATGTGTGGAACATTACGCTTTGTTGGACTCTCTACCTAAACCCAGAGGGAGCTGCTTGTGGTCCCATTCCTGCTCCCCTCCTCATAGCTTTAGATTGGGCTAGCATCTCATCATAGTTCTGTATGGAAGATTAATTAATGAAAAGAATATAGACAGCAATGTAAAACATCAGTGGAAAATGAATGATAACCTACCCGTTTCTCGTATGCACCATCTCTTGAGTCAATTATCTTATCTGCAATGCCATAGGCTATTGCCTCTTGTGTTTGGAAATATTTGGGTCGTTGGATGTCTTTTGCAATTTCTTCCTTTGGCTTACCAATTCCCTTTGCTAGAAGTTCGATGTAGTAGTCGGTGTTTGCGTCTAATTCTTTTGCCTGGGTAGATGGATTAGTAAGTAGCTGGTGTGTGTGTGCGTGCTTTTTTTTTTTTTTTTTTTTTTGGGGGGGGAGAGAGAGAGAGAGAGAGAGAGAGAGAGGTCTATAATACCTTGATCCACATATCAATCACCGCACCACTTGATCTATTGACTTTTGGCAAATATAATTTTGCTGTAATTCAACATAAGATGGTTAGAAATTGTGAAGCAGCATAAAATTCAAACCAAAGTACCCAGGCAACTTGAAGCATAAACCCAAATGTCAGACCAACTGGTGTATGCTAACAATGACATCACAAACATCGATTATTAGACAAAGACAAAGGTAACAGCAGAGGGAAAATGATCCATTTATAATGACTGAATCTTTGTCAGGGTTGGTCTAGGTGTTGATTATGGCCCTCCAAAGGGACCATCATCCCAATTATCTTATGGAAAAATCGTAATTTCTGAGAAAATTTTAATTGCTGGAATGAAGACAATATCATACTAGATGCATTTGGCTGCAGTGCACGATAACCCTTAGCTCCAAGTGAGAGCAGCATTGCTGCTTGACCATATGCCATGCCACAATTTACTGTGTAGACTTTGGACTTGCAGTACTGTATACAAATAAAAAAGACATACGAATACATCAATTGGGGTCAGATGTTAAAATAAAGATGTTTGACAAATCAAAACTGGTGTCAGGAAATGCTACCACCAGTTTGTTGTTTCATGGTAGCAATTTCCAGAATAATGTAATTGATACTTTCAAGCAATAAATTAAAATGCTTACAGCCATCATGTCAGCAACTGCATATGCCTCAGTTTCAGATCCAACAGTCTCCATCTTGTCATTCTGGGAATAGCATACAGAAGCAATTAATGTAAAGAGGTTTTCAAGTTAGAAAATAACTAATGTAGAGACTATATTCCACATCATAGAATGTATAAACGTCTCTAGGCAAAACAAAAAAATTCAACACTAAAAGCATTAAATGGATTTAGTTCCAGGGGCAAACCTGAGTCCCAGATGAATTTATATATAAGTATATTGGCTTTGATGGATTGTCATAATCCAACCACATAAGCTGAGCAACAAGAAGCTCAGTTACTGCTGGAACTATCTGTACTCAACCAAAGCAAAATAAGGATCAAACGTTATAAGAGAAATCAGAACTTCAAATCCAAAGAGCTGTAGTCTAGTGTAACCAGTGTCTTACAGGCATGCCAAGATAGCAAATCCGAGCATCCAAGAGTAAAGAAGGCAAATCTGGAGGAGCTGATCTAGGCCTTCCGTATCCTCTGGCTCCTCCACGATACATGCTTACACTCATGCTATATCTTGAAGGACCCCCGTCCTTCATTCCTGATAGACTCCACATCCCTCCCTGATCAAGATAATTTCTTGCAGATGAAATGCTTTCCTGTTTCCAATATAATTCCCTTGAACATGAGTTCTCCCACGGCAATCAATAAAGCCAAAAATAAGATTCAGACACTGTCATGTAAAACTGCAATCTTTATAAACAGAACTTTGCTATTAGTATTGATGTGGTAGTCCTGAAATCCAAACTAGACATGTAACACATTATAATGGTCCAGTATTTTGAGTTCAAAGGCAAACGCTGCTGTTATGGGGACGCAAATAGTGCTCAGCAGATCATGCAAAATCCAAACAGCAATAAGTAATGCAACAGTTTTTGGAGAATTGGTCTTTAGATCTATTGGTCACTATCATCCTGATATATTCCTCGAATGTCATAGTTCATCAAAGCCTTCACATGAAAAATTACAAATAGCAACATGTAAAGAGAGTACCTCTGTGACTTTTTCTGACTGTCGTCGAACAGGGTTATCTTCATTCATAAACATGTCCATTTGTGAAGGATTAAGACCATAAAGGTATTTTGGAGCATTTTTATAATTGTCCATCACTGTACAGAGCAACCGGAAAAAATTGTTCAGAATTTTTTTTTTTAATTCTTCTGTGTTCTCCAATTTCAAAAAGAAGATATCGAACAAAAGATATTTAATAACAGCGATTACATGAACCATGATATTGAAAATGCTGGCATGAAGAATAGGACTAAACAAATCCATTGGATCCATAGGTTAATAATCTACCACAATTTTACCTATCCCATACAAACAAAAAACCTCAAACCTAGATAATTCTTCAAATTGCATATATGCTCACAACTTTGCAGATCCGAAAAGTTATTTATTTGTTGAGCTGTAATATATAAGACCATGAGTGTGTCTTCGGGTGCTCACCACACTATCGAAAGCAGCAATGAAATTGTTAGCTTCAACATGAAGCAGACCCGAAAGGGTGAAATAACTTTTTGAAAACTTTTGTTAAAAAAAGGTAAGAACTACATAACCTCTTTTAACTCAAAGGTTACCTCTTTTAACTCAAAGGTTTACAACCAAGTTTATATAAAGATCTAGAAACAAATAGCTTCAAACTCACTAAAAAGTAGACAACCAAAAAAGAGCATGTCCATTCCCTTGTATACTATCCTGTTATCCAAAACAAAATCCTCCTCAGAAATAAGATGGTCTCTTTCACTCGAAAGCCTCAAGCTAATTGCAAAGGAAATACCATCCCAAGATTTTAGCTTGAGCTTTCCAACTCAGGCAACTCAAGAAAAACTTATCCCAAATAGTAATCGGCTATTTAAATCCTTTTTTTTTTTTTTCCATTCTTCCACTTGTCCTTCTTTAGATCCTTCATCTTGTGCTCATAGTTGGTCAATTCACATTACAGTACTATATAATATCCAAACTAGTACAAAATTTTTAAACAAAAGAAGATACTCAAACTGATGCCTTGCAAACATCATGTGTTAATCCATCCCTTACTACTACACAATTCTGGACAATGGAGAAACCCTACCTAGAATCTAAAAAACATAGTTGAAATCCATTCCCTTGGAGTTGCACCCCTTAGTTTAGTTCCCATCTAAATGCATTTCAACTACCCATCCATAAACCAGTTATGGGTACAAATAACATAAAAAAATGTAACCAACGTTTATTGGAAAAAGCAACCCCAAAAATTTGGGATAAAAAACGGCTAGTGGTGACCATTGAATAAGTTTCTTCACCTTGAGTAAGCACCAATTCAAGCTCCAAATCTAAGTTTTCTATTGGTAGCCGCTGTTCCCAACCTAATTTCATAACCTGAAAGAGAATTTACAATTCAAACCCATATTTTTCACATCACCTGAAATTAGAACCCCATGAGTTCCCTTAAATTTGTTCTACACACCATATACCCTAGTTTCCACCATTTTCTAGTTGCTTTGCCTAAGATCCTATATCAGTGCCTCCGTTTAAGAGTCACTGATAAATAAGTAGGTCATCAACAATGTTTTAAGCCATCTTTTTAAACATGCGAATAGGTAAGCAACATTCCTCTATGAATAAATTAGCCTGGAGTAAGGATTTTGTTGACGGTAGGGTTCCATGGCGAGAGTAAGTAGTTCATTTACAGTTATCTGAACTAATGCTGCCGCAAAGAGAAAAATCGCATCTGCAGTTGCCCCAGGTGATCATTTAAATAGGTGGATGTATAATTTCATATGTTTGCCTCGCCACACTAATTGTCTATGGAACCAAAGGAGAAGTTTTTCTATCGGTAGGGTTCAAAAGTCGACGATCAATTTCATGTATGCTTACAAAGAATACTCAATTACTGAGAGATGCATCATAAATCCTGACCAATATTTGGTAAAACAACTCAAACGCAAGCAGTACTAAATTTAAGGCCGCAAACATTAGAACTCAACAAGATAAGAACTCAAAGCAGATTATGAAGAGGGGATGAAGGTAAAATAATTTCCATAAAAATAGAAGTTCTCAAAATTTCAGAAGCTAAACAGTGAAATCGATCTTCAGAAAGAGTAAGACGGAAAACGACAGGCAACCCAATAAATTCAATAATATAATTGTAAAGATAGTATACAGAAAAGGGCATTAGACAAAGGAGGAGATAGTTTCCATTAAGACTCACATCCGTCTTTGAGATTCTCCTCTTTGAACCTTTTGGGTATGTGATCGAACAAGCAGGCAGAGGGAGTCGTAAAACTCCGGACAACATGTCGTTTCGAATTGGGAAAAGAAAAGTGCTTGGTGCCAGGAAGGAACGAAGTTTTGGGGAAGCCAACCGCAGAACCAGAACGAGTATCTTCTGCGGCTGATGAGACTGAGACAGTACCTGCTACCGAAGAGATTAGAGACGTCGCCATGGTTTTCTCCGCTTCACTCGAAAATCGCAGGCCACAGCCACAATCAAACGAATACACTAGAGCGGTGAAACTCTAGACTCTAGTACGCTCTTCTCTGAACCTTTGAGGTTCGTTCTACTTCCGCCACGGATTCTCGATCCTGATAATACCGTATGATTGGAATCTTTCTTTCCGAGGTTTACAACCTAACGCCAAATCACTGGATCTGATAGAATCGAATCGGCTGCGAATGGCCGATTCGCATAGTACTTCTTTTTAGGGGATTTTGAAACCGATTCCTTTCCCCAGTCTTACACTTGAACCTCGATTCCTGGTATATCCATTCAAGAACCGGAAAAAAAGGTTTTTTTTCCTAAGAAAAACTAAGGGGTTGTTTGATAAAACTCATCTTTAAAATTCTTATTTCTGATTCAAATTTCTACTTCAAGAGGGTTTAGAAGTATATAGGAATAGCAACATGTTTGTTAATCTAATTTAATCATGGATTCCAAAATGAAGGTGATGGGTGATCGATAGTAACACTAATGGTGAGTGGTGATGATTGGTGACGATGATGGTGGGTGGGAGGTGGTGGCAAAGGGTGGTGGTGGTAGTGGGTGATGGTTGGTGGTGGTGGCAGGGTTGGCAATGGGGTGTGGCGGTGGGTGGTGGTGGTGGCGGTGGGTGGTGGTGGGTGGGTAGTGGTGGTTGAGGATGGTGGTGGTGGTGGGTGGTGGTGGCGGCTGTGGGTGGTGGAGGGTGGTGGTGGTGGCTAGTGGCTGGTGGGTTGTGGTGGTGGTGGTAGTTGGTGGTAGTAGTGGTGTGGGGTGATTTTTTTTACTCCAAAATTGTGCTATGAAGTCGAAAAGTATTTTTTTGATGTTCCAAAAAATTGGATTCTAGAACCCATTTGGAGCCGGTTCATTCATGGATTCTCTAAAATTTTGAACCGAATTACCAAACAGGCTTTTACTCCATTTATGCTCTAAAAGTCAGAATCCAACTTCTGGAGTGTTATCAAACACCCCCTTAAAGTAGCTACATTGTCATGGTCATAATTTACATATATAGTTTTGAGTTTATCAATTTTTTTTTAATTCTTTAGTTTTGTTAAATTATAGAGAAATTTTCGCGTAATATCCAAATACTTTGTGAAACATCACTTACCATCCAAAATTCCTACATGTTTATCAAAAAGACTCAAAGTCGTATGATGGAGCCATTAGATGTTGATGTCAGCAGTTAACAAATTTTGGATTGACAGTAATACTCTTATTGTAAGGGAAAAAATCGAGTTTATCCTTATTATTTTTAACTCTATGCCTAAATCATTTTCTTTTTCCTCTTTGTTTCTCTGCAATATTTTATGAAAAAAGAAAAAAAAATCTTCTACAACTGCAACAAATCACTGCAACGATTGCAAATATTAGCCGGATCATGAAGAAATTGATTACCTCTGAATCGCCTCTCTTACTTTGTTCCCAAACCAAAGAAATACTCCCTTTTCCCCTCAATTATAAGGTCACAGTTATATAAGGTCAGAATGTTAACCATTCAACAGGAAAACTAGTCACATTGAATGAGAAACCCACGTTAACCTAATTACCCAAAAAAAAATCAGATTCAAATCCTCTCCTCCAAGAGAATCTGGAGGAGAGGTGGTGCCCCATACAGATGAACGACACCCTGGGGGTCGGATTAATCCGACCCCTCCAGTGAAGCCGACTCCGAGCTGACAAGCTGAGCCGACAGTGGGTGTCAGCTCGGATAGAGGGGTCAGATTAATCCGACCCTAGGTGTTGCCCATCTGTATGGGACGCCACCTCTCCTCCAGATTCTCTTGGAGGAGAGGAGAGGATGTGGATCCAAAAAAACCCATATTAACCTCCATATGAAACTGCAGAACATGTCAGCTTACCACCAATATCAGGAAAAAGATCGTCTCCAGTCCGTCCAGTCGTAGACGTGTCCTTTGATTCCAGTCCGTCCATTCACGGCTGGACGAACTTGACGGACTGGAGACGATCTCAATCCCCAATATCATGCACAGGAGTAGAAGCTGAAGAGGATGGCCTCCCCGTCACCAAGCTTCCTTTGATACAGGAAGCTTTACGAGGGACCAAAGAGAGGTCATTGTTGTAACTCCCTCTAAGACAAATGCAAGTCAGTCGCCATTTCACTCCAGAAAATCTTCTCTCACTTCTTTTCTTGCTATCTCTCTCTCTCCTCTTTTGCCTATTTCTCTCCACTTCATGGTTTAAAATGAAAATGTGCTTTCCTTTCTTGCTAATGGTAGATGGGTATCTGTATTTTTACCAAATAAGATAGAAAATTTTGCTTTTAGGCTGGTCGGATTGGAGGAAAAATTCAATGGATTTAAAAAAGAGTGTCGATAATGTAATTCCTGTGAGCTTCTGTCTCTGTTTTTTCACTGACAAGAAACAGAGCATAATAGTAGTGTTAGAAATTTCATGTTGTTATCTTTTGATGTAAATGTCTGGGATTCACCATGAGATCTGAGAATGAGAGTTGCAGAAGCTCAATGTTCAGTGATTTATTAGCTATGTTTGGATTGTCGAGAATCATCTCTGGGTTAACCCTAATCATCTCTAGATTTCAATTTTTGGAAAGGTTTCTCTCCATTTGGTTCCCAAACTTTTTCATCACCCCCCGATGCCACCACCGCCACTACTGATAAACCATCAGAATCAAGGATAATTCCCAGATCTGGGAAATTTGAGAGAAAAAAAAAAAGTTCAATAAAAAAGATTGCAGAAAAGAAGATCGAAGAAGTTGGATGGTAGTTGATGTTTTATCAGTTTAAAATGAGAAGGATATAAATGTTTAGACAAAATTTCAATTCTCTTCGGTCAGTTAATGGGATAATGTTTGGGAATTTTGGATGATAGGTGATGTTTTTTAAAAACTTGGTGGTAGATAATGTTTTGTAAAATATTTAGATACTATGTGAAAATTTCCCTAAATTATACTAAAGTCCACATGATGTACCTATTCACAGTCCTCATCGTGTAGGATTATTTGATTTACGTGTAGGCCTCTTTGACTACAGTTGTTGAGTTGAAATAAAATTCTAGAATCCTATTGTATTTATAGTTCTATACAGCCCTATTGTAATTAGATATCCCATTAGTATATGTATATGAAATATTGAAACCCCACACCCATTTTACAGTTCAATATATATATATTTTTTCTGAGAAAGATAAAATAAGAATTTTAAAAAGGAGTTAAGGCATACCCTACACTGTCAGCTCAAAGTTACTTTTCCCATTACCAAAACGGGCTTGGGTTTCCTGCAGCCGCATCCAGACCATTGAGAGCACATCTACATGTGCATCCAATGCAATCCAACGGCCCAAGTGAGGCTGTATGGCTGCAGAGGATCCAAGCCCTAAGACCATGATTTCTTGCCATAAGACAAATTTGGATAGACACAAGGTGGTGCATGTGAAAAAAGATCCGACATCCGTTTCACCAAGCCCAACAGAGGCTGTAACAAACGGCAAAACATGGTTCAAAATTATTATGAACATGCCATGACCTTCAACATATACTCATATAGTATAGTATAGAGGTCAATGGCATAATTCTTTGAAACTTTTCATAACTTCAGACAAACTTCTGATTTGTATAACATTGTTATTTAGGTTGAAATTTGACAAGTGAAAGGGGGTGTGAGGTCCTTTATCATGGAGAGGCACACGCTAGTTGATATGGAATTCATGACAGTGAATTCACTGAATCTCATGAAGCTGATGAGGGCCCAAAAATTAACTATGCAAAGCAAGACCATCTTGTTTTGATTCATGCGTTAATTATGAAGCCAATGCAGTTTAGTATAAGCATCTCTTTCAACCCCAAATATCTATTCTGTTCTAGCAGCAGTTCCTCCAGGTCCAAATAATTTTTCATTTTTCATAGAAGCATTACCAAAAATCTCTTCTTCAGCAAATATCTTCTCAAGGTAAAGTGAGATACCAGTTAAAAAAACACTAGCAATGATCACCATTATGAGTGAACACTAAAGTTTGGCTACAAACACCCATTAAGCTGCATTTACAAGGACAAATAATGGTTTGTCTCCTAATCGGTCCCGGCCCTGAAATGAACAAGATGAACATCAGTTGTATGAAAAGCAAACCAAATCTCCAAATATAATGTAATTGAATAAAACCGACCCTCTAAACAGCAACCTTGTGTGAACATGTATGTCCATTTTTGCACTCAAGGACTGTCTAATTGTTCAAACATCACTCTTATTTTTTAGTTATCAAGTGCTGGATTTACAACATTAAATTTGATGTTACTTAGTTCACACTTATGCTTTTATAACTAACCCAACAACCAAAATCAGATGGCTTATTTTGTTCCATGCTTCACTAAGAATCTCAATGCAGATAGTAGCATACTTCTATTCTTCTTAGTGGAAGCTGCTCAGATCTTTCAAGGGGAGTTCTGTATAACCTCTGAGCCACTTGAATAGGAAAAGTAGGACATGAAACAAATGGAAACTCTATTTTGGATTCCCTTAATCTCAACCAATCAACAAAATAAGATAAGACACCAGGCATGGTACCAATTAATTTTTACATACCTTTAGCTCTGGCAATTCAATGACACATGCACACTCAACCACTTCTGCTCCAACACGTTCTGCAAGGAAAGTCAATATAAGAACATAGGAACAATTAAAAGAAAAAATGAAGGAAATACTTCTCAGTTCAATGTAGTTGAACCATAAGCAAAGTTGATAGTACTATTATTAAAAAATGAAAAAAGAACAGAAGCCAGATAGAAGGACCAATGCACAAGCAGTATCAGACGAACAGTGATCTCACGTAGGGCTTTCTAATAAATTACAAAACCACATCATCAGAGAGGCAGAGATTCAAATGGTTATGTATTTTATGATAATTAGAATTCTTTCCCATAAGCTATGAAGCATTTAAGAATAGTTGGGCCATCTTTCAGAGTTCTAAAATAAATTGCAGGTTGTTTTCTCTGAGACTCAAACGAGTTTTTTTTTTTTTTTTTTCTTCTGATAACTAGACTTAAATGAGTATTCACTACAGGGAGATGTTTCCCTCCAGTTCTTGAAACTTTTAACAGGTTTCTTGGATTTTCAATTGGTTGATGATGTAATGGATGCAATAACAGCATAAATGGTTGATCAATCAACAACACCATACAATGAGATTAGGGGGATTGGGTGGAGGGGGACTAATACTTCCCATGAACATGTGAGCATGGTTTTTCAGTATCACACTATCATCCTATTCAGAAAAACAAGCATAACAGATTACCCAATAGCCTAATTGCTGCACACAGGGAACCCCCAGTTGCAATGAGATCATCAATAACAAGGACATGCTCTCCTGCTTGTACAGCTCCTACATGCATTTCCATTATGTCTTTTCCGTACTCCAAAGAGTACTCTTCTGAAATAACTTCCCCTGATAAAAATCAAAGATCATTAATATTTAGCTAGAAGAGCAAACAACACTTTAATAAAATCACCAGGAAAGGAAAATAATAAATGAACAAGAATGATTATACATTAAAGCCCTGGAAGTAAAATAAAGCAGGGGGAAATTTCTAGTGCCCCCACGTTGTTTAGTCTCAGAATAAAATGAAGGACCCTACTGTAAAATTTTGCATCTCTCTCTGTCTACTTACAATGAAACAAAATCTCGAATAAAAAATTTTACTTATTTTTTTTATTGTATTTTTTTTTACATTGAAACATACAGAGCCTTAATTTTGAAAAATAAAAGAATAAGATAATAAGCTGCCAAAAGGTGCATGCACACGGGGACCTCTCCCTCACACAAACTACGACGTATAAAAACAGTCAAGGATTCCTCCCAGTAAATTAAGGTCAAGCACAAAGAGGAACAGTTTCCACTATGTTGCTCTGATTCCAATTTGCTTCTTATTTAAAAGGGTTTTTTTTTTTTTTTTTGATTAATTATTTAGAAGGGTTTTGTTGTCAGCCTGTTTAGAGATTTCTATGTCATGGGACAAACAGCCACCAATTGAGACTGTCTAAAAAGGCAGTAACATCTAGAGCGGCCAGGATGTAATATCAAACTGGACGAGGTTTAGCACTGAAGTGGTAAGCAATGACCTTAACCCAAGTGAAAGGCTCTAAAATAATGGGAACATCAAAACATGGTAACATACAGTCTGCCCAAATCCAAGAGGCAGCCAAAACTTTGTATGTCAAGATTATGAATGCACTTATTTTCCATTAACCTCAACAACAACTACTTTTCTGTTAAGTGCATCCCTTATCTGCAAGTAAACTCTCACTAGGCATCAAGAAAGAGCAAGTAATTTCCGCTGCACCTAAGGATCAGAGTGATTTACAGTCAAGCAAAGTCAAATTCCAATTAACTGTTGGAAACATTTAAAAAAAATGGTGTAACACTGACCAAATAATAGATGCAACTTTTCAACCAATGACACAACCAAGGTATAGTTCATTTATGTATGTTTGTGTAAAGATATCTTAATGTAGTCTATTACTACACACAACAATTACAAGTGGTTTCTTAATGTTCTTTTTTTTCCCTCCTTTTAATAGGCATAAAAAGATTAGGGAAGAAACATGGGAACAACGGCCAGTAGAGGTACTAATATTTTTCTATATAACATCTAACAACCATGAGAAGATTGTATCTACTTTCCTAGCACTACATATTTCAGTGGATTTCACAACATATACAGTCTGATTCTATTATTTGGAAAAACATGCATTCATACACTTATCCATATTGGTCCAAATGTGAATTGGAAACATAAAAATCTAAGCTATAAAAAGAGAAATGGGAGCAGCAAATATACCAGGCAATCTATTGGGTTTTCTCATAGGGACAAATTTTGCTCCAATAGCCAAGGCAATAGGAGGCCCGAATATAAAACCTCTTGCTTCAATACCTGTAATGGGTCATCAGTATCAACAGAGAATAAACAAATTTATAACTACTTTTGCCACACACAAAAATAATTGAACAGCTGTCATGTCAAAAGACTGACTGAGTACTAAAACCTTAACATGGTAGGCAACTAAGCCCGTCAACTAAAAAGTACAGAAAGTGATTTTCCAAAAGGTGAAGGAAGACATACTCAGGATGAAGGTTTAAGAATTCAGTGGCAAGCTTGCAAATCAATCACTTGGGACACTGTGTAGTCTTAGTTTTGAGGATACGAGATTGGGAAACAGGACTAACTTCTAAAAATTTTCCACCGTTTTATAAATCTTGGACTCTAAATATGTCATTCATCACCACAAGTCTTGTCTTACATCCTAAAGGTAATGTTGAAGAAACCTAATAACCATATGCCTCCAACAAGTGAACTTTATTAGGTTATAACTCACGAGGCATTGGCCCAGATATCAGAAAGAAAAAGAAAAATGAATAGTTGGAGTGGGTAACCGCTAGTTTCCTGCAATCGGGTCTGGACCAAAGAGGCCTAAGAGTTTTATGACGAGTTTTAATCATAAGTGTTGCAGCATAGCAACGTAAATAGTTCAACGCAGGAAAAGTGATAACCTGCAACAACGGAGATGTCCTTGCCTCTGTATCTCTCCACAAACAAATCAATGGTGTCCTTAAATGCCTTCGGGTTAAGAAGCAGAGTCGTTATATCCTGAAATATGATCCCTGAAGAGACAAAACTATAGCAAAGTTTATCTAAAGAAGAAGTGACTTTCAATGAAGCTAAGAGGTAAGTCAGAAGCTGCTGCTCAGTAAAGAAAGGGGTCGATATGTACCTGGCTTAGGGAAGTCCGGGATGACCCGAATCGTAGAAGCAATTGTTGCAAGTCGTTGATCTTTGTCATCCTTGGAAGCCATTTCTGCTTTTGTGTTGAAGCTGTAAGCACTGAACACACTCACCAACATTAATCCTCTACCAGATACCAGAGTATTGACTAAGACCCCGTCGTGTGCAGGGGTGTTTCAACTTCAGTCCGAATCCTCTCCCCATCTGTAATCACCCCCAAACCGTTGGGAGCCGTCCATGGGATATATGTCTCATAAATTTAAAGGTAGGTTCCTATCTATGAGCAACCCACAAGGATGCAAGGTGATTACCAAGTGAGGAGAGGCATGGTTTAAGGTATCGAAATCAAATCAGTCGTATCGGTTGACTTAAATCCGTATCTGTTATGAGTTATGACTGATATAAATACTTGGCCGATATGGTATTGGTTTGTCGAATCAGAATAGGGATCAATACCAATCTGATAATCGATAGACTGATAGGAACCGATTTTGACTGACGCCAAAAAAGGATACCACATCATCAGTATATGGCCCATATTTAACCAATACCGATCAATGTCATGTTCGATATCGATTCGACACTGATGATACCGAACTAAATCCATGGGGGAAGATCTGTATTCAAGTTTCAGTCACGTTTTTCTTGTTTCTGCTTTAAATCGCTTTACGCAAAATGCGGAAGAGGGTCTGGTTCTTGGATCCATCTGCTGACAGGAAAATTTTATTGGAAAGAACTTACGTACATATATAGACAGCCTAGCGTGTGAGTGGGCCCACGAGCAGGTCCCACCCTCCAAGTTTAGGTATGTTCTACTGAGGTGACCTTTGGGGGTCAAAAGGATCATTTCGACGAAACTTTGCAAATCTCCACTCTGCCCTTTTTTGCAGGTGAAAAAAGAGGGAGGCGGTGGAAAGGGAAAGAGAAAGAGATTCCGGCCAGAAATTCGGCCAAAATCTTCCACCACTGGGGTCGGAGGCTGCAGGACCTCCACGCCGCTCTCTCATCAGGGTTCCCTACCTCAGAAATAGTAGCCGCAGCCTCCACTTGTCCATCATTTAAGTCGCAGGGCTTCCCGAAGACGACAAGCGTCGGGAGATTTACAGTGTCTTTAGGTCAGGAGTTCTACCCAAAGTTCACACAAGATTGATTAGTACGTTACCAAACTCAATGGTAAAAGCTACTTCATTCAGTTTGATAACCTTGTTAAATTGATGACTGTGAACTCGGAATAACACTTAGTGAAGACGTAATGTTGAATTTTTATCCCCGGTTAAGTTGAATTTAATAATTTTAAAAAAGAACATTCATGATACATTTAGTCTTGGAAACGATATGTAAGGAGTAACAGTTTACCTGTGGCAGATCTGTCTGAATAATCCGCCTCTGTTGGGTCTGTGGCAGATCTGTCTGAATAATCCGCCTCTGTTGGGTTGATCACGTTTACGGAGGTGGAGGTGCTGGTTGAGATCTCTGAAGGAGGAGGAGTTGGGGGCAGCGGCGTAGGCGGAGATGGTGATTTCGTGACGCTTGCATCGTTGGGCTATGGTGCGTTGGATTTGGGGCTTGAGATGACCACCTGCGGCTACGCCGGCCATAATCTACCGAGAAGAGAAGAGGGAGGCGTATAGAAGGGGAGAGGGAATGGTAAAGGAGGAGAGAGAGAGGGGGTTATGACCAAAATTTCATTAATTGATCTGAGTCAATCATCGATCGACAACAATAAAAAGCTCCCTGTAACATATTTTATTGAGAGTTGATCCCAATAATTTTGAAAAAGACATTTATCTCCCCTAAATAAACTATTAAAAATCTAAATGAACCCAAGTGGACATATCTTATTGAGAGTTGATCCCAATAGTTTCGAAAAAGACATTTATCTCCTCTAAATAAATTATTAAAATCTAAATGGATCCATGTCGTTAATAATATCTTATTAAATGCTGACGGTGGGAATCAATATTTCTTTAATAACCAAATTAACCCCTTAGAAGGATGATTGACTTAAAAAACAAAAAAAAGGGTAAAGGAGTAGATGGCGGTGGGCTTTCTCTTGACCAAAAAGAAAGAAAAAAAAAAAACTTCAAGAAGATGGTTAGCTTTGCCATGGCCCTCTCCATGATTTTTTTCCATTACTCTTTTGTCTGACGGTGTTCTAGAATTTTTTTTTTCTTCTCTTCCTCAAATCTATTTTTTTTCTAGATCTGTGTTCTTGCGTTTCTAGGTGATTGGTCATCTTCCAGATCTTTGCTTGTTGTTTACCTTTGTTCTCTTTAATGATTTCTGTTCAGCATTATTTGCTTGATTCGTTGTTTCTACTCCTTTACTTCAAGAAATTGAATCAAGCTTCATAGTTTGTTTCGTCATATTCACAGTTATTCAGATCAAGAAAACATGTTCAAGAAATCAAGTTCTGAAGCTTTCTTGCCCTAATTTCATTTCTTCTTCTTTTGTTTGAAATTTTTTGATTCAGTGTTTGTAATCTCCAATGGATGGTGCACAAGATGATGTAGCCAGTCTTATCAATTTCTTTTTCCGAGAATTCTCTTGAAATTCTGCTTCATTATTTCTTGTTCAACTAAGCATGAGTGTGTTTTTCTATTTGTTGATATTCTACAGTTTTTTTTGTTTTTCATTGCAGAGGTACATATTTCCTATAATCATTTTGGTTCTCAAACTCCACAAAAATGCATTATCATCAGTTTTTCTCTTAGAAATTTCTCTTCGGATTCATAGTTCTTAGCCGGCCATGATTCTTTATCTTCTCCGGCCGTGATTCTTGAAATTTCAGAGTTCTCCGTCTCTGTTTTGTTTTAACAGATCTCGTTCCAAAAACTTGAATTTTAAAAATCCAGTTTTCGACTGAGAAAAAAATTCGACCTTGAAAGTGAATTTTTCGATCTCAACCCACAGATTAGCAACGGCGTAGCTTCTAAAGAATGATTTGCAACTACACCCCGATTTGAAGATACACCCCTTTCAAAGATTTACATACCCTAGTGGAGCTTTCCCCCACCTCGGCCATTTGTCAGATCGAAGCTAGAATCTCTTCAGCACAAAGAGGGTTCATCATCAGAATAGAAATGTCTTTCTCATCCACAACTCTGGGTAGAGCTGTGTAGGAAGGTGTCCTAAGATTTAATTTCTAATTTCATCACTTGATCAACACCACACCATTTGTTTTCCAATTTTTGTTTCTGATCTTGCATCTCAGATCTCATTCATGTTCATCAGTTTTTTTTTCAATTTTTTTTTTGTTTTCTCCTCTTCTCCACTGGAGTGAAAGAGGGGTTTTTCTCTTCTTTTCCGACAATATTGGTTTCAGAAACTTGAGGGTAGAATTGTCCACAAAAAAAATAATTTTAACACTATTGGGACTATTTGGATTTTAATAGTTTGTTTAGGGAAGGTAACTGTTTTTTTCAAAACAATTGGGGGTCAACTGTCAATAAGGTAAGTTATAGGGGAGGTAACTATCTTTTTCCCTAATAAAAAATAAATAAAATATTGTTAGAATGGAATTAATATATAATTATATGGGGATGTAAATGGATAATGAAAATCCGAATCTGATTGACTGTGGTTTTTGTTCGAGGGTATTCGTTTCTGATTAGGGGTTTACATCCATATCTGGATAATCCAGAACATAATCTATCTGATCCGAATAGATATTCAAACAATTATAAAAAAATAAGTAATTAATAATCTTGAGGGTTCTTGACGATTTGAGAGGTTGCAGATAATGAGGAAAAAAGGATCATGACACTAAAACAATTGAGAGACATGGATTCAGAGCAAATTAGAATTGGGATGAGAAGGCCCCGTTTGATAACACTTCAGCTCTCATGGAGCTACTTCTGGTCTGGAGTGGTTTTCTACTTCTTCTCCAGAGTCAGGATTTTTGGAGTAGAATGTTGTTTGATAACGCTGCTCCAAAATCAAAAGACTATGCTTCCAGAATGCTGTTTGGTGGTGGTGGTGGTGGTGACAGTGGGGGGTGGTGGTAGTGGGGGGTGGTGGTAGTGGTGGTAGTGCTGGTGGGTGGTGGAGGAGGCAGTACTGGTGGGTGGTGGTGGCGGCGGTGGATAGTGGCGGTGGCGGCAGTGGTGGTAGGTGGTGGGTGGTGGTGGCGACCGTGGCGGTGGTGGTGGTGGCTGTGGCGGCGGTGATGGTGGTGGTGGTGGCTGCTGTGGGTGGTGGGTGGTGATGGGGATGGTGGCAGTGGAAGGGTGGTGGTGATTATGGCAGTGCTAGTGGTGGTGGTGATTATGGCAGTGCTAGTGGTGGTGGTAATAGCTCTAGAGCAAGAGAAGTAAGTTTTTTTAATTCCAATTTTTTTGCTCCCAGAGATATTTTTGGAGTGGTTCACTCCATGGGAGTCAAAACTTGAATCGTGTTTATCAATCATCATTCTTCTCTGGATTAGCTCCGAAGCTATGAAGTAAGGAGCTGGAGTGTTATCAAACGGGACCGAAATGTCGAGATTATACAAGTTAGAAAAATGTAAACGGATAGTCAAAAATCCAAATTTAATATGCATTTGTATTTGATTAAGGTTATCCAAATTTAGCCATGAGGTATCTGAATACGATCACATCTGAATCCATATCCGTATCTGTATCTGATCCATTTACATCTCTGATCTTATATGATAACGTTCCATCTGATCGCTTGAGCCAATCATCAATAAAAAAAAATCTCCCAAGCCTCCTTTAGGTTAGAAGGAGACTTCATAAGGTATCTATGTACCAAGGGTTTATAAAAAAAAGTCAGAGAAAGAATGTTAAATGTGAGATAGGTTATAATACACGAAGAACTGTTCATAAATTTCTATCCCTCTTTCTCACCAATGTTTCTAATGTTTTCAGATAAGTAGTATTTCCTTTTGGTAAAAATAAGTAGCCTTCTAAAAAGAGGAAGAGCAAAATATCAGGATGAATATAAAAATAAGGACCCCATCAACCCTCCTTGTCCCTTATCCTTTTCATTTAGGGTGAAACATCCCCACAATGTCATTCTTTCTTATAACTCATTTTTCATGCTACAAAATTTGTATACAAGTTTGGTGTTTAGGGTTTAGCTTTGACCTAGGGACTGGACAAAAAAAAGGACCAGCCCATGATGACAACCTTACCCTGGTCCAGGTCCACATCGTACTAAGAAATCCCAAACTGAGCCTTTCTGTTTTCACCTAGCCCAGCCCAAAATAATGTTTTATATATGTATATTCATGGCATACGCCTCCAAACTCCCTCCAGTGAAGTTATAAGCTTAAGATGCTCTAATACCCAAAAAAAAGAAGAAAAAAAAGAAGAAGAAAGAAGCTTAAACTACTCAATCACGTAATTTTTTTAATGGAACTCACTTGTTTTTGTAGGCTCTCTTTGATTTGTATTATATAATATATTATGAGCTATTTGTGACAAATTAATTATAATAATAGATTATGAGTAGTAAATAATGACCGTTTAGTACCACTAAATATAATACATTATATAATGAGAAATATAAAGAATCACCTAATAGATTATTCTAATAATGATAAACAGCTACTCACCTATTTGTAAATAATGAATTATATCAATTTATTTTAATTATAAATAGATATTATAAATCATACCAAACAATCATAAATTTTATAATATATTATATAATACATTATATAATACAAACCAAAGAGAGTCTTAACTTGCACCTTCCAATTTCTGTTTGAAACTACGTAATTTTTATTATTATTATTTTTTAATGGAACTCCCTTGTTCCTTGGTACTTGTTGGCTGTTGGTTATCGCTACTTTTAAAATAAAATAAAAAACCAAAAAATGATTATTATATAATAGATAGGTAAGCCATGACATCATATTACCCAAAATAAAAAAAAATTGTAATCCTTGACGTCATCCATTTGATGCAACTTAACTGACATACTTGATTACTTTGACACTCAAGGCGAAAGGACTCGCGAATGAATCTTCCCACCCCTTACCTCCTTTTGCAAATAAATAAGCCACGTGCGTAATTGGTTTCACACCCTCAGCTGCCAGACTCGCACTAGTTGTGTAAGTCTCGGATCATAATTTTCTCATGTTCTCATGTTTACATGAGGAATATTTTGTGGCTGTCATCCATTGTACTTGTATACTAATACATCGATAATTACATACAAGAAATGATAGATATTCTGAAGAGATTGTTTTCTATATACACTCCCCTTAAGACGCCACAACCACTAACCCCTCCGCCTGACCTCCCCACTTTATTTTGTATTAATTAATTCATCACGCTTCGATGGTCACCCCTCACCATCTTATGCGCATGTGGTACCACAAGAGATATGAGAACATGGGAAGGGTAATGTAGGAAGAAAATCTTAATTTTTTTTGGGATAATATATAGTTTTATTGATTAAAATAATAGATAAAAGTTTTCAATCAAAGATCACGAAGTCATGGAAAAGAAAGTGGCCAATTGATCATCTTCTTCGATGGCATGGCCTTCTGGGTAGAGGAGTAAACGCCCATGTTAGCTCCCAAATTAAAAGAGCAAATCTCACAAAAGGAAACAAGAAATCTGTCATCAACAATAATAGGTTGGGGATCAAAATTGTAAGACCCGCACTTCACGAATCAGATTTAAACCTATATTTCGTGTCTTCACAGGTCTTCCGATCATAATCGGACCGGACGGGATGAGCGAAGGTACGAACCACAAAGTCAGGTACGAAAATACTATGAAAATAGACTAAACGGACGTGTCATAAGACATACCAGTTTATGGTACCGGTCTATCATACCGGTAGATCGGTATATATGCGCGGACAGACTAGTTAGATTTGAAAACGGATCTCTACGGATCCCGCTTGCCAAATCTCAATCCTTGAGACTTTCCTAACGTAGGAAACTCTCCTAAAACCTACCCTAGCCTATATATAGACTCTTAAACCTCATTGGATTCTCTTTGTTGACTCTCACAAACCCTAGAGACGAGAAGGAGATCTAGAGAAGAGAAAGGAGTTGAGAAAGATAGCAGATAAAACTCCGTTGGAAGAAAAACATCATATTTCGTAGACTAACGATGAGTGTTGTATCTCTTTCTAGTTTTAGGTTGTTCTAGGTGTTGATCAATACCAGGCAAGGCTAGTACCCTACTTCACGGATAAACCCTAATTTGATTGATAAACCTTAGATTTGAACTTTAGACCAAGGATCATTGGAACTAGGACCTTAATGGAACATAAGACATATCCTAGTACGTTGCTCAGGCCTTGAAAGCATAGAAGGAATCCTAAAAACAAAGTTGAAAATATCGACAGAAGACGAGCACCATGAGGGTGGTCTTACGGAGGTATACCGGCCGACTATACCGGTGGTAGTATATGTGACCGGTAATGCGATCGGTACCCTCTTGGGAAGCCTACCAAAGCTGTCCGATTGATTATACCGGTCACGCCACTGTATTGTTAAGCATTTGGTTGTTTTCATTGGTGTATAGAATGGGAAGGACTTGAGGTCTTTGATCATTCCCCATACTATCATATTTTCGTATCACTACTATCTTAGCATGCTTGGTACGAGTAAGATATCAGGGAGAAGACGTGCCATTGTGATCTATGGCCTGACCGTCAGACTCGAGCCCTATCTCTATGCCATAGGGAGCTGTGCTAGGATAGGACCTTGATGCTGTGATGATATATATGATTAGTTAGTGATAAACCCACTTATAAGCCTTCGCCAATAAGGGTGTAAGTATTGATACGGTAGAAGATATCAGGGGGAGGACGTGGGATGGAGGTACAGCCTACCCACCAGATTCTAGTTCTAACTCTATACCGGAGTGAGTGACGTGGGGTGATAGCGGTGTGTGATCCATTGGGCGTGCTCACACTCTAGTGCATAGAGGTGCGGTGATCGCTAAACCTTACCATAGCACTGTGTAAGTATACCAGACCAAATGTGAATGTTACTTATTCGTATTGTTTGTTGCATTGTCTGATTTTCTTACTGATTTAAGTTTTGAGCTCACCTTTTTTTAGATATTAATGCAGGTTATATGGTGGAAGACTTCGTTGCTGCTTCAGCGTATGAAACTATTACTGCTTTGGATGTGCAAGCAGGGGAGGATGAGCATGATGCATCATGCGAGTGCCCTTACTATGTGCACCTCTAGGATTCTTTAGTTTTGTTTTATTTCCGTTGACTTATGAGACAATGTAATAGAAATTATTTACGTTTTGATTTATTAAATGATTGATTAACTATATTTTACAATGTAGAACTTAGTTCATTTAATTAAAGACTTTTACTGTATTTATTTATATTCTGATTGTGGTTAGTGTGCAATGATTTGTGTGTGTGGACATGATTTTATTGAGATCCTGGTGTGAAACGTTGATTTGGTGGCTGTTCACTCACACTTCTGATTTAGTTGGAATTAAAGTGTGACAAAAATCACCAAGAGAGTTTGAGTTGAAAATATGCTTGATAATTTCATTGCAATCGGATTCAATTAGAAGCTTGGTGAAACCATCCTCGAGAGTAAACTGTAGAGCCAAAATGAAGGGAGACCACTCTAATAGGAATTCCTTTATGAACCAATATTTCCAATTGAAGACTCTTGACATGGACCAACATCAGAATTAACCTTGATAATTTTATCTAGAGGAGGGAAAAAGAACCCAATCAAGCAAGTCAGGCAGAGTTTACTTGTGCTACAAATACAAAGGTGGTAAAATGACCACCCCACTCCCTGGTTCGACTGCTTGTATGTGAGTTTTCATTAATCTTGCAATGGTATAAGGATCACACAGTCAAGCAGAGATCTCAAAACTCATTTGTTAAATATTGGTTGGAAATGAAGAGTCAACTCTAGAAATTACAAAATATCTATAAAACTCGCTCTTACAAACTCACATGATTCTTGCATTCTCTTTTCCTCTTGGTCTCTTCGATGCCATTGAAGATACTCATTCTTGCATACCTATTAATGCATCTTAGAAGATTCCCTAAGAATGACATTGTGAAAAACCTTCTCCCTCAATTTTATTATAGGATAACAAATCTGTAGTCTTATCCCATAAACCAGTGGGTGAAGGGGTAAATGGATACCCAATTGCAAAACTATGTCAAGCACCTTATTAGTTATGTACATGTAATATCCCATTTGGGTTCTTACCTAAAAATATATATATATATATATATATATATATATATATATATATATATATATATATATATATATATATATATATATATATCCCATTTGGGTCTTGTCCGGGGGGAAATTTAACATTTAACATTTATAGTTCCTTGATAAGGTCTTCTGAAGGTCTGCATTGGTGGAGAGGTAAGCACTTCGTAAGATGGTCCATCACTCAAATGGGTTTTTATTTTAGCCAGAAAAAAAAAAAAAAAAAGGCCCAGTCTAAGGTGACAACTTTACCCTGGTCCAGGCCCATGTCGTACTGAAAAATCCCAAAATTGAGAGCCTTTACGTTTTCATCTGGCCCAGTCCAAAACAATGTTCTATATATTTAGAAATCGTCTCCTGCAAGGGGTTTTCAGCAGGAGACTCGACTGCCTCCAGTCGATGCCTGACAGTGGGTGTTGGCTGAATCTGAGCCGTCCATCCCAGTTGATCACCGAGCCGACACCTCTCTGTGTTTCACTTTATCGGCAGAGATAGACGGTTGGGATCCAAACGACATCCACATGTCGGGCATCGGTTAGATGCAATCGAGTCTCCTGCCAAAACCCTAATAAGAGACGATTTGGATCCGTTCTATATATACATATTCATGGTATATGTCTGAAAACTAATCGAGCACAATCCCGGTTGGGGCATCTTGCTCTCCTTGGTGGGATCTAAGACGGGGTGGCTAGGCAACCGGTGGCTGCCTACCGGTGGCCTAAAGTTGAATTCATAAGTATCATGGGGTCCCATGGAATGGAACAAAAATTTCTTTACACAAGATACCATTTGTTCTTCCATGGTTTGATAGGTTAAATGACCCTCAAAATCTACATTTCCCATATATTTCACATGCCTTTCTCTTTTCTTTGGAAGGGATGGAAGAATCCAAAATGTACATCTCTCAAATTTATTATAGTTTTGTTTTATATCCAACTCTAATTCATAGCCTACACTTTCCAATTTATGTTAGAAACTACGTGCTGCTTTTATTTTTATTATTATTATTTTTTTTAGAACTCACTTTTTTTCTTCTTAATTGTTGCCTGTTGCTTATTCGTTATTTTTTTTTTTAACAAAAAATGGTTATTATATAATAGATAGGTAAGCCATGACACCAAAAAAAAAAAAAAAAAAAAATTGTAATCCATGACGTCATCCATTTGTTGCAACTTAACTGACAATACATCTACACACTTGAGTACTTGACAAGGCAAAAGGGTTCATGAATGTTCTCACCCATTAACTCCTTTTGCAAATAAATAAGTCACGTGTGTAATGCGTTTCACACCCAGAGCCACGGCTGTCACACTCACAATGGTTGTGCACAGTCACTTAAGACGCCACAACTACTCTTCTCCCTCACTTTATTTTGTATTAATTAATCCATCACGCATCGATGGTCACCCCTCACCACCTCTTCTAATCTCCTATACGCATGTGGTACCACAAGAGATATGAGATCTTGGGAAGGGTAATGTTGGAAGAGAATCTGGATTTTTTTGGAATAAAATATAGATTTATTGATTAAAAGAATAGTTACAAATGAAGACATTATTCATGAAATCAGGGAGAAAAAAATGGCCCATTAATGTCAATGCTTTTCGAGTGAAGGATTGAGCAACCATGTTAGATCCAAATTTCAATAAAATAAAAAGAGAAAATCTCACAAAAGAAAACAAGAAATGTGGCATTAGCAATAATATGTCCGAAATCAAAATCAGCAAGAGAGTCTGAGTTGACAATATGCTTGATAATTTCATTGCAACTGGATTCAATTAAAAGCTCGGTGAAACCATCTTCTCAGAGCAAAAGTGAAGGGGAGAGAATCGGAGACCACTTGAATAGAAATTCCTTTATGATCATGAAAATCAAAACCAATATTCCGACAAACATCAGAATTAATCTTGATAATCCCATCTAGAGGAAGGAACTAAGCCGTCAACCATACAATAATGAGGTTTGATGATAATTTTATTTACTCATAGGGAAAAGGATTCCAATTAAGCAAGTTAGACAACGTTTTCTTGTGCTACATATACAAAGGTGGTAAAATGACCACCCCACTCCTTTGTTCGATTGTTTGTATGTGTGCTTTCATTGGTCCTATGAGGGTATAGGGGTCATAGTATCACACAGTCAAGTAGGGATCTCAAACTCATTCGTTAAATATCGATTGGATATGAAGAGTCAACTTTAGAAATTACAAAATATCTTTAAATTCTTAATTAGAGTCAATGTTCAAACACAAGATGGGTGAAATGACATCTCCACCCTTGGAAAATGAAAAATCCCATCACTACCCTCCTTCAAAGTTTGAATCACATATCACTCTTCACCAAAAAAAAATCAAAACCAGTGGTTCTGTTTCGAGGTGCTAATATCTGGTAAGAGTATTTATTGTGTTGCATTCTAGAAAGAAACGTGAAAGAACTTTCTTCACGGGTTTGTTTGTTGGTCTGGTCAGCAGCAACAAGATGCCACGCAAACAATTGATAAGCACAAGGAACCTCTTTTTTTATTTTTAAATTTATGAATCTCATTCATTTCTTCACTCCAAAAAAAAAAAAAAAAAAAATCTCATTCATTTTTAAACTTGCATTACAAATTAAATAAAAAACTAAGAGTCCCTCTCACAAGTTCATCTGCTGCTAGATTAACTGTTGCAATTGTTGTTGTAATGTCATGACGATTGATTCTTATCTTGTTGATGCATAAATTAAAAATATGGCTAGACAGCCGGCTCTCTGGTTCGGTGTCCACATCCATTTCTGATACTTAGAAAAAAAAAATTTTAATTTTTTTATCAAAGATAAATCCACTTATTAGCAAAGGTTAGTCTTTATACTAAAGATGTAAATGGATCGAATTCAAATTGGATATATCGTTATTCAAATTCGAATCCATTTATCAACTACCTTATTCGAAATTTAATTAGATATTTAATTAAAATCTTATTCAAATCCAAAAATTGGAATTAGAATACAAATTATATGAAAAATGAAAGAAAATTCTAGCTTAAAACAAATATATAGCCTACCCTAAGAAAATAAGAGATAAAACCTTAAATGGTTATATAAACATTAAGGTTATATACATTTTAACACTAAGCTAAATGGAGCAAATATAATCCTAGTTATTTGACTGATATTTGAATCCGCTTCCGAATCTACTATCTGAATTGGAATCTAAATTCGATTATTTAAATTCGGATTCAGATTCCAATAAATGGATGAGAATTCGAGTCGGATTCGGATTTTCTGTTTTCCATTTATATCCTTAGTTTATACCTTTTGAAGGGGAATTCCAGGTGGAGATTGAGGCTTTATTCACATATGTTCCATCTAATTGCAAGAGAAATTAAGAGAAGGAAAGTGAAATCAAATTAATATTAAAATAAATATTTTTGTAATTATCATCTAATTGTGTGATTAATTTCAATTATTTTAAATCTTAAATTCAAATCCCATTGATTTGAAATTAAAATAAAAAGATTACATCTATAAAACAACTTAAAAAAAGAATCAAGGGAAATATAACCTTGGTATATTTTCTCACATGCCTTTTTAAAATAAAATTTTTTCTTAAAATGTACTCTGAGCTAGTAATGTAATGTATAATGTATACCATTTCACATGGTTTTTTTCTATTTTTTTCTTAAAATATTAAATTATGAGAGGGCATAGTCACCACCGATAATTCATAGAACTAGCAGTGTAGGATATGCCTTGAGATGCCTTTTTCATTTTTAATTGATTTTTTTTAATTTATTAAAATAATGAATAAAATAATAAACTGCTTAACCTTGAAGGCCAACTCAGAAATCATTAGCCCAAAGCAAAGAACAAAGAGATGCGTATGGATTGAGTTAAAAGCCGGTGATTTTCTTTCGATTATATATTAAGGATTACATATGATTACGTTAGTCCTAATCTTTTAATTATTGGATTGGATTGGGTGGCCAAACACCCTTAAGAAGTGGGATTATGTGAGTCGGATGCGTTGGTTTTCCATTTTCAGTACCTATTCAGTGGGATAAAAATCCTCTCCTGCGATAGGAGGTTCCTACGACTGATCCAAGGGCTGGGGATCAGTCGACCCTCCTATTAATATATGGGAAGATGAATTGACTAAAATCCTGCCCTTGGCAGACTGCATGTCGACAGGAGAGGATTTCTACACCATTCAGTGATCATACTGACTCAATCAAAAAAAAAAAAAAATTGTGGTCGCACGCTGCTGCACGAATTCGCTGGCATTCTAATCCTATGGCTGTGGACCACACGCGTCCTCCTTACTGCTGAAGGTTGACTTTTCCATTCTGGCAGCTTCTCGGAGTTGGGTGGGACCTAACAAATACCAGTTTTCGAATGCCAATAATTTTTTATTTGCAATGAATGAATCCTCCGGACAGATCCGATCCGAATCCAAGGATTGTGACCGATATCTGCAAAAGAAATTTGCTTAAATTTGTGAGATTTTTCATTTTTTGGATATATATAAAAAGAATTTATTTCTGTCGATGACAAGGCCTTTTGGACAAGCGAATGAGCAATCATGTTACTTTACTTTAAACCAAACTGAAATTACGTTATTCAGAGATAGAAGTTAGGATGTGAAAAACAAATTTAATGCATTGTATAACTAAATACATGTAGTGAGAATTCAAACCAAGTATAAGCAGCGTTCCTTCGACGAAGACTCATTCATGTTTATTATAAGTTCTTGTATGTCAGGCTTTAAAGGCATCATCTTTCCCTTTTTTTCTTTTATTTATTTGTTTTCCCTCTCTTTTTAATGTAATTGAAAGCCTCAAGAACTATAAAGACGTTATTTGATATGAACCGATTCAGAATGAAGGTTGATTGAGAAATAAATATAATTTCATCAATAACATACTTCAGTTCCGTCATAATTTTTGAAATGATTTTCACACAGATACTCTGCAAAGACATATTGGTTTGAATTGATCAACAGTTTCAGGATTAGGAATCTTTGGAATCATGTACAAGTGTATTTTGTTCAACTCTTGAATAAGAGAGCCGGAAGTGAAGAAATCGTTAATGAAATTTATCAACTTAGTTTTGGCACTATTCCAAAACTTCTAGAATTTAATGGGAGAAAGCCATCAAGGTTAGGCGATTTTTGAGAAGTCATGGCAAATTTTTTCACCTCCATGAACGTGAACCTTATAAGGGATTTCATCATCATCTATATCTAGTGGGTGCCACATTCCATGAACGGTGATGGAATTCCTTGGAAGGTGGGTTCATGTACGTGGAGATTATCTGAATTAAAATTCTAAACCAATCTTTTCCCTCTATATATATATATATATATATATATTGAAATGGAGCATAAGATAAACAAATAAATTCGTCATTGTTCATCCTTATCTTTATTGTCGTTATTGATACGCATGGATTGATATATAGAAGATGCATACTAAATTACTAATACAAATAGGGTTTCTATTCAATGATTGAAATAGCCACATCATCCATCCACGTGGCAAAATATATTTTTATAGTCAATATTATTTTTTGCTTTGAGAGAGGAACGCGTGTAGCCAAGAAGGATAAAAGAAATAATAGTCGGTTTCTTTTAACTTTCTAGAGTGGCCAACTAAAGTCCTCGTAATTACTCCCTTTCCTAGTCAAGAAAGCAAACGTGAGCATACGTCTAGAGTGAGTGGCGACCCCGGATTAGCACACCTAGATAAAATAAAACATTAATTTATTAAATTGAGGATTAACGCACGTGGGAAAAAAAGATGGAAAGTAAAAAAGAAACAGCAGTAGGAGTAGACCAGTACTGGTCAGTTGCGGCAACCAAACACAGTAAAAAATAGGAAGACTGAGTCAGAAAAGAACCTACCTCTTTGACATTCGGCAGTTTCCTTTGGTACTAAGAAGGAAGTTGAGAAGTTGGAAGGAGTCGTTCACTCGCCAAGTCATAAGTCTTTGAGATATAATTTGATTCCCACTACCAGTCTCCTACCAGTCCCACCACTATAAAAATCCAAAACCCATCCTCGGTTTAACCGGTTTCCCTTCCACCAACTCAAAACAACTCCTCTTTCTATTCTCTCCTCACCTTCACTTGGAAACCTACACGATTACACGTTACCTTCCTTAATTTTATTTTAATATTAATATTAATTTTAGTCATCACACCTCTTGTCACGCAACTTCCCATCACTCTGCTTCCATCTCCTTATAAAATCAAACCTTAACCAGACTTCACTCTCATTCAAACTTAGACGCAGCTAGTGCTCAGTACCAAATTCCTCTTTCTCTCTCTCTCTCGCTCGCTTGCTTGCTTTGATCAGAAAAAAAAAAAAGAAGTGATGGCGTTAGAAGCTCTGAATTCTCCAAGAACAGCAACTCCATCGTTTCACTTTGACGATATGGATCTCCACTGTCTTGAGCCATGGGCAAAGGGTAAACGATCCAAGCGTTCTCGTCTCGATAATCCATCTTCCGAAGAGGAGTATCTCGCTCTCTGTCTCATCATGCTTGCTCGTGGTGGATCAGACTCTGTTCCGACCACTGCTACTCCGGCGCTACCGATTTCGCAGCCTCCAACTCTAAAGCTGAATTTCAAGTGTACCGTCTGCGAGAAGGCCTTTCCTTCTTATCAAGCCCTCGGAGGACACAAAGCCAGCCATCGGAAACTTGCCGGAGGCGCGGAAGATCAGACCTCCTCCTCCACCTCCTCTTCCACTGCCCCTGTCAATCCAACCTCAGGGAATGGCATCGGCAGGACTCATGAATGCTCTATCTGCCACAAAACCTTCCCCACCGGACAAGCCTTGGGTGGACACAAGCGTTGTCACTACAGTGGCGAGAAAAGCGGTGTGACAACATCGTCATCGGATGGTCCAGCTTCTTCCAGCCAGAGCCACCGTAATTTCGATCTCAATTTGCCGGCCTTGCCTGAATTTTTAGCCGGCGCTTTCAGTGCGCGGAAGTTTCAGAATTCTGGCGTCGATGAAGAGGTGGAGAGTCCTCTTCCCCAAAAGAAACCTCGTTTCTTCATTACAGACGCTGTCCTTCCTCAGCAGAATTAGAATTCATACTCTGTTACAGTACTTTAGTTAAAAAAATCTTTTTAGGTTCAGTTTATTGTTTCTGTACAGAGAATCTTTCATTCTTTCTTTATGAACACGATGATATCATGTACCGTTTGAAATTCTGAATTAAATTAATTAATTTTTCTTTCCAATTTAAATTCTGGGTAATCAAATATATGGTAAGTTTCCTTGTCATAGATTCCATAGCCGCGTGAATAACGCAGGACAGAAAAGCTGCCGGCTGTCTGTGACTCTGGTCCTTGCTTGCTCACGCTGGAAATGACGGTGTTGTCTGGTCCTTGCTAGCTCACGCTGGAAATGACGGTGTTGTAACTGTACGTCCATGTGTCGTGAATCATGACTTATTTATGTGGTTCTGGTTGGTGTTTACCATGTGGGCATCTTGGTTGGCCTTTTTTTTTTCTTTTTTCTAAATTTTAATTTGTGGTGATTGTAATCAGGACGGTGAGTATGGTAGTGTGGGCTCCTGTTATGTAAAAAAATTGCATGCAAATCACATGACATCCAGCCTTTCCTAATTTAAGTGGCTTCCACGGTCCAGTACTGTCCCGGATCAATGATAGAACCAATATCTAGATTGGTATCAGATCAGTTTTAAAAATCGTGTCCAATATCTTGATTTGGACCATGGACTTTCAAGTCCAACAACATCCGCGTGGAAAAGTATTAAAAGAGTCTCATGGCCATCAACCATTTCCCACTTTGACCCTCTTGGAAGACTTGGAAAAATTGACAAACACCATCACTTTTGATAGGAAAAAAAGAAGAAGAAGAGAGGATATATTCTACGCTGCCAACTTGGATGGCCTTTTTTCATAAATAAATAAATAATATAGTAGTATTAAGGCCTATGATTTTTTATAGGTTATTATCATGTTAGGGAAAGTATTGGAGCGGTGTAAATTACAAATATACTCTCTTAGGTTATAATCCACACCACCACACAACGAGCTCAGTGATTGTATCTTTTTTATATAAAATATGCTGTGGAAATGTAGATATGAAAGCAATAAGATAGACAGATGACCTAAGCAATATCTATCCATCTATCTATGGTGGACCCCACTCTATAGCAATCCCAAATACACCTAACTCTTAATTGGAGAACACTTGGTTATACTTATCTTAGTTGAGATTTTTATCACCGTTCATATTCAGTGGATCCTGCACCTTATCTATGGGTTTTTTTAAATGAAAAAACAGTCTTCCCTTAGAAGTTTCTAGAGTTTTCCCATTCTTCCTAAGGTTGGGTTTGTCCTCTCAGGTTCATACATTGCTAAGGTATGTATTAGATTGGCCGAATCATTTTAGTTTGGGCTATGATGTATCCCCATCTGACATCCAATACTTCCCCCCTTCTTTTAATAATGTTTTTTTTTCATTAAGTATTGAATATGCGTCACTCAACCATTGGTTCTATACCCATCAATATTTGGTCAGTTTCGGCCATAACCGATACTATATCTGATCCCTAGAATTAAAACCTTTGGTCCACATACCAAACCTCAAACTCCATAACTGATAGACTTAAAAATTAATTATTGATCAAAACCTCCAATTATAGGAAGCGAATTAATCAAACATCACATACCTAATTTGTTATTTTATTACTAGGAATCGAATTATTAGCTCATCCATGATCAATCAACAATCCCGTCCGAAGGGGAAAAATGGGCATTTCTTGGAACTTTCAAAAAAAAGAAGGGAGAATGACGTAAGATATTTTATGGGTTAAGTTAATTATAAAGTTAGTTGGTTCAGTGGGAGTCTAATTACAGGTAGATCAATTTAAGTATAATTAGATATGAACCAACTTCGTCTACTATGGGACTGGTCCAGGATTGAGGGTGGTATTATAAATACCAATGGTTAGGGTCTCCACAACTACGGTGTTATTTTCTTCTCCTGTTTTCATATACAGAGAGAGGCCAAGGGATCTCGACAAGCTGTGGAAGACTCTGATCCAAGCATTCCAAGCATTCAAAGCAAAGAAAACGGTCGAAAATCAATCTACAGAAAGAGGTATGGGTCTTAACATCTCTTTTCAATACCCATTGTATTCTAGTAATCTGTGTGGTGTGGTCGTAGGGTTCATGAAAATTCCATGGAAAAAATCCAAAGGAGATCTAAAAATTCTTACAATGGTATCAGAGCCTCCCACACAGACCTAGAATTGATGGGAAAACATTGTAAAGATTGTATGTTTGAATGGATTGAAAAATGGAGAGATTTTTCTCTCAAAATTCTCTATGAACCTGTCTAGGGTTTAGACCCTTGAAAATTTTTTTGAACCGTTAAAAAGTAAAATAAATCATAGAGGATTGTAGGTTTCAGAGAGACGAAGCCGGCGACATAAGGTGGGTCTCCGAAAGTTGCCTGACGAGCCCTCACACACCACCTAAAAAAGCGCATGAGATCAATGCGTCAGCGATTATATAAATTAAAAATAAAAAGGAAAAGGGGAAAAAGAAGTAGGGCTAACGTTACCTGGTCAGCCCCGTACTAGACTGAGCTTGTAAGACCTGTATCGTACTAACCAGGTCTTACCACCTTGTATCAGGTCTTTCTATCATGGTCTGACCAAGCGGATTAAGTTCGTGAAGAAACCACAAGGCTAAGTATGAAGTTGATTATAAAATCATTTAATTAGGAGTGTGTGGTCACATACCTAAACAGGTGGGGTCGACCACACCTTAGAATAATGAGACCACTGGAGTCTAGGACTTGTGGTCGCAGTTTTTGAAAGTGTGGTTGATGGGTTCTGCGACCCCACGTGCAACCACACGATGTTATAACCGACTCCGTGATTAGGAAACCTTCCTAATCTGAAGGGGGTTCTTTCCTAACCAAAGTAGGACTCTATATGGAGGATTTTTCTCTATATCTAGGATGTCCTTTAACCTCTTTCATTCTTTTAGAACTCAAACTAAAAGAGAGAAAAAGGGAGGAGGAGGAAGAGAAGGAGAATTGAAGAGGAAGACTAAGAGAAAGAATTTCAGAGAGAGCTCTGATTCTTTAACAAGTTTAAGGTATGAAAACATCCCCTACATCAGTTAAATGCTTAGAATAGATCATGGAGGAGATAGTGATTCAAAGTAAGATCTAAATCCTAAGACCATGGACAAAACTCTAAAAGATCCTTTCATTCTGATGTTTGTGGTCCCTTAAAGGTATGTTCTCATAATGGTGCTATCTATTTTGTGATTTTTATTGATGATCATTCTAGGAAACTCTGGATTTATACTTTGAAAACCAAAAAACAAGTACTTGGTGTGTTCAAAGAGTTTCATGCATTAGTAGAAAGACAAATCGAAAAAAAGTTGAAGTGTATTCGATCAGACAATGGTAGTGAGTACCGTGGATCATTTGATAAATATTACAGATAACATGATATTAGACATCAGACAACTCCTCCAAAGACTTCTTAGTTGAATGGTGTTGCTCAGAGGATGAACATAACTTTGATTGAAAGAGTGACATGTTTGCTTTCAGAAGCACACACTTACCTAAATCATTAGGGAGAGGCTTTGCATACTGTAATACATGTTATTAACTTATCTCCTGCTGTTATTTTGGATGGTGATGTTCTTGACAGAGTTTGATATGGAAAGATATGTCATATGATCACTTGAAGATTTTTGGCTGTAAGGCATTTGTGTATGTTCCTAAAGATGAGAGGTTCAAAACTAGATGCGAAGACACGACAATGTATCTTTCTTGGTTATGGTCTAGATGACCATGGTTATAGGTTGTATGATCTAGTTGAGAAAAAACTTATTAGAAACGGTGATGTGGTGTTCTGTGAGGATCAAACAATTAATGATATTGAGAAGGCTGAGAAGACAGTGTCTACTGATAGTGGTGAATTGACTGATTTAGATACAATTCCCTTGGGTAGGCCAAATCCAGTTTATGATGATACAGAGATTGATACTCATCGTGGTCAACTTATCAGTGATAATGTAAATGATGTAGGTGATGTAGATGTTCCCTCTAATGATAATGTTGATGATCAACAACATGTACCTACAGTTCCACTAGTGTTTCCACAAAGAAGGTCTGAAAGAGTTCATCAACGTTCTACAAGGTATTCTTCAAATGAGTATGTACTTAATTATGTACTCTTGACTGATGGGGGAGAGCCTGTGTGCTACGAGCAAGCTATGAAAATTGGAGATAAGACTAAATGGGTTGATGCTATGGAAGATGAGATGAAATCTTTGCATGACAACCACACCTTTGAGTTGGTAGAGTTACCAAAGGGAAAAAGAGCTTTGAAGAATCGATGAGTTTATAGGTTGAAGCAAGATGATAGTTCTTCACACCCACGATATAAAGCTAGGTTGGTTGTTAAGGGCTTCAGTCAGAAAAACGGGATAGACTTTGAGGAAATTTTTTCTCCACTTGTGAAGATGTCTTATGTGAGACCCGCACTCAATGAATCCGATCTAAACCTTGATTTCATGTCGTAACAGGTCTTCTGATTATCACCGGGTCAGACAGGACGAGCAGATGACAATCAGGTACGAAATCAGACCAAATAGTATGATTTATTCATACCGGTCGATGGTACCGATCGCTGGTACCAGTCGACTGTATAGTCTGTGCAGCGGACTACCAAGATCCGGAATTGGATCTCTATGGGTCCCACTTTCCTAATTCTGAATCCTAGGACTTTCCTAATCATAAGAGGCTTCCTAAACCTAATCCTCGCCTATATAAACCCCTCTAAACCTCATGGAATCCTTTCCATTAGTCCTCACAAACCCTAGAGAGGAGAAGGAGATTGGAGAAGGAGAAGGAGCTAGGAAGAAGAAGGAAGAGTCGCCGTTGCCGTTCGACGAAGCACACTTTACGCCAGTTGATGGTAAGTGTTTAAACCCTCTCTCTCACATATGACTCTAGGATGGTTGGGTTGCTTGGATCAATACCATGCAAAGCAGGTATTGACCTAAACCCTACTTTGCTGTCAAATCCTAATTTAGTCGTTAAACCCTAGATTCGAGTTCTAGGATGAATACCATCAAAACTAGACTTGAATGGAGTTGGAAACAACTCTAACTCAAAGCTCAGACTTAAAATGTGTAGGAGAAACCCTAGAATCCATAGAGAGTGATCGACGATAGTTGAGAAATCGGATGTATGGTCTTCCGGAGACATACCAATCAACCATACCGGTCGCATGGTCGCACCCCATGCGACCGGTATCGCGATCGGTACCTCTCAGGGAGTGGCCTATGGGGACCGGCTGACCATACCGGTCGTAGGTTTTCCCACAGTGCTGCGATCGGTACATGCGACCGGTTAGCTCTGTGAGTGTATTTTTGTAACCTCGTTGATTTTCGACCAACGTAAACCCTAAGAAACTATTCTAATTGAACCCTAATATCATGTAGGACTTTGTAATAACAGGTTTGGATCTTACGACGTGGAGCAAGCTATCAAACGAGCGTCAGGTAAGAGAATCAGACATAAACCCTAATAATTAATGGACAGTAAACCGTTGCTAATAACCCTGAATTTTTGGTATGATGTTTGTGCATTCTCACATGTCATCTGTTATTTCCAGTTATCATATTTGTTCATGCATAATCCATATGATAGGATGTGATTGTTAGGCATGTGATTGTTTTCGTTAGTGTGTGGAATGGGAAGGGCCTGGGGTCTAGGATCATTCATCACACTAGCATTTTTTTTTTGTAGTATTCTATCTTAGCATGCTTAGTGTGGGTAGGGCATCAGGGGGAGGACGTGGTACTATGGTCTCCGACATGGCCACCAGACTCTAGCTCTATCTCTATGCCGTAGGGAGTTATGTTGGGATAGAGTCTACTTGTGTATTGTTCTGTCTTAGTATGCTTGGTGCGGGTAGGGCATCAGGGGGAGGTCGTGGCACTGTGGTCTCCGGCCTGACCACTACGCTCTAGCTCTATCTCTAGGCCGTAGGGAGCTGTACTGGGAAAGAGCCAACAGTGATGACATATAGGATTGGTTAGTTGCGAGCCCAGTTTGCAAGCCCTAACCAGTAGGGACTTATGTATTGGTATGGATAGAGCATCAGGGGAAATAGTGGATGCCTTAGCTCTATCTCTATTCCATGATGGGTGCATGTGGGTCGACAAGGTGTGATCTCTCGTGCGATGCTACACACTCGTGTATAGAGGTGCGGTGGTCGCCAAGGAGAGGACGAGCATGACGCTTCATGCGAGTGCCCTTTCTGCGTGTACCTTTGATTTTATTTTATTTGTTTCAGTTATTTTTAAAGTGATGTAAAGATATATAATTACGTTTGGAATTTGAAAAATTGAATACTTATTTAAATTTATCAATGGAAATACTTAGTTAATTTATTTAAAGACTTTCGCTGTATTTATTATATTCTGATTGTGGTTATGTGCAATGGTTTGTATGAGTGGACACGGTTTTATTGAGATCCTGGTGTGAACCGTTGGTTCAGTGACGGTTCACTCACACCATTCTGGTTGGTTCAGAATTGGGGTGTGACATCTTTTATCCGTGTTATTCTTGGCTTAGCCGTCAGTCTTGATTTGGAAGTTGAGTGGATGGATGTGAAAACTGTTTTTCTTCTTGGTGATTTAGAAGAAGAAATCTACATGGAGCAGCCAGAGGGTTTCAGAGAAAAAGAAAAAGAGGAACTTGTGTGCAAGTTGAAGAAAAGCTTGTATGGTTTGAAACAAGCACCGAAGCAATGATATAAGAAGTTTGAGTCTGTTATGGGGAAGCATGGCTATAAGAAGACTACTTCTAACCATTGTGTATTTTTTCGTAAATTCTCTGATGATGATTTTATTATTTTGTTGCTTTATGTTGATGACATGTTTTTTATTGACCAAGATGCTTTTAGGATTGATAGGTTGAAGCAAGATTTGAGCAAATCCTTTGCTATGAAAGATTTGGGGCCAACAAAATAGATCCTTGGCATAAAGTTTGTACGTGATAGAAAGGCCAAGAAGTAATGGTTATCACAAGAGAAGTTTATTGAAAATGTACTTAAAAGATTCATTATGAATAATGCTAAAGTGGTGAGTATTCCTCTTTCTTCACACTTTAGATTAAGTATCAAACATAATCATTTTATTGAAGAAGGAAAAGAAGATATGCAAAATGTTCCTTATGCATCAGCAGTGGATAGTTTGATGTATACAATGGTATGCACTAGGCCAGATATTGCTCATGTCGTTGGCATGGTCAGTCGATATCTTTCTAATCCAGGAAAAGAGCATTGGAATGTAGTGAAGTGGATTATGAGATATCTTTGCGGCACCTCCAATTTGAAGCTTTGAATTGGAAGTGAGAAACCAATTCTTATTGGTTATACAGATTCAGATATGGCAGGGGATGTTGACACAATGAAGTTTACTTTAGGTTACTTGATCAACTTTGCAGGAGGAGCAGTGGCTTAGCAATCTAGGTTGTAAAAGTGTGTTTCGTTGTCTACTACAGAAGCAGAATTCATTGTTGCTACTGAAGCAAGTAAGGAGCTAATTTGGATGCAAAAGTTTATACAAGAACTTGGCTTTACACAAGAGTGGTATGTGTTGTTATGTGACAGTCAGAGTGCTATTCATCTCGGTAAGAATTTAACCTTTCATTTTAGGTCCAAACATATTGATGTGAGGTATCATTGGATATGCGATGCTTTGGATGATAAATTGTTAGAACTTGAAAAGGTTCATACGGATGATAATGATGCTGATATTTTGACAAAGTCTTTACGTAGAGAGAAGTTTGAAACTTATTGCTTGATCGTCGGTTTGACGATTTCCTCCACATAGTTGGGAGGGGGAGATTTGTTGGGTTTTTGGGCTCCCTTCCTTTGAGGATAAATGCCCAAACCTTGGTGTGTTTTAAGTCCATTTAATCCTATTCCCTTTTGCCTTGAATTTAACCTCTTAAATAGGACAAAAACGGATTAGGGTTAGGGTTTAGCATTACAAGAAGAAGAGAAAGAGAGCAGCAGTTTTTTTGGGAGGAGGTGATCTGTGCAGCTGTGATCAAGCCGACACTCAGGAGGTCATCTGTAGTCCGATTGGACTGATTTTTGGACAGTAGGTAGAGGACACATAGTTAGTCAATCTGTATGGTCAGATTTGTTATTGGAGTTTTCTATGTTAAGTTATTCGTTTCGTACAACAATCTCTGTTTCTTTAGGTGAAATTTATGCATCTCTTTGTTTCTTCAAGTAAGTAGTTTTACTTATTATTGCGATTGGGGTTATATACCCATTGGAAGAATTGGAACTAGGTTTATAATCTCTATTTGATAATAGTGAAGTTTCGATTTAGACTTTTGAGTCTCATGGTTTTTTACTCTTCGATTTGAAGAGATCTTTTCACATTAAATTCTTGTCTCTTCTGTGGTTGATTTATGTTCATTGTTTGCACATATTGTTAGGACTGAAAATATTTTTGTGGTATACTTGTTACCTTCTCATAAGTTTGATCAAGTGTGGGAGTAATTTTTTCCTAACACTTTGCACTCGGTGTACAGGAGAGACGTTGCAGACACTGCAGGTTGGGGGGGACTAGAAGAGTGGATTAATGAGGTGAGAGCGAGATCAGGCTGAGTTAGGACCAGTTGGACAAGGGCCAGTTAATTTATTTAACTAGTAAACGTAGTAACCAAGGAAGACCAAAGACTTCTTTCCACCTATGATTTGTTTTGGGTTTGATCGATATATCTATTCTGGGTTCGTTTTTTTCTTGCTTGCTGCTTATTCTAATGCTGCATTAGGTCAAGGGTATCTTTTATTCCTTTTGGTTAGGTGTTCAATTTAGTGATCTATCTCAACTATATGGTTCATTGTATATTGAATTTGGGTTTATAATTATTGCCATATAAGAAAATACATTAATAAGATTAATCAATTGCAAAACCTTAGACTGTTTAACAAGAAATTTTAATTGTATTACAACTGAATTGCCGTCTTGAAGAGGTGATCAATAATGTCGCAATGGTCTTGACTTTTGAGTAAACGAAACTGTTCAATTAACATTTGGACACATATCTTTTCAAGGTTAGGCCAAAAAATTCTGAACAATTATTTAGGCTTGTGTGGTTGCAAGTAAAGGAAAGGAAAGAAAATTAGACTAATATTTATAAATTTTAAGTATTAATTTTATTTCAATTTTTTATTTCCCTTGCAACCAAACATCACTAGAACACGCATGTGCTATAAATAAAAGCTGATAGGATCATTAAAACACGTGCTATAAATAAAAGAGGATGGTCTTTGCTCAACTTTTGGATGGAATTTGATTGGTAATATTTTTATATTGAAACCCAAAGACAAACTTAGATTTGGGCTGCCCTGTTAATGGCCCAAACCTAGAAATAGCTATGAAAGATAATTGAGCTTGGCCCAGTTAGCCTGAAATTTCGCCATGTTATGCTCATAGGTTGGATTTACTAAAAAGTACAATAAATATATCAGAATTGTCTATCTTGAGAAGCTTATTAAGGTGGTTTAACTATTAACCACGTGGCAGGTACAATGAGCCCAATTTTTGTGATTAGGTAGACCGAAGTCTATTGTTCACATGTAAAATTTCAGCCAAGTAGCAAAGTTTTCAGAAAGATAAGGGAAAACACAGGAATAGTTAGAGTACCGTAAGTGTTCGTGGACGTATGTGGGGTGTATGACAATAAAAAAGACGGCTTTTAATTGAATTCTAATATGAAAACTAACATGTGGCTAACCAAGGCATTATGCCTTGGTATCTAAGGGTCAAAATTTCTACATCATTGATTCCACGTGAGTCGTGACACAATGAGATGGACCGCCTTTTTTTTATTCGTTAAATTTAAATGTGGCTAGGCATATCCAAGTTATCCAACGGTCTTAAAGATTTGTACTGTTAAATTTAATGAATTAAAAAAAAAGGGTTTTTTTTTTTTCATAAATTAATTGCAGATAATTTTTTAGGTCTTTATTATCTAAAATTCTTGCTGGTCACATTTAGACTCTCACATCACTAAAACTTGGTTCTTTTAACATTGGGGCCTGGGGGTTTGTGAAGATCGTACTTAGGGAGGTGGGCTCCCTTGGCTCCAGGCCCAAACGAAGCCAGACCCACTTACAGTAGAACATATCTTCGATGGGCTGACATACTATCATGCGTTGTACGATTGATATCATTTGGCAAGTTGTGTTCGTCCAATAACAATTAAAGGATGAGATTGAGGTACATCCGTGGTTCAAGTAATTGGCAACGGATCAATCTATTCGTATCGGTTTTGAACATGATCAATCTTTGATTCAATTCTATTTTATGTCGATAAGAAATGAAGGGGGATTTCAACTATTCACTAAGGGTTAAGAAAAGGAAAGGGCTTAGCACCAGAAAACAAGCCATCCAAGATTGATAAGTCTAGAACAGAACCAAGAGGATTGGTTGACAAGTATAGTTACGATTCTGGCTCTGGTGGATGAGAAAGCCCAAAAATTAATATTATTATATATGGTAACAACCAACCACATGTTAGCTTCCCATATATAGGATCCGTATATCGATCCAATTTAGATAGAATTGTTTTTTTTTGGATGTGGCCGATATCATATTGATACTTGGATTTAGAACCTTAAGTGCATCAGACCACTAGAACAAATGTAAGATCGGAAATGTAGTAGTAGGGCCAGTGGTTGATAATTTTTACAAATAAACTAAGAAAAAACTTGCTGAAAGCTAAATCAATTTGAAAATTTTGAGACATTCGATTCTCTTTGGGGGTATTTAATCTTGAACAGTTTGGGCACCGAATGAATAATCCAGCTTAATTTATATTGGCAAAAAAATAATTTGTGTTTTGTGGTGTCATTGATAATTTAACTGATTTAGATGAAAAAAAATTATGTCTCCTGGTTGGAAAGGAGGAAAGAAACTGAGGAAACTGTCTTATTTTTAATGACAGTTCGACATACATTATGCAAAAGCAATTTCGCTTTTGATTTTTGATCTGTGTTGTGTAAGTATGTAACTGTGTGACTGACTGTCTTCTCTTTTCTGATCAGTTTTGGGAGGAAATTACCAAGGTTGTGTTATGAAACTGCAATACCAGGAATCTACGGACTGTCATGCATCATTCCTCTCTTCTTTATCTGATCTCTTTTTAAAAAGGAAAAGGTATAGAGATGAGAGAGAGGGAGTAGTAATGGAGGAAGAGGGACCCCTTTGGTTCAGCTTCGATCTGTCATTTTCATCTTCATGAAGCACATTGTGGCCATCACCATCAGAGCATGGCATGCCACAGTTATCATCTTTTGTCGCATGGTTTATGAATAGTGGTGGTGATACTGTGACAGAGAGAGATGATAATGAAGATATTATTCTGCCCAAGAATCTCTCTACAAAAGTTGGCACGATTCCTTCACCAGTTATATATGCAGCAACAACATCTCAATCGAAGCTGGCCCAATTGTCTCACCAGATATTCGCAACAAATATCTCCATTGAAGCTGGCATGATTCAACATCTGGATATGCGCAAGAATATCCCCACAGAAGCTCTGGCCCATGCACGCCACTCTCCACAACAAAAAAAAAATCTGAAGATGAGGAAATCGTTTATCCTTCAAATATTTAAACTTTGAATGTAACAATATCTTTCTAATTATATGGGATCAAACCCAATCCGTAAACAACTGTAAAATGTTTCTATAAGAGACCACCTGTTCAATTACAAGCATTGAGAATTCAAGAGAGAGAGAGAGAGTATAAAGAAATTTAATGATTGGAATCTTATGAGATATCTTATGAGATTCGAAATATTATTTATCATTTTATAAGTGATTGTTGAAGAGACGAAGAAGAACCTTAAAAGCTACCAACTTACAAATCTACAAAACAAACGAGCAACACCAACCCAACTCAATTGTCCACTCAAGAGGGCATGTCACACTCGTCCTACTCTATGCGTCTTGATCACCAAAGCGTTGTCTCCCACTCTCATTCAGGAATAATCACATGTTGCTTAAAGATTAAAATCTTGGATGCCATATATATGTGAGTGTCCCTCTATTTACAAGTTCGACCTTTTGAGATGAAAACTTAATATGATATCAGAGCTCCAATTCACTCCGGTCACCTAAAAGAGGGACTACATGTCACATGTACTATCACCTAGAAAAGGATAATCCCACATTGCTTAGAGACTAGAACATTGAGTGCCTCATATATATGTGAGAATCTCTTCACTTAAAAGTATGAACTTTTAAAATGAAAACATAACAATCATGCACCAACACAAAAATTGATTCAATTTAGTTAAATCCCTGATCTCTCTTTCCAAATTGAAGGGGAAGAAGAGGTAATCAAGGTCAACTGTTCATGCACTTCTTTTGCATGTGGGTTTTTGGTGTGGGGCGTGTGGGTTCCATGGGTTGGGTACTTGGGTTCAACTTAAAAAAGACTTAAAACCTCGGTATCTGCCATCATTGATCGAAAAAAGGGTGAAGTTCTTTTCTTTAGAAGGTTAGGCTACTGCATGCAAGAATCATAGAGATGGTGGGTCCGCCACAAAGGTTCACTAACCCCTTCTTATTTTAGTTTTAGCCGTCTTTCGGATTCTCTTCTTTTCGATGTTATCAGACAACATGCAGACCTGTTCCTTCCTTTTCATAGTTTCGCAACTCTCCTAACTGGCAAAGACCCAGACCTGACCAGTCCCGGTTCAACCAGTTTTGACCCAACCGGCCTTGACCATATTATACTATATTATATTATAAATGGGTCTTACTCTTTTTTCTTCTCAAATTCCAATATTGCCCCATGTATATCATGGTTCTGTGATGACCCTATGAGTGTATCCTAAAAAGAATCAATGACCCATTTTTGAATGTATATAGTATACACAATCAAATTGTGGTCATAACAGTGGGAATGAGACTTCTGGCCTCCTGTTATTTAGTTGTAACAGTTATGGAAATGGGGTTCCCTTCTATTATTATAATAATATTTTTTTTCCTATTTATAGCTACTTACTTGTACTTTCATGTGAGCTGTAATTATCAGTTAAATAAAGGATTTCTTTATATGGAATAATTTATGATTAGATTGCATCTCAAACTACAATAAGGAAGCGTAGTTAATAATGGGATGATCCTCTTTGTCTATTATTATTTGGTTGTCCCCGGCCCCATCAGTTGATGTCTCCTTCTTGTTAGTTGTTAGTATAACATGATCTCCAAGAGAACATTAAAATAATAAGGTGTAAACATATCAGTAGGATCTGATCAATTTCCTCTTTCTGCAATCTGCAGAGCAAAGCATTGGAAGGATATAGATAGATACATAGATGGAAAATGAATGAAGAACAGAGAACCGGGCTTTGTTGGGTTGTGTCTTGTATTCTGTGGAGTCCACACAATTAATAGAGTTGTACTTGTATTAGAATTTGGTCTATTACATGTATAGGATAAACTTATAATTGTAGTGAGATTAGGATTTCTAGGTTTCCTATATATGTTGTCTCTGTGGGAAAACCTAGGTAAGGCTACAAGGGCTGTAGAGGATTCTCCTCTGACAGTGGATAGTCCGGAGCATTGTAAGGGTGACGGATGAGATAGGCTGTCAGGTAGAGAATTCTGTAGACTGTTCTTGGGAATAGAAGAAAGTCACTCTTTTCTCTGGTGGACGTAGGCATCCCACGATGGGGTGCTGAACCACGTTAATTCTTCGTGTTTTTCTTTCTGTTTGCGTTCTCCCGATCCTAACAAGTGGTATCAGAGCTTGGTTATTATTTAAAGTTTTTCTTGAGTTGAACAATGGAAACTAATACAAGTAGAATGGTTACTCTGAAGGGTTCAAACTATCATGTTTGGAAAGGAAAAATAGAAGATCTCCTTTATGTAAAAGATTATTATCTACCCGTGTTTGCTAGTGAGAAACCTGAAAATAAGACTGATGATGAATGGAATATTTTTCATCGACAAGTGTGTGGGTACATTAGACAGTGGGTGGATGATAATGTGTTGAATCATATAAGTGGAGAGACACATGCACGCACTCTTTGGACCAAGCTTGAGCAATTGTATGCTAGGAAGACAGGAAATAATAAATTATTTTTGATTAAACAGATGATGGCCTTAAGGTATCAAGATGGAACTCCGATGACAGATCACTTGAACTCATTTCAGGGAATCATCAATCAGTTGTCCTCAATGGGTATTAAATTTGATGAAGAGATACAGGGATTATGGCTTCTTGGTACTTTGCCGGACTCATGGGAGACGTTTAGAACGTCATTATCAAACTCAGCTCCAGATGGTGTAATCTCAATGGATTTGGCTAAGAGCAGTGTTTTAAATGAAGAGATGAGAAGAAAATCACAAGGTTCTTCTTCACAATCAGATGCTTTGATCACTGAAAACAGAGGGAGGAGTAAGAGCCGTGGTCCGAAGAATAGAGACAAAAGCAGAGGCAAATCCAATAAATTTGCAAATGTTGAGTGTCATTACTGTGGTCTAAAGGGCCACACCAAGAAGTATTGTCGAAAGCTGAAAAGAGATAATAAAAAGGAAAAAGATAAAGAAAAGAAGAAAGATGATGAAAGTGATGATGAGCGAGTTGCCACCACTTCTGAGGAATTTATTACTGTCTATGATAGTGATGTAGTCAATCTTACAAGCCATGAGACAAGGCTACAAGGGCTGTAGAGGATTCTCCTCTGACAGTGGAGAGCTGGAACGCTGTAAAGCTGACAGATGAGATAGGCCTGTCAGGTAGAGAATTTTGTAGAGCGTTCTTGGGAATAGAAGAAAGTCACTCTTTTCTCTGGTGGATGTAGGCATCCCACGATGGGGTGCTGAACCACGTTAATTCTTCGTGTGCTTCTTGTTTGTTTGCGTTCTCCCGATCCTAACAAGTGGTATCAAAGCTAGGGTTCTTTGAAGAACGAAGGAGGTACGCCGTATGAAGAAGAAGAAGAAAAAAAAAACGGGGGGATTTGAATCCCGGCACGGTACACATAATGGTCATTTGATGTTGTACCGTGGGTAAAGAAGGACTAGCAAGCTGCGATAAGGAGTCGGTTCTCTAGGTCTGCGCTGGAGGTGCAGAGGTGAGAGATTCGGGTTCCAGGTGTATCTGGAGTTGCAGCAGGCTGTGTGTGATGTTATCTTTCCGGTGATCTTTGTGGCGGTGGAAGAGGTAGAGTCACATCACTTTGTACGGCGGTGAGCTGTACGGGACACCCGGACTGGGTGTAGGCTATGCCTGTTTAGGTGTAGCGGTTTGACAGAGACGGGTTTACAGACTCAACGTCAACGGGTTCTTCTTCAAGATGGTTTGTAGAATTCAAGCCAGGTGGAGATTTGTTGGGTTGTGTCTTGTATTCTGTGGAGTCCACACAATTAATAGAGTTGTACTTGTATTAGAATTTGGTCTATTACATGTATAGGATAAACTTATAATTGTAGTGAGATTAGGATTTCTAGGTTTCCTATATATGTTGTCTCTGTGGGAAAACCTAGGTAAGGCTACAAGGGCTGTAGAGGATTCTCCTCTGACAGTGGATAATTTGGGCATTTGTAAAGGCCGACGGATGAGATAGGCTGTCGGGTAGAGAATTACGTAGAGCGTTCTTGGGAATAGAAGAAAGTCACTCTTTTCTCTGGTGGACGTAGGCATCCCACGATGGGGTGCTGAACCACGTTAATTCTTCGTGTTTTTCTTTCTGTTTGCGTTCTCCCGATCCTAACAAGCATAACAACACTACTTCCACCTGTGGGTCAAGGCTAAAGATTCATGAAAACACCAGAACGACCTCTTTTTATTCTTCAACTGATAACTTTGGGACATGTCCATCGATCAATCTAGGCTGATTCAGATTTTTAGAACCATGGATGAACAAGAGAATGGTAAGGACCAAACCAGGGCATGTGACGTCCACAGTAGACACCACAGTCAAGCTTTTATTTATTTCTTTGACCAACATGTGCAGTGGAATATTAAAAGAGGAAAAAACTGAAAAGAGTTTGGTTGGATTCCATTATCATGAAAGTACGACTGTAATGGGTCGTTTTCGGGTTTACGTTAAGGCAACAATTCAACAAAGGGGGAGAGAGAGAGAGAGAGAGAGAGAGAGGGGGGGGGTTATGTCTGTGTTATGAGTCTATGACTGATATGAGGGGCTTCCATTTTCTACCTTAGCTTTAGCTCAACTGAGTAACTCAACGAACATCCCTTTGTACTGCCCACACGCCATACTTTCTGAGAGCAGAGGGAGAGAGAGAGAGAGAGATTAAATTTCTCTTTATTTAATTCAGTAAAGAAGGTAAAAGAACATAGAGATTGTCAAATTAGTAAATTTGATTTCCTTTTCTACATTGGGAATTTTTACCCGCGAGGGGTTGGGGGGAGTTTATGTTCTTCATTAAAGCTTAGATTTGGTAGGGAAGGTGGTGCTGATTCTAAGGAGATCGGGAACATTTTCTCAGCTTGGTTTTTTGTGCAGTTTTGTTGATGGATTGGATGACAAAGTGTTAAACAGCTCATTCTTTTTTTATTTTTTGAGGATCGTGAATTGAAGGGGTCGTATCTTTGTCAAGAGTCCAGGAATCTGTGGGGCAGATATTTTGTCCGGCAACTTTAATGTACTGTTGTCCCGGGCTCTGCTTTGTTTTCTACTTTGTGTTGGCACTTGACAGGGTGAGGGAGGAGGTAGAGAAGACCGTTGGGAGGTGTATCAGGCGGGTGTGGAACTGTGGATGCCATTTTAGTGGGGGATTGGACTTGGACTCTGAGAGTGCTTGTGTCTCTGTGTACTCTATAGTATTCAATTTTTTACACAAAGGAATGAATGATTTTAACTTCATTTCTTTGTAAGTGGATTTCAAATCCAAGTTACCTTGTTTTGGAAGTATGAGTTGAAAAACAAATCAATTTGGTAATGGGTAATGTATTATATATTTATATTTGTTTTCTCTAGTCTGAGTTCTGAATTATTTCCCTATTTATATATATATAAAAATAAAAAAAAAACGATTCTTGTTGTCTACCATTTCGTTGGTTTCTTCAACTGATACCGAGATGATGTTTTTAGTTGTAGGTCTTCATCGGTGGAGCAACGGTGAAAGGGGGGAAAAAATTGAAAATTAAAGGAATGTGGAGTGGATTCCAGGGGTTGGAACTTGAAGCATATCAGATCAGATGAGGTCTTATGAGCCGCTGCTGCTACTGCTTTAATTGGGGTTTTAAAACATAGACACATACACACACTCACACAATAAAAGAGAAGCATAGCAGAGGATAAAGAAATAAAGGGAGGGATGGTGGTGTCAGGTCTGTGCTTGTGGGTGTCTCTGTTCTGGTAATTGTTTAGTGTGGAGGGTCTGTTGGCGATGTCTCCTGGGCTAACCGTGGGCGCCCGTGCTCCGTGGGCTCTGCCGTCGACCAAGGAAACAAGCTCTTCTTTGGGTCTCTTGACATTGACGAGAAACCCTTCTTAAAAAATTACTGACCTCATTTACTCTCCTCAAATCCTTTCTAATCTTATCAGCATTTACTCCTGCCTCGGTTCGTGGGAAAGATTCGCTTCTTCTCATGCCATATATTCTTCCTCTCTTATAACCCATCTTCCTTCTCTTGAAGCGAAGACCATAAAGTGGGTCAAATTCATAAGCCTGGTTTCCTTACCTGTGTTTTTCCTTCTTCTTTCTCCTTTCATTTATTCTATTTATTTCCCCAGCTTCTGGGTCTCTTTCTTCTCGTTCTTGGGTATGTTTTGTCGCGGGAGGAGATCTGCAGTGGCGGCAGGATGAGGGTGTTAGCTGGTTTAGTTAATTAACAACTAAGAAGGGGATTGTTTTGGTATCTCAGAAGAGAAGCTGCATCAGATCATTCATTTGCTAAAATGAAGTTTATGAAGCTTGGATCGAAGCCAGATTCATTCCAGACTGATGGAAACAATGTTCGGTAATACATTTGGAGCTTCCCCTTTTTCTTTTCAATATGATTTTTGTAGGTTTATTTGTCACTGATTTTGTATTGACAGTTCTAGTTCTGATATATTACCATTATTACCATTCTCATTTTGTAATAAGGTTCTTCTTGGTTGATTTGTTGCTGTATTGATGTATGCTTACTGCTGGCTTCTTTTTTTTTTTTTTTTTTTTTTAAATTAAATTTACAAAATTGGAAGCTTTTGTTAATTTAGTGATGGAATCAAGGCTCCTTCGAGTAGGAGTTTACTTTTCCCGCTTGCATAGGTGGCTATCTAAGCATCTGTTTGCTTAATTAGACGTGAAGATTCCTGGACCAGTGGGCCTGTGATTATATTCCCACCAGGTAGATCAGTTCTTCATGCTCGAATTTATATTCTTTGAGCGTCAAAATTAAAGTGGTGGCCAGTCATTGGTTTGTCATCACGATGATCACGTATAGGTCTCCGTATCCATGGAAGCTGAGAATCCTATAAAAGTTACTTCTTGACATTTTCGGCTTTGGTGGAGGAATTTTCTTTAGTAACTTTGATTTTGTTGGCTGGAGAGAAAACGATTCCTTAGAATTAGATATTTATCCGTTCTGTAGTCCATAAGTTGATTCCTCTAGAACCCGCTTTTCTTTTTTCTGTTTTACTGCTACTTCAAACAAGGAGTACTATTAGGGGGTACACTGTTTTACGAGATTATTCCCTGATAGTTATGGCAGATTTACTCATTGAATGAGTAATGGGGACAAGATCCTTGTTTCTGATTGCAAGTGCTCTCCCTATAAGGGCTTCTTTGATTGTTTGATTTATGTGCATTTTTTCTTTTCCCCAGGAGAATTAAACTTATTGGGCCTATTTCGTTTGGTGAATTTGAAAGTCGTTCCCCATTTTGAGGTGGTTTGAGATCCTTGTGCTATTTTACTATAGTGTTACTGTGCATTATTATTCTACTTCAACCTACCTTATTATCCTGGAAACTGTGTTCTTTTGTCCTTTCAGCATAGTTTTAAGTACCCTTTTAATATCTGTAGGAGCTTCTAAGTCTCGACTATTTCGTACCCTATGATTATATAAGATTTTGGTCCTTTCTGAAAAGATGTAATCATACAAGTATACAACAATTGTATTCTGTTCTCCTCTTTCTAAACACGACATTAATTTTTTTGATGACGTCTCCAAAGCAATGTGTGTCGTCTATGCAAAAATACAGCTTAGGTACTTCAGGGATATTGCGGCCACTTTGAGGATTGGTCATCTAAGTAGTTAGCTCTGAGTGATGATCTGGTTGGAAGGATGAATTTATTAGTGCCATGTATGCCTCCAAAAGGTGGGGCTTTTGTATTTGTGTCATCTCAAGTTCTGATTTGCTGAATGTCTTAGCAAATTGCCCAAAACATCTTTTGTGATCTTTAAGTTGCTTCAACAAGTTCAAAGAAGTAATAGGAATGAATCATGGACCAAAACTTGTTTGGTGGTAAACACCAAACTTCTTAGATTGACTAATATAAATAGACCATATAGTAAAGAATCCATTTCACATAGGATCCAAATCAAAGGTTCCCTAAATCATAGGAATCACACAGGATTGAAGAACATTGAAACCAATGGAAGGACACTATCTCCTTAGTGCTGATTTTGTTTAGCAAGGACATGTGTTATATTTTGATCTTAATTAATATGTCCACAGCCCTCTCTTTCTTTTGGTGAAACAGGGAGTAGAAAGTTAAGAATTAACCTTTGTTGTGTGACCTGTGTCAATTATAGTGAGTCACCTTTTGGTTCACAATTTTAGTCTTATTCTTTGTTTGCATTGTTGTCTACATCTATTTTTAGAAGTAATTGTTCTTAAGCCAATTTGATATAAGTTAGAAACCTGTCCAATTTTGCATAATTTTGGAGTCGATTAAAGTTACCTTTCAATGAGACCAAGTTCTCATGAATCTTTGTTGATTTGGGAGTCATGGCCAAAATACTGGCAGGAGGCCAAGTTCTCATGAATACTATTTGGTTTGGAAGTCCTATGGCCAAACTACTGGCAGGGAAGGCATAGTTGAATGTTGTATTTGGCAAGAAATGGGACTGGATGACTATTCTCTCCCAATATGAATATGCATCCAATCTTCTTTTTTTTCTCTTGATAATGAAGAATTTTGATGGGGAAAACTATGGTGGATTTCCAAATTTGAAGGTGGATTCATTGAGAGCTCCTGGTAAATCTATGGTGGATACCCGCAGGACCCTGTCCTCCCGCCCATCTCTGTTGATGAAGTATTCTTTCTTGGTTTTTGTTAATTCCATGTACTCTATTATGATTTAAATATCTCTGGGCCTTCATTTAACCTGTGGATATATAGTTTTGTTGATTGTTCCAGGATTGAATTTCAATGTAGAACCTACCTCATGGTTATCCGATATCACTTGTGGTAAATATGAACTTAACAATGAATTTTTTACTCAAATGCCAAGAATATCCCTACAGCAACCATATGCTATGTTTGTACCTACCTAAAAATAAAAAAAACCATATGCTATGTTTGGCCGAAACTGAATTTTATGTTTTAGTTGTTGATCTATCACTCTAATGGTTTGAATAAAATCAGGTGGTTTAGGATTTAAATTTGATTTCTAAAGGGGGAGGGACATTCATTTATTTAAGTCTAAATTAGTTATGGGAAAAGTAGTGAGAGGAGGCAGCGAAATAGGGAAAAGTCAGAGGTGAAATATGTCCCATTCTCAAAACGTATGTTAAAAGAAAATATGAGTCTTGCTTTAGAATCTGTAGATGCTTTCCGAAACCTGACCCTATAATTTGTTGAGGTTACTTGGCCTTGAAATGACTTGATCAAGTTCTGACCCAACTCTCAACGTTCTTGGGAACTCAAAGGTCTCATTAAAGTCTCTTGATGGCTAATGTTTAATGGTTCTTCTTTAGCTGACCCCATTTAGTTGGGATAAGACTGAGTTGAGTTGAGTTGGTTGATGGTTCATCTTCACTTATTAAGAGCTTACTAAATTTAAATCCCCACCGGTTGATTGGAGATAGGGAAACAAGTGGGAACGTATCACAGAGAGAATATCGAGCTGTTTCCTAGAGTCTGTAAGGTGTCAGAAGGGTTGTTTGTGATGGTGGACGGATTGATCAACCGACCATTGACCAGCCGCATTGACATGAATGAGAGGAAGAGTTCTGGGGATATGATCATGAGACAAGGATGTCAGAAGGTTTATCCTTAATCATTATGTCTTATCTTCTTTCTTGATCTGGGGAGGAGAACAAGGATCGGCAGACTGAAGTGGAAAGGAACAAATATACTTTTATCTTTCCACATTATCATAAGCTTCTTACCAGCATAGCTGGTGGATATTTCAAAATGGAAGTATCAATCTCCATTATGGAGCTTAACTCTATAAATGGTGAGAAGTTGTTTTTAGTCATAATCAAGTTATGGGGTGCTGAACACCACTCAGGAAATTTACTCATGTTACAGCTGAGGTCTTAGGTTTTGAGTCCTCCTGGGGGTGCCATGATTGAGACCTATGCAAGGACTGTGCAGTGATGTCCTTTTGTGCCACCTCAGCCCTTGATTGAGAACCTCACAGAGCCTGCAGCTAGACAATATGAAAATGCCATGCTTTGAATTGTCAAATTCTTTCTGGATGACAAATTACATATACATTCAATATTCTCCACTCAATAGAACCCAAATCCTTAACATTTATTTGACTTTGTGGTTACGCATATGTGTTCATTGTTAGAACCATTTTACCGAAACATGGTCTAAGGGAGGTTCCTTTTTGCAGGTATGTGGCAGCTGAGTTGGCAACTGACATTATAGTTAATGTGGGGGATGTGAAGTTTTATCTGCATAAGGTATTAGGATTTTTTAGCACTGATAACTCATAGCAACACATATTTACAATTCTATGTATTCAGTTTAAGTAGAAGTGAGGCTGAGGACTGAGGAGAGAACTGAGCCACCATAGCTGCAATAATACAAATCTTGAGTCAATAGTTCTAACCAGAATTAAAGTACCATCAAACCTTTAGGTGATGCAGATATTTTGTGTAGGAATTGAATCTGTTTATGGTTAAATCTGAGGGTGTTGGGTAAACACGATTTAATAATCTAGGGGAATTTATTATTGATATGGTTCTAGGCATGGAGATAACTTGTTAGGCATTGTAGCAAACTATGAACTGGTACTTTATAACAATGTTACTTGATCCAGATACAGGTATTTAAGGTTATAATGGACATTTGTCTAAGTATCCCAGTCATGACTGAAAAATCTCATTGCCTTGACCCAATCTTTGTTGAACTTCTAATATGACAAGGCTTCTCATGTCCGTATGCTGTATACACCTGTATGTGCTTGTGAGAAATATTTATATTTGACCAGCTAACACAGTCGATTAATGGTTAACCAGATCAGTTCACAGTGTATGTATTGTGTGTGCTTTTATTGCATGTCTTGTAATACTAATCTGTTCTGAACTTTTTTGTCCTGAAGTTTCCCCTGTTGTCCAAAAGCGCCCGTTTGCAGAGGTTGGTCTCAGCCACAAATGAGGAAAATAATGATGAAATCCACATGCTTGATATTCCTGGAGGCCCTACTGCATTTGAGATATGTGCCAAATTCTGTTATGGAATGACCATTACCCTCAATGCTTACAATGTGATTGCAGCCCGTTGTGCAGCAGAGTATCTAGAGATGCATGAGACCGTTGAGAAAGGGAATCTCATTTATAAGATTGAAGTCTTCCTCAACACCAGCATCTTCCGTAGCTGGAAAGACTCCATATTAGCTCTTCAGACGACAAAAGCTCTGGTTACCTGGTGTGAGGAACTCAAGATGATGAGCCACTGTGTTGACTCCATAGCTTCTAAGGCCTGCATTGATCCTTCCAAAATAGAGTGGTCTTATACCTATAATCGCAAAAAGCTTCCATCAGAAAATGGCATGGAACCACACTGGAATGGTGTCAGGAAACATCAGACAGTGCCTAAGGACTGGTGGGTTGAGGACCTGTGTGAGCTAGAAATTGATTTCTACAAACAGGTTATAGTGACTATCAAAACCAAAGGAAGAATGCCTGGCAATGTGATAGGGGAAGCTCTCAAAGCATATGCACTGAAAAGGTTGCCAGGTTTCATCAAGGGTATTATCCAGGGTGGTGATGTTGTCAAGAACCGGTCTTTAGTGGAGACTATTATCTGGCTGTTGCCCACAGAGAAGGGCAGTGTTCCCTGTAATTTCTTGGTCAAGCTGCTAAAAGCAGCTATTGTGCTGGACTCTGGAGAAATGGTGAAGAGAGAGCTGGTGAGAAGAATAGGCCAGCAGTTGGAGGAGGCATCTATAGCGGATCTCTTGTTTCGGGCACCAGCTGGGGAAACCATGATGTATGATGTTGATATGGTAAAATGCATAGTGGCAGAGTTTGTGATGCAGGAGAAGAGTACTCAAACTGACTTACAAGTGGCTGAAGACCTTCAGGAGATTAGAAGCCCAGGGTCTGTATCAGATACTTCTAAGCTAACGGTGGCAAAGCTGGTTGATCGCTACCTTGCTGAAATTGCACGTGATCCAAATCTTCCTCTATCAAAGTTTGTCAATCTTGCGGAAATGGTTTCGGGATTCTTAAGGCCAGCGCATGATGGACTTTATCGTGCAATTGACATGTATCTCAAGGTAAATGACTAGGATTTTGGAGATCTGCTTTTAAGCAATACTCAATTTGGAAAAGCTTCTTTCTTTCTCTCTTTTGCTTTCCATCTCATGATGGGTTATTGTTCAGAATTGAAATGCTCCGAAAAGATTCCTTTTTCTTGGTAGGCCTTTTAGGCTTTATACAGATGTAAGAACAATTAGCTCTACTGGGTGAGGTTGCCAGAAGAGATATATGAGGCCAAATTTGAGTATCAGATGCTGATTGGTTAAGTGTAAAAGGGCCTCAGATGGTCTGAGACTTCAGTTCTATGGACGTACAGAGTATCAGGCCCTATTTGTATAAAACATAGTAATAATAATAATAACAGTAAGTCAATAACAATAAAGAATTTGTGCACGGCTGCGTACGTACACTGCCTGTGCTTCAGCCGTCCAATGGGGAAGGGAGAAGGGGGTGCAATACAGTTTCTGCCCCTTCCCTATTGAACAAAGGGCCAATGCACGCATGTACACTGTCATGCACAAAAACCAGGTCATAACAATGCTAATGCTTTGCATTCCAACACTTCTTCATGATTGTCCTTGCGCATGCAAAGAGCCCAAGTGACTAAGCAAACTCATTTTGTATTTTGGTGCAGGAACATCCTGGGATCAGCAAGAGTGAGAGGAAGAGGATATGCCGGCTGATGGATTGCAAGAAGCTGTCTGTGGATGCATGTATGCATGCAGTGCAAAATGAGCGGCTCCCCTTACGCGTAGTGGTGCAGGCTCTCTTTTTTGAGCAGGTCAGGGCTGCCACATCATCTGCTGGTGGAACCACGCATGACCTTCCTGGGAATGTCCGGGCTCTGCTCCCACAGGAGAATGGTGAATCTCATGGGAGCTCAAGATCTGCAACGACCAACACAGAGGAGGATTGGGATGCTGTCCCCACTGCTGAGGAGCTGAAGGCCCTAAAGGGAGAGCTTGCATCCTTCAGGTTTGGGGCAGGAAGTGGAGGCAGTGATAGAAATGGAAATGAAGATGCTAAAGGTAGCATTGAGAAAGCTGCAGCTAGTAAGGTGAAACGGTTATTCATGTCAAGGAAAATATTGAGCAAGCTATGGTCGAATAAAGGGGGACAGGGTGAGAATAGCAGCTCTGATACATCTGAGAGCCCCTGTTCTGCCAACCCAGAGGATACCAAGTCCACCCCTTCCAGAAATAGGAGGCATTCAGTCTCTTAGTACACCCATAGGGAGAGTTTGATGTGGGCTTGGCTTTTCTTCCTCCCTTTGAAATTAGGAATTTAGAACTACTGACATCTTCCAGTTGACACAGGAAGGAAAGCTGCTCACTGGGAGCCTTGAGCGAACAAGTAGATGGTTTTTGGAGAATGGAATTGCATGCCAGGTAAGACAACCTCGTTCACTTCATGAAATATGAAGCCTCTGCTCCTACTCATGTTTCATTTTTTCTTTTTCCCTACTTATTCTTTTCTCTCTGTCTAAGGAAGAAAAAAAACATGGGTTCATTGATGAACCCAGTTTTGTTGTACCATTAGCGAAAAGGGTATGCTACGGTTTCTGGTTTCCAAGGTTTTTGGTAGTTGCCTTGCATGTTAATTCAAGGAGTTAAAACTCCATTTGGTTAGATGTAAAGTAAAATAAAAATTTCATTGTAAATGAGAGTTGTTTTAGTTAAGGAGGTATTTAGAAACATGTAATGTTCTTTTGATTGCGCCTTCCTTATTCCCAAAAATTCATTTAAATCCGGTAAAGAACTGTTTTCAATCGCTTCAAACTGTACTTATCATTGTCATTCTCTCCCGTATATTTCTAGCATACATGAAATGACATGATTTTACCTTCATCAAGATAAGTGTTATATTAAGAGGGCCAAAAAAATATTTCAGTGCATTGTTCCAATCTGGATGTGGCTTGAGCAGAAGCAGTTGGAAAACAAAAAATGTAATGAAGAGAGGAGGGTATAGATTTCCATCTATTTCAGATATTGGAGTTTTTGGCTCAAACATCCTGTAGATCTAGTTTTGAGCTTGAGCACAGTTGGTAAGTTTGTGTACAGTAAAAATAAATGGACTCGGATACCTACAGCTAACAGGCTCTCACAATAGAACGTTACTCTTGCTAATAACCTTTTTCTTCCTAAACCAAGAAGCACTGGTCCTGAATGTCTCAGGGAAAGTTCTATAGAGGGAGGGGGAGAGAGAGAGAGAGAGAGAGAGAGAGAGAGAGGGTCATGAACAAACCAAGTCACAAATTAAAGGGTGCAAGTTTGGCCCAGTGAACCCCCGAACACACGCATGCCCTCCCTGAGCCTGACAAGGCCTAGATTGAACTTCTTAGTCCAGGCTTGAGGTAGACCGGGTCGTGTCATTCTGGGCTTGCGTTTAGGCCTCGGTTTGAGCCCAGCCCGGCTATGTCTATATAAATATTAGAAAATATTATATATATATATATATATACTGGCTTAGGCTGAATTAAGAGGACATAGGGTTGGGTTGGGGTTTGGAAAAACTCACCAGCCCAACCAGGCTGAATTGTACCCTACACAAATCCAGCTGGCAGCAAGCGATGACCCTATAACTAGAAACCCATGCATATATGGGACCGGCAAGGAGGTAACATTCAAAAATTAAGGCATAAACTGAAAAACAAGCTGACCCAGCCCTGGCCCTCATGAACCCAACCAGGACCCCTTTTTTTTTTTTTTTTTTTTTTGCTAAATGAAATATAAAATCAGCAAAGGCTATATATGCTCTCATGAAAAGGATGGAAGAAGCATGGTCAGGGCATCGGGGCATCCGGACCCAGGGGAGAGAGGGAGAAAATAGAACTGAGTCAACGTGGGTTGCTCCAAATTTCATGAGTAATCACACCTAGAAAAGGCTATTTCACTGGATACCAAATAATGATGATGTTGTAAATTTTGCATCAAACAACACTTTTATTACTTTAGTCCACTGGAGAGACTGAAGACCTCATTCGTCCCAGCTCTCAACGACCAAACCCATGATATAGGAATGCCATTTTCAACTTTTTCAAGTAGTTTGTCGACATGAAAGGAGACTTACAAAACATACCTAATATGAGTGATAAAAAAATGGATGCGGCAGCCATATTTGACTGTAAGGGTCACTTCACTCTGCCTAATTTCTATCTAATTAGGACCTAAACCACTCACACACAATGTTTTTTTTTTTTAAGTCAACCAAGAAAGAATGATGTCAAAAGCCCGTAGGGTTTGAGGGTATTTTTGTAAATGTACATATAGGTCTCACTATAAATTGATGGCGAAGGAACGAAAGGCGTGAGGACAAGCGATAGTAACCCTATTTTCTATTAATAGTACTGAAAGAATTATCATTTCACCATGAACGTATGCAAGAAACATCTCTTTTTTTTTTTCTGTTCTATATTAGAATAATGAGATTATTTTTAGTTTTACTGTTTAAGAAGCTAGTAGGTGGTAGTACTAAAGAGATAAATATAAGTAAAAAAAAATATGGCTAACCCTTACATTTCATTTTTCTATTCTGTTATTTTAATGGAAGATTTTAGGTTCAGGATTTGTAGCTTAGTGATTGTCCATTTCAGTTTAACAATCAGGACATATCAACTTTTTGGAAATTCACAGTCTACACAAAGTCCAAGTTGACCATGAAAAAGACCTAAGCTTTTTATATTTTTAGCAGCCATGGTGACGATGGATAAAGGAAGCATTTGGGTGATACTTTGCTTCAGATACCCTCTCTTTTCTTTGACCATGAAAATCTAACATTGGAGTTTTAACTTAAGCTTTTTTATAAATCAGATTTAATGGTGTCCCATCACTTGAAAAGCCTAATGGACTTTGACTATGGAACATGTCTTTCATTAACAATGTTATCATCCAAACACCAAAAAATGGATTTCCCATCAACCAACCGGGTCAAAGTTCAAACGGTCCAAGAAAGGGATTGAGGGAACTACCTTCAACTTAGCCTCAACCATACATGAACACCAATAGATACGATAGCTTCCTTGTGATGACTTGAAAGTGAAACCAGGGAAAATTTTTCTTGTTCTTAATCAAAGTTTTTTTTTAATATAAAAACAAAACTAAGAAAATGGACAATTTTAATTTTCTTTTATTTAATAAGTACCTAACTAAAGTTAAAGTATGAGATTAAGACGTGCTTGGCTGATCAGAAAACCACCCAATTTCCTTCCATTTATCATATCAGGAACCTGTGCAGAAGTATCCTCTCTCCTTATCCAATACAAAAAGATGACTGGCAGTTGTGGTCTCTTCCTTTTCTTCAATCTAATATCTGGTTTGACTCACACCAATTGTGAATTTATTCTTGTTTTATGATGACAAACCAGAAATAACCTGCAGAAAAAATAAGTTTTCTATGCGGCAAAATAAAACAGTGCTTTAAAAGTCTTTAAATTTATGGGACAATGTCAATAGGGGAAGTAATACCCATGGAATTAGGATTTCGTATCAGATCGGATGAACCGACCAAATCGTATAGATTAAGCCAAATATCGATTCCCAACCAGTTTTAAGTACAATGCCGACCGATCCAGATCAATATTGATATTGGCCAAGGCTAATCTGGGTCTCAAAAGTGTCCATGCTAGTATTATTATCTAGTTAGTTTTGTGCACTCTCTCATTTCTTTGATTTTTAGAAATTATTTTGTTACATGACAAATTCTATTTGAATTGGAACTTAACTTGTAAAGCAGATATCCTAGATTTATATCCATCAATTGACCTTATTTATCATGCCACAAGACAAAACATGTGATGGTGGAGAACCTTCTCTCCTATACTCCTATTGCATTTGCAACTATCAAATTTGTAAAGATTGATGGGTAAATTTCTCCCACCTGCCCTCCAGGAATCCAAAATGACTATCACCCCTCAACTTGAATGAAAATGTCTCTCACTTCCCCTGCTTTTGAAAATAATATCCTCCATTCAATTTGATGATGATATTTATCATCACCTTTGGGCTATTATACCCTCATATTGACTAAAAAAAGATTTTATCAAAAAACTTTATCGAATCTAATTTAAAATATATATTAAAACGTGAGATACTAAATAGATCTTGCACAAAAAAAAAAAAAAAACAAATAGATTTAGGATAATCGAATTTAATTTCTAAAATCCCAAAAAGAGATTTACTAAAACTCTCCGGTGAGTTGAAAATGAGCCGATCTCTGACTAGTTGAAGAAGAGAGCAGTGGTAGAGAAATAAGGAAGTAAAAAAAAAAAAAAAAAAAAAAAAACTGAAACACAAGAGAGAGAGTTCGTTGGGAGATTTTAGTAAATTTCTTTTGGGATTTTATTAATTAAATTTGATTACCCAAAATTTATTTAGTATCTCACATTTTCTTTTTTTAATTTTTTAACATATATTTTTAAATTAAATTTGATTAAAATCTCTTTTAAATCAAACTAAGGGTATAATAATCCAAAAAATATTGGTGATGATGAATGTCATCACCAAATTGAATGAGAGAGATTATTTTCCAAAGTAGGGGAGGTGAGAGACATTATGAGTAAAGTTGGGGGGTGATAGCCATTTAAGATTCCTAGAAAAAAAGTGGGAGAAATTTACCCAAGATTGATTTCACAATTTAAACCATTGAAAATATATCATTTGTCAATTTTCATAGCCAAACATTCTTCTATATATATATATATATATATATATATATATATATATATATATATATCTCAAAAATTTGAATAATATTTTCAATTAGTTATTCCATAGGTTAGTTTATTTCTCTTATGATTTCAATGCCCTATTAGATCAACTAAAAGCTAGTGCCGTTATCGATCTTGATCCATGGGATCTACTGATTCCAGATCAACCATCGCAGTTCTGGGTTATCAACGAGTCATCGACTTGAAAAAAATATTGGGCGAAATCAATGGGCTTTCTAACCGCCTTTCTTTACGCTTTCCAAGCATTCTTCCCTCATCCACCATAACTTTTTTTTTTAGCTGACTGAGGCTTTAAAAGAAACCTTTCTTCATATGTTTACTTAGGTAAGATGGAATACATCTCTTAAACAAATGGACTGCTTACTCCTAGTAAAACTCATCGAACCCTTTGAGCAATTCTTAGACTTTTACCCGCCCTTTCAAAGACTAGTCACTTTTTTGCTCCACAAGGATCAAGATCAAATAAACGTTCATTCTCTTTCTCTTTCTGTCGAACGAATGAGCAAGGACATACAAATGGTTTGGTAAAAGAAGGTAAGCTTTTACAAGAATCCGATCAAAGAGACATATTTCTAATCTCTCAGTAACTAATGAGCAAGAGAGACAAATTTAGTAAAAGGGGGTAAGCTTTCTGAACAATCAATCATATAAGTTTTTCATTAATTGCTATGCCACTCTTTCTTTTCTATTCTTCTCTTTGGGTTTTCGCCTTTGATTATTGGTCAAGCCACTGCAATCAATGGAATAAGATAAAAATCTGCAGAGCTGTAGTTGAAAAGATTGGATGCTAATGACCACTACCGAGTAAGAACACAACACTAGAGACATGATCTACTAGAAAAAGCAAAGACAATACCTCTAATTGCGACAAATCGTGTCTCAAAAACCCATTTATCAATCACATTTTTAAGCACACACCTGTAGAGGAGCCAGCGGACCATGAAAGTCCCCTTTTTTTTCCAACCAGACCAGACCCACCCATTTTGTCGTAGCAATCAACAGGAAAAAGCAGTTTTCTTTGTCACTCTCCCTCTCAGTGCAAAGTACGGAGCCACCCCACGACTGCAAAAGGCCAAATCGATTCATTTTATAAAGTTTATCTTCACCTCATAATCACAAAAGCAAATTTAAAGTAACCAATCATCACTCCATTAGAAGGAAAAAACTATACTTAATCCTCCATAATAGAATGAATGATTTCATAAACAAGCCCGGAAAATCACAGGTTTGGAAGTGAAAAAAGATGTCCTTCTCTTTTTGGTATTTCCTATCCATTTTACTCCTCTTTCCCACCTATTTCCATTCCATGAATTTCCTCACAAAATCACTACAGATTGAGGAATTGAGAATAATAAGATATACCCATAAAACAAACAGAATGATACAACCCAAAAAGGTTTTTAAAAATAAAAAAAGTGCAAAAAGCACATCCATTTACAGTATTTCTACATCAACCCCATGCACCCTTCCCAAAAAAAAAAAAAAAAAAAAAAAAAAAAAAAAAAAAAGGATGAAAAAAGATATTTTACATTTAGTTGTTGTATGTAGATCTTCTCAAGTTGGTTATGGTAATGAAATTTTAAACTTCTCTGGGATCCACAAAGATGGAACAATCAGGAGGGGATTTGGTCCAATCCCCAACTGATCCATCACTGTAATCTTCACCAAGCCGCTTTATACACCAAAGATCCTCATCACACGACAGTCGCTTCCAGTGTGGGATCCCCACCCTCATCGGCTCTCTACTAGATACCTCTGCAACCACAACTCCACATCCTTTCTCCTTCGCCAGGTTGTGAGCAAACCCACACAAAGCCTTCATCAGACTCACCCCATCTGGACCTTCCCCTCCCAACCCATACAAAAAATGGAACCCAAATGGCCCAAACAGCTCCGGCACCGATGGTATCTGCAGCCAGGGGAAAGCCCGGTCGACCATCCTGGTTGTCTTGGCAAGCCCTCGTACCACCTTAGATGCCCCTCTCACCTCCATGGTGAACACTTCCTTGCTGTTCCAGATGCTGAGCATAGCCCATGACTCGGGTGGCTCGGAGAGAAAACGTTCTGACCCGGGCCATGAAACACTGAGATCACTGGAGCGGACGGCTACAAAGGTGCCGAGATTGAGACGGTTGTGAAGGATGGAATCGATGTCTCTTGGGAAAAACTCGGTGGTGGAGAATCGGCTTCGGTAGAGTGACTCGGCGTCCGTGGGGGAGAGATGGAAGATACGGACTCGCTTGGAGATGGGGACTCGGTGGGCGAACACAGGCTGAACCAGGATGCATGGGTTGCGGAACTTGGCGTAACCACATCTGTGTGTGAAGAGCTTAACTGAAGCTTCGTTATCCTTATCGGTTGCCATGTATGAGTACTCTGCCCCCTTCTCTCTGAACCATTCCTCCATTGCCGTCACCAGCTTCAACCCAATTCCCACTCGCCTGTACATTTTTAGTATTATAATATTAAAATGGGAATAACACGGTATCAGAGTGTGGGGACTGAGTGAGGAGATGAAGTGAAGAAAGTTACCTGTAAAATGGGGAGACACGAAGTCCTAAGATGTAGGCGAGCTTAGTGGAGACGGGGACGGTTTTGAGGGAGTCATTTCTAGAGAGCTTTTTACCGCATGTAACAGTCTTGATGCATCCTCTTATCATCCCTACGATCTCTCTCTCTTCTTCCGTTTTACGCATAATTTCAGCAATCTGTTTAAGGTTAAAGCCACCTCCCAGCATTAATTACCCATATATAGAAAATAAAATTTAAAATTTACGTAAAATAAATAGACATCAATAATATTAATTATTAAAAAAGAAAAAAATAAAAGAAAGAAGAAGGGATTGCAGAAAAGAACAAACAGTAGGAGGAGGAAGTAGATACATACCAACATAAGGAAAGCAGGAGAATGACGAACCCTGCAAATGGGGTCACCTAGAGAGTCGGTGAGAATAGAAATCTGGCCACTTGGGCCGACATCGCACTTTCTCTCAACCTCCTCAACTCCTACACGGTCCTTGGAGGGGTCGAACTCTCTCACCACTATCACAATCTCCTCCTTCTCCATCTCAATCTCTCTCTCTCTCTCTCTCTGGCTATTTGTTCCCAAGAACGCAGGTGCAGATGGAAGGAAAAGAAGGGGGGGCGAGAAGCTCAGGCTCAGAGCAGGAATGAGTGAGGGAGTGTTTCAGTTGGAAGACGAATAACATCTATGGCCGTTGCTATATTTATATAGAGAGGAAGAGGAAGACGAAGACGCGTAAAGGACAACAATCATGATGAGTATTGATTAGTTAAATCGCAGCCTTTTCAAAGCCAAAATATCGTCTAAATCACGTGTCCAGCAAGCAAAAGAGCTTATAAAAGCTGTGTGCGCTGCCCTCTCCCTCTCCATCTTCCCTAGCTTTTCTTTTTGGATTTCTTGCGAAAACAGAGAAACAGAAAAGACAGAAACCCCTCTCTCTTCTCTTTCTCTCTCTCTCTCTCTCTCTCTCTGGGGATTTTATTCGGTTTGATTAAGTCAGTATTAGATTATCATTGGCTTCCAAAGTGGAGAGGTGGGGGTACACTTGAATAAGAACCTTTATTTCAATAATAAATTTTTTTTTTTGGGTAAGAATTTGAATAATAAATTACAAGATGAAAAAAAATGCAAATCATCTAAATAATTATGGATTTCCCTTATATGGACTCTTCCACTTCTTTGTTTAATAGAAATTTTGTATATTTTTTTAATATTATTATAATTATTAAAGTAGTTATCAATATAACAATGAGATGTGATGTTTTCTAAATAACAAAGAAAAACAATTTGCCTACGAAGTTTGAAAAAATTAATAGGCCTATTTAACAATAACTATTCACCTCATATAAACTATGTCTTTTTTTTAACTGTCGAAATAGACACATCATCTGTTCACAAAGAAAAATAGCTGTTTACGAAGTTTGAAAAAATAGCATATCTTTGAAATAATATGGCAATAAGATCTCCACACAATTGCGTGTACATACACCCTTAGCTACTGGCTGTCTTTTTATTCTCATTTCATTTGGTATGTATATCCCGAATACACCGACAGTGTGTAGATCCTTCTCCCTTAATATATAATTGGTTTGCAATGTCGCACTAATTATACCTCCTCTAAGGGTGTCAAACTGGAGACAAACTAAATTGAAACCAACTCAGCTTAAATTGGTCCGGACCAAACTTAATCGAAATCTTATTGAAGTAGATTCGAGCTAAGGTATAGAGAATATAGCAATCTTGTTTTGGTCCAGACTAGTCCAATGGGCAATCTGAAACTGTTCCAATTAGGTCGAAATCAATAGTAGCCTAAACCCCAACCAAATTTAAACTGAAAATACATTCTATCTCTAAATTGATTTATCTTTCTTGATTCTTCATTTCACCCATACCTGCACACTTTCTCTCACTCCCCATCTCACCGCCCTACCTTTTTGAATTTAGATTTATTATCAAATTTTAACATAGGTCGAAGATGAGAGATATCAAAGGGAGAGGAGAGAGTGGGGTGGTAGTTGCTAGCAGGTTAATTATCGATTTAACCATGAGTCCAAACAGAACCCAACCATTACCAACCCAATAAGCGCAGCCAAATGAGCTCAGCCCCAAATCTGACCAAACCAATAGCTATCGATTACAGACTAGCGCGGTTTATTAGCCCGATGGTTTATCGGACTGATCTCAGGCTAATATGTTCAACTCGACATCGAAACAGCTCAGACCGGCCACCATCTGTCTATATTTTCCTTTCCATCTTTTGTGAGATTTTCCGTTTTCCTTTTCTTTCTTTCTTGTTCTTAAAAAAGTAATTTGTAATGTTTCGTCTCAACAATACAATTACAATTACAATTGGGTTACATCAACTAGGATAGTTTTGAGCCCTTCCCAATTTGCTTTTATTATAGATTTTTTAACAATAGACATTTAAGATGAAGTTTATTGATGCATGTTTTTTTGCTAATGATATTATTTTGGTGGATGAGACAAAAGCAGAGATTAACGCTAAGTTTAAGTTATAGAGATCAACATTGAAATCCAAATATTTAAAATAAGTATAACGAAGAGAGAATATATGATGTTTTACTTTAGTCACACAAAAATGGATAATGAGATTATGAAAATTGATGAAAGAGAGATATTACGAAATGATTCTTTTAGGTATCTATGTTCAATTATAAATAAATAAGATGATATAGAAAATAAAAATATTTTGCAAAGGATTAAAATAAATAAGATGGATAAAGTACAAAGGTGTATCTGGAATATTATGTGATCAATGTATAATTTTAAAACCTAAAGAAAACATGTATGGCGCAAAATGTTACATAGTTAAAAAACATCATATAAATAATAAATAACTTAATCAAACTGAGAATAAAATGTCAAAATAAATATATGAAAAAATTAAGAAAGATAAGATAAAATATTCAATGGAGATCTTTAAATGTTCCAGAAGAGAAGAGAAGAGAAGAGTGATTTGATACGGATAAAAAAAATCAAAAATAATTAAGAACAAAACCTCAGATGTCTGGAAGCGAGAGGATAAGTAATTTGCATATAATCAACTTGGGTATTGTTTAACATCGAACAAAAACTGATTGATTTTACCTAAAAAAAAAAAAAAAACCTGATTGACACTAGATTAGACAATAATGATGGAGAAACGGCGGCTATGACTGCGCAGTCTCGTTGATCTAGGGAGGGCCATTGCAATCGTATCCTACTGATGATAATCATTACCCCAACTCCTCTCCCCCCCTCTCTCTCTCTCTCTCTCTCTCTCTATAGTTTCTACCTCCTGTTGCTCTGCAATTTGTATATCAATCTGAATTCTCTCATCTTGTTCATGCCGTACATGCACGTATAGTTATGTGCAGCCATGCATAGCATCGCATGTCCATACATTTTCTTATTTCATTATCATGCATAGCATGCTGTTAAAATTAAACACAATAATTTGGGGGAAAAAAATTAAATTAAAACGGCCGTTGCCATATTTACTGAGTAGCTTGGATGGATCGGTGGATCCTCACCCAACTCATCTCGCAATAAAAGGGGACCACTCTCTTTTATTTAACGATAAACGTATATTTATAGAGAGAGAAAGAGGGAGGGAGAAGGAGGGGGTATAATTATGGGTCGACTTTCACTAAAAACAAAGACTGGTTCAGAGTGACGTGTCGAGCAAGAAGTGGGTGGTGGTGTAAGATAACTGGATTCGATAATGATTGGAGTCTTACAGGGGCTCGACACGTCACACAAACTTTTTATTATTAAGATCCCCGTCCTTCTCTATTAATATTAATATTTTCCTGTTCTTTATTCTCTCTCTACCGCACGAGCGTGTATATTACAAATTAAATTCGATCCTTTGAACATCACATTTTAAATTGGTTATTTTTGGGTATAACATTTGAATTGTTCTATCGATTATTAAATTAAAATAATTCTTGAAAGTACTTCCAATCGATTTTTTTAATTGTTTTTAAGATTCTATATGTATTTTAATAAATGCTTAAAGGAAACGTTTCAATGGCATCTTTATAGACATGTATTTAAAACATGTGACTTTCTTTTGATTGTTCTCTGTCTTATATTTAATAGATCTGCAAATCACGATTAAGAAAGAATTCATAATAATTTAAAATTGATATATTATATTTTTTTAATATACATATTAAATGATATATATATATATATATATATATATATAAAATGTTACAAATTATTTGACACCATATATGTATCAATAAAAAAAAAATCTCATAGTTAAAAAGGGATAATTTTCCTTCAACCACAAGGAAGAGGAATCTCTTCAACCATGGAATAGTGCTTCAATAGGACCTTATAACAACAAGGAGGGTAGTTTGGGCATTCAATATACAAGGAGGGCATATTTTATGAAATAAATAATCCATACATACTGAAATATCAATGAACAAATATAATATTATTATTGAAAACAAGGCTGATCTAATTTAACACTCATATGCTTAGAGTAAACTTACACATGACAATGGAGTTGATAAGATAACTTTTAAAATATGATCAGAATCTTAAGGTTAAAACACATCTTTTACCAACTCTTACATCCTAATGCTCCACTATTTTTATAGTTAACTTGCTATTCGCAGTCCTAAATTAGGCATCTGAGTGACCTAAGAACTAAATTAAAACCGATCTCCCTTGTCCTTTCCCCTTGTTGCTTACAGATAGATCCCACCTCAGAAAGTCTCAACAGTATCAACTAGCAACAATGCTTGTTTGGAGTCCTCATTAATTGAGATTGACGACGATAGCGTTCTTTGAGGTTAGAACAATTACATAGAATAATAAGCACTCTTTTGCTTATATTCCATAAGAGAATAACAGCATGATGAATATATAGCCATATCATTAATGTATAAGACTAATTTGCCACTCACCACTCCTTGCCTATCTGAGCTAAGTACATAACCGGATGTCTTAAGCTTTTCACACATGAATGAATATTCTCTTTTAACCATAATAAAAATAAAAATAAAAATAAAACATATATACAAGGAAAAGAATTTATTTGATGATGTAAAAAAATCACTGGAGGAGAAAGGAGATGACGTGGGTCAAGATGCTGACGAAAAGTATATTGACTATAATGGTCATGACTAATGAGTGTGGGCTTTCGAATAAAGTGGAGTTTTCGAGGGAACAAGATGCGTTTAGCTTCCTTTGAGGTAAATTCATTCTCTTTTCTAGCTAGTATTTTTATTTATCAAATAAAAGAATGAATCATTTAAAATCTTAACGGAAAATAAAGCATGGCATCTGTTTGGCATTATTAATTTAAAATTAGTTGTTATTTTTTTAGCACTATTAATAATTATAAAAAGTGGAGGGGACCAGGTGGCAAATTAATGTAGCCACGTAAAATATTAAGAAAGTTGGCAGGGCATGAGAAAAAAATATAAATATAAAAAAGAGAGAAAAGAAAAAAAAGGATGAACTCTTTAAAGATAGATATTCTTAGGGGATAATTCGAGGATATATGTTGGTGAGTTTAGTTTTTTGGAAAGAGATAAATATATCAATTTATCACTTTTCACTTTTATAAAACTGTTTAATTAATTTTTTTTTTTTTCTCTCTTGTTTATAATTTGTGACTTGATGGTGATTTGTGAACCGATGGTGATAAAAGAATGTCTCACGATCATATCTCCATTAAAATTTATTTATTATTAAATCTTAATTATTCATCAATAATGAGGTTTTGTTGGTTTAATAAATCTAACTAGTTGCCTAGATTCATTGGATTCATTCTCTTCTCCATAGGTATTCCGATGATATATAAGTAGTCTACATCATCGTTCCTGCCCTAAGGCATTAAAGTAACAATCGCGACAAAGTCAAGTAGTTTTGGTTACGATTTCAACGCAATTTTAAAGGCGAAGTTTCTAATACATAGTGGGTTATATGATTTAATTTGACAATTAATCAATTATTAGAATTTTGATTCTATGCATCAAATGCATGTCAAGTGATCATATGATTGAAAAATTCTAACATGAAAATGATAATAAGGGATCAGTTGCCATCCACAGAGGCCAGATAGAATTAAAGATTGCAAATTAATGGTGATCAAGGAATTGTACCTCCTCATCAAAATACGCAATAGGTTTGGAAAAAGGGTTTCTTGATCCACCATGTTTATCTCAACCATCAAATGGAAACCAAAATGAGATCAATGGTTGGAAAACGTTTTTTTGGATGCAAATATTTTCCAAATCTAAAAATCAGAGTCAGGCAAGTGGCCTAAAACTAATTAGGTTTTTCCCATATAAGTTTATTTGATTGGTCTAAAAATCTATCATTGCTATATGACAAAATAAAGCTTTAAAAATCCAAGTATACATCAACAATTATTTGTTAGTCAACTTAGTTTCCTAATGCATGGACTCTATCAAAGCTAGTATTTTATTTACACAATTATCCTTTCCAATACAATTATTACAACCTTTCATAAGGCTTAATCATGTTTTATCTAAATCACTAGATTTAAATTTACAATTTTTCTTAATTCTAGCTAATTAGTTGCCTATATATAAATATTTTTTTTACTAGGCTTAGTACCAAAATTTAAGTTTAACCTAAAAATCTACCCTGGCTGAGTGACAAAATAAAACTTCGAAAATGCAAGGATTAGGGGAGGATTACTTGATGTGCATCATGCCGATGTTAACAATTAACTGGATGGTCAATTCAGTTTCTTAATGGGCATCATCAAGCTACCATTTATATAATTACCCTTTCTAATCCAATTATTGATCAATACTCTAAATTTACCATTCCTTAATGCTGGTTTGGTGGTCTATTTATAAAAAGTTTCTCTCCGACTCTCATTGGTTGCGAGGAAAATTAAAAGGGAGGGAAGTGAAATTTTAAACTTAATTAAAAAAATTACTTTTGTAATCATTCCATCATATGCTATCACATGACCAATCAACTAACTCCAAATCATTCCATATTTAGTTATCAACTTATATTTGAAAAATAAAATAAAATTTTCATTATTAAAATATAGTAATAAATTTAGATAGTTTATGTCTTATAAAAAAAAAATTAGATAATTTATACAATCATGTTAGGTAATAGTTATAAAAGTTTTGTTTTTAAGTTTGAAAATTTTCACTTCCCTTTTTTTTTTAGTTTCCCTTGTAATCAAATTGAGCCTCCATGAATACAGTCCCTGGAATTCTTTTTCTTTCTTGTAAACTAATATAGGCTAGATCATATTAACCATCTTCTTTGCCAATACATAGTGTAGGGTTATATGACTAAAAAAATTGAAGCCTAGAAAGAGAGTAACATGATGAGGAAGCAATGTAGAGACATTTTAGGCTTAAAACATGGCTGTTATGTGTCAACATTATCTCACAAGATAGAAGTTTGAAGGTCGCTATTACAAGGGTTTTACAGAAATTAAAATCTATTAGTGCATGTCCCCTAGTGATGTGAACTAGTGAAGTTGAGCTATAGCCAATCAAAGACGACTCCCCTTATGTTCTTAACTTCTTATGAACGGTCAACCACAAGGACGAATGATGTTTTTGATACTTCTTGTTCATTAGGTTTCTTTTGCTTTCTTGTAAAATGCCGAAAAATAAGAAGTTTCCTATAAAATATAATTTTTTTAGTGTTTATTTTAACATAAAAAGCGAAGAAAAACATTGAAAGAGTGTAAAAATTTTGCATGGAGAAATTTTTTTATATAAAATATTATAAAAATTTTTACTATGAAACAAACATGTTCTAAAAGTAATTATTATGTACCACATCTATAGTGGAATAAAAGAGTATCAATTATTGTTAATGTGGCATGAAAGGGCTACTCTAGTTGTACATGTTTAAGAGAATTTTCTACCAGTTTTGGTTCTCCCGATCATGGGGTTGTTTGGGTGATCAATAATTTTGTTAACTGAGCAACAATCTGATCATTAATTATGAAACACATAAAAAAAAAATAGTGTTTCAAAAAGGTGGTTATTTATTTATTTATTTATTATTTTTTATTTTTTTTGGTAGGTGTGTTTTGAGAAGTTGGTTTGCTATATGTAAGTTAACACAACAACAACAACAACAAAAGCCTTATTCCAATTAAATGGGGGTGGATTACATAAATTCTCGTTCTCCAATCAGCTTTGTTCGATGTCATATTTGAAACAAGGCCTAAGCTATGCATGTCTTTCTTCACCACCTCCCCTAAGGTCATCTTAGGTCTACCTCTAGTTCTTTGAAATTATCTTTCAATCCGAATCAAATCAATCCTCTATACAAGAACATCTAATAGCCTCCGTTGAACATGGTCATACCATCTCAAATGGTTTTCTCGTAGCTTATCATATATCGGCGCTACTCCCAAATCAACTCTAATACGATCATTCCTTAAGTTATACTTCCTAGTTTTACCACACATCCATCTCAACATCCTTATATCAGCTATACTAAATTTATCTATATGATGCTTCTTAACTACCTAACATTCCGCATCATATATCATAGCTGGTTGAAACCATGCTTAAAAATTATATATCCATTATAACTCATCACCTTTATGTGATTAAACTTGATATATAGTTAGGTGAGGGAATCTACACGATGCCGACATGTGATGGCCAACGTATCCAAATAATAAACCCACAAAAGAAAGTACCATACGATTCATATATAGAAGTCTCATATGTCATGAAGGAGAGAGTGTGAGATTACTGTTCCCATATATATGGTTTATATATTAGGGTACTTGTCAACCTTGCCCAACAATCACCTAACAAAACTATAAAACTATTCATTTTATTTTGGGGAAATAGACTTCTATAAATATAAAACTGAGAAGGATCTTAGAGAGAATGACTTTAGATTGCATGAAGGAGGGAACCAATTAAATAAGTATATATTCAGAAGGTGCTTAGTAATTGACTAATTATGACTCTTTAATCAAATAAAATTCATTTAACACACAAAAATTCTCTGAGTGGACCTAATTTAGTGATTTTCTTAAGCTACGTTGGAGAACTATCACGTCTCATACCGACAAAATGGAGTATAATCTTGCTTACTTTCTACTTTTTTATGTTAATCATCCCAAAAAAAAACTTGCCTGGGAAGTTGTTTTACCTACCAAAACAAAAACAAAACAAAAAAAAGAGATAAAAAGAAAATAAGGGGGTGATGACGAAAGGAATGACGAAAAAAAGTATGAATTATATATATAATTGATCAAATGATCACTGCAAATTAAGATTTGAGCTTCTGTTCCACGTGAAAATTAATCAAGATTTTATTAATTAAGATGGATTTGGGCCGGTTCTTTTGAGATAAGAGATGACAGGACCACCACCATATGACCACCATCATCATCATCACCACCTCCACCACCACCGACTCTGTGACATCCTCGGCTTAGATTAAGTATTTAGGAAAGGGAGAAGAAGATATGGGTCCTCAACATGTACCAAAATGTCTGGAGATATTCCTAACAAAGAGGAATCAAGCTTACAGATACGTATATGTTTATATTATTTTAACAGTGGATTGGTGCAATCCACAATCCACAATCCACTCATATAAGAAGATGAACATAGAAGAGAATCAATGAGAATGAAGCCAACATGTCCACAACCATCTCTCTAATCTGTCTGGACCTGAGGCGGCTGATCTATTTTAAACAATGATAATCCTTGCTAATGGACTAATTACTGTTCCTTAATAAAATACCACAGATAGATTAAAATTTGAGGACCACAACCATAGGAAAAGTGGGTTTGATCAAAAGGTTGACCCCTACTGCATATCTTCTATACCCATTTGCCATCCTGAGTAGGTCCCCATTATTCAAAATTTTCCCGGGAAAGAGAAGACTCAAATGGGTATTGGAGAATTGGAGGGAATGAATAAGATTGGATGTGGCTCGAGGAATGCATGATTGGAGGGTTTTCAAATTGTTAAATAATTAAAATAGAAGAAGGGTTAAAAGTGTTTTTGGAGAGTGGCTTTCAGAAAACGAAGGTGCAGGGATGGGAGGGGACAAAGGTGCAAGGATGAAAAGGGACGGACAAAAAATCTTATACAAGAGGTGGGATTTGTAAGGTTTTTGATGATGGTAACTATTATGTATGAAGTTTGATATTATCTTAACTAAGATAAGCTAAGAAATCCTGTTCATTTTGCCCAAATATTTTTGAAGTGGTTTTATTTGAGGAAATCTTATACTTTTGGGGTTTATGATTTCCTATATATAGGGTGTAATCTCATAAGGAAGGGTTTGAGCGTAATAACTTCTTCTTTGGAATAGTAAAATCAATCATTGATCGTTCTATCTTTGACGTATCTCATAAACATGGTGTAAGTGAATCACGTAAAATCAATGTATTATGTTTCTCTTTTATTTATTTTTTCTCACTATTATTCTTGTGTTAGATTGTTAATTATTAACGGTTGTTAAGTTTTCATCTTAAAAGTTTGAACTAGTATGTGGAGAGACTGTCACATATATAAAGCACCCAGGGTTTTAGTCTCTAAGCTATGTGAAGCTACTCCCTACACTCCTCCCCCGTCAAGTGTTACCCCTTTTCTAAGTTACATTAATTCACATGGCATGTGATTCCTCATTTTAAGTGACCATATAGAGTGAGCCTGGAACTTTAATATCATGTTAAGTTTTCATAAAATTTAAACTAGTTAATGAAAGGACTCTCATTCATATATATATATATATATATATATATATATATATATATATATAAAAGACATTCAAGTTCTAGTCTCTAAATAACAACAGTAACTGTGGTTGCAGATCAGAAAAAGTTTTGCTAAAGTTAATTTGGGTGAAAGGATCAAAAGTCGAAAACACAATATGAGGATTATGAGGATAAGGAAGGTACATATGAATACGAGGTATCCATCCATGTCCCATGAGTTGGACATGGTTGATGTACATGTAGGCCCTAGTGTTCCCACTGGCCTTTTCCACACGAATATAACCATGGGTCTTATTCAGTGATTACCTATCTAAATCATATACTTATGAGACTCATAAGATACCTAACTCTAAAGTAATTAAGGAAATTAGAAAGGGTTCGACACAAAGATCCATGAAACAAAAGGAAACAGGGTTTGAAGGGAGAATTGAAAACAACAAAAACGAGAGTCACGTATTAAAAGAAAAAGTATGGGTTATTGGTTCATGTACTGTTTTAGTGCAGGACTTTCCACGTTATGGTAAGTGATCAGTTCCAGTTGTTGGGTCTGTGGCCCCTGTCAAATTTTTATCATCTAGAGAAATGGATAAGACTATACCCCCTTGTCTGGTTCTTTATTGGAGTACAGCTTTGAAGGCTTTGAACAAGGGATCTGCGACAGAGACAGATTCAGACCCAAAGAGAGAGAGAGAGAGATAGAGATACAGGATAGACAAAGTTGAGGGTTCTGGAATTTTTTTGGGGTCTTATGAAGGAGAAGAAGAGAGTGGGGGCCGTATTTAGATTTGGTTTTGGATTTGAAAGGGGTTGATGTGAACGTGACGAGGTGCTGTCCTTTCTCCCATGTTTTGTGTTCTTGGTCTGTTTCAGGAGATTTTGAACTATATGTTTCCGACATAATGATGCAGCCATGGCTGGAGCTCAGGAGCTGGACTAAATCCCCAAAAGATACCTGATCTGATCTCATGATCTCATGTACCTTTAATTAAAATGTCTCTTTGTGGAGAATCCAGAATTGCCCATTATCTATCTATCTCTATATCTGGCTTTTCATTAATCAATGGAGGTCTACAAGATACAAAACTGAACAGTGGTAGTCAGGGTATGGCTTCACGGTATGCATACTATAGAAGATAAATATCATCATCCAATAATAGCACAGTATTTCACTCAGATTAAAGGAATACATCTGTCATTATCTATAAAAATTGTTATGTGGGAAAAATATCATCTATTTAAAATCTTATACATGACTACCTTTATTTTTGGAGTCGACCACGAATGATGTATTGCACTCGGCTTATACCGCTCGGAGTCACAGTTCTATTAGGACACGGTACCAGTCAGAAGTACAGACCTACTCGGTTACGATTCTTATTCGGAGGTCAGAGTCCTAAGGTAACTATGTCACGTCAGAGGAGTCCCTCTCCTAGTACAATACGATGTCGATCATCACGGCCATACAACTACTCGTATGGCGACACGAGTCACTCTTTCTGTGGACCGACTTGACTTCTTTGGCTACAGTCTCCCACTCTTATTCGGAGTTTATGACCTGGGTATCCCTCAGAGCGACACTTGACAGTCCTATTGGCGATCTACTTTCCTGAATCCTAGTACCTCCATACTTCTTCCCAATCTCTATAAGTAGAGGACAATCTCTCAAGGTAAATCATCTAACAATCTCTCCATTCATTCTCGTACGTTCAAACTCTCTCATAGTTCCCCTCTTTCTCTAAACTGAAGATAGCTTCCTGCTATCTCTTGACTGTCTACATTAGGAATCTGACTTAGGCATCAGAGTGTACCCGGGGCTTAGTCGCCCAACTCCGTTGTCTCATCTCTGTGATTGCAGGTTGCTCGGATCGCAGACCGACGGACGATTTCCGACCGTAACAAAGGTCAAAAGCAAAATCAACATCAGTAATAATTAAGGCTATAAATAATCCTAACAACTAAAGTTAAATCACATCAATATTTTATGTGTTTTGACTCACTTTGCTCTAATAGTATATCAACTCAGCCTCCTACTTCGACCAGCTCAACCCCCGCTTAGTATTTTACCATCATATATACCTTCCAACCCCGCTTAAACTATCAACCAGGTCGGCCTTCTTGACATTTCCTACCGTGGCCTAACATTCTAATTAATTTAAGCATTGAAATGGTCCCAAGACAAAAACCCAACTCCTTTGACAATCATCTACAAGTTTGACTGTTAATGAAAGACCTATACACGAATTCTACCAGCAACATATACATATATGAATGCATGGCTAGCCTATACCTATAAGCCTGTTTCAATTCTGATTGGTAATTTTGGTTGGGTTTCTCTGCAACCATCTTGAGTCAAATCTTTTTGAGCCATTTTCTTGAGCCTTTTTTTTTATATATTTTGTTTTTATCTAAAAAAAATTCTGATTGGAACATGCGTGTATTAATTCTGATTGGAACTGCGTTAGGTGCATGGTGCCATGAAAGAAAGAAGGGTTAGGTAGGAATTGGGAAGAAAGTTAATTAAATTATTTATTTATTGAGTAGAAGTTAACCGAATTACTTATCTCTTGAGTCCTCAAGTAATGTAAGTAACTGAGTAGATATGGGTATTGTGGCACGAGAATTTTTTTTTTTTTTTTTTTTTTTTTTAATGGATGATAGGGGCGGTTATCACATTGGAAAGTTATTTTATAAATGACTATAATTATTATTGCAAAAGGAAGAGTGAATATACTAGACTCTATCATCTCCCACGGGTGTCCAGTCAATGATCTAACAGTCGAGGATCACTTGGTGCACAGAAAAAAAAAATCATAATAACTCCTAGACGGGATTGAGGTATAACGGGAACTTTAAATATAAGAAGGTGGGGGCTTTTTTTTAGGGTATATAATTTTATACGTACACCCTATTGGAATTCTTAATTTGTTTTAATTTACCACTTGGCAAAGTTCTTATAGACTAAAACTTGATATATATATATATATATATATTGTAACTAGGGTTTGTTACGTTTGAAAACGTAATAAAAAAAATCTGGACTATTCATTTTATTATTTTTTTAATTTGATTCATTCAAATTTGGAGAGTATTATAGTAATGTTTAAAGTATTCATACACATGTAAGAACATATACGGGATACATACCAATACATAGGAGGTATTTGATTGAATTAAAGTTTAAAATTTGACATGTGGGTAATCTAGACCATGATCTTTCTATCTAACGGTTAAAATGGATACATCATCTGTCCATGTGATAGAATAGATTTCTTGACAAATAGAGAAAAAAATGTTCTTACAAATCAGACTTCATACTTAAATTATGGGCTCAAAGGATCAGGGAAGGAAAGAGAAAATAATAAGAAATCCCATGAGAAATAGCATATAATTGGGGGATGGGAGATGGGGAGGGACAACTGTCCTTCCTACTTATTACCCTACCCGAAAGAGTCAAAAGAATTAAAAGTTAAAAATGTTTGGTTCTTAGATGGCTGGCAATCGCTGTTCCTTATTCACTGGACTTTGTTTTTCTCTCCCGTTCTGAGAAATTTTCTAGGCCTTCACACTTCACAGTCACAGATTGACTCATTGACAGACGAAAGCGAATCCAAAAGAAAAGTTAAGAAGGGCAAGTAGTGGCCGACTGCCCGTGCCTGACCCCTTAAACTAAATTTAGGTTAAGAGACGAGACGAGGGAGACTGACACCGTAGTCTACACTACATTTGTCCTTTCGCTTTCTATGCCCATCAAACATGGTGATGCCTACATCACTTTCAATCAACTCACAATCTACTTCGTATCTCTCTCTCCCCCTCTCTCTTCACTGCTATTATGTATATCATAACACATCGGTAGATCAAGATCTACTTTCCCGAGCCATGTTTCTATTTTTTTTTTCTCTTTTTGGGTGTCAAGTGGCTGGATGCCAGAAGAGTCAGGTGGATAAAGAGAAAAATGATACAGTCCAACTGTGAAGATCAGTCCGCATCAAAGCCCAAGTTCATAAAACTCATTTGGCCCAAGACCAAGGTATGAATCAAGATACAAAAGAACCAATGAACCTGGTCTTTGTTTCTTAAAACCAGTCCCTTTTTTGTAATCTTTCAAATCTCTAGTAGAGAATGAGGTGGTATTTTCTATTCAATGTTTCTAGAATCTTCTCTATATTGGAGTTTGCATGGACATTGAACCTAGTAGAGAGTGAAGTGACATTTTCTATTCAATGTTTCTAGAGTTTCTTTACATTGGAGTTTGCATCAAGACATTGAACCTAGCATCAATACCTTCGACCTTGAATCAAAACTTTGAAACTTGCATCAATGCTCATTGGAGTAACTCTTTGCATTGGAAGAATCTATTTTTTTTAATATTCTCTCTTTTGTATTTTCAATCCTTGGATTTAAAGATATGATTATCTTTTTTTATTTTCTCTATTATGTCTATAAAAATCCACCAAAGTAGTTTATATTGCAGAGACAATTTGAAGTGATTCTTATGAATGAAATTTACCTAAGTGCAATTATTGAACCTAGAAGAGTTCTCCCTTGAAGAGGTTTCATTCCATCCTAGAAGAGTTGAAATTTTATTCTTCACCTACATCCTAGAAGAGTTGTAGGCCACATTTGGAGTTGATTTACATTTTAGAAGAGAAGTAAGTCACCCCACCTTCATTTCCATTAATTGTTTTTTTTTACCTTTAAAAAAAATTCTAAAATTTGTTTCCACAGCTCACGACAATCCTTTTTGACCCATTTTGTCATATCTTATACTCTCCCAATCTGTTATTTTTCTATAAAACAAAATCAACCTACATCAAAAAGAGTGTCAAGCAAATACCCAAGATGGACTAAGGACTTCTTGGATTTACACCTAATGCTCACCAGCACAGGAGGTCAAACACTGCACTTTTTGAGTGCTCCCTGCCCACCTTGTTAGTTAAATAGTTAGACCTTAGACAATTTTAGTTTGGGATTTAATCCAAGTTGCCCTAGTGTTAAGGGTTCGATATTCAACCAATTTCCAAAGCTTTGTATACCCCACCTACCAAATTGGGATTTGACTGAAACTTACCAAACGGATAGACAATGATCGGCATGAACAATTAGGGGTGTAAGTTTTACCCTGATAACCCCGAACCCGCCCAGGCCCGCCCTGAACCCTGGCAGGGTTGAACCCAGCTTGAACCCTGACAGGGCTAAATTAGGGTTTAATTTTATATGAACCCTGGCAGGGTTGGGCTGGGTTAGGATTGACCCCCTGGGTTGAACCCGGCCCAACCCGACCCTGTATATATTTGAATATATTTATATATATATATATATATATATATATATATATATATATATATATATATATATATATATATATATATAGAAACCCTAAAACTAAACCTAACCTAAGCCACATCTCAGTCTCTCAGATTAAGCCGCATCTCAGTCTCTCAGATTCTCAGACTCAGACTCTCAGTTCTCTCGTCTCTGTTCTCTCATCTCTATTCTCTCGTCTCTGTTCTCTCATCTCTCTCAGAGATTTAGAATCACAGGATTCACAGAAGCCTTCCCAGTTCCCCTCTTCTCTCAATCTCGCTCGAACGAACGAACGACGAAACCCTAAGGCTAAGATTTACGGCGCTCCTTCATCTGATCATCTCTTGTTTCGCTCCGCAATCTCTGGTTTGGTAACTTTGGCTCATCTCTTTTGTTTCGATTTGGAAAGTTGGGAAGTAGAGATTTGTACTCAAATGAAACGGCGCCTTCAGGCTTCATCTCTTCTCTCAATCTCCCCCTCTCAAACGAAACCCTCAGTCACTCAATCTCTTATTCTCTCCGATTCTCTTGACTCTCTCTCTCTCTCTCTCTCTCTCTCGACTCTCTCTCATGATTCTCTCCGATTTTGTGATTAGTTGCTAACTTGCTATTGTCAAGGACTCAAGATTCTGAATCGGATACTAGGTAAGTTACCTCAGGCAGTTTATTTCAGTTGGTTTTTTTTGTTGATCGAATTTAATGTTGGTCTCTCCTTATTCTTCCATCCTCTAAAAACTGCAATCCCTTCCCAAATAACTCTGGTTTGGTAGGAAGTTGGGTTTTTTTTTCCCTCTTTTTTTTCTACCGTGTTATTTTGCTGGAACTGGAAGGGACTGTCAAACTGATGTGTTTTAATGGAAAGAAGAGAAATTAACTGCAGTAGTGCCGGGTGGTATTTTTGTCCTTGGTTTGCTTCTTAAAATTAAAATTAACTTCATATTTGAATCACCCGAAAAGTGCATCTTCCAACTACTAAAACCAAGTTGCAGTCACTTTAATGCATTTTTAATGTTATTCTTACAATATTGCAATTAATAAATATAATTTTAATTTTTGTTCATCCCTTTCTATTTTCTAATATTTTATTATTAAAAATCACTGATTCAAACACTAGTCCAGGATAAGTCCATATGGGCCGGTAACGGTCCAATCCTGACCAATCCACAAGTGACCGAAAATTGCATTTTCCAACTCCAAAAACCAAGCTGTAGTGACTTTAATGTATTTTTAATGTTATTCTTACAATATTGCAATAAATAAATATAATTTTAATTATTGTTCATCATTAAGTTTTTATAATATTTTTATTTTTATTAATTTTTTCTATTTTCTAATATTTTGATGTTGAGAATACCGATCCCAATGATTGATCCCAATCTAACCCTGAATCGGGGTTAATCAGGGTCAATAGGGTCAATATTAGGGTCAATCTAACCCTGAATCGGGGTTAATCAGGGTTGACCCAGCCCAACCCGGCCTTGTCAGGGTCAATCAGGGTAGGTTAGGGTTAGGCCCAACCCTGTTAGGGTCAGGGTTAGGGTTATACATTTTTTGACCCTGGCAGGATTGGACTGAGTTAGGGTTAAATTTCGATTGGGGTTAGGGTTTTGAAAAACCCGGCCCTGTTGCAGCCCTATGAACAATATGTCCACATGGTTTTAGCCCCAACAGAGATACTCTCTGTGAAATGTTAGTTAGGGTATTACCAAAAAAAAATTGTTAATTAAGGCGTAAAAATAACCTTCACCCCAAAACATGAGGGTTAAGGATTTTTTTTTTTTTTTTTTTTTTTTGGTTGAAGTAATATGGATGACCATACCATCATGTTAAAAAACTACAAATCCTAGCTATTGACTGATTCATACGAAATATAAAATTTCATCGGATATAAAATAGAATTTGTCCAATAACAATATCTACGTCTAAAAGTATCTATAGCAATTCACCACCCATCAGAATTTTATTCGAGGGAAGAAATACACAGAGGCAAAATGCATAGCAATTTATTATTATTTCTGGGCAAAAGTTCTTGTATGCGGCCGGCATTCAATGAACTCAAAACAACTCCAACCCTCCCCTATATAATGGAAGGGTGGGTGGAAGTACTAACCTCTTTCCCCTTATTTCTGATGACTTTTTTCCATTAGTTCTCTAACCATTGTTAAATGTCAATCATGGCCCAACAAGGTAAGAGCCTATAAAGTCCCAATCGTAGGGTTTCTAACATCTAAGACAAGCTATACTTAAGGTTCTGTTTGGTATATTTTATATTTATGTTTATCATTATTATGATAATTTATTAATATTTTAAATATAAATAAGTATCATAAATCATGCCAAACAAGTACACATGTCATAATATATTTTATACTTTATTCTATAATACATACCAAAAGAGCCTAAGTAAAACCTGCCCCATCAACAGCTGGCCTAATACTCCCACATTGTAAGCCAGTTGACAGCTTCGACAATATACTGGTACAGAAACTAGGGTAAATCAGAAGGGCAACCAGGTATTATACCGTAATCACTTAATAATAACAAACATGGAGGAGCAAGATAGCATGAAGCAGCCAAAAACCTCCAGATTTTCCGACTTAGCTTTCAGGTTCAGCAGGAAAACCTGATGAAAAAATCCAAAACCGGGACCACAAAAAAATCATGGATTATGGATATTCTGCTTGAGTAATTATGAGGACAAAGAATAGAGGAAACGTGACAATTCTTTGATTAGAATGAATTCAACTACAAAGAGGTGATGTTTATTGACAACTTAAACAGCACAAACATTCCTTATGAAAGTTTCAAGTTCAAAGACAATCCTGGCAAAAGCTGAAAATAATGACAACAATTATAGCCCATCTAAATAAAAAGAAAAACAACAACATGCCATTCCTGATCAGAAAGTGGAATCAAGCCAATTTCTAATCAGTTAGAATTTAAGCTATTGGGGACGAGTCCTGCTGCTCTCTGCACTCCTCAACATGCCATTCCTGATCAGAAAGTGGAATCAAGCCAATTTCCAATCAGTTAGAATTTAAGCTATTGGGGACGAGTCCTGCTGCTCTCTGCACTCCTCACAGGAAGAAAATAAGGATGGGCCTGCATGATATAAAGAATCAAACCATGTAAACAATAACTCATTTTGATTCGAATGAACACTAATATATGGAAGAGCTAATAAACATTGGGGCACATCCTTTGTCTGCCCCGAGTATTCCATCAAGGGTCCTATTTTGTAGCAGGTTACATATCCAAGATTTGGTAGAACATAGGGAATGGTTGTTTTTTATTGGCAGGTGCACATTACAGATTCTTTGGGTTAAATTTGCAGTAATTCTGTTTTCAGGCAATATCACATGATCATGGGCGAGATGCACATTAGTATCACAGGTTAAAACAAATAAAGCACTTCAAAGAATAATGGAAAAGATGATACCATTGCTTCTTTTGCGGTTGGCCTTTCATGGTGATCATATCGTAGCAATTTGTCAAGAAAATCAATTGCCTGCACACAAAAATATAAGCAGAAAAATGGAACAAATTACAGACCATTTGGTTACAATAAGCATATCTTGAGTTTCTAACCACAGATGTTTAGGATTTGATAAAGACCTCTGGAACTGCTAAATGTTGATTGTCAGCATTAATGAACTTTGTCCATGGCTTCCTGCTGTGTCTGAAACAAGGAAATTCTTCCTCTTTAAGAGAAGGAAAAGAAACGACATTTCCTTTAATTCCAACGAAATGAAATTGAATCATAAAGGGTATCATATTAACCACCTCCCAACAAGAGCCTCGAGGTGTGGGTCCAACTCCAAACGGTATTTGTTCAGATATGCATTTAATTCATCAGTGCCAAGTACCTGAGAAAGCAACAGCCAGCCAAAAAAAAAAAATTTACCCTACAAAATTTCCTGTTTCCCCCTTCGTGCCTGGGGTGCCGAGGTGTAACTAGATAGTTAGTTCAGGTTTGGGCTTATAGAAACAGAAAGAAAATATTTAAAATAAAAAGGAAGGGACTCAAAAAACTACACAGTTACAGTTACAGTTTCAGTATATATAAAAAAGCAGTTAGTCTTGCCCGTCTCATCTACACTTCAACACTTCACTAAGAAGTGTCAAGCATGCACCCAACCACAAAGTACTAATTTCATGACAAGAAACTATGTAAATGAAAAGGACAAATATTTCTTCACTTCTGTTACTGTGGTTTTAACAATTACTATTTAGAAGGCGGATCAAAGAGGCAATGCGAGCTTCTAAAGTAGGCACATACCTTAGCTATTTTGACCAGTTGATCATAATTATCATGCCCATAGAAAAATGGCTCCTTACGGAATATCTGTCAGGAACAAGTATTAATGAGGCCCAGAGGACAAACAGTATTATGTCAGAAAGTATAAAAATCTGGAACTGCCTCACCCATTTCCTGTCATGGACTAACAATGAAGCAGATCAAGATCCACTAATCAGTGAGGCCAGAAGGAAATTTTTCACCTCATAAACTAGCCTAAGATCCTTAAGATTGGATACATGAGCTTCTTTGGAACCATTCTAAATGGTAACACAAGAGAAAGTCCCCATATAAAAGATAAATTAACATTTCATCAGGCCATAGTTAGGGGTCTGATAAACCCTTTAGGATGAGCCCAATAGGAGGCCCACATACTGGAATGTCCAAACCAACTTGCAGATGCACAGCAGAAGGGCAGGATGATGGAGTGGGAAATGACATCTTAAAGCACAGATCTAAGTACCACTTCCATAATGTACAGGCATGTGGAAAACACTCACCATTCCAGCAAACATACAACCAAGGCTCCACAAGTCTAAAGAATAATCATAGTCTTGTAAGTCAACAAGAAGCTCTGGGCCTTTAAAGTATCTGCAAAAAATAAGACAAAAATTGCATTAGAGAGAGCAAAACAAGGCTAAAAATCTGAAGACCCAATCAGCATAACTCACTGTAATCCAAACAATGATCATGATTGACTAATCAGTTTGATGAGGTTCTATCAACATCAAACTTATATCTACATCTTCTAACAGTTAATTTAAAATGAGGAAAACTTCCTCAATTAAGTGAAGAAACTAAAATAACATATATCCCGTTGAATCAAAGCAGGACCAATACAAACACTAAAGGATTATACCCACACCTAAGTGATAGAATCACTCCTATATTTCAAAAAAAAAAAAATTGTTAGCCTTTGACATAGAATGCATTTGGTATCTAGGAAAGACCACCCACATAATCTTTATGACATTTTAAAAAAGTGATACCATCCTATCATATAAAAGAGACTAAGAAAGCAATCATGTAACTGGAACAAATAAGAACAGGAAAAAGGGCCATGGGATTGAGGTATATCTGATGCAGCAGTGAACCTGCCAGGGAAGGAAGATAAGGATAGGGATTTTACTTCATTTGGGATATCCATGTCATCACATTTTCTTTATTGTAGGAGGTAGGGAGTCTTTTATCTTTTGATTATGTTTATCATTCTTAGCTTTAAGAGCTAAGAGTCCTACTTAGATATGAGTTTTATTTTTGGTAGAGTATTAGATTACGATTTCAATTTTATTTTCTTTATATATGCACATGTACTTACGATTGGAGTTTAGAGAATGAATTGAGTTTAGGTTTGGTTTGAAATAGTGCATGCGTGGCCTAGGCAGCTACGGCTTACCCTCTCTCTCCCTTTGTTCTCTTTCCAGAGAACCAGATCCCTGCTCTCAGGTTAGTTTCCCCCTTATTTCTTCCTTTTCCTCCTATTTCTTCTTCTTATTTTCTTCCTCTTTATTTGCTGTTATGTCTAACGGTGCTAGCAGTCCAACAAGCGGGGATTGATCTCCCTGTTTCTTTCCCTTCCCTCTTGATTCTGGGTATCAGTTCATCTATTGTCCTGGAAAACCAACTCTGTCGAAAGAACTGAGGTTGAAACCATCTCTGAATCTGCTCGTACTGCCTGGAAATATTTCAGGAATTTTTCATCAATTTCTGGGTTGCAGATTTGATTGCTTTTTTTTTTTTTACCAGTTTTGATAGTTCAGCAAGTTCATTATCTCCCCTCGAAATTTCAAATCAGACCGAGTCTGGTTGAGAGAAATCAAGCACTCAGAAAAATTCCACAGCTATTCGAATCGTGAGGTTGTAGTCAACCCCCCGCCCCCTACGATTCTAACCTTAAACCCTATCCACTCTCTTACAAAAAAATTCCCTTGATTTCCTTGGGCTCTGATTGGTTGCACAGGGAATTAAAGGGAAGGGAAGTGAAATTTTTAATCTTAAGAAGGTAACATTTGTAATCATTACAGCACATGCTATCACATGACTAAGAACGAACTTCAAATCATTCCATATTTAGTTATAAACTTACACTTTACTTTGCATCCAAATCCCTTGCATTAGAAAAGTAAAATAAATTTCACATCTAATAAGTATCATTAAATATGGTAAGACATGTTGGTAGTTTATACAATGATTGTTGTGTTATAGCTATACAAGGACCTTTTTACGTTTCAAAATTCACTTCCCTTCCATTAAATTTCTCTCTCCTTCCTCACCCTTCTTCTCCACGATCTCCCCCTCTCTCCTGTTCGGTCTCTTGTCACATGGTATAAGAACTTCGTTAAACTAACATCCATCCTTGGTAATTCCCACCATCAGTTTTGACTTTTGAGAGTCTTCCAAAGTTCTCTCCTCTTTTCTTCTTCCCTTCGGGAAGTTTTCTTTAGTTATCTGGCTGCTGCCCATATGGCTTAAAGATGGTCTGACGGACATTCCTGGTCAGCAAGAGAATGGTTTCAGCATCACTAAAGAAGAAAGTCATGTGATTCCAATAGGTATTTAAGTTTCTTGGTCTCTGTGGTATGATCTCCTTTTCAGCAGGGATCAATACCCTTCCCGCAAAACTTGCGGCATTATTTTTCTGGTTTCTTTTATGGTTTTTTTGAAAATCAGATCTGGTTCTGGCTGCGGTTCTTTTATTTTTTTGTTCTGGTTTCTTTTATGGTCTGTTCTTGAAGATCAGAATTGCTTCTTGCTGTGGTTCTTTTATTTTTCTTTGGATCTGGTTCTTGGATTAGTTCTTGGATCTATTCTTGATTCAAGATCATTATATTATTTTTCCTTGAATTTGATCTGGATATTCAGCTGCTACGCCGTACTTTAGGATTGATTCCCTCTTTCCAGCAGGTCTCGATCTCTTTCATTGCCAAGGCTGCTTACTGCTGCAAGAATTTTTGGTTCAATTCCCTTTACTGTAGGGATCAATATCCTTGGTTGATTTTTGGATCTGGTTTTCTTATTTTGTTGGAATCGATATCTCTATTTTTTGGATCTGGTTTTCAAACAACATGAGTGATTCGAAGGCTAATATGGACCCTGTCCAAGTTCAAATCACATCTATCAAGCTGACTGGACCATCCAATTATCTTCTCTGGAAGTAGGCAGGTACTATTTACCTTACTGCCCGTGATAAATTGTCATATTTAAAGGATGATCCCCTTGTTTCTAAGGCTGCCAACTATGATATTTGGATCAGTGAGAATGCCATAGTTATGATTTGGTTATTTAATAGCATGGAACCATCTATTGCTCCAATGTCATCTTCCATACCATTACCAAAGGTGTTAAGACTAACATCCAAGAAATTTTTTCTCAGGATACTTACTTATCTCATGTTTATGATCTATATGAATGTCTGTTCAACTGTAAGCAGGGCAACAAATCCAAAGCCAAATTTTATAGCACTCTCAAGGGTGTCAGGGAAGAATTAAATATTCATCAACCACTTACTACAAACCTTAATACTCTAAAGGCCTAACACGCGGAATTTCAAGTTGCAACTTTTCTCTCTAGCAAGTTCTAAAGTGCAACCTATTAAAAGTTAACTTCTAGTTTGTGATAAGGTTCCTACCTTGAATGAGGCCTTCTGTCATATTCAACAAATCGTTAATCCCAATTTTTCTAAATCTCACAGCACAGCTGTGAGCTGTCATTTACAACTCTGCTTTAGTAACTACCACTAGCAGTCGTGGTCGTGGTAATTTTGGCAGAGGCCGTGGTGACCGTGGTACTAATCGCCTTTGCTCCCACTATGGCAAACAAAATCATACTGTAAAACGTTGATGAGTATTGCATAGTAAGCTTGCTCACTAGGGAGCTAGGCCTCCTTCTCAGTTTGCAGAAGCGGCTCAATCACATAATGATTCTCATCTTACTACTACTCCACCCGACAGTCACTTTATCTAAGGAAGACTTTCATAGCATGCTTACTCGTCTGAATCAACTTGACCATGGTTTAAAATCTCGCCGAGATCTCGGTGTTCTCAGTGAACACCGAGACGAGAACCAGGGCGATAATGGTTCTCGGTCTCAATGCAAGTTCTCGCCCGAGATCTCACCGAGATCTCGGGATATTTTGTGTTATCTGCAGATTTTCGGCAAGATCTCGGGATATTTTGTGTTATCGGTAGTTTCTCGGCAACTTCTCGCCCAAGATCTCGCCATATTTTGTGTTATCGAATGCAAAATGCAGCTCTCAAACCATGTTTTTTTTACACTGTCTCGGCGAGATCTCACCTCGGTTTTCCAAGAGGTCAAGACGCCTTCAAGAACCGAGATTTTAAACCTTGAACTTGACTCTCATGGCTCCACTTCCTCTTCTAGGGCTACCTTAGCTCATACAAGTACTACTGTCTACTGCATTACATCCACCGCCTCTACAAATTGGGTTATTGACTCTAGTGCTACTCACATGACAAGTAAGCCCTCAGTATTTTCCTCTTTTGACCACTATCCCTAACCATCTTATGTTTATTTAGCCGATGGATCTACCATGTTTTTGGCAAGGGTGACGTATCACTATCTCCTACCTTATAATTGTCCTCTAGCCTTCATGTCCCTCGCCTCCCTATGAGCTTACTTTCTGTGAGTACTTTGGTTAAACCTCTTAACTGTTCTGTCACCTTATTCCTTACATGTTATATATTTCAAAATCTTCAGACATTCCTTCATCCGCTGCTGCACTCACTACTACAAGTGTTCTACAATGGCACTATCAGTTGGGACATTTCTCTCTCTCCAAATTACGGCTCATGTTTCCAAGCTGCAAGTCGGTTCCTTCTCGAGTGTGAAGCCTACCAATTAGGAAAACACCACCGCACGTCCTTTCCTCCTCGTAATGTGTCCAGGAGTTCTGCTCTATTTTTCTTAGTTCATTCTGACATCTAAGGTCCTATTAAAGTCCCTAGTCATACTGGTTTTAGTTATTGTGTTACTTTCGTGGATGATTATTCTCGTACCAAATGGTCATATTTGTTAAAGGATCGCTCTAAGTTTCTTTATATTTTTAAACAATTTTATCTCGAAATTATGAATCAATTTGGTGTTAGCAATAAATTTTTTCGGTCTAATAATGCCCTTAAATACACTCAATTTTCTATTTCCTTGTTTTTTGCTTTTGATGGCATTCTTCATCAAACTAGTTGCCCTTACACCCCTCAGCAAAATGGTGTTGCTGAATATAAAAACCGTCACTTGTTAGAGATTGCTTGTTCCCTTCTCTTTCATATGCACTTACCTCGCTACTTTTGGGGTGATGCCGTCTTAACCGCCTACTATTTAATTAACCGGATGCCCTCTTCCGTTATTCAAGATCAATCACCTATCTCCCTCATTAATCCATCCTCTCCATTATTTACCTTACCAGCCCGTACCTTCGATGCACCTGTTTTGTCCCTGGCCTTGACAAATTGTCTCCCCGTGCAATCAAATAAGTTTGCATTGGCTACTCTCATACTCCAAAAGGATATCGTCGTTATGAGCCTCTTCACCAACGCCAGATTGTTAGTGCTAACTTCACTTTCTTTGATAATACACCTTATTATCCAGCTCCCGACCTGGCTACACGATTCCAGCATTTGCTCCATTCCCTGATGTGGCTTCTCCACTAGCACCCAAACCGGATCCTGTTCCTGTTCCTCTGCAAGGGTATCAACATCGTCCCCACTCTACACCAGCACCGGTGGATGCCCCTATCTCCTCTCCCATGTCATCGGAACGTTTGTTTGCTAATCTTCATATTGCACTTTGTAAGGGTACTCGTTCGCGTGCAAAGCCATCCCAGGTAACCTATCTTATTACTCGTTATGTATCTACCTCTCATCTCCCCTTGTCCCAACAAGCTTTTGTTTCTGCCTTATCCCATACAGTTATCCCCACATCTTAAACTGAGGCATTAACCCAGCCTAAGTGGAAAAGGGCTATGGATGTCGAGATGGATACTCTCATTTCCTGACAGACCTGGTCTCTTGTGGAGTTACCACCCAATAAGGAGGTTGTTCATTGTCACTGGGTCTTCATGGTAAAATATAACCCCGATAGTACTATGGAACGTCCAAAGTCTCGCTTAGTTGCCGAAGGCTTTACTCAAACCTATGGGGTTGACTATTTTGAGACATTTTCCCCTGTTGCACGTCTCAATTCTGTTTGGGTTCTTATATCTCTTGCGGTCAATCTCAACTGGCCTCCTTTTCAATATATATCAAGAATGCCTTTTTATACGGTGGTTTACATGAAGAGATCTATATGGAGCAACCTCCAAGGTATATTGCTCACGGGGAGAGTTCTACCCACAACGTATGCAAACTTCACAAAGCAATATATGGTTTATTGCTTTGAAGCAGTCTCCCCGTGCTTAGGTTAAGAAATTCACGAAAGTCGTGGTGGTCTTTGGCTTCACACCATGCTATTCTGATCATTCAGTATTTGTTCATTGTCACAATTCCAAGTTTATTATTTTGGTGGTCTATGTAGATGATATTACTATTTCTGGAGATGACTTGACAGGTTTTGATAAGGCTAAAGCTTATCTCCATCAATACTTTCAAATGAAAGAATTGGGGGTTTTCTGTTATTTTCTATGTATTGAAGTGGTTCGTAGCTCCAAAGGTATTAGTCTTCCTAAGCGGAAGTATGTACTTGATTTTCTAACTGAAACTAGCATGCTAGGCTGCAAACCTATTGATGTTCTTATGGACTCTCATCTTAAATTGGCTACTTGTGACAATGAGGATTTTGAAGATGTTCATCAATATCATTGCCTTATTGGCAAGCTTCTCTCTCTCTCTATTACACGGCCTGACATTTTGTATTCCGTTGATGTTCTAAGTCATTTCATGCCGACTCCAAAGCAACTTCATTGGGATGTGGCTTGTCAAGTTTTGAGGTATTTCAAGGGGGCTCCTGGTAAAGGGTTGCTCTATCAGTCTCATCAACATATTGATCTTTGCCGTTATTTTGATGCTAATTGGGTTCGTGCTAATGATGATCAACGGTCAACTAGTGGGTATTGTACATTTCTTGGAGGCAATCTCATCACCTAACGCAGCAAGAAGCAGAGTACAACTGCGAGATCTAGTGCCGGAGCTGAATACCGTGCTATGGCTCAGACTATGGCAGAACTAATGTGGGTAAAGAATCTTCATGGTGAGCTGGGATTTCCGTTTACACAGCCCATCCTATGTACAATGATAATCAGGCTGCCAGTCATATTGCGAGTAATCCTATATTCAAGGAACATACCAAGCATATTGAAGTCAATTGTCACTTTGTTTAAAATGCACATACCAAGCATATTGAAGTCAATTGTCACTTTGTTTAAAATGCTGTTATGCATAATCAGATCTCTACTCCTATCAATAGCTCCAGCTCTCAACTTGGTGATATGTTTATCAAGGCATTGTTCAAGGCAACTTTTCTTCAAAATTGTTGCAAGCTAGGACTATGTGATATCTATGCCCCTCCTCCAGCTTGAGGGGGAGTGTTGTGACTTTGGTTTAGTTGTCTAAGTGACACCCAGACTTGTCTAGGTGTCACCCAGACTGGTGATATTTAGTGATGGTTATGTTTATTTTTCTATATTTTTTAGTCTTCAATTTGGTTTCTAGTTTTCGCTTCCTACTTTGACTATGTTGTTGTTTGTAAGTCCTTTTTCTTAATCAATAAATAAAGGCTAGTGTGAGGGGGAGAGACACCAACAATTCTTCTCTCCTTCTTCACCCTTCTTCTCCAAGATCTCCCTCTCCCCTGTTCGGTTCTCTCATGTCACACCAGCAAAGTAGTAACTACCCCTTTCCAAAATACCCTTGGCTTTTTGAGTTATTTCTGTTTGTCCATCGCTTATAATTTCGGCCAAGTTTGCCCCTAGCCTTTAATTTAGATTCCGGAATTATTCCCAACCCTAGTTTGCTTACCAAAAAAAACCTTGTACTCTTGCTGAATTTATGGGATTGCCATTATTATTGCAGTATTGGATGCAGTGGAAGCGGGGTGGGCCCATAGCGATCCCAAAAGGGTTTTGCAACCCGGGACAGCATCATTAAGGACGTACCCAGTGCACGAGGCTCCCGTCATTGCGGGATCTAGGGAAGGGCTTATATACGCAACCTTACCCCACTTATGAAGAGGCTGTTTCCAAATTCGAACCCATGACCACCAGGTCACAATGGAGCAACCTTGCTATTACGCCGGGACTGCATCAATATCACTGGTCAAAGAACAAAGGCCAAACCACCCAAAGTACCCAAATTACAAACCCACCCCCCACCCAAGCACAAACCAACAGATATACCATCATTATACCCTCTACAATTTTAGGTCAACATAATATTTCCTCAAAATCAGGTTGACACCACCGTAAGTACAAGAGAATATATAGATTCACAGAAGAATTATTTCTTCTGAAGGTAACTCATTCTGTAGCATGCGCCAGTGAATAAATTCCAAAGATAACCTAACAGACAATGTATCATAAGATGAGCAACCATTCTCCTGATCCCTTTTGCATAACCAAAAGATTGGGATGCTCCTACCCCTATGAACCTAACTGGTCCACAATAAGATATTATTTTTTTAGAGCTGTTGTCAACCTGATAATAAAATAATAGCCACTAGTCTAGGCAACTAAGGAGACCAATAAATACAACAGGGAAAGAAGATTCGGGCACCCAATCAAAGTCTAGGACTCTAGAAATTGCAGAAAAGACCCTGTTCCTATGTAACTTCCACACACTGATATTCCTCATTTAGCTGTATTATTTGCCTAATCTGCTAAGAGATAGTCTATATCACCCAGACACAGTAAATTGTTAATGTTATCTAACGACTAACAGAATAGAATGTTAGAAAATCAGAAAATTCCATAATCACAGGAACAGGAACTATAACCAGATCTAAAGAATTTAGAGAAAAGGCAATAACTCCGATAGAACTAATCCGATTGGCTTGAAACTTGGGTTGATGGTTCAGTTTAGTAAGTTGTCCAGACCTGCTAAATTTGATGTGATTCTGACGGCCAGATTTCAAGATATGGAGGAATCCTACTGCTGGTAGGATTGCTCAAACTTGCATTGTCAATGCAAGAGTTTAAGGGCTTAAAACCATAAATCGATCAAGGTATCAATCAACGATCGTAAACAGTAAACTAAAACCAGAAACCATAAAGCAAATCAGAACTTGACGGTAAACAGAGTTTAAATCAAACTAGAAACCATAATTTCAATAAGAACTTGGAATTCTAAACAGATACTGATATCAGAATAGGGGAGAAACTGACTTAGTAACAGTGTACAGTAGGAGCAAAGCAGAAATATAGAAAGACAGAAAACAATGTAGCGGCAGGGTATAGAAGTAAGAATATCTGACCTGAAATCAATAGAAGAGTGAAGAAAGATACAACGGTATCCAGATTAAAAATCCACCCAATCTGCAGGCTTGGAATCACACAATGCCTCACCTGGAATCCACCAGGCTTTCACAACTAAATCCACCATAGTATGGTCTGAAATCCATTCAACCAGCAGCAAGATAGCCTCTTTATTCAGTAAAAATCGATGGAAAGAGCTGTAGCTCTTACATAGTTACATGTACTTTTAACATTGTGTTAGACCCACTCAGACTCCACCAGAAAAGTCTAAAATCAATCCTAGACAGTAAAGGAAAAATAAATCCAGAACTAACTCTAACTCTACCAAGCGACTAGCTAAAGAAGAGTCCTAATTTTGACCATAACAACTTTGAAAAAAAAAAAAACCAAAACAGGACTAGACTAAGGCCCCGTTTGATAACTCTCTGGATCCTGGATCTCAGTGATTCTGACTCCCAGTAAGCCATTTGGAAGCGGAATCACGTTTGGTAAATCCGGTCTGACCAGCTCCCATGAGGTAAACTGTTCTAAAAATTAACTCTTAGAGGCAGAATATGAGAGCTAAAAAAAGATGCTCTCACCTGGCCAGAACAACTTGACGGAAGTAGAAAAACTGGGAGCAAAGTCCAAAATTGACTCCCATGCCAAAATTACACCCATTTAATTAGGGGAGTCACCGACGATTTTCATCAAAACGAATTTTTCTTCTATGAAAGAAGAACAAACGAAGTAGCTACGAGGGGAAGAACCTCCAACTGGTACGAATCTCTCTCTCTCTCTCTCTCTCTCTCTCTCTCTCTCTCTCTCAAGCACATCCATTTTCTATTTCTCTCCTTAATTCTTCAATTCTACAGAATTAGGGTTTTACTGGTACTTGTTCTATCCCTAGGGTTAATCGAATAGTTTGAAGTCCACCAATGCTGGCCAGATTTCGGATCCAAATCCGATTTCCGGCCGAGTATTTCCCTCTCTAGTAGCTCAACACTCTCTATAACAGAAGAAATGCAGACCCGGATCGACGAAACCCTGTTGGGTCCACTGATAGGCCCATCCAAATAATATAAGACCAATTGATGAGATGCAGTGGTAGAATTGGTAAATAACCAGAATTCAATAACTTTGGGAGAACAAACAGGCCCTTATGGCAGAACCGTAATTATTTCAAAAACTCAACTAGTAGATGGCAATTTTGTAATTTCAGCAATGGTATATGACGTGGTGGAGGCCTTGGGATATAGAAAGAATTGAAGTTAAACAATAGGGGTAAACTTGGGAATTTCAATTAAAAGAAAAATAAAAAATAAAAAAATAAGTAATAAAAGTGGAATGACGTGGGGAAGAGGAGGTCATCATCAACCTCTAGCCAAAACAGGGATACATTAACTGGTCTGGACTCAGGGAGCCCTCCAATGATCACCAATTGGGTACCAATTTCAGGGATAAAGATCGATACCCTCAGCCCTATTGAACCCACTGGTTAACGGATCCAATAATCAAACTTTAACGTGGGAATAAACTGCTGCAACCAAACATGGCGGTAAACTGCAATCAGATCTGTTCTTCCATCAAGAATGCCCAGTTCCAGCAAAGGTTGGGATACTTACTTTGCAGAAAGGGTCGCATATAGGTAAGAATGGTTTTCCTAAAGTTTCAGCCCAGATGGATTGGTGTTCAGGGATTTCGATGGTTGTCGTTGGGGCTGGTGTTACTGCCCAGAACAGAGGAGCTTGAAAGAGGAAGAAGAGGAGCCAGGGAAGAAACAGACAGGGAGGTTTGTCGAACCAACCAGAAAGAAGAGAGAGAGATGACTCTGCCGTGAAAGAGAAGAACCCGAAAAGAAGAAAGGTTCAGAGAGAAAGGAGAGACACCACAGGGGGAGGGAAAAGAAAACCTACCGACAGATTGGTAGGGGGAGGATGGCTTCCACAGCAGTGGAGAAGGGGAAAGGACACTGCCGGCAGCAGCCATGAGACAAAACGGAGAGACCGAAAAGGAGAGGAGATAGAGAGAGCAATTTTTGCTCTGCCCATAGGCACCAAACAAATTTCTCAATTCTTCATTCTATTCATCCCTCTTCAATTGCTAATGGATTTGCCTATAAATAGGCTTACATTGGGTCCCACAAGATAACTCAACTAAATAAATAAAAACAATAAAATAAAGTATACTACCTAAAACGTAAACACACTCCTATTATAACTGAAACTCTATAAATAAATATCAAAACCCTAACAAATCTAATTAAACTTGCCAAAATAAAAAAAATAATAATAAATAAAAAAAAGATTACAGAGAATTCTCAAATTAAGCTTAAACCCTAAAAGATTCATATCCAACGAATCCTGGCTTGCATCAATTCTCGCCCACTTAAAAAAATTCGTCCTCGAATTTTATAACTTCTTGATGTCTAGAGGAATTTCTTTCCTTAGCAACTCGTCAGGATTGAATGTGATCGACTCATTGGTTGTGCGTTGATAATCATCTTGTTTCTCCATTAGGATTTGCATTTGTCGAAGACGAACATCAAACAAAACGTTGAGATCCATCAAATATATACTGTCAAGCTTGGCTCTAATACCAATTAATGCAAACCCGGATCGAGGAAACCTTGTTGGGTCCACTGATAGGCCCATCCAAATAATATAAGACCAATTGATGAGGTGCAGTGACAGAATTGGTAAATAACCAGAATTTAATAACTTTGGAAGAAACAAATAGACCCTTATGACAAAACTGTAATTATTTCAAAAACTCAACCAGTGGATGACAAATTTGTAATTTCAGCAATGGTATATGACATGGTGGAGGCCTTGGGATATAGAAAGAATTGAAGTTAAACAATAGGGGTAAACTTGGGAATTTCAATTAAAAGAAATTATAAAATAACAAAATAAGTAATAAAAGTGCAATGACGTGAGGAAGAGGAGGTTGTCTTCAACCTCCAGCCAACAAAGGGATATGTTAACTGGTCTGGACTCAGGGAGGGAGAACTCCCTCTCAATAAGTCCAAAACTTCGTTATCAAACATGTTTTTGCTCTCAAAAAAACTGGGAGTAAAAAATTTGCTCCAGAGACAGATTAAGGAATCTGGAGATGGAGAGTTATCAAATGGGGCCTTCTGGAATCCTAATCGAGCCAGAACCAGAACAAATAAACATAGTCAAAACAGGAAAAGAAATTGAAAACAAAACTCCAAAATCAAACTAGGAGTAATATTCAGCCTATGAATAGGATTCGGATTCCTAGAGACTCATATCCTGGCCTTGCATTCTTCCCCACTGCAAGCTTTGCATTCTAGAACATGATCAGCACCACCCCCCCCCCTCTTCCCAAATCCCACCCGTAGTACAACATATGAAATCTTTATAATCAAATCTGCTCAAGCCAGTCCATTAATAATCAACCACTAGGCAAGAATCACCCATCCCAACAAACCACCACCCCAATTCCTGAATCTCAAAATCCATTTCCGGAGCAAAGCATTATTTGTAAAAGAGGCTGAAAACACCAGAAGCTGGCAAGAAAATTGAAAAAGCAACAACAAATTCAACAGGCAATAAAGACCCATAAAGAGCAACAGGGGAGGATGAATATATCATCACTACGGGGCATAAACCTGCAATTTTCAACCATAAAAACTCTAGGCAGATAATAAAGGAAATCATCAACAAGAAAAAATCCATAATAAAAAAATCTTCACAAAGGAAGACAAGAAATCTCTACGAAGAAAACAAGTAATAATCTCCAGTAGGGAAGACAAGTAATAATCTCCACGAATGAAAATGGGCAAAAATCTCCACTAAGGAAGACAAGTAATAATCTCCACGAATGAAGATGGGCAAAAATCTCCACTAAGACACGAGTCTCCACGAATGAAGACAAGTAATAATCTCCACGAAGGAAAACAAGCAAATAATATCCACGAAAAAAGCCCGGTATAAATCTTCAATGAGGAAGACACGAGCAATAATCTTCTCGAAGGAGACACGGGCAATAATCTTCAATGCAATAAGAAATCTTCAATAAGCTTCATCTCCCACTCACGTGGAGCAGCACTCCACGTGATCAAATAACACAGGAGATGAGAATAGAGACACCATAGAAAACTCATGATCGCATAAATAAACCAGACCCTTTTTTCAAATAGATTTTTAAATTTTTTAGATAGATTTAGTTAACCAGGCATTGTTTTAACTGCTTAGTCTAAAAGCTCGAGCTGTTAAGTAAGGGCCACGAGAATGTATATCAACTTCCCCCGCACATGCAGGCTTGTGCAACACAGCCCTACACATGACACGCACTCATGCGGGAACATCATTATGTGGCACCAAGGAGAAAAAGTGTCAGGATACCCCTTTGCACTTCCCAATGATCAATCATTACACCTCCCTGCTCTGATACCATATTTAACCGCTTATCCTAAAAGCTCAAGTTGTTAAGTAAGGGTCAGGACAATGTAAATCAATTCAACAACCACATCTAAGGAGCATTAACCAAAAAAAAAAAAAAAACCATCCAGTAGAGAAAAGCCAACAAAGAACAAACCCGCTAATGAGAACTCCAACCAGTAGACGGAGAATTAAATAGCCAGCCAATGAGTGCGTTAGAAAAATGAATCCAGAAGCCTTGGTTTCCGGAAACCATTTTTTATCTTAATGCAACTCTGGGCCATAAAATTCCACTTATGGATCGCTATGGGCCCATCGAAGTAACAAATAATTCAAATAATGTGATCAGTGGCAATATTGTAAACAATCTGGAAAGTATAGGACTCTTTTGGCAAGAAATAGAATCTGGGACCCAAAAAAAAAAATTAAAGAGGAACGAATCTCGAATTGCAGAAAAGATAGAGGTAAAGTAGAAAATAGGGCAAATCAGTAACTAAATTTAAAAAATGAGGACAAACTTGGAAGCAAATATAGGGAAAGGACAAAACAGCAATAAGGTAAGAAGGCAAAGGGTATTTTAGTCATCACAAGAGATATTATTAAAAAATTAAGAAGGTGAATAGGCCTTCTTCTTCCTCATGACTCAGCACAGCCAGCGGTAAGGAGACTCCGATCTTAAAGAATGAGGACAAACTTGGTAGCAAATATAAGGGTAGGAACGTAGGACAAAACAGCAATAAGGTAAGAATGCAAAAAAGTATTTTAGTCACCACAAGAGATATTATTAAAGAAGCAAGAAGGAGAAGACATCTTCTTCCTCGCGACTCTCAGCACAGCCAGCAGTAGGGAGACTCCTTGCAATCAACACCCAAGACCCAATCACTCAACCAGAACTTCAAATCACATGAAAATTTCGGAAAAGGTTCATAATCCTGAACATTATTGAATCCAGGTCATCAAAACATTATCAAGCAAGCACCAAAGCAATCAAATGGCTTGGAAGTCAAGTCTGGTAGAAAACCGAGAAACAAACCGGTTGCATGTTCGGCTCTGTTAACTGAGAGGATCTTAAGGGTTGCAACTCTAGGGTTTAAGTAGCCCTAGGATAAGAATTAATTCCCAAAATCTTAGAAGGAAGGAAGAGGAATCAAGGGACATTGATTCGATTCTGTTGGGCTGCAACTGCCACTCAGAAGAGCCTAGGCCAGCAAAAAATGATTACAGGAAACATAGCTATAGTTCCGACTTCGACTGCTCCATGGGCTTCCGATTCCGAGAAGGCCAACCCGTTCCATTCTTCTGAAGCAGAAGGATTGGAACAAGCTCACCGAGGGTTTTTTTTTACCGTCAACTCGTGCAGGGACAACTTTAAGCACACTTTATCAGACGCAGGGTAACACAGACACATGTGGTGCCCCTAGCTTGAATAATCAGTCTTTAACAGTAAGAAAACAGAGTCAGGGATGCGAAGGTAATTAAAATTTTGAAGAAAGGATGAAAGTTGAAACTAGAATTTCCAGAATATATGGGGTAAAACAGAAACAGGTTTTCGAAAGGGAGGACTTCTCCGGAATTTAATTCAGGATAAGGATAAAATGAAATAAGTCATGAAAGAAGGTCTTTTTAATAAATATCAGAAAAAGCTGACCCCGATTGCAATTTTTGTAACTGTTCATCTTCAATCTCATGACTATTCAGAACCAGCGATAAACAGTTCCATATCTGGTGGGAGTTCTCCCTCATGTGAAATCTGATTGGTCAGAAAATTTCGGTGTAGGTTGATCACTCAAAGATCTATTTATCCCACCCGGTAAGCACTCGAAATAACTAACAAGGAAGTCATTTTTATGTCAAATGAATTTGGTTATAGTTACAGTTTGGTTCAGGCCTGTAACTTCCAGTGAAGGGGATTTCATTAATGAGATTCAAGAGCTTGAATCGCCCTAAGGATGACACCTAAGCCCAAAATTCAAGGCGAAAGAGCTAGTAACCAAGAGTTTTTGAAGTCAATGTATGGAGCTGCATTGCCCAGAACAGAAACAGGGGAAAGAAATCACAAAACGCAGAAATTGAAGAAGGACAAGGAATCCGTAGGAAGAATAAAGCAAGAAGTATGGAAGAAAAGAATTAAGGAAGAACACCAGAGAGAGGAGTTTGAATAGCCACGAAGAAGAGGAAGAGAGAGAGAAAGCAGAGCTGACCATCAGACTCACGCCAAAGCAAGAGAATCAACTAATAGTTCATTCAATCCAAAACTGGACTCCAACCTTAATATTATCAATTACATACATAACTTGCGAAAACAGAAAATCTTATTCCTATTCTTAAACAGAACTTGAAGCAACTTGGACTCTATTCAACCGACAACCAAGTTTGGACCCAGTTCTTCATGGTCTGGGCTTCCAGATTGGGTCAAGCTGGTCCAGCCATGGACGTGTAACTGCATCAAAAAGCCTTTAGATCATAAGAATACCAAAAAATGGCATTATTCCATTACATTCCCATCACAAGATTAAAAGAGGATAAAAGATGAGGCCTGCTCAAAAGATTTTTTTTTTCCCTATTTTTGAAGAAATAAGTGTGCTAGGAAGGGTCAACAAAAGGAATGTGTTGGTGGAGAGCCAGTGTGCAAGGAAGGGTCAACAAAAAGAATGTGTTGGTGGAAAGCCATTCAATCATCTTGGTGGAGTATCGCTTGGAAATCGATGAGGTAGTAGCTAGATTCAATGCAAAAAAATATATTGGTGAAGACTGAAGAAGCACTAGTATAACTTGTTGGATAATCTAGCAAAAACACAGAGGGCAAAAAATAGTGACTCAAGTTTTGGCAAGCTTGCTTTAGTGAGGACAATCTAGTCTTTATGTCACTTACTGAACACATTGCTAGATACAATATTACAATAAAGCACCAGTCTGCACCATGATGAATGAATTTTACACCAGCTACTGAAGAAATGACAAGCACCACGTAAACCACTCAATTCAGATTAATCCCCAGCCTTGTGTTCAAGATAATACCTTCTAACCTATCACCTAGGGAAAAAAAATTCATCCAGAATAATCAGTTTTTACACCCCCGGGGAAGTGATAATAAACCAACACATCACTCAGATAACAAATTTTGATCCAAAAAAAGTCGATTTGCACTACAAAAACGTGATAATGAATTCAATTTAACCATGCAAAACAACAATAAATAGCAAAGTTCCATTGTCAATGGAAGGCCAAAAAATGCCAACAACTTCAACAAAACTATAAAAAGGAAATCAAATACATTAGTTTTTTTCCCTTTTCAACATGATAGAATTTAACCAGGAAAAGTGGAAAGTAAGGAACAATGCCAAAACTACTAAATGCAAACTTACAAACAAACCTTGAAGCAACCCGAACATTGTACTCTTTTCCAGGATGATAGAACTCTGCAAGCCCCCAATCTATAAGACGAAGCTTACGTTGCTCATGATCGATCATGACATTGTGGGGCTTCACATCTCGGTGCATAATACCTTGTGAGTGGCAATACTCTAGAGCCTACACATAAACACACAGAAAAGTTAAAGATGGAATCAAACTACCAGAAATTCAGAAGGATTAAATAAATAAATACATTCAAGAGAGAAAACAATGACAATAATGAAAAAAAAGCAACGCAAAAAATTACAATTGAACAGGTCCAAAAGATGGTTAAGTAAAGAAAACATTGACACAAATACAAATAAAGAAGAAACAAATATGAAATAACCAAAACTTCTCATAGTGCAGCAATTTTACTTGTCAAAATCACATGGCAATGAAAGAGATAATGAGAGGAAACAGAAAGGCATGGTTCTATAACATATTAAAACGAAAGCAACTGAGTACCATAGTTGTCATAGTGTCAAGTCAATGGCCAGATGCATGGAACATAGACAGTGCCATAGATAACTGGGGTAGAAGATTTATATGTAAATTGAAGATTTGTTTCAATTTTAATTGTTTATATAGAAGGTTTAATGTGTAAAAATAGAAAACACTAAATTAAAAATAATAAGGGTTTATGTAAAAAATGAAAGATCTTCTTCCTGTTCATTTTAATTACATTGAATGAATAAATAAATAATAAGCCAGATAGCTTTATGGATTCACCAAAGAAAGTAGAGTGGCAAGCAGTGAATTCCGCCTATTCCTCTCAACAATGTAGGACAGAGAGACCAAATCAAATGAAAAAAAAAAGATACATAGGGGACTAATCGAGCAGCCCATTATTTTGGTCAATTTTACAAAGTGTTTTTGTATCGCAAAAATTTTCATGACATCTCATTACAATGAGAAATAACAATGTTTGCACAAACATTAATGCGTGTAAATTCATGCACAAGCGCACAAATACGGATAACAGATGGAAACATTACGGTGTAAATACACTTTTTCTGTTAATGACATTTGTTCGGACTCCTACAAAATTATACAAAAGGTAAATACTACTAGAATAAGGATGATTTTGGATAAAGTCATTTCATATATAACATATGCTTGATGGTAAGACTAATTGCAAAAAAAGCATTAACTCGAGATAAAATTAAAACATTATTTTTCAAAATATTGAACTAAACTAACTCTTTCTTTTAATTAATGACATGTTCATTGTCAAATGTCAAAGAGGAAGCACAGCAACATATGCACTAGAGAATATAGATATAAAGTGCAAATTTTAATTATCCTTTCCTCAAAAATAACTAAGTAAGCACTGAGACAAACTTGCCTTCAACAGTTCATAGATGTAATATCGAGTATCGTAGTCTGTTAATGTTGGATAAAGCACTTTAAAATCTGTATTATTCACATATTCAAATATGAGGCTAGGAGTCTTTGACTGCTGGTCTCTGACAATATCTAGCAACTTCACGATATTTGGCCCTCCACAAAGATTCTGCAGTATTTTAATCTCCCTTTTGATCTGCATTACCAGAGAGTGGGATTAAGCTTGAAGTCCCAAAAAAAGATGAGTTACGGGTACTATGCACTAAAGAGATGGGATAATCCAATGCATAAATATCACAAACATACACATGAATGAGTGGAAGCAGTCATACAACAGTCAACAAACCATACAGAAAGAACCAAAAACATGGTTCCAAATATCAGTAACCAAATCACCTGATCCATATTGGTATTGTCCCCAATCACTCCAATTTTGGATGGGAGTGGATTGCTGATCTAAATTATTTTAATAAAATTTTCTATCTGGATCAGCTCGTTGCCAACTACAGATAGGTACCTACGGACTACAATTCCAATCTTTAAAACCTTGAGAAAATAAGGAAGCCAGCACAGATATAGCGAAAGTATGCAGTTGAAAATTATTCATATTTATGAAGCAGTTAAAAATAGATGATCTTCTGGAACTTAATCCAGGAATATGGGGCATAAGGTCAAGTTTCTAATAGTGTATGGCTTATTGTAAAGCGATCATGAACTTCTGGAAGGATAAATAGTGGGGACGATCTTCTTGACATGCTGAACAGACTTTTCATGGAGTTAGAAAGCAAAATAGCAGTAGAAAATGTGACAAATTGGAAGCACACTCATATTGTACTCCTACAGAGGAACTGCTCAACAATATTTAGTAGTGATTTTGAATTAAAATGAAATGGACAATTTGGTTTGGGCACCTGCGCATAAAAGAGGACTTCTCTATAAAAACTATCAGTAAGAGTACTCGTGACATTTCTTGCCCACAGTATAAGCAGATCTTTTAATTCAATATAATCAATAAAAATTAGTATTTTCACGTTTAGATTTGGATGAGGGAGCCTTCCAATTGATTACTTATCAAAGGGGAGGAGCACTTTACTTTAAGGCGTGCCCCAGCATTACCAGCATCTAGTCTTTAGACAAGCAATTATTGGAGCCGGTGTATGAGGCGCAAAAGGACAGATGGCATTACCAAGAACCGGAGATGGTGCGACTGAACCTTGGCACGGATGAGGTTTCGTCTAGATGGCAAGTCGGTATTACTTTGTGTCAGCAGACAATAAGAGGACAAAATACTGTATGTTCACGAAGCCAAAGTAAGCCAAAGTAATAAATATAGACATCCACAATAAAGTAAGCCAAAGTAATCCACATCCAGTAAGCCAAAGTACTGTATGTTCACGAAGCTTCCAGACATTACCAGCTTATGTATTCTTCTGAGGTTGGAGCTTTGGGATAACTGGAAACAAGACAAAATAGTTGGAAATCCTTTCTCTAGGTTTAAGAAATTACTCTAGGTTCAAGAAACTAAGTATTTTGGCTCAAATATCAAGTTGAGAAGAAAACTTGGTAATAAATATAAACTTTGGAATTAAATTTGTAATTTTTTCCATCTACCCTTTCAAGGGCGGCACACACCTTGTTTCATTCAATCTTTCTATTGCATTCTATCTTATCATATCACATTTTGTTCTGCGATATTTGAAAATCGCCGTTTCTCTCCCCCTCCTTTTTCCTTCTTTTTTTTTCCCCCCTTTTTTGGACAGGTAAAAGTGAAAGATCTACTGAATGTTGATGGAGCATCAAGGGAAAAAAAAAACAGCCACTTTTACCATGGGAGGTGGAGGCAATGTTGAAGATCAAGATCATAAGACAATTTTCTCAATGCTGATTAAATTGGCACAAATATTGCTGTGAAATTAAAATCGTCTTGATGGGATAAGATACAGTTTTATTTAATTGAGCCATTTAGAGGGTCAACAAATGCACACACAAATCTTCTGGTTAACTTGATTCATGGATTTCAGACTATTGCCTAGGCCTAATAGGTGGGTGTTGATGGCATGAACGAAATTATCATGAGAGAACATAATGATGGACTATACCTACTAAGAGAACAATTTGATAGAGAAGCCTAGGAAAAGTACTTTCGCCACAATATAGCAGTATTTTCACTTCAAAGGATAAATTGCTAGAGCAATCTAGGAAAACAACTTCTCAGCTATGGTTAAGCACTTAAGCTACATTATTCCAGATAGCCTTTCGAAATTGTTAAGGTTTCCACGATTCTCACACACTTTGACATAGCCATTTTCCAATCAAAAAAGCTATGGTTATACCATTGAACCTAACAGCTCCACCTTTCCTGTCTCTCCACACCCCCTCCCCCCCCCCCCAAACAAAAAGAAAAGGGGGGGAAGAAAGAGAATCTTGTTCCCCCATCGCATGGAAATTGGAAACGTTCACTATAAGGAAACGCGTATCCAGGATAGGAATAAACAAGCAATAGCATAAAGGTTGACCAAAAAAGCACTCAACAAGAGGTACGAACTATCACCAGGAAGCTTAACTTTGAACTCCAAAGGCATTCATGATATGATCCTTTATCCCTCTCTACCCTCTAGTCTTCAATAGTTTTCTTGTCAGTAAACACACCCCCGTTTTGAGGAAGCAATGAGCTTGTAAGTCGTGACTGCCTTGCCCTGTTGCCCACAAGCTTGCCACAGGCATTCTGAGCAAAGGGGGCGAATTTCCTCACAAGTCCAGCCGCCAAATCGACTGAATAGGATGGTTTTCGTGTTGTTTGTACTATTGCTTGTTGCTTTCGTAAAATCGTTATCCATTTAGATATCATTGAGTTAAATTATTATATTTGAGAAAATAAGACAAAGAAGGCACCACCGGAAAAACGCGCTTATAATCTCCATTAAACGCAAGGTTGAAGCAAAATGGAAGGAAATTGAGAGAAGTTATAAGAACAGAAAAAAGGAAGGACGCAGGGGCCTCACCTTCTTCTTCTTCACGGGTTTGAGGATCTTTATAATACATCGCTCATTATTGGTGCAATGAACACCTTCGAAGACCTCGCTGTATTTACCCCTTCCCACCTTCCTAACCACTTCATAGTCGTCCTGCTCCCTGCAGAAAACGCAAAGGATCAATCAAGTCAACAAAGTCATAATGAATTAAAAGGCCCTTTTTTTCCATCCTTTTGGGGTTCAGCGTGTTACGAGTACAGAACACAGAATACAGTACCCCCACTGGACGGTGAGCGACTCGTAATCCCAGTATTCTTTGGGGCGGAGTACATTAACGTCGGCATGAACCCTAGCCTTTGAAGCGGCGCCAGGCCGGCGGATGGATTTTCCGATCTTCTGCGCCAGGTTTTCCGCTAAGGACGACGACAGGCGGTCGTGTAATGGTCGTTCTTGCTCTGCGTATGCAAGTTGAGACCCGCAAGAGATCCTTCGGAGGCCCAAAGAGGTGTTTGTCCTCGCAGTTCTTACGGGTAGAAGATGAAGAGATGAATAACACCAAGATAAAGCAGGTGTTAAAAGGTAAACAGAGAACAGACGATATTTCTGAATCAAGCGGAGGGGGCTTATGGCCATGAAACGGAGAAAACTCGCACCCTTGAGAAGAAGGAACAAAAAAAAAGGGGAATTACAAAAACGAAAGGAAGAACCGACACTTCCCCCGGTAGTCGGGACTCGGAAACCCTTTTCGTTTTTCGGTTTTCTTTCGCTTTGCTTTTATTCCTTGCCCCTTTGTGAGGATTTTCCGATTTAATAAATTAATGCAAAAGAAATCCAATGGGGGTAGGTGACTTGGCAAGACGCTAGGTTTAATAAAGCAGAAGGTATTGAGTTCAATTTTATTGAGTGTTAAGTGCTCTTTCTTTTCTGCTATGGATGCAAGTGAAATTATTCTCACTCAACCCATAATGATTCGATTCATTCGATTATGGATTAGTATAGGCCCGCTGGACTAGTCAGGCCTGAGACTTTAGATACCTATCATTAGAAAAAGAAAATTAATGCAAAAGTCAAGGCGAGTTCGGATATGATCCCAATTCCCCGAACCCTCGTTCTAAACATTTTGAATCTTTTGATGAGATCATAGTAATTGTATCTTTCTCTTTAGAATTAGCATTAAATCTTACATATTAAGGTTTTGGATTTGGGGTTTAGGTAACATGTACCCTGCATTCATGTACATGTAGCATTCATGTACATGTAGCAATCAGTCAAAAAACCACTTTATTCTATACATGCAATTATTCTCTATGATTGTTAGGTTCTTGTGCTCTCCTTATTAGAAGTCAAGATGCATCCATCAATTCTCCTTTTAGGTATCTTCAATGGATTTTGATGATTCGGTCTACGGTTTAATTTTTTATTCTCTCGCTATTGTATGTATCCCTTTTCTTTTTTTATTTATTTTAATTTGGGTTCTTTATTAGTGGCATTTTTTAGTTCTATCTTATAGAGGTTGAACATCAAATTGCAGTTGCAGGGTCATACATGACAATATTACAATTTCATATGTTATGGACTCAAACTCAAATTACAAATACAACTCCAATAATTATGTATATCCCATGGAATATAAGACACAACAGAATCATCTACGATAACAAATATGAGATATTTTTGTTTGTGATGTTTATGCAAATTATAATAAACAATCAAGACCATAGTGAATCAAATGGAATAGTATAACATGTGAGTGTAATTTAATTTTATTGAAACATGAACATGTCTGAAGGAGGATGAGGAATTGAGGATAATACATTAAAGTGAAAAAATGGAACTGTCTAAGTCACCATATTTGTTTGCCATTTAGGAATTCGAGGGAAGTTCCTGGCATTATTCAAGCAATAATGTGCATGAGGGCAGGCTGCTTGATTTTGAATTAGACATTATACTCCTTAGAGCTAGACTGCCTAGACAAGGTGGTCACCTTTGAATTTTAATATTTACAGACCCATGGGCAATACTATTCCAATCGATGGTTGATTGTTCCGTGGTCCTGCAATCGCATCTGTTGACTAGACTCTGGTCCCGCTCAAATAAAGAAAATCTTTCCCCTCTAAGTTGGAACAAAAGGTAACATTGTCATGTTTGACCCGCAACTGCAATTTGGTATTCAACCTCTATGAGATAGAACTACAAACATGCCACTGAGAAAGAACACAATTTTCCAAATGCCCAAATACTACAATCAAGAGAGGAAACAAAAAATGGGATACATACAATAGTGAGAGAGAACAAAAACTAAACCGACCAAATCATCAACATCCATTGAAAACAATTAAAATGAGAGGTGATGGGTGCATATTGGCTTATAATAAAGACAGCACAATAACTTGACAATCATAGAGATTAATTACAGTAAGAGAATAAAGCGGTTTTTTTATTGATTGTTACATGTACGTGCACAGGGTCATGTTACATAACCTCAAACCCAAAACCCTAACATGTCAAATTTAATGTTAACTCTAAGGAGAAAGATATTATCGCTATGATCTCATCAAAAGATTCAAAATGTTTAGAACCAGGGTTCGAGGAATTGGGATCATATCGGAACTCGCATTGGCTTTTGCATTAATTTTTTTCCCCTAATGATAGGTATCTAGATTCTCACACCTTTGGCTTGACTAGTCTCACGGGTCCATATTAACCCATAATCGTATGAACCGGATCATTTCAGATTGAATGATAACCATTTCACTTGCATCCATATCAAGAAATAAATAGCACATAACATACAATGTGAGTGGCCCCAAATAAGTAAAAGGAGTTGAACTCAGTGCCTTCTGCTTCATGAGACGTAGCCTCTTGCCAATTCACTTACCCCCATTGGAGTTGTATTTGTAATTTGGGTTTGAGTCCATTATATATAAAATGATTAATTTGTAATTGTATGAGATTATAATTTTTAGATAATCTATATATATTGTTTATATGAAAAAATCATAGACAAAGAACAAAAGAAAGCACTACATGTGAAGAGGAGAGAGATGTAAAATATTTATCGATGAATAATAAATTTTGTTGATTTGTTGGGGTAGAGGTAGGCATTCCGTATTGAATGCTGAACCATGATAAATACTTGTGATCATGTGATTGCTTTTCATTTGTATTTTTTTTTTTTTGCATTTTCATCCCTAACATAAATATGATCAGATGTTTTTGAGGATGATGTATGCGAATAAAAACTATGGTCATTATTTATACAAGTGTCATTTTTTTGGATAGGTGAGTATGAACTCAGACTTCAACCATGTCATATTTTTACCAAAAAAAAAAAAAAAAAACATAACATATAACCCATGCATTTCTACACATGTATGATTATGGATGTAAACAGTATGACCTGATGTAATTAGTAAAGATTACTATTTATTGTAATTTTATTTTATTTTTTCAAATTGCATCATAATTTTGGGATCTGGGTCCTCATGGTCGGGACATCATTAGGACATGCGTCCATGATGTCCACCGTTGTATCCCCATATTGTTATCACAAAGGATCCGTATGCATAATTTTGTTTATATAAGTGTTCATTACAGGATTGTGATCCTTTGTAATGAGGCTACTTCCGTAGTGATGATCTCATTTATTCAAAATGGATCTGCGTGTATTCTGATACATTACAAGTGCATCGGGATACGTGCTTGTCAATTTTGAGTGGATGAGATCTTCACTACACAAGTGCTTCACTACAAAGGATCTTTTTCCCTCATTACATTGCATGGACGAGATAATTCAAACATAGTATTATACATAGTGGTAAACGATATTTTTTTAATTTACAAAAAAAAAAAAAAAAGATATTTTTTAATTATTTAAATTAAATGGAATGATAAGGATGTGTGTAATTATTGATTATAATAACAAAAGTGACAATGGCATTTTTGTAATTATCTGTATTGCTGTGAAGCTAATGGTATTTACGTAATTGTTGATTCTCTAAAGCTCTAAACAGATCACCATCGCACAATGAATTACGGTACACAAACTTACACAACCCAACATACGTGATCATGGATTTAGTTCACGATATCAAAACTAGTATCAGAATTGGATTGGATATGGGTATCGTCTATTATCGGTTAAATATTGGCCGTATATTTGATGTGACATACATTTTTGATATTGATGCTTATCGATCATGTGTTTGACCGTATCAGTCTCGTATCAACTGTTGACTAAATTTTAATATCAGCAACGTAATCAATCAATACCGGCCTATATAGGGTTGGTATCAATTTTATATCAGTCCCTATACCAATTTAGCAAGACAATACCGTTCAATACCTTAAGCCATGCACATGACCCCACCCGAAATATATGGTTGGGCCTACGGTTTGGGTTGCATTATGCGCCATCGGTCACTTGGGCACATAGGATAAGCATTTCAAATTAGAATGGCATTTTGGTTATTAAATGAACTGTTGAGGGTATTATATATCAGTACTAAGATAGATAGGGATAGCCGTTCGGGAGGTTTGCAGCCAAGTAGGTTAAACGTGGGATGTTTCCTTAATTGGCGGGAAACTTCGAATGGACAAATCTAGAAAATCCAACGTTCTTACCGATTTCTTCGCTGTTTCCTTAATTGGCTATAATTTGTAGAAATTCTAGGGTTTATATAGGACCACAGTAGTCCTATCAGTAAAATATCAGAAGAGAAACCAACATAAATACATAAATACATAAATACGCTTGAGAGACACACAGAGAGAGAGAGAGAACGGAAACGCCATGGAAGAGGTTAGGGCTACCTCGGCTTGGGTTGCTGGTTGTTCTACACATGTCGTCGTCGATTCAAAAGGTCTTTCTCTTCTCACAGTTCTTTATTGAAAAACGAGGGAAAGAAAAATGAAAATAGTTTCGTGGAATGTCCACTGAAACATTGCTTGCATTCATGTCGTCCAAAACAATAAAGAAAGCATTAGCCTTAAAAGAATGTTCCTTTTTATTTTCAGCAAGTACTTCATTGAGAAGAGAGTCACAGTAATCTCTAGTGTTATGCATTAGCGTGTTGTTGCATTCCGCTTTTTGGTGTCAATGAGACGAACTTGCTTAAGGATTCATGCGTTCTGTTTGTCATCTAATTAGGACTCGAGAAAGTAGTGGATACAATTCAAGGTTCGATTCCAAAAGTCGAGTGGGATTTTGAAGGGATTCACTATTTCGATAATGGGCCTCTCACCGTTCAGTACTTGTTTGTTTTGGACGCATTGAATTTTTGTTTCTGGCCAGGTTTGCTTCTTCCTTTCAAATGTATTAATCTATTTTTTCCGCTTTTGGATAAATTTGATATCCTTTTATTGTTTGAATCCATTCCTACAAGATGAGAATATATTTTGCCCGATGCTTCACAATTTCAATCATTTGTGGTTTTAGGACGCTTTGGTTATTATTAGTCTTCTTGGACTATGTGTGCTAATCAGGTTATGTTCATTTGTACTTTCATGCTCTATTGCTGGATGAAAGGTTCACTTACTTTTTTTCTGTCCCAGTAAGCTGTCAAAATAATTGACATTGGGCTGTGGATAACTGCCCAAACTGCAAACTAATAGGTAATTATGTCCTTTATGTTGCTTACCTGTCCCTAGGTTGGGTTTAAGTATCAATTTTTGTTTTTCATACTCTTCGTTCCCACAACCCTGGTAATTTCCGCCATTAGATGTGATCTATTGCTCTTTGTTGTCAAGTATCCTCAACCACCCTCAACATAAAAGAAAAAGGAAGAAAGAAAACTGGAGGAAGGGATGGGGGTATTTGAACATTTACTTTCTAGGAGGGGGCCTGAAGGAGTGCTTCAAAGTAGGCTCAACTTATATTATCTCAGAGCTTCTTAACAGTTCTATTCCTTAATCTTTATTATATCTACATGATATGTTGATATATATTCACTGGGCTTGTCCTAGGATCTTTGCATTATGTATGAGGTATTAATGTCTAGATATTGCACATCATCATTTAACTATTCAATTGATTTTTCTTGTTGCATTTTACTTTGGGATTGGCACACTATGAAAGATCATCTATACTTGTCTTTTAGTTTATATAAGAATTGTGATAGATTATATTACTAAAATAGTAAGTTGTGAGGTTTCAATATATATCTGTCCAATTCTATAAACACTCCAAGTAATTATTTGTTGAGATAATGAATAGATGAAAAACTCTTCTGTATTTCCAGTGAGATTGAGGATTGCACATTCATGCTTCTTTCATCATGAATCATAACGTAGGACCGAAAATGGTTGCTGATTCCTTGAGTCAACAGAACTGTCTACTACAAGTCTGACATCATATCTACAGATGTGATTGATTGTAACTTGTAAGCAACTGAAGTGGGAGTATGGAAGGGTGACCATGATGCAGACATAAGGTACCAGTACCTCTGTACCAGTACCAGTGCCAGTGCCAGTACTGGTACCAGTACCAGAAAGAAGATCAGGAAATGGAGGAGCAATCCAACAATCTGAAGTATTCCCTGCATTTAATATATGATGGACGATGGCATCTTTTTAATACTTATGTCTGGGAGTGCAATGGCGTTTTTTTAGTACTTATGAATGGGAATATGTTATTCTGGAGATGCATTCCAGAATATTGTGGCATTTTGTAAGTATAGCACTGCAATAAGTAAGGACTGATTCTATTGGCTGAGTTTAAGAGAGATATTACTAAACTATAATTTATGTAATCATTAACACTTCTGACAGTTGAGTGGAGAAGAAAAATACAGGTTTCTATGCATGCCAGCATGTACTTTGTTTTTGGTGTTTGCTTGTAACTTTACATTGAGTTCGTTCCATATTTGTGGTTCTTGACATATTTTTGAATATCCTTCCTGACTGGAAAAATTTAGATGCATTAGAGATTACCTGTTTGTTTTTTTCTAAAGGTGGCTTGTTTGCATGGGCTCCTGTGGATAATTGTCTTAGATTGTGACGTGAAGCAATGAGCTACTTTCTGAATACACTTTAGACCCTTATTAGCCAAATCTTTAGTTCTCTACCTACACTTAGCTGTGATTTAGTTGGAGAAGGGATATTTAAACCCTGTGCTTGAGATTGCAACCTATATAAATGCATACTGGCTTAGGCTTACAAATGGATGAAACTCAACAAGTTGCTCTATCCAATATCCACACAGAGCTTCTATCTGTCAGAATTCACCTGGTACTTTGGAATTTGACTACCTTGTCATAGAAGTTTGAGCTTATTTTGGTGTTTATTTTGACAAAAGTACGTAACGTGCTTTGTGACATATTGCTGATCTATTTGCTTCTATGCAATGCTAGTGTTGAAATAAACACTGGGAGTTTCAGGCTATTTTGGAAGTGGTTCAAAACAGTTAAGATGGAATACCAGCATTTGAATCAAATGAAGTGACATGCAACCGTAGCTCAGCTGTTAATATTTGAATTAATTGATATATCGATCCTTTCGTGTTCTCATTGCTTGAAAGTGCTATTTGACTTGGTATGGTATGATCTTACAAGTAAGGATTAACATATTCAATTACTGCCTCGACCTGTCCCCCCCGCGGCGAAAAGAAGTTTCTCAAAAAAATAAAAAACCTCATTAACACAGGCTTTCTAGTAATTTTTTTTTAAAAAAGAGCTTTCTAATGGATAAGTTTGTCCTGGTCTTTCTAGATGTCATTCACCAGGCACTTTTTCTTTTAATTGTTGGATGAGTTCCCACTTGGCACTAGTCACTTTGTGCTTTATTCGATCATTTGATCTTTCTGATTACCTAGCTGTGGCTTATACATAACAGACAAGGACATGACTTATGATCATTTGGCTTCTGGGCTGAGGGCAGCTCTGCGAAATGACAAATCAGTGTTTGATGCTGATCGTTTACAGAAATACACTGGTATTTTTGCTTCAAACCTTAATTGTTCTAAATCTCTGATCTTAATCCACAAATGTTCTGGATTCATTGGGTGTTAGTAAGAAAATATAGAGCTTTATGTGATTTAAAACACTCTAGTTGCTTCTGATAAGAAAATGGGCTTCCATCAGGAAAGTGATTTGTTTGATTCCTTATCAGGTCCTCAACTACGTGAGTTATTGAAATGGCCTCGGCCACTTCCTTTGGAGGACGAACGCATCCGCTTGCTGCATGAGGTAAAAATTTCTATTCTTATCTCTTTATGGATTTTAAATGTGTCCATCCATCCTTTCTTTTTTTTTTTTTTTTTTTTTTTGTGGAAATTTATCCTGTTTTCTTGTTTTATTTGTTATTTTCTTAATGCTGTGCAGGACCTTTGCACTCTTGTTCTGTTTGTATTTTCTTTCTGTGGTTTTTTGGTTCCTTGATGTCATCATAAAATCCAAGTTAGGATCCTTTCTGATCATGATGTTAATGGCACTCATGTTCATCACTTCACTAATCCAGGTTGGACAGGAACTGGAGAGGAACTTTGGGGGTAAAGCGGCCAATCTTGTGGAGTCTTGTGGAAAGTCCGCTGTATATCTTGTTGCCCTCATAACACGTCATTTTCCTGGTATCCCATATTTTATGTGTTTCAGTATGCTATTAGTCACAATAGTGCTTCAATTAACCTGTTGGTCTATAGGGTTATCTGTTACCTTCTATTTGTTCTTCGTATAAGGTTGCTGTTCATAGAGAAGTTTGAAATGTTAAAAATTCAGTAAATGGCGATGATGTTTCTTGAGTAAAAGAATAAAATATTTCCACGACCCTGCCATAAATACATCATTCCCCCCCACCCACAAAAAAAGACTGTGTTAGCTGAAAGGAACAAATCTGGTCAACGATATATAAATCCTGAAATTTGTTCATAGGCTGTATATCAGTTTTCCATATTCAAACTTCAAGTAATTCTGTTGTTGTAGGTTTTCGAGATCACTCAATGTACAAAGGCCACCAGGTTTTCTTGTACAAACGAGCGCAGATATTTGCAGCAGATTTATGGGGTGCTTTCAAGGGTCAAGGATATGGTGAATTCAATGATATAGGCGCGATCACAATGTTTGCAGATTATATTGTTCCAGCAGTACTTAGGAATCTTGGTGTGTTGAGATATAGTTCAGCTCTGGCCAGTATTATTGAGTCTAATAAAGAAATTAGTTCAGGAAGTGAGGAGGAAGTAGAGCTACGGGCTTGCTCCATATATGCCGTGGAGAAAATGAGGGAATTGATTGAGATTAAATCTGGAAAAAAGGTATATAATTCTTCTTTCTTTTTAAATTTTTTTTTTTTGTTGGTACCTCAAAATTTTTATTGAAAAAGGAAAGGAAGGAACCCAAAAGATTGTACAGGTTTTCAAAGAGCGGTATACAATCCAACTGGAACCTACGCAAAAAATCTCCCTACTCTTTTGATAAGACTTAAAAGCTATAGACAATTTGACATATATGAGAACTCCTTACAGCTACAAGCCCCAAAAATCAATATCTTCTAAGTTTTGTGACTAATCCTATATGTTGGGTCGGGATGATTTCCTTAGGCCCTTTGGTTCCTCTCTGACTAAACACTCCATATGACAGCGGCATGTGAAAGAGTCCAGATCTTCCCCCTTCTTGATAACCTTGTTCCCCAACTAGAATGGACACAGAAAAAGATAAAGGCATGCCATGATTCATTCCCATTTATTGAAAGAGAACACCTCAAACGTCAAACTTGAAAGGAAAGTTGACAGAAGGATGGGATACAGATTCAGTGGGAATCAAACATAACAATAAGGCATTAGGAAGGAAGGAAAAACATCCAAAAATTAGGTGGCTAATGGTCAATCATAGTCTTTGGCAGCATAGCTGTTACGACCTAAACCTGTACGAGGTACGAGTACAACCTTCGCAGGCACTGGTCTAACGATCGACCAAATAAAATTAAACCTAGACTTTATATCATAAAAATAATCCATCTCAAACCAATATAACATAATAAAATTTTTAATGCTACTGGTGGCAATCTAATGTGTATCAAATAAAAGATAAATATCCTTGAAACTTGTAACTAAAATTTAAGAGTGAATCCATGTATCCTTTACGCTTTCTCTTGTTCCCTTTCAGCCACCTCATCATCTGTAATGTTATTGTAAGGGGTTGAGCTCACTAACCGAATAAGACAGAATATTACAAGAATTCAACAATAGAATGAACACCGAATCAATTCAATTCATGAATGCAAGAAAACTCGATTTCCAATTTATTCTAACTCACTCACACTTATTTTCTATCATTTTAATACCTCCACATTTATTTTCATTTCTGGCCAACTGCTACGAATAACTAGTTACAATTGTTATAATAGAGAGTTTACCACAGCCAAAATATATTCCTGGTCATCCGTTCATGACCCTACTCTCATTCATCCGTGGCGTAATGGATGAGACTCAGATGGTAATGACTCAATCCTATTATCCTCATTTACTCTCTAATAGACATAAAGTGTAACTAATTATCCCTTCTCTCCACATTCTCAATGTTCCTTTTTATTATATGACAACCATTATTAAAAGATGCAGTTCTTACAAATGAAATTCTGAAATGGAATGAAAACAGATTCTCTTATCACATTCATGTAAATAATAAATCATATGAACAACAACGAACAAAAAGAACAACAATCAGCCACCTTCAAATAATTAAACAGCACCAAAGTATAAGGTTTAAACCAGCAATTCGGTGTAACCCTAATGGTGTATATCTGTAACATTCCGTTTACCTCTTTTCTTTGCACACACATTGATTGTCCTTTCAATAGTCAACAATGCAACTTGTGGGTATTATGAAGCTTATTATTAATAATCGTGTACCGACTACCTAAACAATATCTAAATTACCCCTAGACTCCACCTCCAGACCCTTCGGACTAGGTCCCTAAATAGTGTACAAACCAGTGTAAACACCTGTATATATATATTAGTATGTAACTTAGTGTATAAGTCAGTATTAAAATCAATATTAAAATTAGTATTAAACATCAGTATTAAAATCAATATTAAAAATTAGTATTAAAAATCAGTATTAAGATTAATATTAAAAATCAGTATTAAAATCAATATTAAAAATTAATATTAAAAATCAGTATTAAAATCAATATTAAAAATCAGTATTAAATGTCAGTATTAAAAATCAGTATTAAATGTCATTATTAAAAACAGTATTAAAATCAATATAAAATCAGTATTAAAATTAGCATTAAAAATCAGTATTAAAATCAATATTAAAATCAGTATTAAAAATCAGTATTAAAATCAATATTAAAAATCAATATTAAAATCAGTTTTAAAATCAATATTAAAATAAGTATTAAAAATCAATATTAAAATCAGTATTAAAAATATTATTAAAATCAGTATTAAAAATCAATATTAAAATTTGTATTAAAAATCAATATTAAAATCAGTATTAGAAATCAGTATATTAAAGTCAGTATTAAAAACTAGCGTATAAAACATCTAAAATTAGTATTAATATCATTAAAAATCGTATATAAAAATTTAAACTGGAAAAAAGAGAGAATAATATTGCACTTCTTATCCACATGGCATACTGTTGAATGTCGTCCTTAGTAGGACTCTCTCTTATATGATGTTTTGGTTTATTTGTTTCCTTTGTAAACTAGGACTTTAACTCTTTATTTCCTTAGTACTGAGACTACTAGTCTCTTTAGGATTTCTAGTGTCTCTTAGTTTGTAACCTCTTTCTTATAAATAAAAACAGGACAGTAGGAGAATAGTTAATCTCTCACCTTTCTTATGATTCAACATGGTATCAGAGCCATAGAACTATCGTCCCTTGTTCTGGGCGGTACCCTCAACCCCACATAAACCCATCGATCTCCCTCACCTCCTCTTCTTTTCCCCTGAAACTCTGAAGGAGAGTTCCCTAACCCTAGGCGACTTGAATCCCGAGTCCTTACCTGGTGAAACCATCTATGCTGCAAGAACCAAGCCTCGAAGCACTGCTGAACCTGCAACTACCGCCTGGTCATATTCCAAGAACTCGATATGATCCCTGTGGCTTCATATTTGACTGTAGATGATGTGCAATCAGTAGGTTTATGAGTTAACAATCTTCTCTCAAAGTTTCAGTTTCAACCGACCTGATTTGAGAAAGTTCTTCTTTCTTCAAGCAAATTTGGTTACCGCTGCCTTTTTTTTTCCTGTCGTGAGTTTGAAGACTAAGTCCCTAATTGTTTTGAAAGGGCAAAGTTTATATTATAATTTTCTTTCCAGATTTGCCCTTAAATAAATATTTTGTTTCCAGTTTTATCCTAAGGGATCCTAAAGGTCTGTTTGTTTCCTCCACAATTGTTAAATTCTGATTATTTACAATTCTGCCACTAATAGTATCCCTCACTGGTTGAGTTTTTGACTTATTAACGTTTTTGCCACAAGGGCCTGTTTGGTTATGTAAGGGAAAACTTCAACATTATTCTTGATTGTTTTGTTTGGGATTATTTTGCATAACCAAATCAAGATTGTTTCTTCTTGTGATTACAATGTCTTCTGATGTAACATCTGCTGAAATGGATTTTTATAAGATGGAAAATCTCACCATTCCAACAAATACCACAAAACTTGATGGTGGTAACTATCTAATGTGGTCTCGTGCCACTCAACTTTCTATCACTGATCGAGGATTATCTGGCTATCTCACAGGAGCCAAAATTAAGCCCATTACTGAAGATGCTAATCTAGACAAATGGAATGCTGAGAATTCCTTAGTAATGCAATATCTCCTTAATTCCATGCAACCTGCCATAGCCGAGGGATACCTCTTATTGGATACTGTTGCACAGATCTGGAAGTCTGCAAAGGACACATATTCCCAGGTTGGGAATGATGCCTTAATTTATGCTCTGCAAAAAAAGGTTCATGGAACTACTCAAAAAGAGTTGACAGTATCTCAATATTATACTCAGTTGAGGAGCCATTGGCAGACCATTGACTTTTATGACTCCATACATGCCAAGTGTGAAGAAGATGTTACATTGTTTAAGAAACGGGAAGAAAAGTATAGAGTCTATACCTTTCTGGCAGGATTGAATGTTGAGTTTGATCCTATTCGCTCACAAATCCTCAGTAAGGATCTTTTCCCTACTCTAGAGCAGGCATATGCTATGGTTCAACTTGAAGACCAAAGGAGAGCTACTATGTTATTACCCTCTGTTCCTGATAGGTCTGCCCTCCAGACATCTACTCCACCTCCTAAGGGCCCTGCAACATCCAGAGATACAATAAAATGTGAGCATTGTGGTAAACCCTGGCACACTAAAGACACATGCTGGAAACTCCATGGGAAACCAGCAGACTTTGAAGCCAAGAGACGTGATAAACTTATGCAAAAAAATAAAACTTTTAAGGGTTCCCAGGCACATCAAACTGAAGCTCATCAGGTTGCTGATCCCACAGTTCCACTACAAGATAATCAGATCCTTCAGGCACTCGGTCGTTTGCTCCAGCCACCATCTGCTGCTACTTTCAAACCGCCATCTGTTGTTGCTCCTACTTCCACCACTCCAGGTTCTCACCTTGCCCATTCAGGTATGTGTTTCAGTGGACACTGTGCGTCAATGGTCTCTAATCCTTGGATTATTGACTCTGGTGCCACGGACCACATGACCGGTAACCATAGCCTATTTCATCAGTACTTCCCTAATCCTAAAATTAATAACGTTCGTGTGGCGGATGGGACTCTCTTCTCTGTATCAGGGAAAGGTTCCATCCAATGCACTCCTTCTCTAACTTTGCAGTCTGTTCTTCATGTTTTGAAATTTAATATCAACCTTCTGTCTATTAGTAGTATTACCTCTGCTCTAAACTGTAAAGTGACGTTTTTTCCTTTTTATTGTCTGTTTCAGGATCTGGAAACAGAGAGGACGATTGGATGTAGTAAAATGCAGGGTGGTCTGTATTTGCTTGAGGAACGTATCCCAAGGTCAGTTTCAGCTTCCCCAAGCCCAGTACATCAACTCTATTCGGCATCCTCCGATCTCCAACGATGGCACCAACGGCTCGGGCATCCCTCATTTAATGATTTAGCGAGTCTTTTTCCCTTTTTAGCAAATAAATGTAAACAAGACGAGTTTTTTTGCAAAGCTTGTATTCTAGCTAAGCAAACTCGTTCTTCGTATAGTCTTACCTCTAAACGCAGTACTACTACCTTCCATCTAGTTCATTCTGATGTTTGGGGACCAGCCAGAACTAATTCCATTACTGGTCACCGTTGGTTTGTTACATTTATCGATTGTTATTCTAGAACCACTTGGGTTTACCTCTTACATAATAAAAGTGAAGTATTTCAGTCCTTTCGTCAGTTTCACCAAATGATTAAGACTCAGTTTCAAGCTTTTTTAAAGATTCTCAGGAGTGACAATGGCCGAGAATACATGGATGGAGAGTTTCAACATTATCTGGCGGATAATGGTATTTTGCACCAGACAAGTTGTGTTGATACTCCTGTTCAGAATGGGGTGGCCGAAAGAAAGAATCGCCATCTCCTTGAAGTGGCTCGTGCGTTGATGTTTGCCCGCAATGTGCCACCACAATATTGAAGTGATGCTATCCTTACCTCAGCCTACCTTATCAACTGTGTTCCAACCCCAGTCTTGGATCATCACTCTCCTTTACACCTTCTTCTCCGTGATGCCTCCCATACTGTTCCTCCTAAGATCTTTGGCTGCGTGTGCTATGTGCGCAATCATCGATCTCCAGGAAAGCTTGAACCACGTGGTTTTCGTTGTCTTTTCTTGGGATATTCTCCAACCCAGAAAGGCTATAAATGTTTCCACCCTCCCACCCGTCGCACTTTCGTCTCCATGGATGTTATCTTTTATGAGCACCTCCCTTACTACCCAGCATCCCATCTTCCGGGGGAGCCTAGTCTTCAGGAAGATAGGCCTATCATCACACTTATGCCCTCTCCCCTTCCATTTCAGAGGGAGACATCACCTCCTCCTGAGCCTTCACCTGAGCCTACATCACCTTCTACTGGGCCTTCCCCTGAGCCTACGTCACCTTCTCCTGAACACTCTGCTGAACAAATTCCCATGGAAACACCTCGCCTTCAAGTATACAGCCGTACTAGACTCAAGCAGGGAAGGACCACCACCATCAACGCACCTACACACATCCCTTCATCAGCTCTGGATCCAGAAACTGTTTCAGAACATGAGATCCTTCAGTCTGGTAATATTCTTCCCTCTGAGTCAGATTTACCTATTACCCTTCGTAAAGGCACTAGGTCCTGTACTCAGCATCCTATATCTCAGTATGTTTCTTATAAATCATTGACTCCTTCATATCTTGCTTTTGTCTCTACTTTGTCTTCTCTGTCTATTCCCAAACATTGGCAGGATGCAATTGCAGATGAGAAATGGAAGGCAGCCATGGTAGAAGAAATGACTGCCCTGAGAAAAAATGAGACATGGGACCTAGTTGAACTTCCACCAGGGAAGAAAACTGGTGGTGTAAGTGGATCTTCACTGTAAAGCAGAAAGAAGATGAGTCTGTAGACAGATACAAGGCCTAATTAGTTGCCCGTGGATTCACACAGACTTTTGGAATCGACTATCAGGAAACCTTTGCCCCAGTAGCAAAAATGACTACTATCCGTGTCATTTTAGCCTATGCAATACACTTTGATTGGGATCTACAGCAGTTGGACGTCAAGAATGCATTTCTTCATGGGGAGTTAGCAGAAGAAGTGTACATGGATGTTCCTCCAGGCTTTACCTCATCAGCCACTGAAAGAAAAGTTTGTAAGTTGAAACGATCTCTCTATGGACTTAAGCAATCCCCTAGGGCATGGTTTGGGAGATTTCATAGAGCTATGACTTCTGTAGGCTACAAACAAAGCAATGCTGATCATACATTGTTCATTAAGCAGAGGGAGGGCAAAATTACTATTCTTATAGTATATGTTGATGATATTGTGATTACTGGTAGTGATGATGAAGAAATTAGACAGTTAAAGATCTTCTTGGGAAAGGAGTTTGAAGTCAAAGACCTAGGAAAACTGAGATATTTCTTTGGGATTGAGGTTGCTCGCTCCACCAGAGGTATCTATTTGTCTCAGAGGAAGTATATACTTGATCTTCTCTCAGAAACAGGTCTCTTAGGATGTCGGCCTTGTGAAACACCAATGGATCCTAATGTCAAATTGCAAGAAAAGACCGGTACACCAGTTGACAAGGAACAATACCAACGACTAGTTGAAAAGTTGATATATCTGGCTCACACTCGACCTGATATTGCTTTTGCAGTGAGCTTGGTGAGCCAATTTATGCATGACCCTTATACTTCTCATATGGATGTTGTTCTACGCATTTTGCACTATCTCAAATCTGCTCCTGGAAGAAGAATCCTATTGACCTCTCAGGGTCATCTTAGAGTTGATGCCTACACTGATGCAGACTGGGCAGGAAATCCAGATATCGACTTCGGGATATTGTACCTTTATTGGCGGGAACCTAGTGACTTGGCGCAGCAAGAAGCAGAATGTAGTTGCCCGTTCAAGTGCAGAGGCTAAGTTTAGAGTTATGGCTCAGGGTATATGTGAGTTGTTATGGTTGCAAGGATTACTCAAGGATTTGAGAATCCATACCACCCAGCCTATGAGGTTATTTTGTGACAATAAGGCTGCAATCAGTATTGCTCACAATCCAGTGCAACATGATAGAACCAAGCATGTGGAAATTGATCGTCACTTTATCAAGGAAAAATTGGATAGTGGACAGATCTGTGTTCCATATGTTCAGTCCAGTGATCAAGTGGCAGGCATCTTTACAAAAGGACTCTCAGTAAAGCAATTTCATCCATTATTATCCAAGTTGTGCATGACTGATATATATGCACCAACTTGAGGGGGAGTGTTGAATGTCGTCCTTAGTAGGACTCTCTCTTATATGATGTTCTGGTTTATTTGTTTCCTTTGTGAACTAGGACTTTAACTCTTTATTTCCTTAGTACTGAGACTACTAGTCTCTCTAGGATTCCTAGTGTCTCTTAGTTTGTAATCTCTTTCTTATAAATAAAAACGGGACAGTGGGAGATAGTTAATCTCTCACCTTTCTTATGATTCAACACATACCAATGTCTAGTCGTCACCTAGTTGTTTGAATGTCTCCTAGTGACACTAAACGACACTACAAACAGTTAATTCATTAAAATCTGGGGTGTTACAACAGTATATAAGAACTATACTTTTGTAGGAACCACCTTAACCCAAATTAACTTCAGAGCACCTTTAGGCATACCTGGTCATCCACATTACCAAAAAGAAAAAAAAAAGAAAAAAGAGGGTTAACAGGGAAACATGCCTGATTTGTCATACAATCTTTTCCTAATTCTTTTTCTTGTACCTTATTTTTTTTAACAAGCCATTTTCACAAGGTGTTTCTTGATGTCTACAGCTAAAAACCCAGTCTTGGGCCCTCAAACATGTTTATGAACCTTAAGAATTTACGTTTTTACCCTTTACAACTTTATATAATGTCAGTTAACTCCTGGCCTGGGCTATAAAACATGGAGCTCGTCTTGGTGCCTTGGGCCCACCTTGGTGTTGCTTAGGTGCCATGATAACCATTAGATGTATAGAAGCACAGTATTGCACCAATTGGCATAGCGACTACCTGTTCTTTAGTTTATACTTAATAAGCTGAACCATATAATGCAGGCACAGGTCAATGAAATCTTATCCACTCCATGGATGAGCCCATCTAATTAATTTGATAGGATAAGAGGACTGGCATTGGGTATGGTCTGTTGTACATTTCTACTGCTTCTTGGTTCTGTTGCTGTTTCTTTCCCTTCTTTTATTAAAGATTTATTGTTGTTGCTGACATAGTTGTCACCTAGGTGACGCCTTGGTGTCCAAGAGGCTCTTGAATGCCTGGGTTACCTCTTGCGATATTGTTCAAGGTACCTAGATAGAAAATATGGGAGAGGAGGAAAAAAAAATGGGGAAAAGGGAGAACAATAAGGAAAACGGAAAGAAAAATTAGAGAGAGGAAAAATAAGAATAAAATGGGGAGAAAAAATAGTAGCAGCTGCCATAGTTCAAAAACTCAGGAAATCCGGTGATTTTGAGGACACCGAGTCGGAATGCCATACGAATCAGAGAAACAGTAATATTTCGGTCATTTTGGTCAATTGTTCAGTCATTTCTTTGCATCAGGTAAGCAATATTTCGGTCATTTTGATCAGATTTTGGGTTTCAAATCCAGTACTTGTGCCAACTGCCAACCCAAAAATGCACTGCTTATGGCACATTTCGCTCATTTTGGTGAAAATTTTGGATTTTGACCCCACTGACCTTACCAAAATGAGACCAAAACCCGGATTTTTGAACTATGGCAGCTGCCACTACTACCGGAAAGGCTGCAGCAGCACTGCCATCGTAGTAGTAGTAGTAGTAGTAGTAGTAATAGGAGGGAGATATTAAGGTGTGTACATGGAACTCTCACTGCAACTACTATCTCTTCCCCTCCATATTCATAAGAATTAAAATTTTCATTTTACATATACCCCCCAAAGTTACATTTTAACGGGAAGAGATATATATTTAATAACTAAAAGGCCTTTGGTATACGCATGCGTTAGTCACTTAGATGTCTCCTAGGCTCCTGCCTAGGCACCAAGATGACAAGGTGGCTGGCCACCACCTAGGTTTGCCTTGGCACCATGATAACAATGGCTGCTTTTATTTAAAAAAAAAAAAAAAGGAGCACATGATTATATTCACATAGAGCAATAACTGTTCTGCTGTTCTGAATCTAAGTAACAGAGTTGAAAGTAGAACATAAATCAATTAAATCTCAGGTACTAAATTGCAGAGAAAAGCAATCAGAATAACAGATTGGAGAAGTATAAATTCTATTGACATATTTACATATCATCTGCAAAAAATTCTCGACATGAAAACACAGAGACAAAGGGCTGATACTTGAATAGAAAAAAGAATGTATTTGCAGGGTCCCAAGAGAATTGGCTTATTCGGAAAAAAAAAATTCTTTGTTCTTTGGAAGATCTATCTCGTGTTCAGTACTGCATGGTGCAACTCTGCAAGAACTCTGAATCATTCTTTTGAAGCTCATCCTCTTTATGATAATGATTTGCTTACTCCAAATGACCTGGCCCAGTAGGGAACTCCCAATTCATTGGGCCTCTCTATACAATCAAATAGATTGCCAGAAGGGTGGCATATTCTAGGAGCCCAAACTTTGTGATTTAATAAACCCTCTTAGCTGTTGTGGGTTGAGGGCACCTTCCCTCCATATTAGGTTTTTCTTCTGTCTATTGTTTCTAATAGCACTTCGGTTTATTATTATTATTGCAAGTTGCACCTATTAACAGATGGAAGATTTCAATTTCCCTTCTCCACACTACTATCTTTTGTTTTAGTTCTTCCTATTATTATTTTCCCTCTTTTATATTCTTTCACACTCACTCAGGGCATTCACCCCCCTCCCTCTCCAGGTGCTTAGTGTGGAACTGGATCTTTGGCTCTGGTCTTTTGGGATCCATTGTTCATCTCTGCAACCCCATCGTACACTTTCAATATACTACTAAGAAGATCATAAGCCACATTCACCCTCTTGTTATGATGCCTTTAAGGTAGGAAGACTGTTAAATAGTGTTAATGAGTTGGAAACTAAAAGTAAAATTTTTTACTGGAGTAATTATTAGTTTTGAGATGTTAATGTTCACGGAGGGTTAATCTCCCTTAAATTTTTTACTTGTAATTATTACTGTTCATTAAGTTGTTTCTCCTTTCATTCTATATTATTCCTTGGCATGCTAAATGGTGCATATTTCATTCCTGCCAAGCATGGATAATGGTTATGTATAATCCAACACATATGCACAACTATTGTGGAGTTGTTGCTTCAGGAAGTGGCTGGAGAGTCTTTTAATTTGTCCCTTAGTATCTAGTAGCAGAAGGGAAATGAAAATAAGATGGACAAATCACCTGATGCGTTAGGAGTATGCATTTATAACATCAACAAACCAGCTTTCATTGCTCAACCAAATAACTTCCGTCATGTTTCTCATGTGTATTAGATTTAGAGGAGATGTAAGAGATGGTGTGGCCTTGATTGTATTTGTATCATGTGTAAAGTAAATGGGGGAATCAGTTGTCCATTTGTTTCTTAATTGTTCTTTTGCTATGAGATATTGCACCCTTTCTTGGCCATGTTGGAATGAAATGAAATGGTCTAGTGGGGTTTTGGCACTTGACTAGTTTCAGTAAGATGTGCAAGCTCTTACAGAGGACGCAGGTCTGTTTCTATTGCTTCATTTTGGTGCTAATGGGAGCAGCGAACTGCTAAACTGTTTCAAGAAAAGTTAGAAAACTGGAAAATTATTCCAAGAAAGGTTCAGCATTGAGTTGGATATCATTGAGAGAGTTTGCAGTGGCCATTGGTGTCCTTCAATAAATTCACAGCTTTCCTTTTGGTGCCTTTTCATTTTCCTTGTGTTCTTCTGTCCGATGTTTCTATCTAGGCAAAGGGGATAGAACTGAGGCTGGATCCTATTCTGCACCAGTTGGAGATTGTACAAAAGTTGTTTGCTCCAGCTTTTGCTTAGATTACTTCTGTCTGTGGTATAGAGAGTAAAATTGGTAGGACATCCGGTCAATGTCATTGAAAAAGTTAGAAGTCAGATCCATGGAGATTCTATTATTGCATTTGGCGCCTTTCCTAACATGCTTCCATTATGAATTCCTTGTTCTAATGGAAGCTGAGGTTGTTTAATGAGATGACTGTTCCTTGGAAAGTGAGGGATACCTCACTTGGGCGTAGGATTTGCTATGGGCTTGTTATTCCTTTCTAGTCTTAAGCAGTCCTCTATGGGAAGGCCTCATATGATGCCTACCCGTTTATTCCCTTCAATAAATTCAGCTATCTACTTGACAACACACCCCAGTTTGGCTGTCAAATGTTGTTGTGTGACTCCTCTCAATGTGGTTTTGTGCATTTATGTGTATATGAGTTAATGTTCAAGTTTATGGGAACATAAAAGCCAAACTTGGAGCCTTCTAGAGACGCAGAAAGTCCATATTTTGAGTAGAACTATGACATTGATCTGTTCCATTCCTTTTGGATTTAGAAAGTGTCTAGAGATCTGAATGCTCCAGTTGTCTGAAGGGACATGCACCTTCATTTAATCCACATTGTGGGGTAAGATGAAGGTGAATATGCTGATTTTTAAGATCTGTTATGGATTGTATTCATACTTGTCATAAAAGCCCTAGTAGACATCTACGTGTAGGCAAGGAAAGTTAAAGAGGTCTTCTGTAACTTCTGGCATTATTACTATTATTTTTTCCCATCTCATTTTTTGGTGGTCAGCCAGACGCTTGTTGATTTTACTCACAAGTCGATGCCAACTTTAACATTTTATTAGTGTGGGCAACTTTTGAAATAAAAAAAAAAAAAACCATACTTGCAGTGGAGAGAGATATTTATCTCACATCCATCACGTTATCATCTGTGGCCATACCTTCAGTCTAGGGAAGGAGATCGTCTTCAGTTGTGCAATCCCTCCAGCTGTGATTCAATGGTTAAAGGTCACTCCACGTATATACCAATGTATTGCGCGATGAATGATTCCAACTGCTGGATCACTTATTGGACTGACTGCACAATTTGAGATGAGTCGGACAATGTAGTCTATTATGTCAATTCTGAAGATCGGTGAGTGCAATTGGGTAGCTGTCCTAAGTATGAGACAGGGTATATCTTTAGCTGTCCTAAATATGAGACGGGGTATATCTCTTTATTGTATTGGGGACTTGATTGATCTTATTGTATTGGTGAGCTAAATATTAATTGGTTCTGCACCTTATATACTAGTTCAAGCACCATTCGTTATTCAAATTGTTCATATATGCGTTTACTGATTCAATTGTCATTTCGCCTCCTAAAAAGCAGAGAGAAACTTTGAAATTACACTGACAAGTGACAAGCGTTCTTTGCCCATCTTGGTCACAAACTTGCTCTCTTCTATGCCTTCAAAGTTTATTTTTTATTGCTACTAACAAAATTTAATGGCTGTGATTTGGCTTTTGTGCATGCAAAAGGTGATTAACAAGATTCTTTTGCATGTGAGATGTCCAGATAGTACAGGTAGTTTGTATAATTCATAAATAATAGTTGACTAAATAGAGGGAACCTCTTTATTGGTGAATAAGGAAAGGCACTTACAACATAGAGATCAGCGTGTATGGAATCAGTCTGCAGGGTATACAATTGTGATACCATTCCTCCTGTTTGTGAACTGTGAAGGAGATTTCTTTATTCCTCTTGCTCGAGGAAAAGGACTGCTCAATCTTTCCTCCTGGAACTTTGTCTGAGTCTCTAGGCAGAGGAGCTGATAGAATGAGATGTGTGGGTCGCATTTCTTAGGAAGTTAGGAAGTTTAGTACGCAACTGGATAGTGATGTTTGAAGCAATTATAGTAGGTGAACCCTTCAGGATAAAATTTAATGATTAATTTGTAGATTAATTTATGTGTTACTGTGAAGATTGGAACTTCTGAAACTTCTTTCTTGATGATTCAATGCCGGAATCATGATGATCTGATGAATTGAATATTCCAGAATTCCAGATAAATTGGTATTGACTGGTTGGTAATTTACGGGCTACCAGATATTTTTGTATTTCTGTTTCCACCATGGGAGAAGGTTGAAAGGTAGCAGCTGTACCTGTACTTGCATATAAACGAGAATCTACAAACACAAAATCGCCTTTATTTTGTGATGATTTAAGTGTGTAGATTGTTAATGTGAGGGAATCTTCCCATTGATACAAACTTGCACGTTTCATGGCCTTGTTTGAGAAAAGCAGGTTTGCAGTGTGCTTTTCTTTTGTTTCTGCTTGTTGTATTTGATTTGAGGGTGGGGTAGCCCAGCGACGTATGGTGGTGGGGGTTAAGGTTTTTTAGTTTCTTGAACGCTTTTGATTAGGGAGATGATGACAGGACGTCTTGTCTGCCACGCCAACAGGAAGGTAACGTCGGTAAAATTAAGGTATCTATCCCATCATTCTTATTTACATAATTTTGCTTTCTTCTGTTCTTATCCTTAACTTAGCTCTGGTCCTCTGGCAAGTTGCAACCAATGATAATGAGTCTAAGGTCACCTTCTTAATCATAAGTTCTGTTTCTGGTTGTCCTTCCTCGTTGTTTTCAAGACGCCTGCTTGGAGCTAAACCAAGAACTGAACCGCATGGGATCCCATGGGTCCTATGCAGAGACGGTCTGCTGTACAACTGGGATGCATCTCTTCAACTTGTTCTTGTTCTCAAGGCCTTTTTAGTTTTTACAGACACAAATTTTGGTCTGAAGCCTAACCTACGTTACTTCTACCTAACTACAATCGACTAAGTTCAAAAAGGAAAGACAATTTTCCTCTCTAATGACAGCTTTGATACAATATAGAGAAGTGGGTATGATAGGAACCCGCCCATATATTTTATTTTTGTGGGACTGTCCAGAGAATCTTCTCTTATTGGGGCCTTGAAGAACCATTTTCCCCTAATTATAATTCGTAATAAGTTCCAGGAATGGTATTTCTAGGCTGGTCTGGAGAGGATTCTCACATGGGTCTTGATTTTGCCACATGGCAGGGAAGCTATATATAGGGGGGCAGTGTTTATTTGATTGAATTTGAGTATGAAATCTAGACTGTCTTGTTTAGCTGTAAGGAGTTTTGGGGCGTGAATACTGGCTTCTGCTACTGTGTTACCTGCATGCAGGCTGCCATAGAAAAATAGAAATGAATGGAGTGGAGTGCTTCAAAGATTTCCGCAGAGGAAATTTAGTGATAATAGTGGACTGAGAAATAAATTTTACTTGTTTGAATCACGGAGAATTAAATCCTAATGAAAGCCTATTAAAGAGCTACAAGAAAATTAATTTTCATTTATAGTTCACTAATAACGGCTCCAGAAGATGTACCGAGGAAAGAGATGGGCATGTGTAAGCTGTAAAACAAAATATTCTTGGGATGAATAGACACTTTTCCTCTTGTGGTAATCGATCAAAAACACATCTCTGTCTTTACTCTCTTCCGTTTCCTTTCTTCTCCTAACCAAATCATGGATTTCCGTTTCTGCATCCTTCTTCTACTTCTAAAACATATGGATAGGAGGAGGGTTGTTATTATCAGGTTCATGTCTTTTTAGGTAGAGACGCATCTGATATGATTTTCTTCGGTGTCGGTACACTAGAAAACGTTAATAATTTGGTATGGGCAGGGGGAAGATGGAGGTGTGGGGAGAGTCTCTGTTTGTTGCCTTCTCATTGAGATTGAGATGTCTCTTAACTTTTTCTGTGATTACCACTCCCCTTATTCCTTTCAGATGGAAAGATCGATCAAATGTAGACGGCTGATGTTGACATCCCAAATGAAAACAATGAAAATCCATTTCCAAACCCCCCACCCATTGTTTCTCTCTCTCTCTCTCTCTCTCCCGTTTCATCTTTCTTTAATGGTCTGGTCCACAGTCCACACCTGATGAAGAAAGACAGACACCATCACTGTGGACCGTTTCACCAGATTGATCTCGGCCTATCCAGATTCATGATCCAAGCCTACAAGCCAAATCGACAGAGGGTGTCGGCTTAGACGTGGGTCTTGGATTCATCGAGAGTCACGTGACAACCATCCGGAATAGGTTGCCATTGTCCTCCCAGAACCACTGGAAAGAGACGATGTAAATCCGATCTTAATTGAGCATGGGTATATGTACTCATTTTCATTTATTTTAATCCATAGATAATAAATACCACATCAAAGGAAAATTAGAAACAAAACTAACCTATCAGTTGTTACTTGTTAGTTTCATGTAAAAGATTATGAATTTATCTTGTTATCTTTTATAATTGTAAATGGCTTCACTGTAGTTGTCCATATGCCTATAGACAATGTAAAAAAAATAGTTATGGATAAGCACCGATTAGTTGAGTGGTCTCTTTTTAATGAACCTTTTGACTTTATTAAGGCTGGGCTACATGATGATGTAATAGCTAGAATAGGAAAGGTGGATTGGATTTTCTTTTAGTAATCCAAAAGATTATAAATTAATAAAAAACAAAAACTACTGTGGCTACTTTTTTCCCATAACTTCATATTAGCTTACAATTTCTCTTCCCCTCATCTTGATTCCATAGTGTTGGGTCTTGTGAGAGATTCTTCCTCTCTAGTGTTGTCAGGAATCTTTTTCCAACAATTTTAATAGCCACCTGCAATGAACATACCCAACAAATTTACTCCTTATCATTATGATAGAAGGCTAGAAGCTGTACAATTAAATTTCTATAGTTGAAAAAAAAAAAAAAAATTTAATGACATTTTCTCCCTCTTGTGTCTTTTGAATGATGGATAAACATGTTTTTTGGGATTTACTAAGGTTTGATGGTTTTGGGTTACTCACAAATAATACATTGATAGATTAGTTACAATTTTTTTTTTGATAAAAAGAAGCTTGGTTACCCATTTAATAATTGCAAGTTGATAAAGAAAATGTTACAAACATAACTCGAGTTTTTCTCGATGGTCACGTTATCTAAATTATTTACATAGGTTTTTATTTATGTTTTATGATAATAGGACTGAAATTGTATGGATAGGTATTCAAAATTCAATCCAATAAAAAAATGAGGAATTCCAAGAGTTGAGATTCTTGGTCTGGTTGTCGCTTGGCAGTGAGGATCTGACCACTATCGTCACTCATAGTGCATCAGAATGCATTATGAATGGTCAGATCCTTATGACCGTTTGATAGTCATTATAAAGGATCTCTCAAATGTCATATGGTTTGATAGATATTTCTAATACCCATGGATTTTAAACTATGAATTTTTCCAATAGAGTTATTAAAAAAAATTTAAGATGGAAATTAAAAAAGCTGGCCCCATCCCAGGAATTGAGGAAATGGATAAAGTTAGAATAATTTTTTAAAAAAAAAATCTGAAAGAAAGAAATATCATGTTTATCAATGACAGATGAAAATGTTTTTATTAATGCAATGCCTATCCACCCTAATCCAACTCAACTCAAACTGTATGTAGATTGCCATCAATCTGGATAAGTGGGGAAGCACACCATGTGATATTCCACGTCACTGACACTGAAAGGCATTTCGTTTTCTTCTGATTTTGTTTGATTTGAACATCCAAAGGGTTTGGAAAGTCTTCTTATCGAACGGTTAAGATTAGTTTTGATGGTCCACAAACGGTCTCACAACAGGTATGATCGTATTCGTATCCATAATCCATCACAAAATGGAATCCAACGGTAGAAGGACAGACAATCGCGGAAAAACGGAGCCGCTTGGCGCCCAGGAGTTTGGAACAATCAATGGACATCCCTCCTCTTCTTCTTCCTCTGTATTTAATTATTTCTTTCATACCTAAACAAACAGACCTCAAACACCTTACTATTCCTACCCATGGTTGATGGGTCTTTTCTTACATATAAATCTACCCTCTCCCACCCTCTTCCATCCTCCATTCTCCCTCTTCATCTCTCTCTCTCTCTCCTCTCTCTCCCATTTCTCTACCCATAATCGTGCAATCATTTCACGACTGCTACCTCATCCCAGTTTCATGAATCGGAAGACCTGAAGATCGATCGTGCGAGCTGCTAGTACTACTAGTACGACCTTATTAAAACCAGAAAAAGAGAAAAGAGGAAGAAAGGAAATGAGTTGCAATGGCTGCCGTGTCCTTCGAAAAGGATGCAGTGAGTCTTGCATCCTTCGTCCCTGTCTTCAGTGGATTGAGAATCCTGAAGCTCAAGGTCATGCTACCGTCTTTGTTGCTAAGTTCTTCGGCCGTGCCGGACTCATGTCTTTTATCTCTGCTGTTCCCGAGAGACAGAGGCCTGGTATGTTATCATGGCTAGCTTTCTAGTGAATCGATCCTTCTTTCTTGTGTTCGAGGCTAAAATCCATGTTTGTTTTTGTGTTTGTGGATCTGCATCATCAGCACTCTTCCAGTCTCTGCTGTTCGAGGCATGCGGGCGAACGGTGAATCCCGTGAACGGAGCAGTGGGTCTTCTATGGACGGGTAACTGGCACGTCTGTCAGGCGGCCGTGGAGACTGTCTTCCGTGGCGGCACCTTGCGCCCGATGATGGATTTCCTCACCACCACTACTACTCCCGAATCTGACGAGGTTTCGGAAGTTGAAGTGGCCTGTTCATACACCGACGAGCAGCAGAAGCAGCTGATGCAGGATCCGTACCCGCGAATGAGGGTTTCCACTATAACTACCTCCACTAAGAGGAAGGGCGTCGATGACGTATCCTTGCAGCAGTCCGGTGATCTGGACCTGACGTTGACGGCTGGGTTACATAGCAAGAGAGTAGCGGCCGGGATTAGTCGTCACCAAGAGAAGCGACGGCCGTCGACTCCATCCATGAATTCAGAGGAATCTGGAACTACGACCTTCGACAGTTGGGATCATCACACAGTCGGCGGCGAACAGAAGCTTCTCAATTTGTTCGTTTGAAACTTCTATAGAAGAGAGAGAAAGGATTCAGATTCGTCTCTCTCTCTATATGTTGTTCTGTAATGTTTTTTTCTTCAGTATGTTTTTTTGGTGGGTTCCCGGTTTTGTTTTCGTGGAAACCGGCGAGGTTTTGGGTAATCTCCAGCAGATGATTTATCTTCTCATACTTGTTTGAAAGTTATTAGAATGAGATGAGTAGGGAGGGAAAGATGAATCTGCCGGTGATGTTTTTGTTGTAGCTAATTAATTATGACTTTTGAGGCCGGCAATAAGAATTATAATAATTAATAGCACATATTTCCTTGTACCAAAAATTCCATCTTGAATTCATCTTCCATTTATCCTCTTTTCATGGTCGCAGTCTGGTTAGAAAGATGCATTTATGATTCGTGTGTGTGGATCTGTTGTAGTTTATACTTTTAGGTTACCGATGGTGGGTGGAGGGAGGGAAAGGAGTAGTCGGTGGCTCTCGGGCTCTCTCTCTCTCTCTCTCTCTCTTTTTCTCCAAAACTGGGTTTTAATGGCAGGTTTTGTCTGCTAACGTTCATTCTGATTCATTGAATATGAAAATTGTGGACAGAGGAAAGGGGAGAAGCATCCAGGAATGGCAACTTGTAAGCTACGTTTTGGTGGTAGCGAATCAAAGAGGCGTGTGGAGTTGGAGAAGGAATCTGATAACACCCACCGGAATTACTGTGAGATTGGGGTTTGGGTCCCTCAGCTGAATTCCTCCAAAAGTATCTCTTCGATGCGCGTGTGTGGGATCAGTCCCGCGGCGCATGTCAGCGTCGATTTCGGCGGCGTTTCTTTCACTCCACTCATTATATATGCTTCTATCTCTTCTTCTTCGTCTCGTCGGTCTTCCACCTTCGGAGTTCGGAAAGAAGAAACACAACCAACAGGCCTCGGTTGGATCATCGATACGTGGGACTGGATGAAATCGAAATTTTCATTTAAATCGATATTTCTTATTGACTCGGATAGAATAGAGGACTTGAATTCACCCAAATTTCAGTGTCGATCATCTATTCAAGTCGCCACCCTCCTCCTCCCGAATCTCTGGGAGGAGAGGATCTGAATCCCAACAAGTACGATCATCTTATCTTTTGGCTTTTTTGATTTTCGTCTATGACACTGGTGTGGTGTGGTCCATCCTCTTCTCCATACTCCATTCATATCCATCCATCCATATTCCAATAATTCGGTCAACAAATCTCTCTTTGGATGTGGGATCCACAGCACACGTCACCCATCAACCACTACCCTTAAAATAAAAGCCACTCTGGCCCACTGGTTCTCTTCCCTTTTCTCTCTCTCTCTCTCTCTCTCTCTCTTTCTTTTGGACGGATGGATGACTACAACAGCAATAAAGAAAGGCTGAAATCCCACCGGCCCATCTCCCACTTCACAGCCTAGGCGGGGGTGTAGGGTATAGGGTATAGGGATAGGGTATAAGGAGGTTTAAAAAGTAAAAAGCATATCATAATAATATAAAAGTAGAGAGAAATCCCACAAATCACTAAAAAGAGTAAGTGGGCTTCCTTTCTTTCTCTCGCACCGCTGCGCTTCGTCGCATCTCTCTTACTTTCTAAAAGCTTCTCCCATACATTTTAATGATGTGGACCCTACCGAACCTTCTTCTACCCCTTCCCTTATCTGTTTCCCTATCATGGGAAAAAAGTATACGTTATCGTATGTATTTTTCCATCATATTTTAATGGGGTATACACTGATAGTGTATTTTTTTCTCCTTAAGATTCTGTTTTGACAGTAAAATTTTACTGTAAAATATTACATAGGATTAAAAATGATCCGAAATCTCCCTAAGTGACTCAGGCACCGGAGAAAATTCAAACTCGCAAGGAAACCTGTAGAAAGATAATCTACTGGATATACACGTTTTGTATTTCCTAGTAATATTTTAATTAAAAACAATAATATATGGATAAGGTATTTATGTTTTGTATTAATAGTAAAATAATGAGTCTGGTGGTGATGGTATTTTCTGCAATGTATGTGTAACCATGTGTGACGCGGATTCCACCTCCGCTTAATTTCTTAAATATTAGATAACCACGAGAAAGTCCAAGCTTCTTGGTGGGAGGAGATGAACATAATAACTCCAACTCCATTTTTTGATTATTTTATTTTTGATTATGAAGATATGTCAGTCCATCTTATTCCTCCTTATACTACAATTTTATAACAACACAAATAAATCTCTAACCCAACATGAGACTATGAGAGATGAGAGAAAGTCCACAATTTTTGTTTCTTTAAATTTATTTTTAGGATCAAAATCGGCTGATTCTTCCGGCACCGGTTCCGATGACTATTGGCCGATTCTCGTTGGATCGGAATCAGTTTTGATAGAGACCGATCTAGAACCTTTCCTCACACCTACTGAATGAAATAGTTTCTTACATCGTGATTGGTGTGGCATGAGAGATTCGAAAGTCCATGTTTTTTTCTTTTAGTTTTGAGACACTACTAGACTTGGATAAGATGTGGTATTTATTAGGAGAAGAAATAACGAATAATAGAGCATGATTAGTTTATTAATTAATCGGAAAAATGAACGTTGCTTGACAGCATCTCCAGTGCTTCTCACACGTAATTGTAAAATGATCAGTAACAGAATAATCATTTCATAATCCCATGTGAGAAAGCATTGGAAGATACTACCGATAACGATCTTTGGCTTTTAAATTTATTATTGTTTTGTTATCTTCAAAGGATTTTTGAAAATTAAAAACAGCTTGTTATTTTGTCCAAATTAATCTTGGCTTGGATGTAGCTGCTTAAATTAATAATCTCCAAGTTGCTTTGAGCTCATGTCCTCATCTCTTCTCTTAATAGGATCACACCATCATCTCATTGACCCCTTTTCTTGTTTATTTGTGAAATGCTCTAAGGTTAGGTCATCATCTCTTCTCTCATAGGAGCACACCTTCTTCTCCTTTAACTCTTTCTCTTATTCTATTTTGTCTTTTCTCTTAATTATTTGTTAGTTGCTCTGAGCTTAGGTCATCATCTCTTTTCATATTGGAGTAAACCCTCATCTTCTTTGACCTTTTCTCTTATTATATTTTACCCTTTATCCCATTTATTTGTTAGTTGCTTTGAGCTTAGGTCATCATCCCTTCTTTTATAGGGGCACATTCTCTTTCCTTCTCTCCATCTCTTATTCTATTTTACACTTTCACTTATTCATTTATTTTTTATTCCCACAATGCCAGTGAAGTATTTTCTTTTCCCATGTCTTCTGACATTATGAGAATAGAATCCATTATTGACATTCTCTCTTATCCATAAAATTTTGAGTCTGTTCACAATCATTTTAGTCTATCGTTCTCTCGTTGGTCTGGTATCCCACACTGGCATCTTGAGAAACCCTCACCCTTATTTTGTTAAATTTTTATTAAATATTTTTTTAACAAGAGTACTCTATGCCATCAGCGAGGAATCTCCTATGCCACAACAAACAACATATGGGATGTGGAGCCTACAAAAATTAGGGAGAAAAGAAAAAACATCAGAAGAATAACAAAACATTAGTTTTGTTGGAGGACATTGAAAGAAAAAAAAATCTATTTTCCCATTTTTTAATCAATTATTTGTAAGTTGCTTTGAACTTATGTCACCATCTCTTTTCTAATAGGAGCTTCTCTAATAGGAGCACACCCTCCCCCCCCCCTTTTAATTTTATTCTATTTTGTCCTTTCGTCCAATTATTGACTTAAGAGACGGTAACTTTATTTTATCTTTTTTACCAAAAAAAAGAACTTTATTTTTTCTTACCAAGAAAAAAACTTTATTTTTTCTTTCCCCCTTCTTTATTGTGTAAATTGAGAGAAAGAGAGAGTATTAAAACTTGGGTCAAGTTGAAACTAAAGATGCCAGTCGACCATTTCTTTTTGGTCCACCTCTTGTCTTCAACGTTGGCCTTTGGAGATTCTGAATGTTGAAAGCAAGAAAGAGACAGACACCCTTTTTTTATTTATTATTATTATTATTATATGTGAGTGGTAGTTTTCCTCAAAAACATTGAGAAGAGATATTTGCCTCTTTAAGTGGTTTTAAGGACATTCAACCGTTCAATCTATATCTTTGCTACTGTATTCAAAATAAATTTATTCATCAAGTGTGATAGTTGAGGTTTAACAAAACAGATGTATTCGCAATCAAGGATAAGGTAATGGCCAAACTGTCCGACACAAAACGAAAACTTCCCAAGCTAGGCTCTAAATGTGTGTACAAAGGTATAATTGAAAAGTAAATTAGACAGATGTCTAATGTCAAGCAGCTACTGATAATTTACTTTCATACACCGTAAAGAACAATAACTAATTTGTATCTACATGTGGAGTTTACTTAACTATATATCATATAAAATGATCTAGAAAGTTCCTCAGGGTTGGAATTCAAAGCCTAAAAATATTAATAGTAACAGAGGAGAATGATTTTCAATAGGATTGATGCGATGCAAAAAAAGGGTAATTAGGGCTACAACAGGGTTGCGGATGGGTTGGCTAGGTATGCTGCTTCTGCTCAAGTTGGTCAGCAGTGGGATTTCTGCCTAGACTTTGTTGTTAGAGATGCTGTTTGGGATACCTTTGGGTGCTCTCGTTTTAGATTCGATTAATTGTGTTTTCTATAATTTGTGAATGGTCTCTCCTTACTTATGGCAATGCCAAAGGTGGGAAGGGCCCTGATTTCCATTAGCTATGCTCAAGCTCAGCTACCATCCTTAGGGTCAGGCCGTGTTGACCCTGACAGCGAGGGGGAAGGGAGATGCAGGCGAGGGTCAGGTTGGGGAAAAGAGGAAAAGAACAGGAAATGAAAGAAAGAAACAAAGATCAGGAAGAAGAGGAAGAGGAAAAGGAAGAACAGAAGAAAAAAAAAAAGAGATGGGTAAAGAGATAGGTTCAACCCATGACCACAATCCTAGTCCAGCCTGGATCTGAATCTGCGCCAGAAATTCTCAGCCCTGACCAGTCCTCAGGTTCAGGGTATCTCGACCTAGGCCCTATTTGAGCTCAGGACGGACCAAGACTGGGTTCAGCCCATGGCCTCAACCCAGCGGTCAGTCTTACAAATGGACCAATTATCTTAAAATTAACCAGCAAATAGATGATGACATGGACATGTCTCGAAAGTTTGGACAGACCAACATTACCACATGGCTCTAGCAAGGAAATGTTGATGTGGGAATCCGAAACCTGTAAAATTTTAGTCTTCAAAATACAGGGCTTCCTAAGGATCAATTTTCAATGGTAATTTAACATATTTAGATACCATGACAAGTACTTAACCGTGAAGAAAAAAAAAGTGCAAGATAATTCGAAGAAAAGCATGATTAGACCACGAACTACTAAAATAGAGAATAAATTGGAAGCATCATACATATATACATCAGATTTCCTTTCATTTATAAGGAACTAAAAGTATTTTTTATACAGCTAATATGAATTTGTGAGGGAAAGGCCACTTCCTGTGATGTGGTGCGTACAAAAATACATGATACAGCCGACCCCATGTGTTCCACAGAGGTCAAGTGAACACCCGATTTTCTTCACCCAAACAACGAACCACTCAGTACTTCCTATTTACCCCAGGCTGCCTCCAGAGGGGGAAAAAGAAGGGGTCGATGTGAAGTTAGCATTTAGAGTAAGTAGTCAAATAAGATCAGTCTACGCTTGCGTTGTCAGGCTTCTCGGTACACGTTTTAGTTGTAATACATGTGTTCTGAGACTACAATTCTTCACCTGTAACCAAAGTTCAATTAACAAATAGGCACTAGATACAATTTTGAAGCAGGAAAAAGAAAGAAAAATAGGCAGCAACCTTTACCTGCAGAGCTGCTAAAGTGGACAAGAGATCTTTGCATTGATCAAGCAAAGCCCGCTCTTGTGCAGTCAGATTTGCAAGTTCAGTAGCCAAAGTATTTACTTCTTCCACCTGTAAATGACATGTTTTAGGTAACAACAGGCAAGCCAAAATTGAAGCAATAAGTTGAGAAAACATGTAACTGATTCTTAGCTGCAAGCAAGGACAAAAAGAAAATACTTTCTTCTAATGTTTTTCATAGACAAATACCAGTGTCAATTGGATCGACAAAGTCCATGAAAATTATATTGTGAGGCCACTCGTCCAGATCATAGACGGGTCATGACTAACAATGATTGCCTTCCATAGTAGCAAATAAGACCAAAATATGAGCAACCACTTTACCTAACGAAATAGAGAGTACTCTTGAGTAGAATCAGAAATAAATGCGTGTTACAACATAAGGTTAATAATTAATGTCTAGAAGCTTGACCCCATAAAAAGAGAATACAAGAAAATACTTACCAATCAATAACCATTTGCTACATGTGTTAGTTCACATGCAAAACAGAACAAACAGAACAAACAAACAAGACGATGGAATAATAAGCACAATAATAAATGCACACAACAGAACTTTCCATGTATTAATTGCTAACCACAATACATGAGGTCATCAACAAGGACCTCCAATGTGGAACTCATCTTGCCATTTCCAGGAGGGGTACATATCTTTAAATTTTGGGGTAATTAGTCTCACTTCCCTATACCTATTTTGTATTTACTCAAACTCTCCTACCTCAAACTTCTTTCCGCTTCCCCAGGAAAACAAACTCTTACCTCTTTCTCTCCTGATAATTCCAAATCCCAATTACCCTGCTTCCCTCTCTCCCCTACTATCCTTTTTGGTTCCACCACCCTCTTGCAGCTCACCTTCGCTCCTGCCCCCACCCGTTCTTACCAGAAGCAGGAAACACTACAGGTTGAATTCGGCTTTCACAGTTGTGAACTTCCGGCAGTTCAATTTCAGATTGGACAAAGTAGCGGGAAAAAAATAAAAAAAAGGCGGGGGGTTGGGGGCGGATCTAGCCGAACGGAGCTAAAACGGAAGAGATATAAAGACTTACCCCTCTGCAGGAACCAGAAGACGGAGTCAGTAGTTGCAGGATCAACCCTACAGTGCCCATCTTCATACACCTTGTTTTCCTTTCATTGTCCTAATAAGATATCCTTCAATATCTTTAATAAAACTCACCCGAAAATGGATATCAAGTAAAATCAAGTATAAATTTCATTTCTATTAACCCCACTCTAATATCATCGAACCAACACCGAGAAAGACAACCGCCATTCGGTCACCCGTCGGACCAACAACTTTGACTCCGTCATCTTCACGTAGCCTCCCATTTCTTATCCCTTTTTGGCGGTAAAACCCTAGACTTAGACTGAAATCAACTACATTGGTCCAATACATTTTTATTCCAACAATTCACATCAACCAAACAATTTTCCCATTTGGTTACATTTTTGAGATCAAACATTAGCAAGAGATAGGAACAACCACCGTAAACCTGTAGTGAACCCAAGGTTTCACAGATTTCTAAATCATGGAAGAACACTCTGAAACCATTCTAAGTTCAGTAAACCTTTTTGCTTTGATGGATCGAAGGAGGTGGTGGGGGAGGTGTGTGCTGCAGGAGGGGGAAAGAGCCAAGAGGAGGGTAGTGAAATCCATGGTGACTAGGTGTTACCATGGGAGGGGGGATATGCAGAGTTTAGGGGTTGGGCTGTCGGAATGGGCTACCGAGGGAAGGGAAGGGAAGGGAAGGGAAGGGAAGGGAAGGGGAGGGAATAGGGGTAATTTTAAGATTTAATGTCATTAGGGGAGAAGGAGATGTAGAAGTTTGCACTTCTGGAGAATTTGAAAAGAAATTTGGAGCAGGGGAGTTAGAGCAAATATGGTACAAGTATAAGGGAGTGTTAAAAATTTCCCCTTAAAAAAGCTCCAACTATAGTGGTCTGGCAGGGTTACACTTTTATAGGAATCACTTCATTCAAGAATGAATATAGCAGCCATTCCCTAGGTAGGTTTGAACTGATGCCCTGTGTTGTGATAGGTAACCATCTCAAGCATCCAAGGGTAGCACATCCAACAAGTCATCATGAACTGTTCCTCTCAAAAGCACTACCCATGCTTCATCCTTGTGAGCCAACAGCATTTATACTGTGCCCTCAAGTGGGGGACAAAGTCTACACTCTACATAGTGTCTGAAACTTGATGAGTTCATAATCCTATTTTAATCTATCCTAATATTAGTTAGATCTCCCTCAACACTTGTGGGTTTGGTCTGAAACTTCGGGCGAAGGATACTTAACCTTAGTCGACCTGATTCCTAGGATTTCATCCCCAACAAGCTCTTCTCCTGGGAGATTGAGATTTGCAACCAAACCTGAAACCAGAACTTCCGCTAGGTTCTGTTTCAACAAATTTTCTTTATTATTTAGAACCCTGTTTCGAAAGGCCTTTCTTTGGGTTTCAGAGATCAGTACGATAGCTACCTAAACCTGAAATCTCACAGCAATCTGACACCACATGGGTTAGTTTGCTTCAGTATAATCAGTTCAGGTCTACCACTATCAGGTTTCTATCAGGAAGAAAACTTAAATTCTTATTTACTGTTAAAATATAAGTTCATTATATTTACAGAAAACCCCTTCCTTTCATAACCCCTTCTGTTTATCCCCTTTTGTATCAACTTCCAGATTTACTCTCTTAAGATTATTTCCCCTGCTGTCCTAAGGGTCTGTTTGCCTTACTTCAATAAGCATTAGATCATTCAGAAATTTAAAGAACTGCCACCACTGACTGTTTATCATCCGAAGTGGGCCCATAGCAGATCCAACAGGGTTCTTCCGACCCAGATCCCGCATCAGGTTTGAGTCGTTTGACTCAAAGGCGGAGATGGGGATTGAGCATGAAAAAGGCACAGCCTTTCCCATCTCCTCCCTGACCCTCCTATTCCATCAATTATGGGCTAACTCCAACTTCTGTAGTGCTGGTGCCAAGTCCAAGCACGGAGAAAGTTTGGCAGAGGATGAATCTTTTGTGAGTCAATGGTATGCCCATTTTGGAATCCATGACCATACATATGCAAATCTTGAAAGCTTATAAGAATTTATAGGGAAAATTTTACGCACCTCCCTTGTAGTTTGGCTTAATAACACGTACCCACCTTTTTCACAATAATTACACTAACACCCCCTACTTTATAAAATATAGTTCAGACAGACACCGTCCGTTATGACAGGTCCATTAACTGATGACCTATAATCATCTTAAAAAAATTTAATGGCAAAACTACCCGTTAGACATGTTAACTTAACATTTTAGTAACAAAAAACCTTAAGCTGTGTTATGTTAGGGATTTATGGCAAGATCCAAAACTGAAAAAGTTTGAACAATCTTCTAAGTTCACATTGCTTGCGAAGAACATTGGAGAAGATATCGCCGTGGCCCGCAAAGAACAACGCTTGGATATAACTGCCCACCTCCCTGTGGAATCGAATAAACTCCCTTGGAAGAACATCACAGCTCTCTCTTACGCATGGCTTGTATTTGAACATAGTTACTGCAATACATGTATTAGTTTTTCCTCTGAAATCAATTTTGATCTTGCGAAGCAGGCTTATTGGGGAGAGAGCAAGGTACAAGTTGATTAGGGCTTCAAGTTTGAAGGCGAAAACAAGCTGATTAGGGCTTCCACTGAGGTATTCCTTTCTTCTTTCCAAACCCTATTGTTAAATGGAAACATTGGAGAGGAAGAAAATTTTGGGATTGTGTGGTGTTGGCAAGTGGTCTCATGAGAGGGATTTTAGGCGAAACAGTTTGTTATTGTAAATTGTACACATAGTTGTCAAGGCGTCGCCTAGGCTAGGCGGCCTTGTAACGCCTTGGAAAATTAGGGGCCTTGGTCGCCTATGCTCCCCCCGTTAGGCCTCCAGTGCCTTGACAACTATGATTGTACATAATGCGAATTGCAAAGTTGTTTCTTGCCGGTCTAGCATTACACAGAGAGATACATAGTGCTCTCTAAAATGTTCAAACTGTACCAGAGATGTAAATTAGGCCATTGCTATCTTTCACTGCAAATCTGTCTTCTTTTCTTCATCAACACCCTTAGTTAATATGTACAAAATTTGGATGAATATAATTTTATAAAGGTAAAAAAAAAATATAATTTTATAAAGGTAAAAAATGGAAACTTGACCTATTTTATTGCTTTTAATTAATTTTTTTCTAGAAGTTTGTGTATGTATGTAATACAGAAATTTTAGTTCTAAACTAAGTCAACATGTAGCAATCACAAGGTTCTTTGTTACAGGGTAATTCTGTTTTACTTAATTTTTCTACTTTATTTTTATAAATTTCTTAATTTTTTTTATTGCAAATTTATCAATGAGTATTGTTGTCAGTATATTATATTATTTCCTACATCGAAAGCATAAAAAATATGTTGATCCGGATAAATATGGCTATTTGGATGTTGTCTATGATATATGTAGCTTTGTTCTTAGACACATACCTGCCGGTAGGGCAGTCAAGTTTTCTGTCAAGTTTGTGATATCTGAAAACCTTGAAGAAATGCAAATTTGTTAAGATGATGATGTGCTTACTATATTTTGTCTGTATGAAGTATGAACAAAGAGTTGGGGGGGATGAAGCAATTAATTTATTAGTTCACCAAGTTCAAGTCAATGATTCCTATACCAGTGATTATTCAATCAATGTTTACCCTAGTTGTGTAATTGGTAAAGATGAAAGTAAGGGAAAGGAAGTCGATGCATCCTTCTATTCATGCCGCTGATAATCAAGCTTGTAGCTCTAGTGCTAAAAATATCAGAATGAAGAAAACAATGGTTTCAAGAGGAAAGAATAGTTCTCCTTCTATTGATACAAGAGATGTAACATATGTTTGTCCTAGAACCCAGGCTGCAACCTAGGGTAATCCCTCCACTGGCAGCGACATGATTGAGCTAAGTGAGGGAAGTGGGAAGGGTGGATTATCAAAACGTTATGAAAAGGGCTATCAACTTTATGATGAAGAGTTATCATTCGATGACTCCTCAAATGAAGACTGGTCACTAGAGACAAGATATTAGTGAGGGATCCAAGGAATGTGGGGTAACAAATTCTGATAGTGAGTGTGATAATGAAGGAAATGAACATGGGAACGAAGGTGGCAGCCAAGGTAGGGACAGTAATGATGATTTGTCTGAGTGCCAATCCGACGAGTCGAGTGTTTTGAGGTGCATAGCCATAACTATGACATTGATGGAGTTCAAAAAGTAAAATTTCATGTTGGCTTATGTTTTACTAATGTGGAAGAGTTCAAGACAGCATTAAAGTACTACAATATTCAAGAGAGTACTGATATTTTGAGGTTTAAAAATGAGAAATGTAGGGTTACTGCTATTTGTGCTTCAAGAGGCTGTAGGTGGAGAATTCATGCCTCACCTACTTCAGATGGGATAACCTATATGGTGAAGTCATATAATGGGGAATATTCATGCCTCACCTACTTCAGATGGGATAACCTATATGGTGAAGTCATATAATGGGGAATGGGCTGCCAAGGGAAGGGAAGGGAAGGGAAGGGGAGGGAATAGGGGTAATTTTAAGATTTAATGTCATTAGGGGAGAAGGAGATGTACAAGTTTGCTCTCTGGAGAATTTGAAAAGAACTTTGGAGCAGGGGAGTTGGAGCAACTATGGTACAAGTATAAGGGAGTGTTAAAAATTTCCCCTTAAAAAAGCTCCAACTATAGTGGTCTGGCAGGGTTACACTTTTATAGGAATCACTTCATTCAAGAATGAATATAGCAGCCACTCCCTAGGTAGGTTTGTACTAATGCCCTGTGTTGTGATAGGTAACCATCTCAAGCATCCGAGGGTAGCACATCCAACAAGTCATCATGAACTGTTCCTCTCAAAAGCACTACCCATGCTTCATCCTTGTGAGCCAACAGCATTTATACTGTGCCCTCAAGTGGGGGACAAAGTCTACACTCGTCTGAAACTTGATGAGTTCATAATCCTATTTTAATCTATCCTAATATTAGTTAGATCTCCCTCAACACTTGTGGGTTTGGTCTGAAACTTCGGGCGAAGGATACTTAACCTTAGTCGACCTGATTCCTAGGATTTCATCCCCAACAAGCTCTTCTCCTGGGAGATTGAGATTTGCAACCAAACCTGATGCGGAATCCTGGGTTGAAGAACCCTAATTAGATTCACTAGTAGGCCCACCCAAATAAAAAAACAAGCTTGATTCAGATAACAATGGCAGAATCGTAAATAAGTCCAAAACTCAACCAGTAATGGCACTTCTGTAAATAATCAGAAGTTTGCAATATCTTACCAAACCAAACAAAGCCTTAGGACATGGGAGGAATTACAATTAAAGATAGTGGTTAATTAAGAGGCAAAGATAAGGAATGGTAAAATTGTAATTACAAGGAGATGGGAGGGTACTCATTGGGATGGAATAAAGAGATTCTTAAATCAAACTTCTTCTTCAACCTTCGACAGAAACTGAAAACGATAACCAGATTTAGGGAAAATTGATAGAACTCTCTCAATAAGCTTCGGTTTGGTCTGAAACGTCAGGGAGTAGTTCGTATCTCATCAACCTACCAAACCCTCAAAGTAGTTCCTCAGTTCACAAGCTAGAATCACTCTAATGATTGCTGCAACTCACCTGGGGCGGTAAAGCAGGGACAGATCTGAAATTTGGTTTGTAGCTCACGGTAGGGTGGTGGTTTGGGGCTGAAGCTCAAGGATTGATGTCGCCCTTAGGTGTAGAGGGTACTCTCAAGATTCTAGAGTGAGAAGGAAGGGAATGAGGGAGATCGAGGGTTTCTTATGGGGCTGTGATTACTGCCAAAACAAGGGAGGGGTTTCGTTTGTAGGGACTGGGGAGAGGGAAGATGGAAGAAGAGAAAGGAAGGAAGGGAAAAGGAAGAAGAGGAGGAGAGAAGCAGACCAAGAGAAGGTCGGCCCTAGTTCACTGAGAGAGAAAACTTCAAAGCTTTTGCCCGTGACTTACCAAATCAATTCTTCATTCTATTCCGAACTTCAATTCTCACTACTCTTTACTCTATTACATGTCTCTTTATAAAAGAAATAACATTCCTAAACTAATGTGAAATAAACTTGGAAAGTAAATAACATCTTTATGAAATAAAATCTAATCTCTATGGCATAAAATAGAAATAATAAATAAGAAAAATCCTAATACTGAAACTTCCTATTCTAATTAATAATCTACCAACCCTTTCCAAACCAAAATGTTGGTTTGGGTTTGAGCCGGTTCAGGTTTGGCTTTGGTAGCCAAATTGACTCGTGTCGATCCATCCATGACACTGCTACTACATCAACTCTCCGCTTTTCAAAAGAACTCGACTCCGTCGAGTCTGGATAAGGACCAAGAAGACCATCAGATGGTATGCGTTGGAGGAGAAGCGAGTTAGCATTCTTCTTAAGCTTGATGGCAGGAAGGTGTTTCGCCGGAAGAAGTTGCATATCGAGCCCACCGAATTTGAAGGTGTAAGTGTAAGACCCGTGTCAATCTAACCTGGTCTTACCACCTTGAACCAGGTTTACCCATTATGGTCGAGTCAAATGGACCAAGGGCGTGAAGGAGATCGAGATCCCAGGTATCAAATCGACCCAAAAACACTTAAAATAGGGGAAGGGTCCATACCCAGCAAAAGAGGTCGGACCTCCCAAAAAAAAAAGTCGAACCCTCGGTTTTGAAGGGAGGGTCGGACATCTTAAGCCCTAGGGTCGACGGGATCATCGACCCTCGGATTCAGCCGAATATAGAAATTAGGAAATTTCTATATTTTTCGATTGGGATTCTTTCCTAATCTCAGAGGGACTTATTTAGGATGTTCCTACTCTATTTAAAGGACGTTCCTAAGCCACTTTCACTCCTTTCACAACCCTAATCGAATTGAGAGAAAGAGAGGAGAAGGAAAAGAGGAAGAAAAAAGTGAAGGAAGAGAATTTAGCAAAAAGGAGAAGAGTTTCAGAGAAAAAGTTATCTTCTCAGGTATGGATACTAATTTCATGAGTTTCTACAGACCTTAGGTTAGTTATTGTTGAGAGTGTGATCTCGGAGAAACCCAAACCATCAATCTATGGTTAGGTCTTCATGGAAAACCATAGGAAAGTGCATGAAAACTATCTAGGTGGGTTATACATGGTTTCAGACCATGGAATGAATGTAGAATGGAATGTAGGAGCAAGTCATAGGATTCTAAACACGAAGAATGGATTAAAAGAGGGAATTGGACCAAAGTGCACCGAGGGTTGCACCGAGGGTCGATGACCATTGGACCCTAGGTGTTCCTGACCATTGACCCTCAGTGTTCGGGAAGTTCAGAGTTAAGGGAGGGTCGCACCCAGGGTCGATCCTGACTCCGACCCTACCTCCGACCATCAGTTAACAGAGTAGTTTTTAAATTCCAAATAAATTCTAATAAAATTCTATCGACTTTGTTAGGGCTTCTAGCAATACAATAACACTGTAAAGGTGATTCTAAAGCTTGGAAAAGTATCTATTAGCAAGCTAAGGTGAGGAACCAGAACCCCAAACTAAATTGGTTAATAACAAACTGTTTTTCTATTTTCTTGAGTCCTATGCCATGCTTGATTCTATGCGAATATGTTTGTAATGTGCATAGCATGCCATCCAATATTTCTATTACTTGTTCATGCATATTTACTTTATTGTTTATAACATGATTATGATGATAATGATAGGAATAGGCATGTGCTTGTAGTGTGTGGTTGATGTACTTGATGCGGCGAGTATCGGGGAGGTGTGATGAAAACGCCAATAAACGTTAACCTTTGGCGGGTTTCAGGCACTTTAGCTCTATCTCTAACTCAAGTCTTGTGCATTAGCATCGTCGTATCGCCATTACTTTAGCAGAACTATTATGCCATAGAGTATCGGGGAGGTGGTCTCGGTCCTTGTAGTCTCGACTCCACCGGGGGCCTTAGCTCTATCTCTATGGACATTCGAGGGGATCTTGGGGTGAGGCCTTGGATACACTTTTTGGCATTGGGATTGGTTAGTTGCGAGCCCAGGTTTGCAGCCCCTCGCTAACAGGGGCTTACGTGTTGGTATGACACTATATAGCAATAAACGAACCTTTGTTATATAATGTTCATGATTGGGGCATGTGAGTTGACGATAAACGTGATCTTCGGGTAACGCACACACTCGTGGATAGAGGCGGAGTCAATAAACGCGACCTTTGGTTACCTAAACCTTTTATTGCATAACGCAAAACTTATATACCGGACCAAAAGATATAAATTGACTTTTTGCATGCATATGTTGTTGCATTGTTTTGGCTACTCACCGAGCCGCGATGTGTGCCCACCCCCGACGTCGAATATTTTTAGTTGATGATGCAAAGTTATACCGTTGAAGATTTTATGAATGCGCCGCATACGGGAACGTAGCGCGATGGAAGGCGAGGCTGAAGTGGATACACATGACTCCTCTTGGATGCAACTTGTGTGTATTTGATTAGATATTTTATAGGTTTCTTTATTGGATTTATTAAGACATGTATTTGATAATTAATTATGTCTTAGTTGAAAACAGAATAATTTGCTATTAAATTATTAATATTATTTTAGTTTCTCAGTTCATGTTATTATAAGACTTCCGCTATTGTGTATTTACTCTGATTATGATTATGGATGTGCGTGAGTTTGGATAACGCGGGGATAGCCTATTTGAGATCCTGATTGAACCGTTGGTTTATTAGCGGTTCATCACACCATTCTGAATAGTGCGGAATTGGGGTGTGACAGTAAGTATTCTCGTACCCATCATGCTGAACCTTCTTGTCAAACATCCAAGGACGACCAAGGAGAAGGTGACAGATCTTGAGGGGTAATACATCACATTGAACAGTGTCGATCAATCCGCCGATGGAACACGTGACCAAGCACCGCTCATGAACCTTAAGATTATTGTTATTTATCCATCTAACCTTGTAGGGATGCGGATGGGGCTCTGTCTTCAAACCGAACTTGTTAACCGTATCTTCAGAGACTGCATTGGTGCAACTGCCGCCGTCAATAATCATGGTGCATAGGGAACCGTTGCATCGTACCCGTGTCTGGAAAATATTGCCACGTTGCCAATCATCCTCTTCAGGGATCTGTGTAGCCAAGAAAGGGCGAAGGACCATAAAAGGCTGGTGCAACTGATCAACATCACTGTCGCTATCATCACTATCATGCTCGGCTGCCAAGTATACGATCTCATTCTTACGTTGCTCCTCTGTGGCAGTAGCCATGAGTTCTTCTTTATCGGCAAAAGCAATGGAGCGATTTGGGCAATGGGAAGCAAAGTGACCGAAACCCTTACAGATGTAACATTGGATCTCAGCCCTCGGTTTTGAAGGAGGTCTATCATAACAACGCCGAGGCGGAGAATATGGACGGGTCGGCCGTGAAGATGCCATACTAGAACCACTTTCTTGGGGCTTGCTAAAAGACTTCTCTGGTAGTGGAGTTTGTTTGACAAAATTGTTACCTTTAGAGAACGTCTCTGGAAAGCTTCTCCGGTTGTATGGCTACTTGAAATTTTCCTCTACCTGATAGGCCACTTGTACAGCATCCTCCATTGTATGTAACCTATTGGAAGCCAAGGAAGCACTAATTTGTGGGTGCAAACCATTACGGAATTGTGCGACCAAAACATCTTCATCCCAATCAAAATCAGATCGGGTAGCCAAATAATAGAATCGGGCCACATATTCTTCAACAGTCATATTGTCTTGTCGTAATTGAGAAAACTTGAGATGCGTCCGTTGCTTGTAATCAAGAGGTAGGAATCGTCAGTTCATTGCCGCATACATCTTAGCCCAAGTATTTATTTCACCAATGCCGCGAGTTTGATTTTGTTTCTGATATTTAATCCACCAAACTCGTGCCGTGCCCTTCAATTTAGCTTCTGCAAACATCAATTTCCTAGGCTCGGACAATCCGTACCATGTGAAAAATATCTCCAAGCTATGGATCCAGTCAAGATATTCCTCAGGATTTCGGTCTCCATTAAAATCAAGCACATCCAGTCGTGCTCCTTTGTCAGCACCAAAAATTTCTCCATGTCGACCAACTCCATATGGTGGTGGTGGTGGTGGTAGTGGTGTTGGTATGTGTTGTGATGGTGATGGTGGTGGGGATGCATTGGGAGGCGGAACATGTGAGACGGAGTTGGAAAAATCCCCAAGTATGGGACTCTTACCTTTTATAGATTGTGACAACGAGTCAATGGACGTCTGCATTTTTGCCATCATATCCTGAAAAATTAAAATAGAAGCATCTATCCCATCAAGTCACTTTGACATACCACCAATGGCCGCGTTAGTTTCCTCTTTGTCGGCATTAACACGTGCTAGGAGCTCATTGTTACTCACCATGACTGCAGGATATTCGCTCTTATACCAATTGATACGGAATCCTGGGTTGAAAACCCTAATTAAATTCGCTAGTAGGCCCACCCAAATAAAAAAGCAAGCTTGATTCAGATAACAGTGGTAGAATCGTAAATAAGTCAAAAACTCAACCAGTAATGGCACTTCTATAAATAATCAGAAGTTTGCAATATCTTAACAAACCAAACAAAGCCTTAGGACATGGGAAGAATTAGAATTAAAGATAGTGGTTAATTAAGAGGCAAAGATAAGGAATGGTAAAATTGTAATTACAAGGAGATGGGAGGGTACTCATTGGGATGGAATAAAGAGATTCTTAAATCAAACTTCTTCTTCAACCTTCGACAGAAACTGAAAACGATGACCAGATTTAGGGAAAATTGATAGAACTCTCTCAATAAGCTTCGGTTTGGTCTGAAACGTCAGGGAGTAGTTCGTATCTCATCAACCTACCAAACCCTCAAAGTAGTTCCTCAATTCACAAGCTAAAATCACTCTAATGATTGCTGCAACTCACCTGGGGCGGTAAAGCAGGGACAGATCTGAAATTTGGTTTGTAGCTCACAGTAGGGTGGTGGTTTGGGGCTGAAGCTCAAGGATTGATGTCGCCCTTAGGTGTAGAGGGTACTCTCAAGATTCTAGAGTGAGAAGGGAGGGAATGAGGGAGATCGAGGGTTTCTTATGGGGCTGTGATTACTGCCAAAACAGGGGAGGGGTTTCATTTGTAGGGACTGGGGAGAGGGAAGATGGAAGAAGAGAAAGGAAGGAAGGGAAAAGGAAGAAGAGGAGGAGAGAAGCAGACCAAGAGAAGGTCGGCCCTAGTTCACTGAGAGAGAAAACTTCAAAGCTTCTGCCCGTGGCTTACCAAATCAATTCTTCATTCTATTCCGAACTTCAATTCTCACTACTCTTTACTCTATTACATGTCTCTTTATAAAAGAAATAACATTCCTAAACTAATGTGAAATAAACTTAGAAAGTAAATAACATCTTTATGAAATAAAATCTAATCTCTATGGCATAAAATAGAAATAATAAATAAGAAAAACCCTAATACTGAAACTTCCTAATCTAATTAATCATCTACCAACCCTTTCCAGACCAAAATGTTGGTTTGGGTTTGAGCTGGTTCAGCTTTGGCTTGGGTAGTCAAATTGGCTTGGGTAGCCAAATTGGCTCGTGTCGATCCATCCATGACACTGCTACTGCATCAAAACCTGAAACCAGAACTTCCACTAGGTTCTGTTTCAACAAATTTTCTTTATTATTTTGAACCCTGTTTCGAAAGGCCTTTCTTTGGGTTTCAGAAATCAGTACAATAGCTACCTAAACCTGAAATCTCACAGCAATATGACACAATATGGGTTAGTTTGCTTCAGTATAATCAGTTCAGGTTTACCACTATCAGGTTTCTATCGGGAAGAAAACTTTAGTTCTTATTTACTGTTAAAATATAAGTTCATTATATTTACAGAAAACCCCTTCCTTTCATAACCCCTTCTGTTTATCCCCTTTTGTATCAACTTCCAGATTTACTCTCTTACTTAAGATTATTTCCCCTGCTGTCCTAAGGGTCTGTTTGCCTTACTTCAATAAGCATTAGATCATTCAGAAATTTAAAGAACTGCCACCATAGATTGTTTATCATCCGAAGTGGGCCCATAGCAGATCCAACAGGGTTCTTCCCACCCAGATCCAGCATCAGGTTTGAGTCGTTTGACTCAAATGCAGAGATGGGGATTGAGCATGAAAAAGGCACAGCCTTTCCCATCTCCTCCCTGACCCTCCCTATTCCATCAATTATGGGCTAACTCCAACTTCTGTAGTGCTGGTGCCAAGTCCAAGCAAGGAGAAAGTTTGGCAGAGGATGAATCTTTTGTGAGTCAATGGTATGCCCATTTTGGAATCCATGTCCATACATATGCAAACCTTGAAAGCTTATAAGAATTTATATGGAAAATTTTACGCACCTCCCCCCTGTAGTTTGGCTTAATAACACATACCCACCTTTTTCACGATAATTACACTAACACCCCCTACTTTATAAAATATAGTTCAGACAAACCCCGTCCGTTATGACAGGTCCATTAACTGATGACCTATCATCATCTTAAAAAAATTTAATGGCAAAACTACCCCTTAGACATGTTAACTTACCATTTTAGTAACAAAAAACCTTAAGCTGTGTTATGTTAGGGATTTATGGCAAGATCCAAAACTGAAAAAGTTTGAACAATCTTCTAAGTTCACATTGCTTGCGAAGAACATTGGAGAAGATATCGCCGTGGCCCGAAAAGAACAACGCCATGGATATAACTGCCCACCTCCCTGTGGAATCGAATAAACTCCCTTGGAAGAACATCACAAGCTCTCTCTCTCTCTCTCTCTCTCTCTCTCTCTCTCTCTCTCTCTCTTACACATGGCTAGTATTTGAACATAGTAACTACAATACATGTATTAGTTTTTCCTCTGAAATCAATTTTGATCTTGCAAAGCAGGCTTATTGAGGAGAGAGCAAGGTACAAGTTGATTAGGGCTTCAAGTTTGAAGGGGAAACAAGCTGATTAGGGCTTCAAGTTTGAAGGGGAAACAAGCTGATTAGGGCTTCCACTGAGGCATTCATTTCTTCTTTTCAAACCCTATTGTTAAATAGAAACATCGGAGAGGAAGAAAATTTTGGGATTGTGTGGTGTTGGCAAGTGGTTTCATGAGAGGGATTGTAGGCGAAACAGTTTGTTGTTGTAAATTGTACACATAGTTGTCAAGGCGTCGCCTAGGCTAGGCAGCCTTGTGACGCCTTAAAAATTGGGGGCCTTGGTCGCCTAGGCGCCACCCGTTAGGCCTCCAGTGCCTTGACAACTATGATTGTACATAATGCGAATTGCGAAGTTGTTTCTTGCCAGTTTAGATTACACAGAGAGAGACACATAGTGCTCTCTAAAAGGTTCAAACTGTACCAGAGATGTAAATTAGGCCATTGCTTTCTTTCACTGCAAATCTATCTTCTTTTCTTCATCAACACCCTTAGTTAATATGTACAAAATTTGGATGAATATAATTTTACAAAGGTAAAAGAAATATAATTTTATAAAGGTAAAAAATGGAAGCTTGACCTATTCTATTGCTTTTTAATTAATTTTTTTTTGGAAGTTTGTGTATGTATGTAATAAAGAAATTTTAGTTCTAAACTAAGTCAACATGTAGCAATCACAAGGTTCATTGTTATAGGGTAATTCTGTTTTACTTAATTTTTCTACTTTATTTTTCTAAATTTCTAAAAAAATTTTTTATTGCAAATTTATCAATGAGTACAGTTGTCAATATATTATATTATTTCCTACATCAAAAGCATAAAAAATATGTTGATCCGGATAAATATGGCTATTTGGATGTTGTCTATGATATATGTAGCTCTGTTCTTAGACACATACCTGCCGGTAGAGCAGTTAAGTTTTCTATCAAGTTTGTGATATCAGAAAACCTTGAAGAAATGCAAATTTGTTAAGATGATGGTGTGCTTACTATATTCTGTCTGTATGAAGTATGAACAAAGAGTTGGGGACGATGAAGCAATTAATTTATTAGTTCACCAAGTTCAAGTCAATGATTCCTATACCAGTGATTATTCAATAAATGTTTACCCTAGTTGTGTTATTGGTAGAGATGAAAGTAAGGGAAAGGAAGTCGATGCATCCTTCTATTCATGCCGCTGATAATCAAGCTTGTAGCTCTAGTGCTAAAAATATCATAATGAAGAAAACAGTGGTTTCAAGAGGAAAGAATAGTTCTCCTTCTATTGATACAAGAGATGTAACATATGTTTGTCCTAGAACCCAGGCTGCAACCTAGGGTAATCCCTCCACTAGCAACGACATGATTGAGCTGAGTGAGGGAAGTGGGAAGGGTGGATTATCAAAACGTTATGAAAAGGGCCAGCAACTTTATGATGAAGAGTTATCATTCGATGACTCCTCAAATGAAGACTGGTCACTAGAGACAAGATATTAGTGAGGGATCCAAGGAATGTGGGGTAACAAATTCTGATAGTGAGTGTGATAATGAAGGAAATGAATATGGGAACGAAGGTGGCAGCCAAGGTAGGGACAGTAATGATGATTTGTCTAAGTGCCGATCCGACGAGTCGAGTGTTTTGAGGTGCATAGCCATAACTATGACATTGATGGAGTTCAAAAGTAAAATTTCATGTTGGCTTATGTTTTACTAATGTGGAAGAGTTCAAGACAGCATTAAAGGAATACAATATTCAAGAGGATACTAATATTTTGAGGTTTAAAAATGAGAAATGTAGGGTTACTGCTATTTATGCTTCAAGAGGCTGTAGGTGGAGAATTCATGCTTCACCTACTTCAGATGGGATAACCTATATGGTGAAGTCATATAATGGGGATTGGAGACCATATCTGCAGTAGGTTTCCAAAGAACCCCAATGCCACTTCCACATGGATAGCTACTAAGCTTGCTTCCAGGCTTAGGGCTGATCAATACATGAAGACTAATAGTATGCATGCTGCTCTTAATTTGAAGTATGGATTAAACCCACATAAACTTCAACTGTATAGAGCAACGAAAATTGCCGGGCAAGAGTCTGAGGGAAGTTTCAAAATGTCATATGTACAATTACCAAGGTATGAAGAATCACTCAAAGAGAGGAATACAGGAAGTGTATTTAAGTTACAATATGTTGATAGATTTGATTTCACTCAATCTCTAGTCTTCAAGAGAATGTTTATATATCTAGATGCATGTAGAAAGGGATTTACGAGAGGTTGAAGACCATTTATTGGTCTTGATTGATGTAATCTGAGGCGGCTTTTGGAGTACTTCTTTCTGCAATATCGATAGATGGGAACAATGGGGTATTCCCATTAGCATTTGCAATAGTTGAGAGTGAGACCAGAGACAATTGGTCTTTTTTCCTTTACAATTTATATTCAACAATTGACTCAACAATTGATGGTGTGAGCCGATTAGTTTCCCGTCTCAAGGTCGTGTTTGTTACACGTTCCACGTTCAATGGTAGAGCGAATTTCACACTTCATTGGGACCAAGGGGCATCGGATTGCTTTCTCATCTTCCATCCCGACTTCACCTATGGTACTATCTTAGCTACATTGTGATGCATAGACTCCATGCCTCCCTCCTCGAACCCTTGACTTTTATGTCCGATAAACAAAAGGGTTTTTTTTTTTCATTCATGTGTAAAATTGTTATTTTGTTTATATTTTGTTTTAACATGTAAATTTGTTAAATTTTGTCTTATAGGATATATCATATATCAAATGCCATTGCTGAAATATTTCCAAAGGCTAGTCACATAAACTTTTGCCGTCATTTGTATAATAATTTCAAAGCAAAGTATCCTAGTACGCAATTAAGGAATGATTTTTGGGCAACATGTAGAGCATCCAGTGTGGTACAATTTCAGAAGATAATGGCTGAAATACAAGTCCACAACAAAGAGGCACATGATTGGTTGATAAGAAAACCCCTTGGAATGTGGGCAAGGCATGCCTTTGATCACAGAGTGAAAAGTGATCATATCACCAATAATATGTCAAAATCTTTTAATCAATGGATAGACAACTTTAGGGGGAAGCCAATCTAAACCCTTGTAGACTCAATTAGAGTGAAGCTGATGAGTAGACTACATAAAAAGTTTGAGAAAGGACGCACCTATAAGGGGAAGCTGACACCTTTTTTCAGAGGTGATTTTTCCAAGCGGTTGTACCTCCACCCATTTGGTGAAATAGTTGATAGCATCTTGGCAACGAGCAGAAATTTGTACTGGTACTTTACCATTGGAAAGGGACCCAAGATAAACATGTCCTAGACCACAAACGGGATGGGCACGGGCATGGCTGCAACTGTGTTAAAGGTTGGGGAGGATTTGGTGTCAACTTCCCCTTATATGTGCATCATTTCCCAAACCTTTTACATAGTCGATTCATTAGCATTACACTAATTGAGTACAAGGGTCAAGATCGGCTTCCCCCTAAAGTTGCCTATCCATTGATTAAAAAATTCGAAAATAAGTAACCCTACATTTCTCATTTTTAAACATCAAAATATCAGTACCCTCTTGAATATTGTATTCCTTCAATGCTGTCCTGAACTCTTCCACATTATTAAAACACAACCCAACATGAAATTTTACCTTTCGAACTCTATCGATATCATAGTTATGGGTATGCACCTCAAAACACTCAACTCATTGGATTGGCACTCAGACAGATCATCATTACTGTCCCTACCTTGGCTGCCATCCTCATTCCCATGTTCATTTCCTTCATTATCATTCTCACTGTCAGAATTTGTTACCCCACATTCCTTGGATCCCACATCCCTTGTATCAATAGAAGGAGAACTATTCTTTCCTCTTGAAACCACTGTTTTCTTCATTCTTATTTTTTGAGCACCAGAGATACAAGCTTGATTATCAGCACATGAATAGAAGGATGCATAAATGCATCAACTTCCTTACCCTTACTTTCATCTCTACCAAATACACAACTAGGGTAACCATTGATTGAATAATCACTGGGGCAAGAATCACTGACCTCAACTTGGTGAACTAATAAATTATTTGCTCCATCCCTCCCAACTCTTTGCTCAGACAAATAGAACATAGTAAGCACTTCATCATCTAAATAAATTTGTATTTCTTCAAGGTTTTCAGATATTACAAACTTGACAGAAATCTTAACTGCCTTACCAGCAGGTATGTATCTAAGAACAGAGCTATATATATCATAGACAACATCCAAATAACCATATTTGTTCGGATCTTACATATTTTTTATGCTTTCGATCTAAGAAAGAATATAATATACTCACAACAGTACTCATTGATAATACTGCAATAAAAAAATTAACAAAAAACTACACTTAGAAAAATAAAGTAGAAAAATTAAGTAAAACAGAATTACCATGTAACAAAGAACAAGTGATTGCTATAGGTTGAGAAAATATGCAACTTAGCTTAGAACTAAAATTCTGTATTATTATTACATACAGACATAAACTTCCAAAAAAAATTCAATAAAGCAATGAAGCAACAGAAAAGATCAAGCTTCCATATTTTACCTTTATTGAATTATATTCATCCAAATTTTCTACATATTTACTAAGGGTGCTGATGAAGAAAAAGGGATAGATTTGCAGTGAAAGATATCGATGGCCTAATGTACATCTATGGAACAGTTTGAGTCTTTTATAGAGCACTATGTATCTCCATCTGTGTATTGCTAGACCAGCAAAAAACAATTTCGCATTTTGCATTATGTATAATTTACAACAAAACAAATTGTTTCGTCTAATTTTACAATTTCAATCCCTCTCACGTGACCACTTGCCAACACTACACAATCCCAAAATTTTCTTCCTTTCTAATGTTTCCATTCAACAATAGCGTTTGAAAAGAAGAAAGGAATACCTCAGTTGAAGCCCTAATCAGCCTCTTTCGCCTTCAAGCTTGAAGCCCTAATCAACCTGTACCTTGTGCTCTCCCTAATCAGCCTGCTTCACAAGATCAAAATTGTTTTCCGAGGGAAAAATAATATATGAATTGCAGTAACTCCAATTCAAATACAACCGTGCGTGTGTGTGTGTGTGTGTGTGTGTGTGAGAGAGAGAGAGAGAGAGAGAGAGAGGAGGGAAGATAGGAGGGAGTGGGAGAAACCTGACCTCCAAATTCAGGCAACACTGTGATGTTCTTCCAAGGGGATTTATACGATTCCACAGGGAAGTGGGCTGTTATACCCATGGCGCTGTTTTTTGTGGGCCATGGGGATGTCTTCTCCTATGTTCTTCACAAGCCACGGCGATGTCTTCACTAATGTTCTTCGCAAGCGATGTGAACTCAAAAGATTGTTCAAACTTCTTCAATTTTGGATCTTGCCCTAAATCCCTAACATAACACAACTTGAGGATTTTTGTTATAAAAGGGTAAAATGGTAAGTTAACATGTTTAAGGGGTAATTTTGCCATTAAAATTTTTAAGATGGTGATACGTCATCAGTTACCGACCCTATCATTACAAACGGGGCCTGTCTGAACTATATTTCATAAAGTAGGGGGGTGTTAGTGTAACTATCGCGAAAAAAAGGTGGGTGTGTGTTATTAAGCCAAACTACAAGGGAGGTGGGTGAAATTTTCCCAAACTAAAATTAAGACCTCCAAAAAGAAAATTTGTATAGTTGCAGAACTACATTAGATCACTTGGGAATTGGAACATTTTGAAAAAACTCTTTTAAGTTCAAGAAACACATTGAATTCCAGTTACATCGAATCCACAATGTCATGCCCATGCTCTTATAGTTGGGAACTTCCAGTTGGAGTTACACTGGATCACTGAAATTGGGTGAGTTGGAAAATGCTATAGGGTCCAGTTAGAAGCTAACCATTTTATTCCCAAGGCTGCTCAAATAAAACTTCTTATATTCCTGCTTTTTCTTCTTTTTTTTGGGTGAATAATATTCCAGCTTTGAAGCAAAGTTATATACCAAGAACCAATGTTGATTGAAGATAATCATTACAAATCATAAAATACATATAGGCAAGTCTACCTAGTTGGTTTTGGTACTAATAGACCGGGTAATGGGGGCTCCTGGTCGGGACACCAATGTTGATTGAAGATAATCATTACAAATCATAAAATACATATAGGCGTCTACCAGGGTTGACAAAGAGGGGGAGGGGGGGCGGGGCGGGACACCAGATTCCACCATTTGGAAGGATCAAATGGTAAATCTGAGCATTAGATACCTAGGCGATGGTCTGGATAGACCATATTATCAAATTTCAAACCCAAATTCAATCATTTACCCCCATGTAATAACATACCCTCCCATGTATGTACATGCACCACCTCAGTAGTCCTTTGCACCCACCATGTCAAATTCCTGGATTTTTCAATGATCTGTTTTGCCACATGGCCAATTTGAATTGAAACTTGACATATGAGCAGCAGATCTAGGGGCATATCTGTCCACAAAATTTCATCCCAATCAGATCTGTCACGTGGCAGTTGTAGGTACCAGACTATGGCTTGGTTATGTGGACTGGCAGACAAGAAAATCTTCTCCCAAGGACAAGTGATCCTAATGTGATATATCAATGTCTATTCAAATATGACATAGTAACCAATCCACAGATTTAAGGAATGAATACAATATCTATGTAAAACTTTACACCCTCACACAAAATACTTGCAAATATCATCTAAATAATCACTTCTTAAATGTTCCTAAAGGCTCAAACTATTTTCATCAATGATATATTTACCTACATAATGGGAACATAGAGATCAGTGCAAATAAGAATGAGAACAGGGACTATCGGATATGGAACTAACATAATAGAATATGAAACTATCAAATAGAAAATAGAAGAATTGATAAACAGGGCAAGAATCCATCAAAACCATAAAGAGAATTCACTCTTCTACTAAGGAATCCACCTTAGCCTTCACTTGGAATCCACCAAGCACATTACTGAATCCACAGCAGCAAAATTCAAGAATACTATAGTCTGGACCAATGTTTTGCATCAATTGTTGGGGGAGGCCTATAGTCTTTACATCAATTTATAATGTGAGCTAATCCAAGTAGCAGTGCATCTGAACTGATTACAGATAAGTTTATCCAAAAATAAATATTTATAAGAAAAAAAAACAGTTAATAAGATTGGATATCCCATTTGATCAGCCATAAGAAGTCCCTTAATCCACTAGAAGACCGCCACTGGACATTGAGACAAAGCTGGAATCTAACATCCACCAAATCCAGCAAATATAATATAAAAAAAAATATAAACAGAATATAAAAGTAAACAAACACTACGACCCCAACTTAACTAAATAATGAAACCTGTATTCCTACCTCCTACCCATATTTTAGGCCCATTAAAGAGCCCTGTTACAATAAAACCCCTTGGACCAAACGCCCAACAAACGCAACTCAACCCAAGTTTTATTTCCAATAAAATAAACCCACTTCTGTGATTTATCTGCATAGGCTGGGCTGTGTTTCCCCAGCAGCTGGCACAAGTCCTACATTTCCATACGCTTCAATGATTATGTTGGCAAAAGCTACCATGCCTCATGTTATAGGTTTAAATTGGCAGACAGTCTACAGGCTTTTTTTTATTTATTTATTTTTTGCATATTATTTTATAACATGGTGCAAATATTTTAAAATGGCAACATTACAGGCAGACATTTTGAATATTATCATATTTGTCCTAGGTCAACGTATCTACAGACGATATTGTTCTGTTGCTTGACCTATAGTTTTGTACCATATGAGAGAAGTCATCCAAGCACACTATATCACTACAAGACCAAATCTGATCACCAGTTCTGACTGAAGGCAGCTGTTACAATGTGTTTCAGAACTGCTCTAATTGGTAATGATAAGAACCCCCCCCCCCCAGAAAAAAAAAATCTAACTAAATGTTTCTCCTCTGGCATTTCTAAAATTCTAGAAGATAATCCACTATTCGAACTTTGGTTCCCACAACATTGTACTAGAAAATTGACATCAGCATAGTTGTCAAGGCGCCAAGGTATTGGAGGCCCGACAGGGCACCTAGGCAACCAAGACGCCAGATTTTCCAAGGCGTCACAAGGGTGCCTGGGCACCTAAGCGACGCCTTGACAACTATGGACATCAAAGCTACTCTTTGCATAATTCGGACAGCAATACCCAGATTGTATATTTGGCAGGACCAATAAAACTCAAAGAGGTGCATGACCCAAACAAGGAAGGCAATTCTGAAGAATAAATATTCTTACCTTTGATAGCAGAGAGCATATAGAGGATGCCATAGCCTGCATCACATCAACTGCTGAACCAACAGCATCCTTCACATTTTGAATATCCGCCTATTCAACAAAAAGAACAACAAAAAGCAGAATCAAGCCCCATTTTCCCAACAGTGCTGAACATTTGAAATGAACTGCTCATTTTAATAAATGACTAGCTACATACCTTCGCACCACCAACAACTGGAAGGCGGAGAGTACTTGCCTTCAATGCTTCAATAGCTCCTGATAAAGAACTAGAATGGTCCCTGTCCAGAAGAGCCCACTCTTCCATATAGGTCATCTGCATTCAAGTCCAACAATCTTCAGATGTGGATAATTTGAGAAATGAAAGCAGAGCAGTTTAATTACAGTGGACAAACCCCATTTATAGGCAGTAAAATCCCAATGTACATTATAAGTAAAGATAATATAATGGTAAAACTGGGAAAGATGACATTCTTAACGATTTAGAGAAGCTTACCCTTTGAGTTCTATCCTTAGCTACAACTATATGCTCTTTTTGAGGAAGATAGATGGCTTAAAATTCCTGTTTTTAGCAAGAGTCTGAGATCCAAAAGAAATATATGTAGAAAATGCAGGGAGTGGAAACCAAAAGTGTGGACTAAGCAACCAAGGAATCAATGATCTGGCTCTTCATTATGTACGTGATACATCATCAGCATGAATCATCCCAACCATCATGGAATAAAAATGATGAATGCATGAATTGTAACAACTTCAAGAAAGATGTCCACCCACTAATCCCTTTTAGTTCTATTAAAAACTATATATTATACAATAAACTAAATGGATTAAGGGCTGTAAAGAAGTGCAAGAAGTCTGATGATAAAAGTAAGGTATCTCAAAATGATTCCTTTTACTTGGGTTTGAGGGTTTGGAAAGGACAGAAAAATCAGGATCACGCAGCTATAAGCAAAACAGAGCCACATGCATTGGGCTCAAGGTATTGAAGGAATAGAGTTACAAGACTATTTGGCTTTGAGATATTAGAACTGTTTGGCAAGTTATTCACAAACGGAAATTTTTTTTTTTTTCATTTTATATATTCATGAACAGAAAGTTGGAAACATTACAACAACAATTTAAGGGGAACCAATTCTTACTAGGTGTAGAAAACGAGAGAGCAAAACCCGATGAGAAGGGGAATAAACCCATAGGGAGACAAGCAAGAGTCCCAGCTTCCCTCTAGAGGCCCTCACATGAAGAGCAAGAGTTGGATTGTATGAGGATTCCACATGGGTTTTCCAAAGACAAATATTTCAAACCCCCAGGATGATGATAGAAATTCAAGAGCTTAAAAGGAATAAATCAAGATGAAGTCTTGTGCTTCCTACATGTTGGGACTTTTTTTATTAAGTTGCTGGTCTGTAAAAGTCACATAAGGTGCCTTTTAGGGTTGAAGTTTATGTTATTTAAGTAGGGTTAAGAAGAGCAGATATTGTAGTCAGTCAAAGTTAATTGTGTGCTGCATCCCAAGGGGTTAGCTCAGTGGGCAAGGACCAACACCTCATAATTAAGAGGTCATAGGTTCAACACTTCAACTCTCCTCGGGGCCTAGCTATCCAGAAAATAAAAATGAGTGCTGCAGTGGCAGTTTAGTAATTAAGTAAGAGAGAAGGTATTTGAAATTTTAGTTTCTTGGGGTTCATTTGTAGTTATAATAAAAACTATGCTTATCTTTACTGGCAAGCTGCTGAAGGAGAGGTTCTCTACTATCAGTTTGACTTCTATTTTTTTGGTCAACAGTTTGACTTCTAATCGGTGGGACTGCAAAATCCTAATTGTCATAGGAAGATAGGATTTGGACAGGGCAACAACTATACATTATCCATTTACCCACACAAATTTTGCAATCAATCAAGTATTCATTTTTCCCCTTAAGGCTTAGGTAACTACCTTGTTCATCAATAAGAACTTTTCAAATGTGTATTACTCCAATCTCATTTTTTTTTTCCTCTTCTACTTCCTCCATCTTCTATGAACTGTTTACAGCAGGCTATTCTACCACAAAAACACAAAATAAACCTCTTTCACCATTACTTTCATCTCAAGTCACCATAACATCATCATCATAACCTGTTGTAACAATAACTTCTTTCTATACTTTCTATTTTCTGTCCATCAATTTTAAAACAATAATTATAATAATCCTCCCATACACCCCCCGGGCAGCAAAAAAAAAAATAAAAAGACATTATTCCTTCACCTTAGCCTAGACAATGACTCTGTCAGCTTCATATAGGCTGAACACTAAAGTGCAAAACTAGTTCTACATGATTTGTCAATATCCATTGTAGAGTATAAGTGTAAATAACCATATCTAATTTGAGTGAAACTTCCATCTACCTTGGCAAGTGTTCCAATGGAATGCGAATTGATCGGCATGTTTCGAAGTCTGGGGTGCATTGCATCCATGGTTTGAAGTTTCTGTCAAAATGCTAAAATTTTGACAGCATGTTTCGGTTTCAAAATGGACAGAGTGATTTGGCATGCGAATTGCTTCAATGTTTCGATCAAAAGGACAATATGCCATTTCAGCCATATATATTTCGGTTTCGACCAAGGTAACCTTGATAGCATCCCTGTAGTATGTTCCTTTTACTCATACACATTTGGAGTTACTTCCTGTGGAGATTTAGAATTTGTAGGTTCCAACTCATCATTGTGATCCTCTTGAGTCTTGAGTCTCCTGACTAATGAGTTTTGGCAAATGACAGCGCTTTTTTTTTTTATTTGACATTGTTTGCCTTATGTTTGAACGGAAGAAAATGGAGGAAACAAAGAGTCGTTAATGCAAAAATGTGGGGTAAATGGGAAAACAGGCCATGTGACAAATTCCCACATTTTCTGGCATCCATTTTGGTAGATTTCAAGTGAATTAATTTTCCTGTTTTTAGCACAAAGTGGGAGGAGAAAATTCTCATTGATGCATTTTCTACATAAGTCCTCTATAAAAGAACCTCCCTTTCAACGAAGAGGCTCTCTTCACATTCTTGTTTCTACATTTCCCCACCAATAAAATCCTGACTAAATTATCCAGTTTTTGGCTTCAATAGGAAGGCTTCTTAATTTACCTATATAAAAAAGGTAGAGGGTTCCCCAAAATGACACCGTGGGGGGAATCTCCCACAATGCACAAATAGATATGCAGGAATCAGTATCTTCAGTGGGGTCCTACAAGGTCAGGATAGGAGAGAGAAACTGTCAGGAGGGGAGAGAGAGAGAGAGAGAAGTTGTGAGAAAGAATCCAAACAGTGGTGTTGTAGGGATCTTTTTCCCATAAAAAAAATTCATAATCCCTGCAATCCACCAATTCAATGTGATCGAAAATGTTATAGCCAGAATACTAGGACAGTGGTTGGTGACAGGAATTTTACATTGAATGATAGCTTAGTTACAATACGAAATCAGTCTTGTCATCGAAGGTATTAAAATTCAAAAAGCCTTTTCAAGTAAAACAAATTAACAAATGGCTCTAAATGTTAACAAATGACAACCAAAATACCAGCATAGTTCCATTATCATAAGAACATGAGAAAATATGGAAGAATGAACTATTACAAAATTTTGCTTTAAATTTTGACATGTATCGTAAAAATATGCTCAGGTAGACTAAAAAATTAATTTAGGATATTTCAATCAAAACATGATAAATCCAAAAGGGCAATTATCTACAAAATGGCTGCTCCATTAACGATCTAATTTTTTAGGCATATTTTCCACACCATCGTGAATAATCTATTAAGTAACAGTCAATCAAATTTTTCCACCTATAGATCTAAAGCTTCAAATATTGGTTGAAGATTTAACTTTTGGCATCTTTAGGTCAACTTTGATTCAACCCTTGAACATACAAGGACAGAAGTCCTAATGTGGTCAGCCATACAGTGAAATGGCCCCAAAATTTGAGATGTAGCTAATCCAAGAGTGTTTCTTCTCATCTAACGGTCTGTTTAACTGTTTAACTAGTTGAGTTCCTAATTAAGTCAATTAAAAAGGTTGGACCATCACGGCAAGGGCTTCCACGAGGAGGTCGGGTTTTGGCACTTACCGCTAACAATTTTTATAAAGAAGAATATTTAAACAATATAATCCAAAAAAAAAAATCTGTTAAATGAATGAATTGAACACAAATAAACCTAAATAAAGTTTGATAGCATTTTCTAATAAAATAATATGCATGCTTTTTTAAGATTTTCATCAATAAAATAGGTATTCAATATTTCAATCCACCTTTATCACAAGTTACTTTATTCCTTTAAATTGGGAAAAGGTAATCTGAGCAACCGGGGTGGGATGGAATCTTTCACCCTTTTACAGTATCATTTTATTAATAATCGGATCATCATCTTTCAATCTTAACCATTCCGTTTGTGCTTTTGCAGCAACCTATTTTCTACACCCCCACTTCACCCTCTCTCCCCCTTTCTCTTCTTGCTCACCGCTTCCATCATCTCTCTCTCCAGTTCGGGCTCCCCCTCCCTCTCCCCTCCGGCTCCTCCTTTCCCTACCCCCTCCCCCACTCTTCCCTCAGCATCTCCCTATTCCCACTCCAACAACTAAGATGCCAACGTTGGAGTGGGATTCAAAGATTATGAACCACTGGCAATGAAAGACTCGTGTCTTTGACATCTAAAATCCAAAGCTTCATGGGTCTGACCAACTGAAAGGGAGCCATAACCGGCGACTCATAATCGTCTGGTATCCGCCAACTCTCGACCAAGCTGGCACCGTCACTGAATGGCGAAGGATCTTCTTCAGTATGAAAAGATAGGCAGATCCACGTATCCCAATGGCTACCATAACATTCTCTCCCTCTTCAAATTCTTCCAAAACAAAACCCTAGAAGGCTAGAAACCCATTTGGATCTTGTTGCAAAATTTGTCACTAGAACCCAAAAACAAGTTACTAAAAAGTTTAGTTTTGGTAACCCTAATTCGAATCAGTGGAACCCTCAAAAACCAATTCATTCAAATTGTAATTGAATCTAGAGGAAAGAATTCTTCTGTTTCATTTGTGGACGGCATGGGTAGGATTTGCAGGACATTCTTCTTCTTCTTCTTCTCATCCATGTCTCTTTATCAAGACTGTTAATTTTACCAATTCAAGATCATTGGGTACTCTATCAAAGAATCTTGGGATCGGGAAATATATCACATCCAAAAATTTCATGGTGGGTGAATGAGCCTAGGTAAGGGAGGGAGAGGGAAGGGGAGCCTGAGCCAGAGAGAGAGAGAAGATGGACGGTGGTTACAGCAGCAAGCGGGGGGAGGGGGGAGAGAAAGGGTGCAGTGGTGGCGTAGAAAAAAAGGTTGCTGCAAATGCACAAATTGAATGGTTAAGATTGCAAGATGATGATCCGATGGCTAATAAAAAGGCAGTGCCAGGGCATGATAGATTCAATTCAACCCCGGTTGCTCAGAAAACCTTTTCGCTTTTAAATTTTAACTATCGCAAAAATAAAATAAATAAATAAATAGAAACCTTATGCAAATAATGGGTAAATACATCCATGGGCTGTAAAATTAAATAGTTAGTAATAATTTCTCACCAGATATTTTTATACTTATAGTTATTTTACATTATAGAGGATGAGCCTTGGTGTGAAAATATGGTTGTCATATTGCAACCTGATGGTCACGGGTTTGAAACACGGTAACAACCTCTCTGCGTTGTGGGGGTAAGGATGCATATATTCCGCCCCTCCCTAGACCCTACAATAGCAGGAGCCTCGTGCACTTGGACGCCCTTTATAGTTTCTTTACATTATGCTTATATAGTTATAAATTATAATCAATAAGATCATCATTTCCATGCTTCTACATGACATCAAACTTTCGAATTGTTGAGCCAGACAATCAAACAGTTGAACAATGAATGCTAGCTTTTAAAATTTCAAATCAAATTCAATCTTTAAGACACTGTTTTCTTTATAAGAAACTAGCGATGGCAACAAGGCAGCTTTGGGTGCATAGAGTAGGGTGTGTCAGGCTATATGCCCGGGTGGAACCTACATGTTAATTATATCTGCAACTAGACTGCATGCTTGACCCCAACCACTTTACAAGGTGTGTTCAAGCAGCCCAGATAGAAATTAACTTATAAATAAAGTAATAAATTAGCTGTAATTCATTTATAACAAACCATTGTTATAGTGAATGTGTGACCAGGCAATCAGATGGGGTTGAGCAGGGAGTTCAAAGCTTAAATAGTTTGGTCTGGAACAAAAGGGAGGAGTACTAGCTCACTGAATTTGAGATCCAATTCTAAGCCCATCCCATTTAATAATCAGGATAATATACCAAACCTGTTAAAAATCTATTTATAAATGGCGGGACTTGGGGAGGCTGGAGAGAGCAAGTTCAGGTGGCCTGCTGAGTATTGCCACTACTACAAGTAACAAGGTGATTCAGAACCAATTATGAGAAAATTCCTCCCAGAAAAAGAGGGGAAAAAGATCAAACATTAGGAGGGTTTAGACAACCGTCAGCAAAACAATATGGCAAATTATCTCCAATGGCTAATTGCTTGTTACTTTTCATTAGATTCCCACAATGCATCATGGGGTTATTGTCTTAAACACAGATATCAAAAGTAAGCCATACGCACTAACAAAGAAAAGAAGAAATATCCTACTCATAAGGAAGACAAATCAAAGCATTGTTTTTCTTTATCGATATAGAGGATTATATTATTATTATCTCCCAAGCTCCTACATACGAAAAAGAAGAGCATTTTACAGAATGTCAGACTCTGGTTCGTTATGCTCCTATCTGCCACCTTTGAACATATCACCTTTTTTTACCGACTTATCAAATCTCAGTGATAATTCAGAGATTGGGAAAGGGATCCCAGACAAAAGCTGCTGGGAAACATGAATTTTCCTAGGCAGACAGAGCTAGAAGAAAAGGCAGACCACAAATGTGCCAATTGTCCCCAAAATATGTGACCAATCAAACTTCTGCAGATCTCTAAAATATTTTACATTAATTAATTGTTATATTACTAATAGTCGTAGACCAAAATCAACTTTGATGCTTCCCCCACCCCCCCCCCCCCGGGGTGCCACGCATGTACACAGGAGAGAGCACCAAACTCGGTCCTTATTCTATTTAGTTAATCTAGTTTAAAGAAAAAATAGATTGTACCACCAGTTATCATAAGAAAGTATAAAAAACCAAATGGGGGAGACATATAACCCTTGCCTCCAACCTAACTCTTGCTGCACAAGACAAAGGTTGCCGATTACTTACCTCTAAATCTCATTTTATTAACTCCTAAGTTGACTCATAATCCATATGATACAAGTCAAACATAGCCTGAAAAGTTAGCTAGATTAGATATACAGATAATAGCCTCCCAATGGCTACTTGGACCCATGCTGGGCCTGACTGCCTTAGGCGCCACATGAAGAATGAGCAAAAACAGAATATAGACAGAGAGAGTTACTTCATTAACAATAGGAATGAAATTGGGGTAGTGAAATTTGATGATAAGGTGATCTTAGAAACTGATCATTTTAGGTACCTAGCATCAATCATAAATAAATAAAAAGAAATATAGGATGATGTCGCCCAAAGAATGCAGGGTAGATGATGTGGAGAGGTGCATCCGGAATGTTGTGTGATGGATGTATTCCATTAAAATAAAAGGAAAATTTTATAGAACAGATAAACGACCACCAATGATGTATGAGGCTGAATGTTGGGCATTAAAGAAACAACAGAAAAACAAAATTAGTGCAGCTGAAATGAAGATGTTGAGATGGATGAGTGGTAAACTAGAAAAGATAAAATAAGGAATGAACAAATTAGGGATAATTTTGAAGTATCTCTGATAAAAAAAAGTTTAGAGACTGATGAAGACATCACAGTGATTGATCCAGCCTTTCGAGTGTACCAGCGGAGGAGGCATAGATTCCAGCCTCCCCCCCCCCCTTCAATGGTTCGACGACAAGTTTCTAAACTACCACTTAGCCAGGAGCAGCAGCAGCATTTTGATTTTATTTTATTTTTACAGTATTTATTTTCTGTTTATTTCCTATTTCTAGAAATTGTTAGTTTCTATTTCTGTTTTTGTCTTTTGAAATTTGAATTATGTTTTTTTTTTTTTTTTACAGTGTATAACCCAGGACCCCGGCGCATTTTGATTTATTTATTACGTTTATTCTGTTATCCCCAATTGTTATTTCATCGTTTTCTTTTGAAATTTGTTATTGTGTATAACCGGCTTTTCCCCCACTACCATTGGTTTTATTTTCTGTAATTACAAAGTTGCAACTGCCCAAAAGCAGTTCCACCAACTTCCCTACCCCCATGGTTTCACTGTGTAAGCCTTTAAGGCCACTTTTTTTTTTCTGAAAAATGTTATGCAAGATGAATGAAATGAATGATCAAGAGACCTCTCTCTCTCTCTCTCTCTCTCTCTCTCTCTCTCTCTCTCTCTCTCTCATCCCCTCCACCCCCTAGTCCACAAAACTGTTTCATTTCGTCCCTTTTTTTTCTGTTCCTGAGTATGAAATATAATTCTCACTGTTAAAACTACTATTCGGTACCGTACAATGCTTAAGTTTCTGTTGCTGCGATTTCAATATTAATTAGACAGCGATCATTTTTTTCTGTTAGTAAATTCTGTTATTGATAGACAGTATATTGCAATTTCAAGACGTGTTATTATTTGTTTTAATTTCCTATAATATTATGTTTTTCTCATGCATGTATTGTGCTGTTCTTCTGCTCTTGTTTACAGCCGTTACCTTCTGTTTAGAACCTTGTGTTGGTGCCTATGTTTCAGCATCGATTCTGGTACGTAACCTAGTTCTTTATATTGGAGTGTTGTTGTATTTAAATACAAATGGTTTTCCCAAGTACAGAATTTAGCTATCACTATTTTAAGGGCATTGAAATATTCAGCACAACAACTTGATCAATGCTGCCTTATTATTTCTGATCACTATGTCACCCTATTTAACATTGCTGAATTGGTAAACTATTGCTAGGTATATATTGTTCATTGGTTAGTAAAATTCAGCTCTAAACTCTCTACCTACATGTCATGTGTGCTGCTGTCCCCCTGTACTAACTAGCTCTTAGGTAACTTAATACCTAACTAATTGTAAGTGTAGGAGACATAGACCTTGGGCTGTCCTACGTCAGAGAACGTCTTTTGATGTGGCACTGATATGTACAATGGAGGCCTTTGAATGCTCGAGTAAGAAGCAGGGATATGCTTTAGATTGGAGGAGCTAAAAGAACCATAGTAGGCCTGAAATGACTCTAGGAGAAGTTGTTAGGAAAGACATGAATAGCTTAGGACTAATAATAAGTACGTTTTTTAATAGAGTTGATTGGAGAAAGATCTATGTAGCTGACCCCATTTAGTTGGAAAGGCTGAGTTGAGTTAAGTTGATGTCTTCAAAGTCAGCATACATAAACCTATCTTTGTTAATTGTTATCCATGCATCCATGGGATTGCAATATAATCTGTAGTTCAATACTTTTTGGGACAATTTTATTGTTGCGGATTGAACTGGTCCCAAATAAAAGACAGGATTGAGTGACAAATAGGGAATAGAATGAACTACTTAACTAACACTATTATATGATCCTAAGACCAAAAGAGAGTTATATGTGGGAAAAAAAATTGAGGCATTACCATCTACATGAAAAATATAATCAGAACGAAGCAATGAATCTTACTTGTCCTTTAAGGATTGAAGTTAGCTTCAAATTCTGTCTCAGCAAATGTAACTTGATCTTTTTAACTGTGACAGAATCACGTAGTTCTGCAGCAGTTACCCATGCATTGTATAGACTTTTCTGGTACAAACAAAAATGAAAACAAATGGATGAAACAAAACCAGTCCCATCAATATTTAAAAAATAAAAAAAAGAGGACAACTCCCTACCAGACAAGAAATTGGATAAATTTTCTTAATGCATACGCAGCAAATAACACCAGTACAAAAAATTTAAAAGAGAAGTGAGCAATGAAATAGCATGATCAAAAGATGACACATCATCAGAAAAATATACAACACATGAAGGAATACAGGACACTTCAAACGTCTTTAGATAATCCATCCCACTTAAATAATCATTTTTCTTATCTAATAAATGTGAATATATACAATCCCTTTCCGAAGCTTGAGGTTAACGTAGGTGCTAGTATAGCTTTGGAATTCTTAGACAGACCATGATGCAGTCACTAGGGAGTCCTGGAAGGGCAATGAGTCACCTACGATTCATCCATTTGGAGATACAGTAGAGAGAAAGGCACTCAATATGTTAAATGTAAAATATATAATCTAATCTGCATTTTGTTAGAAGCCTAGAACAGTGCCTATAAAATAAGTTTCAACCAAAGTACTTTTTGGCAGGGTTCAGGAAATAATCCCCATTAAATTCTGCATCTTTACAGTATAAAATATGCATCCAGTATTGCAAAGGGACATAGGGACAGTGTTCAGAACAGCATTTAAGACATCTGTTACAAAGATTAGAACTAGCAAACAGTAAAACTGAGAGGAAAAATAAGGAGAAGAAAAGGGTAGAGCAGCAGAATGCAGCCCCCAGTTACTCTTATTTATAATTGTAGGAAACTTAAAGAGATAGGAATAGGACTGCTACAGGTCAGCAGTCCTAGTTACACTTAAACATGAATGAAAACTCCTAGTTACACATGTGCAAAGAAAAGGAAACTAAAGTTACTAAATACTAAATCAACTAGTCAAGGGCCCACACGATTTTGACTATTGATAACCTGCTTTGACTAAGTCAAAACTTATCTAATTAATTATGTTAACAACTATCGACAACCTAGTTATGAGTATTCAATCAATTACGCTAACAACATCCATACACCAAACATGAAATCTCCAAACCTCCCACTTCTTTAAAGAATAGGGACAGCTGCGAATTGGGTAGGGGCACCTGAAATATTCCAAAATTTCTTTTTCTTATGATATTTTTTTAAAAATATTAACGACATCACTGGCCCTTAGGCTTAAACGTTTGGGAAGCCTTCAAGCCTCTCGGAGCATTCGGAACGATAGCCTAAGCTGTTTCTGTGATAGTTGACTTTTTTTTTCATAGACATTTATTTTACAGGAAAAGGATCTTAAACATAAGAACCAGAAGAACGAAATTAAGGGAAAATGTCTAGACAATGATTTCATCCAAAACATGATTTAGTTCAATATCCCTTCAATAAAACCATAGAACTACATTTTCTTTTTCCTATTTTAGAGACCCCAACAATATAAATTTGAAAAGGGAGCTTTTGACCATGTAAAAGCCAACAGTCTGGGACTACAGAGAATGTACATGGGTCTGCCACCAAAAGAACCCACCAAGTGTCTCATATTTAGGTGATCTAGATTGATAGATGGTCTGTCCTGGTTTTAAAAAATTGCATATTAAAAACTTAACATGATCAGGTGATTTTCAGCCATCTGCTCAAACGTTCCTTTTCAGCTTTTTGAAGCTCCACCAAATCTTTCTTGTACCAGTCCAACAAATACAGAAAAGGTCCCTGAGAAATGAGAAATCAACTCTACATTGTCAACAAAATGGAGTTTTCGACTCCAGTTAATACTTTGCACGAGCACAAATTCCACTTTTCATAGTCCCAGAAAATCTTTCAAAACAGAAGGAGATTCATATTCCACTTTATTGGTTTTGTACGAAGGGTTGTGCAGTTGGGTTCATTTGATCAGATTCCTGTTTGATCTAGTTGGACACTTACCTAGAACCCTCTAAGAGTTGGTCTAGATATTATGTTACTCTATTCAAAATTTCAAAAAAAAAAAAAAAAGTAGTGGGTATTGATAGTGATATTAAGGGAGCCATGAAAAGTTGCAACTTACAACTTACAAGCACCCTAGACCTGTAGAATAGTTTGAAGCCCAACAAATGATACTGCATTCTGACAACTCAACAAAAGAAGGCCCTGTTGCTCCGTACATTTTCACCCCAATCCCGACACTATAAGCCATATTTAATGTATTTTCTAGTTAAAACTTAAAAAGAAGCTAGTTTAGCCAACATCAGATAGTTATTCAAGCAAATCTAACACCAAATCCAAAACTGATGGAACAAAAAAAAGAGTAAGTGACAGGTCAGGTTGAGCTTTTTGTTGAAGACTACATAATGAAGAAACAATGTGGAAAAAAGCAAAGGAGAGGCAAAATAAAGACGATGTTAATTTAGTGCATGTTTGGGAAGTCTTCAGAGTCTTCTGCTTCTGGGAACCCAGAAGCCCAACTTCTGGATAGCAAAAAGACAGAGGGTGCCAGTTTAGAAAATGGAATACTGTCGGCCTCCCACCTGATAAGCCCCTATAAGCCTGCAACCTCTCTCTCTCTCTCTCTCTCTCTCTCTCTCTCTCCAAGCAAGAAGCTTCTGGAGCTGGGGTGGTAATTATTCCAACGTGAGGATTCCTACTGGTCGCACCCTTTTGCAACCAGAAGCTAGCTTCTAGGTATCCCGAAAAGACTTCCCACACATGCACTTAATGGGGATATCTAATGGTATCTGATTTCACTTGTTCTAAGGAGTGTAGCAATGTCACATGGATCTGAGCACAGGCCATGGGTTTAGGTATGTTTTTAGCAGTTGGATCCAGCAAAATAATCAAACCCTGGAATATGGGAACTAGGTTAAAGTGGATCTGCCAACTTTGTACGTTACAAAAATAAGTCAAACATAATAATCATATACAACTTCCAAGTAAGCAAGAAACTTAATAATTTCTAATACACTATTAATATCCAACAAAAAGAATGTATATCAAAAGACTTATGTCAGACAAATGTCCAAATAATGGCACATAGCCAATTCTAAGTATGTAATATTTTATGGGCCCAGATATGGAGGATCCAACACATATCCCACACCCATCCCCATGCTGTGTTGTGACTATGGTGGTTGTGACCGACATAGCTGCTCTAGGTAAAATGAAGGATCCACATAACATAACTACATAAGAATGTATCAGTAGGGGGTAATCAGATATGGTCCTAATACTCATTCCAATTCTAAAGGCTGTAGTTACAGTGGTCATTCTAAATAATTTTAATTAAACAATTTCAAATTTCAAAATAAAATCTCATCCATTGATTTTATAACTTGATTAAGAATCCATTAAGACCATTTTACATAATTATTGTCAGCTAGGATGATATCCCTTTTAACTGAGGTAAAGATACTGATGTCTCACTGCATTTAGTGCCAAACTAACTGCCCCCTTCTGGCTTTCCTCCCCAAAAAACTTTACTTGCACATTCAAGAACTTGCCTGGATAGGCCTATATTTGCATGGCAGAAAACATTCAGGCAACATTATTCCACAAGCTCATACAAAAATAGAAAACTAACAAATCCCAATCCCAAACTGTAGATCACACGATATATGAGTCTCCTGGAGCACAGGTACAGTTAAGCAAAGCTACTATAAACATCAATTAGTATCACATTCCAAAACAAAGCAGTTCATAACTTGTTTTTGGGATGGTTAGAAGTGTATAAACTATAAAACTTACGGACAGCAAATATGAGCTAATTAACCACTTTCCATTTGTCCAATAGAACATAATAAAGGGAAGTATGGTGTCAGGAAGCCCTACATCTTTAACATCCCCATTCGCTCCTAGCGAACTATTGAGTGCCACACTACAAAGTTTGGACCATTTCTAGCTGCTGTTCATTTCTACATGAAGCAACAAGTGTAGTGATTACTTTCACTCTGCAAAGTGTTAGTAAGATGGTCCTTCATGACCTCATGTTCGCAACTGAGATTCATTTATTTCACTAATTCACTCCAGACCAGTTCAAAAATATAGTGTAATCAATTTTGATTACATCAGGATACTCAATTCAGAGAAAGCACAGTGGGAATACCTACAATACAATTGGACTTGATTGTACCATGAGCATGAACATCTGGTAGAAAAAGAACTCACATCGCAAGAACTACCATGCATCAATTCAAGCAAAGATCAACCACATATCATTTCCCCTTCAAAAAAAAAACACATTCTTGCACAAAGCTAAGAGCTAAATTGTAGAGGAAAACATGAGATCTAAATCCACGAAGTCATACCTCTGCTGTCAGTCTTTGCAACATCATAGAAGCATCTGCTCTCGCATTTACAAAACGCCACTGCAAGTGCCGGTTATAGAGTAACCTCAACAGGTGCGCATCAACAATTCGGTTTTCCCCCATTTTACCTCTCCGGACGTCAGCAGCAAAACTTAGAATGGAAGGCATGTTGCCTGAATTGGTCAAGGAGCTTGTCGCCACTGCACTCCTCGTCCGAGATGGACTGGGAATACCCCTTGAGGGAGAAGAAGTCGAAGATGTCATAAGCTTACTTGGGGATGCAGGCCGGACGGGACCTCGGAGAGGTGATGACGATGCCCTGCCACTCCCAGTTGAAACTCTTCGTGGAGACGATATGGGACTCTCAGTTAATGACTTCTTGGATGGAATGAGCTTCTGTGCGCGAGTAACTGCTGTCCTTGAAGCAGTGGTCATGGACAATGGTGAACCGGGGTCTTGCAGACGCCGCAACCGGCTGTTCGTCTCCTGCCAAAACCTTGCGGGTACACTGATGCCTCGAAGCCCGCTTCGTCCGCTAGAAACCCCGCTGCATTCCTGTACACCCGAAGTGCTGCCCGAGGAGACACTCTCCGTGTCCGACGCAGTGAGATCGGAAGGCACCGCACAGCCATTCGAATAATCGACATCCAGCGCACGCTGAACCGACTTTACCAAGTCCGCATTGCTTGAATCCTTATGTAATCTTCCATCAAACGATGCTCTCCGACCCTCCTCAATCATCGACTGTTGCAGCGCCCGTACCACCGGCCCAGATCCAATCAGTTTCTTCTTCTCTCCGGTACAATCCAGACTTCTATTCAGAGTATTCATTTGTCGGGTTCTTGCTGGCCAGCGGTGCTGATCGGCAGGCTTGGAATTCTCCGTCTGATCTCTACCTCCGCCAGCATCGACCTTGCCTCTCAATGGCGTGGTGGTCTTCCTCCGCTCCGGGGTACCCTTCCTCGCATTGCTCAAATTCGGCGAGGGAACCGCCTTAGTCTTACTAATCGGAAGCGAGAACGACTCCCCTTGAAAAGAAACCGACAAGCTCCGCGTCGAAGTGAAGAGAATCTTGGAAGCCACCGATACTTCAGCAGCATTGCCTGTTCTCGACTCGGGCAACGGCGTGGTCGGGCGAGGGGTCGCAGGTCTCCTCCGCTCCACCGACTGTGACCGTTTGATCATAGAATGAGCCGTCGCCGGTAATAGGGTGTTAGCAGAGGTCGAAGAGGCCGGTCTCGAAATGAGAGGAGATGGGAATCGCCTAGAGGAAGAGGAAGCTGTTGGAGTTGAGGTCGAAGTCGAAGGGGACAAGTACCTGGAAGTGATTTCCTTCGACTTGGGCCTCCGGGGACCAACAACACCATTGTCTCTCTCCGAAGGTAACAACGGGGGCCTTGCTGGGTTCCGATTCCTCTCTTGCTGTTGTGAAGACGTTTTGGGGTTAGCAGTAGAAGCAGTGGAAGAAATGGCAGCCACCATTATCAGACGGAACTAAGAAGCTCCTCAGTCCTCACATCTCCTCTCCCATGAACCAAATCCTACTCCACTTCCTCTCTTCCCCCATCCATCACCTCCAAAAACCCCAAAAAACCTGCAAGAATGACAACTAAGAAAACCTCAAAAAGCAGTTTCGGAGAACTCAACATTTGTTAGTAGAAAATAAGAGATTTCTCTGTGTTTGGTTCTTGCTGCACTTTAAAGCTAATACAAAATTACAAATAACAAAGGGTAGAGGAAAGTAGTAAACACTGACTGAGATTTGATTGAGATGTCTCCGTCTCCGTGAGAGTGATATTAGACTGACAGAGAAAGAGAAAGATACTGATATTAGAAAGAGACAGCAGAGGTGACGCTTCCGGCGAGGATCCCCAACGGGAAGAAAGTTGAATGAGAATCGTTTAAGGGAAGATCACAAGTGTCGTACAGGCTCCCAACTGCGTTTTCATGGTTTCGAAATTCCTAGTATAATATTCGTTTTTTACGAGTAATGCATAAATAAGGATAGATTTTCGTAAAAAATATTCCAATCCAAGGGTTAGATTTTGTTGGTGTCCATGATCTACTCCATCAGAGCTGACCTATTTACTAGTTTCGAAACTGATTAGAGTATTCGGTCTTGTGTATCTTTGAAGAGACGTTACGTTACTTGAAATTGAATTAGCTTAAACTTTTAAATGATATTTTATCTTTAGGCTTAAGTAGGGGGGAAATGAAAAGACAAGAACACCCTTGGGCTTTCACTTCCGTTTGCAACTGTTGGACTAATCTTAAAACTCAGACTCAACTCGAATGCCAAATTTTACAACCAAATGAGTTAAACCTTAATAATCTCAATTTACATGTTTAAAATTGCAAGTATTAAACTTAGACTTAAGCTCATAGATGTCGCTAATGACGGTGAATGTAGAATTATTTGATATTCTTTACTGGCAATGGTTTTGTACATACTATGCACGTATATACCCGTGATTTCTATCATCCAATTGAAAAGGGAGAAATATTTAATATCAAATTTATTTCTTATGTTAGATGGAGAGCTAGATGCATAGGGGATTTAATTAAAATTATCATTGGTTTTTTAAATAAATAAAATTAAGAATCAATAATGACATAAAAAATATATATATATAAGAAAGAAGAAATGGACATACCACGCATGCAAAAAAGGGAACGTTTCTTTTGAGTTGTGAATGTGATAGTCCATTACTAAAAAAACAATGGGTAGTTGAGGGTTCACGGTTGAAAATGCTCAAAAAATTTTAAATTATTTATCATTTTGATTATCTATTACAAATTTAAAATACTACCCATACTATGTATAATTATCCAATCATTATACAAATGACATATAATAAATACTATAAGTACACACGATGTTTTATTTGACTAATGACTTCGAGTAAAGTTGTAGCCCACCTTTGTCATTGAACTCACCGTTTTTAATTATTTGTTAAGCTAGTGAATCTTTGTTTAACAAGTAGATCACTATTAAATTTGGCATTCTTTTTCAATAGTGTTCTTAAGTTCAATGTTATCTCATTGGCTTATACATTTTCTCTAAACATAAACATATAAAATGAGCATCAAATCAGGCTTGATGTAGGGGAAATAATGTAATTTTATTGATGTGATGAAAAGGTTTAACAATGACTAAGCCCATTACCTACCCACATTCTAGACAATTAGCTTTCCCTTAGAAGACACCAACATGAACTAAGACAACAAAATTATGGGTATAAAATTTCCCGTTAGCAACCCAAAAAATAGTGGGATGGAGGGGATAATTTTGTTTTGAGGGCCAAGATTGTCCGATAAAATCCACATGAAAATGATCAGAAAAATGGGACAAAATAGCTATTTACAACACAAGGAGTCCACTGACACTAACTAGGTATTAATTGGACGAATGAGAGGTTTGAAATGACTATTTACAATATAAGGAGTCCTATGATACTGGTCCAAGTGTCAATATAATGGATCAATAATGTCATATTATTCATATGATTTTGCTGAAATCTTACTCCCAAGTTTTTCTTTGATTGCATACAAATCACAATAACGAATGCCTCAAGCAAGTTACCAAGAAATGGTCCATATTATGTGACACATTTTTATGGACAAAAGCATGTTAGGCAAAAAATGGTCCATAGTATGTGCCACATCTTCATGGACCACCTATTGAGGTTATTTTCTTATTAAATACTCAATAGCTAAAGTATTTGTTTCTCTAATCCTCCATTTTCTCCCTCTCATTGTTATGAAAAACACTTAAAGATGGTGATAGCTCTAGGATAAGGGTGTCAAATCTGGGCTCAGCCCAATATAATTTGAACTCAGCCTAGATCGAGCCCTTAATGGATAGGTTTCGGTCTGGACTTGTAAAGTTTGACACCATTTCAGTCCGGACTGAAATCGGACAGGACCGGCCTGTTAAGAATCCCAAGTTAACTCGGACCAATAATACCCAACTCAAACACTGATAAAGCATGTTAAGGAGCCCAAGCAAATCAGAACCGATTATTTTTGCTACTCAAATAATAACCAATTGACCAATGATTTAACGATTTTAACTAGATAAATGAAAATATGCAATCCATTATCCATGCTTAGATGCCCAATATATCAATCAAAACTCAACCGCTTACAATTGTATCAAATATGAACAAAAAGCGTTACAAAAAAATTATTGTCATGTGAAAATAGCTATACGCGAAGGTAGCCCGATAAACCTAGCCCGAGTCAGCCCAAAACCAGCCCGATAAACCCAGCCTCATAACAATCCGACACTTGATTGACCCGTTAATTATTGTGTCCAGTGAGTGCAGCCCACCACAGTTGGGACAATTAATGGACAGGTTTTAGTCTGAGCTTGTAAAGTCTGACACCATTTCAGCTCGGACCGAAACCAGATTGCACCGGCCCATTGACACCCTTACTCTAGGAAATCTCAAAAAGGCTGATGAATAATTCAATCTACATTTTTTTGGATAATTGGGTTAGGTTTTTTTCTTACTAGATGGTCAACAGTTGAAGTTTTAGGCTGCATTTTGATATGCATTATTGATAAATATTATTAGAACCTTATTAGAAATACATTCTCATAATATAAAATGCATCCATGCTACATAGAATGAGAATGGATTGAAGAGGAAGGCACTTATGTTATGGGTTCACAATGCATATTAGGAAAAAGAACACGTTCAATGAATGGACTGCGTGTATTCCATTATCATAGAACAAGAATGCATTCCCAAAACAGTCTTAGTTTCTCCAATCCTTTAAATTCTCCATGGTTCAATAGTTAGGAATCAGCTCAGCACTAGATTCGGTCACCCTAGATTCTGATTTGATTATCATCTGAATTGGCACTAATTGGTTTGAATCACCTAAAATGGGCATGATTCAACTAAAATAAACTATAATAATTGCTGGATCAGATCACCTAACTTCAGGTTAATGTTTTCCATGATCTACTACCAAACATGACCTGGAGAGAGAGAGAGAGAGAGAGAGAGAGAGAGAGAGAGAGAGTCTGATGAGTTTAGAAACCTGGACTTTGCTGGAGTTGAATCTGCTATCTCCAATTTCCTTGCTTAATCTCCACCACCTGTAGTTATTGAAACCTCCACCTTATGTTATGTAGCTGTGGAGTTTGGTTTCTACTAAGAGATGGGAGTTAGTTACTGCAACGGAAATCTAATCTTCAGCTGTCATCTGTGTCTACCAGAATTGATTTACAGGGATAGATAATAAGACAGAGGAGATGTACCAGTTAAAAATCTATCACACATAATCAGTAAAAGTAAATAAAATATCATTTCAAGTACAGTAATTACCTGAAGAAAGACATGAACGAAATGAGATAATAGTGTTTTTTCAGAAACAGGGGATTTAGGAATGCAAGAAGCGTAAGCCACAAAGAGAAGGAAACCCAGTTCACGCACTTCAACTCTCCCTTTTTTTATAACTTGCATTCTGCAAGCTAAGCTAGAACAGAAAGCCGTCCTTTCATCTCATTCTATCTCTTCCTTGCTTTTAATGGGGTTTTGCTCCTATCTTGGATATAAATGCATCTACCTTTATCACTTTTTTGGGTTTCAGGTCTACGTTAATGAACCTCTAAATAAAGGGTCTTTCTATAAAACATCAGCCGGGTGGATTCATTTGATAGGATATCATTGTGTTATGAAGGAGCCTATTGAGAAAGCCAACGTGTCAAATGAGGTAGTTGTCAAATGAGGTAGTTGTCAAATGAGGTAGTTGATGAGGTGGCAACACAAGAGGAGATCATCCACCCAGGAGGGGCACCCGACCCAAACAGAGACCCACTACCCTTAGGAATCGAATCCTCTCCTCCACGACTCCCCGGCTCCCACCCCATCCAACCATTGGAGGGGGTTGGAGTTTGAGCCGGCTCATCCTTCCAACGGTTGGATGGAGTGGGAGCTGAAAAGCGTGGAGGAGAGGATTTGGACGCCTACCCTTAAGGATTACATTTGATGTGCATATCAGAGTGGAGTATACATGCAAGGATCATATGGGGTTGTTATAACTGAATGGTGTTATAGGGATTAATGAATATGATGTACTGAGATATAAAATGATACTGAACATAATGAAAAAGGACGGAAAACAATTATCTCGATTCTTCTTCTCTTATCAACGAGGACGCTACCCTCGAAGTATCTTAGAAAACTCTATCACATTGCGTCATCACAAAAACCACAATCTGTAAAGGATATTTTGGCTTTTGAGTCAGGATGAGTGGTAGTACAAAACCAAATAAAACCGAACCATATGTAATTGGTTTTTTTATTTTGTTTTTTAAGTATAACAATCGGTTCGGTTTTGATTTTTACCAATAAAACAAATAAATCTTAATATCTCTTTCTCTCGTGCTTTCTCGTGTCTCATTGTCGCTTTGTTTCTGTCAAATTTGATGGACTTCCACACTCTTTCATCTAGACTTTTCAGATTTCCTAACATTGCTTCATTTTTGTGTGTGTGGGTGGATAGATGGACGAGGAATGTTGCTATAGAATAGGGAAACTGATTTGGACCAATAACTAATCGATTTTGGTTTGGAAAATAGAAATCAATTATTAATCAGTTCATTTTCTGCTTATGTTTATTACATTTCAAATTGAATTGACAAACGAAAATCAAACCGTTTAGGGTCTACATTAATGAACTTTTATTCAAAGGGCACATTGACATTAATTCACTTTCAGTGAATGTTATTGTGTCGTCATGAAAACCTCAATATACAGAATGTATTTTGGTATTTAAAGCAAGAAGAGTTTAGAGTTTTTACACGATCCAATGAATCGATTGCATTACACTTGTAAATAAAAATGTATCCCTTATTTAATAATCATGAAGATATTGGCTGGTCCATTCTCATTTCTCACTTTCCATAGTCGGTGGCTAGAGGCCATTGATTTTGGATGGTACTCCATTTATGGGTGGTTGGACCAGTGGAGTTAAATTTCGCTGCCAGTTTTGGTAGCATTGCATTTACAATCTCTCTGGTGGGACATGAAATGTCCTCGTTAAATGTGAAGATTTTGATCGTGTATCAATTAATATGGCTTTATCGTTCATCAAAAAAAAAAGGAAAAAAGTCTAATGTTTTCTTTGATATAATTTATATTTATATTTATAAGTTATTTATAATAAATTATTTATGAAAATAAATTTTAAATCATAAATAATAACCATATGATGCCATTAGACATAAATAAATAATAATAGATTATCACAATAATAATAAACATCTTTTAATCTATTTTTTAGACTATATTAGTTTATTTTAAATATAAATAAGCACTATATATCATAACAAACAACTTATATATCATAATGTATTATATAATTAATTATATAATACATATCAAAGATAACCTAAACAACCGAGTCACCATTACATGACTGTCTGTTGGTGTGATGTATAAACAAATGAAAACCACGGATCAATATCTCTAGCCCACCTGAGCTTAAAGTTTCATAGGAAGATATTGATTAATAACATACAATTAATGGACAACCTACCTCAAAGTACAATTAGAGGTTAGTTAAAGCCAATGACTCGAGGGTCAAATTTATTGATATTTACTACAATGACTATATCAGGGCATGGTTTTAGTAATTTGTATTGGATTGGCCGGTTTGTCTCAGTTTAGAGTTTTCAATCATGGTTGATATCGATTCTTCCTTATTTTTTAATCATTATCAATCACAAGATGTTAGAACGCCATTGGAGTTGTATCCGCCCCGCATTGGTATTGGATTGGTTTCAACAACATTGATGTTATATGTTGAGCTTGATATTATCTTAGGCCAATAATTGCTATTTACTTTGCCATTGTTTTTTGTTAAAGGTAGTTGTACTGACAGTCTTATACTTTTGGAATTTAGGGTTTCCCTTCGTTTAGGATGTAATATCGTAAGAAGAATTATTGAGCGTTTTAACTTCTTCATTGTAATAGTGAAATCGATGATTGATTGTTTTGTTGTGGATGTACGGTGTACCCCATATATATTGTACGTGTAGGTGAATCACGTAAAATCGTTATGCTATGATCTCTTTCGGTTTTTTTTTTCTTTTCTTATTGCTATTGTTCTTCTGCTATGTTGTTAATTCTTAACATTAAAAAATACATATATTAATGTCCATCGTCGTGTTTATGGAGTTGTAGGTCAATTCAAGGTGTAACTTAATTAGGAAGATGGTTGGGAGTTTATGAAAGTCTTGTGACTTAAGAGATACTTCATGCCATATTTGCTCTTAAAGTAACACACCCACTAAGTAATGTTTGTTTAACTAACTGTTGTTGCCCACATTGAAAGTGATTAGCAACTTGAGAGAATGATTTATATATGGAACAGAATGATGTCGTTAATCAAGCCAATAATGTGAAGACACTTGGTAGATTGAATTGATGGTTCTAAAATTCTTCCATGACAACAGATAGGATTGCTTATCCGATGCTTAGAGAATAAATCTATATGAATTGTGATAATGGATTGAGCCTTTAGAAGTAAGAAATCTCTTAATGGGTTGCTAATAAAGCATTGGATGGGTGGTTGGTTCAATCCTAAATCTCTGATCAGCATGGGTAGGGAGGAAAGACAAACTTGGAGGTGCTGCTGTAGAACGTATTTCATAAGAAACATTTTTTTTTTCTCGAGGGGATGAATATAAAATATACTGAATAACAAAAAATTGATTTACAAGTTGGATAGGTGGACCCAAGCATTTATAATAATCTATTACAAGTAGTATTCGTCTGTTTGGGTACAGTTTCTTGGAATCTTGGCTGGATCCATGAATTTTGAAGATGATAGATTCCCAAATTTGGCTGGCTCTTCTTGATTTTGAGGCTCATATTCAAAGAAAGCCGGTTAGATGATGAGGTTGCAGGCAGTTTTTCCTTTGACTGTTATGCTCTCCAGTTCCATCTTCATTCTCATGGGGCGAATCTGCCTACAAGTAGTCCAATATCTATGCAGGATGCCTTCACCCAAATCTGGGAGTTGAATGTGCGTTAGAAAAATAGGGGCTGAATGTCTTCATTGACTGCCCAACAAATGGAACAGTTGATTTGGAGAGGGATATGACATTGATGGAGCTAGGCTCGCATTGGAAGGGATCTACTGATAACTCTCCAACAGATGAAGCTATGACAAGGGAGGAAATCTTCAAACCAAATGACACTTAAGTCAAGGGATCTTCAAAGCTGATTTTACTAGATCCGATGCCGGGAAAAAAGAGAACATTTCCCTCTTTATCTATTAGGTTAGGGTGTCAAAAATGGGCCCGATCCGATAGCATGGATCGAGCCGGCCTAATATAATCCGAACCCAGCCCAGACTGAACCTTAATGGATAGGTTTCGGTCTCGGCTTGTAAAGCCCGACACCGTTTCAGCCCAAATCGAAATCAGACCGAACCGGCCCGTTAAGAAGCCCGAATTAGCCCGAACCAATAATACCTAACCCGAACACCGGTAAGGTCCATCCGGGCCCAGTTTCTTAATTTTAATGGTTTTAAATTTTTATGGATTATATTACACTGTTATAGTTCACTTCTTGATTCAAAATATTATATGAATCTATAATTGAAAAGAGTGTTAATTGTTACAATTTACTGAATTACATACATATAGAATGAATGATACTAATTTTATAGATAAAAATAACAAAATAGGCTATATATCTTACATATAAAATAGGTCCGATAAGCTTGATAAGTCTTGTCCGGACCGAACTAGCCCGAAATCACTTCAATAAGCCCAGCCCGATAACAAATCGATACCGGACCAGCCCGTTAGTTATTGTGTCCAGCGTAGCCCAACTCAGCCCGAACTCTTAATGGACATGTTTTGGGATGAGCTTATAAAACCCGACACTGGTCCAGTCCGAATCGAAACCGGCCCAGACCGGCCCGTTGACACCCTTACTATTAGGGAAGAGGTTCCCTAGCTCGTAGACCACATAAATTCTAGGATGTCAGGGGTGGGCAAATATGGGAATTTGTATAAGGGAGTGGGCATTTATGCACTTTTGAAGGTGGATAATGGATTGGTCGACAAAAACAATTTTTGTCTATTTATTAATGCCGAGCAATTTTGAAGTGGTGAAATTATTCAATTCTTAAGCGTGAACTATTTATTAGTAGTTAATTTCCTTATGCTCTCTTTGGTTTGTATTATATAATGTATTATGAGTTATTTATGACAAATCAATTATGATAATAGATTATGAGTAATAAATAATGACCATTTGGTACCACTAAACATAATACATTATATAATGAGAAATATAAACAATCACCTAATATATTATTCTAATAATGATAAACAGCTACTCACCTATTTGTAGATAATGAATTATATTGATTTATTTTAATTATAAATAGACATTATAAATCATACCAAACAATCATAAATTTTATAATATATTATATAATACATTATATAATACAAAGCAAAGAGAGTCTAACTATTTGCACGACAAAAGGGAGGGGGGGGGGTGGGCATGGTTAAACTAATTAGTATCGGGTCGCCTGATATGTATTGGAATTGGACCTTGTCGATCCCCTATCTAGTCTTATTTTGATATTATTTTAGTGCATATTGGCCACATGTAAGTTTTTCATTGTATCTGTAGTTCTGTACGTACACTATGGATCACATAGTTTTAGACAAAACTAATACTGTGTCTGATACCTGGATTTACAACTTAGATAGTAATGTTCAGTGAACATAAACATAGCCATATAGAACACGTGATTTTGGGATAATTTGTACAAATGTCAACCCGTCTCATACAATTGTAGATGGAAGGGATAACATAAAGGAATAAGGTTCCCACAATGTTAGCTTGAAAATGAATCCCATGTGGGAGAAATAATAATTGTTATATGAGATGGGAATATGTCGGCCATTCGATCAATTGCTAGCACATCACCACAATAGAAAACGCTACACCCTGATGGCGTGTCTTCTATTCCCCACACCCCCACTTGCACCCACCTTCAATCACAACGAAACGAGAAGCAATGGCTATAATTGAGTTCGGATCACCTAAATGTATATGTACTCCCCGTGGGATTCCATCACTGTTGATATGGTGTGGGACCCACCTCTAGAGTGTCGAATATGGATGGTGATGAAATCCCATAAAGAATACAAGAACATGCAGATGAACTATTCTCCTATAATTTTCACTTTGGTCGAAATCTTAATCCGACAATCATCGATTCCTTTGTAGATTTCTCCCAACTCTCCTTGGACCATCATGAATCAAATAATGAATTTATTTTATGCATGTTCCAAGAGATGCCAATTTTATATCTAACCCTTTGGCTAGGACATTGTCAATAGCCTCGATGACTATAGCCGAAAATAATTCATCTGTATGTACTTGTATCTTCTTTGGATTTCTATCACTGTCCATATCTAGTGGGCCCCAACTTCAGAGGTGGATCCTACACCACATCAATGGTGATGTGATCCTTGTGATGATACAAGTACATGTAGGTGATTTAAAAGACTTTCAATCTATGGATGCAGGCATAATGTGCTATCTTTTCGATGAGTATGAGGATTACGAGTGTTTCCACTATTCATGTGTATGTCCATATATGTGTCAAATACTCTAGCCCAGGGTTTTAATTTTTGTAAAGGGTACTGGTCACTTTGAAAATCGGTACGTGATCAATATGAAACAAATAACACAGTGACACGTAAGCGATACTAAATTATTAAATATTAAATAATGAAAATATCGAGTAAAGTATCCACTGCAAATATTGGATACCTAAAAGGCTAAAACCATTCATTGTTGTGAACTCTCCCAACTTAAAGCACAAATAGATGGTTAGACTTCCAGACGAGTGACACTAGTAACTATCATTTTTAATCAAATGTTGAAGATTTCTCATTTAAATAATCCTAACTGATTATGCAAAATCCCTTTTCTTTATTTGCATTTTTTAATTTCACTTATTTTCCATGGAACCAAACAAGGCCTGATGTCTCACACTGCAGCTTTGGGCGTTCCGACGAACACGAGTAGCAGGTAACTGTTCGGCACCTGCTAACACAGAGATCCGTTATAACACTTTACGCCTAGAAAGATCGTCGGCGGCCAACGGGCAACAGAAAGTTCGCCTGCAAATCAGATGCGCGGGTCCAAAGTGAAAAAATTAAGCTCGCTTTTCGGTTCCGCAATTAACAAGGCATCCAAGAAGTCCAGCGTCAGATCAGGAGCAGATGATACAACCCTAAAACAAATCGTTTTCGCGCTCGATTCCTCTGCTGCAAACACTTCTAGTTCCGAAAATGTGGACAAAACTTCGAAAAGATTGCTTAAGGTTTCACACAAAGCAGCATGTCGCTCGAACAAATCAGTTTCGAGTACATCAAGCCAATTGGCGCTGGAAACTCTGTCAGCGGAGTCGCAGTCGATTAATTCCGGTGATTATTTGTCATTGTTTTCGTCGATTTCTTTCTTGTTTGTCAGTTGAGAAGTATTTAAGTGATAAAAATGTCATTTTTATTTTTTCTCACTCTTCTTGTAGTGGCGTTGAAGAAAAAGCTAACGGGGGAGATATCTTCTTTGTTATGTGGTACGTTTGCCTTATGTATTTCATAGTTTTGTCAACGATATCAATACATATTTTTTTTCGTTTGCTTCATTCGGTTATATCGTTGGATATTTCCTGCATATTTCTCTTATAATTGTTGTCTAAATTCTGTACTTACATGCATAGTTAAGCCCCTGTTTGTGTTTATCCAAAATGTATACACTTTCATTCTTAGGAAGTACGGTCCCACATCCACCCAGTTCCTCAGCTCTTTCATTCGTAGGAAGTACAGTTCCAGAGTCATCCAACTCCTCGGCTCTCTCGGCGCCTGATGACGGAGAATCAATGGAGAAAGTGTTAGATATTCCATGGCTTTCAAATATATCTCACGCCAGTGTGTCAGAACACCGTAAGGAAATTTCACGTCATAAGAAACAGAAGTGGGTTTTCAAGAACAGCCAGACTCATCGATTTGGGCGGTTAGTGAAAATGTGTGCCCAAAAACTGGGCACTGAAGCCACACTCGAGGTATTTGGCAGACTGGGCCGAGAAACTGGTGTCAAAGAATATAAAGCATTGATGGAACATTGTATTCAGCAGGCCAGGGACAGTGAAGATGAAGAAGTTTCATTGCATGAGATTCACAAGGCTTTTCAACTCTTCCGAACAATGAGAGAACAGGGTTTCCAAATAGAAGAAGATATCTTTGCTTCATTTTTTATGTATTTGATTGACATGGAAATGGTGGAAGAATTCCAATTTTTCAATAAAATTATACAAGATGAGAACCCTGGCTCAGTTTCAAGATTGGGTTACTATGAAATGTTGCTTTGGATTAGGGTTGGCGATGAGGGTAAAGTTCAGGAGCTATGCAATTATATTGGACTTGATAACGAAGGAGACAGATACAGCTTAGCAGGTATGAGATTGGTACCACAGAAGCACTTATTTCCTTAGTTTATAGTGCAGGAATCATATGGCATCATTTCTTTTCCTTCTTTTGTGTTCATTACACTCAAAAGTGATTCATTTACAGCTGAATGCAGCCCCAGTGTTGCCCTATGTAAACTTGGAAGAATAGATTGGTAAATATTGTACCTCTGAGAGAAAATGAATCATTAATCTTATGAACTTATATACCTATAGGCATTTTCCCATTTTGTAAAAATTACCCTGATTTCATTATGTTTGAATTCTGTACCTTTTCATCTATTATGTGATTGAATGCTGCACTGTGATCTGAATGCCATTTTTTTTTCTTTCTTTCTTGAGATTTATTGTTCGAAACTTAGCAGATGCCATTATTATCTCAAGATTTTAAATATGTGGTGCTTGTGCTTGCATTTGAAAACATGTGCCTGAACTTATGTATTACAACCTTTTATAGGGGCTTTCTATTTTATGGCTTGATGCACTTATTCTTTTTCACTCTGTAACAGTATCTCAGCCATTCGTGCTGAAAGAGGGTATTACAACCTTTTATAGGGGCTTTCTATTTTATGGCTTGATGTACTTATTCTTTTTCACTTTATAACAGTATCTCAGCTAATCGTGCTGAAAGAGGTTTACTCATACACAAAAGTTTGTGACTTGGTAAGTGCTCAGGAACATGGTTGTTTGAGCCTGCCATTCTATAAATTCCTACTGTTACTTTCTACTAAGGGTTTCTGAAGCTGCAACTGATCTTATAATGGCAATATTTGCTGGCAGAAACTGCACTGGACAGGATTGTGAGGCAAACACATGGAAATTATCCAAGCATTGCCAGTTCTAAGAAACGAATGATCACCTTTTTGAATAGTGCTATATGATGTGTAAACTAACTTTTGTTCTTGTTAAAGTTAATGACGAATCTTGAATCTCTCCATTAGTCCATTGTATTCCTTACACTGAGTGTTGGTTCCTTATCCAATATGGATTCCTCTCTTGAGTCACTGGGTTCCCCAAGGCACAAGAGCTATTGAAAATGGAAATTAAGGCTTCCATGTGATCCATAAATTCTATTGTCGTGACTACTGGTCCCGCGGAACTTGATGACAATTGCATCCTTTCTATAGGGTCAGGGAGGTGGAATTTTCTCCCTATTTATAGGATTTATTTTCGGAGCCTTTTTCTTTGTTTCGTAGTGTAAAAAGAACACTTACATAGCTTGCCCGATGTTGCCATATTAACTATCAGCTTCTGGACTATGTGTCTGCTGTGTGTGCTTTTCTTTATTTGATGATCTCCTCAACCATTAATAATCACTACATCGATATTTATTAACTTTCCAAACTACATTTGGTGAATTTTTTTGTTGTACAAGGCATGTTTGAAATTCCCTGATCTCCACAATTTGGAAATTTGTTCTGTCTGAAACAAATAGCAATTGTCAAAGAATTGCAGAGCTTGAAGTTTTTTCCAAAAATAGTTTTTTTAGGACTGTATAGAATCTCATAAACCATTTTATTAGATTTTAGAAAACATTTCCCACTTGATTTCCACTTTGGGATAATTTGCTTAGTCCAAAATGACTAATCACATTTGATCAATTCTCATTAATTTTGGGGCATCATAATATATGTTAACTGTAACAAAATGGAAAAATAAGAGAAGATGGAGAGAATCGATTTGTATTCCTCTCCTCTTAGCAGTCACTATTTATAGACAAAATAAATGAGGTAAAGTGATATGTCTAGGACTCCACAAGACAAGGGGTCCTAGTTACAAAGTAAATAGGAGTTCCACATGTCAACATGACGGACTCTCGTGACAAAAAGGATAAAGGAAAGTAGTCCTATTCTAATTAAGGCGAAGGGAACTCCATAAGAGAGGGTGGAGTTCCAATTACTTCAGGAGAGTAAAAGAGGATAAGAGATAAGAAACTAATTCTCTGCTGCCACCTGTCTAATGAGTCGATGTCTTTGGGTTTGACCAAACCAACAAGCACTTATCTTCTGAAGCATCTGGACCTACGAATGAGCCCATTTGCTTCTATTTATGTCATTGGTTTTTTTGGTGAATGAATCGATACATAAATAAAACCCCAAAAACAGGGAGAGCAATCCTGGGCATCCACAAAAAGGAGCCAGTCACAATACAAAACAGATACAAAACTCAGCACCACCAAGATGGCACTGAACAGCTAAAAAGGAGAAAAATTAAAAGGACCCGTAGTCTCCTCATCCGGGGACAAGGTTCCAAGTTGAGTGAATGAACCTATCCCTCTCAGACTCTTGAGAATGGGTTAATAAGGCCATCATCAATCCATGCACGTCGAAGGAAATGACTTTCGAGATTTGCTCAAAAGATTTCGCTTTTCCAGTCCAACTCCTTAGATTTCTCTTGAATCAAATATGGTACACCGTAACTGCAAAAGCAGTCTTTACAGTAGTATCACCAGAAGATCTCCTCTTGAATTTCTTTGCAATCCATCTTCACTCATGGTTGAAGGCCTGAATTGATCGATGGCCTGGGCAACATTTCTGAAGAATCTTTCCCCAAACCCTTTGGGAGAACGAGCATTCAAAGAATAAATGATTAATATCCTCATCTGCTGCCCATCATAAGGCACAACTAGCACTTTGAATAATACCACGACTGCAAAGGAGGGAACGGGTAGGAAGAGATTGGGACAAGGCTCTCCAAAAAGTGAAGCTGTGTCTGTGGGAGAATCCTTTATACCAAACCACATCGAACCATTTAACCTTGGGACAACTCGATCTGACTAGATTCCAAGCTGATGAAGCTGAGAAGACCCCATTAGGAGATGCGGTCTAGGATACAATGTCACCACTACCCCTCGGCCTACGGTTGATAGAGTTGAGAACATCTCAGGCTTTGGTCAGTCTAAGAGAGGAGGCCCTACTAGGCGACCACATCCCATCCACTAAAATAGATGATACGGTAGCAAGCCTATCACTTCCATAGTCGATCTGTAAACTGTCACCAAGCATAGACTTCAATACTATCAACATTAACTAAATGATAGATTAACTAATTGTTGAGTTTTCATAGCAATATTCCTTGGTAATTATCATGCCTTCAGTTTTCCTATGTTATCTTATGTGTTGGGGAAAATAATGGTTCCTGATTAATCCAACCGTAGAAAGGGGATTTCAGAAGATGACCACGTGGCGTCTATCCATGGCATTGGAAAGAGGGCATTACGGTAAATTTTGAAGGAAGCTCGTGTTCGACCCCCCCCCCCCCAGTCTGACTCTAACAAGATGTGACAAGTAGACAAGGGTGGTTGGGCCATTAATGGATTGTCTTTAATGGCCATAAATGCTGACAACAAACATTAATGCAAGGTATGATGACTTGACCCGCCGATTCATAGGATTTCGGTCCAAACCGACGAATCGTCAGAATATTACTTGGTAAAAGCACTATGATAGAGACAGTGTTTGGTGGTTATGGGGAACATAACCCAAAAGGGGGTCGAAAACCATCCAAGGGGGTCGAAAGGTGGCTGACGTGACGTTATAGCACGAACTAGGGGGTCGTAGGTCTATTAACCTACTATATCCTAAATAGTTAAATATCTAATAGAGGCAGCCATGAGAAAGCGGGCCTAAAGAAGGAAGGTGCACATGTTTGTGAATCTATAAATATGTAATGCACAAGCTTGTAATATATATACAATCGATATACAAAGAAAAGCTATTGCTCTCCCTCTGGTTATCTCTCCCACTTTCTTAGCTGTCTTTACATAAGTTATTTCCACCACATCCGAGTTCATGGTAAAGTAGGGAAGGTCTTTGAACATTCGCACCTCAGGGAACCCCTTGTTCGAAAAGGAATTCCGGTGTTTCATTGTGAGTTCCATATTGTCTGTCTTGGTCAAATCCCTTACGGATTCCCTCGACAACATTATGTGGTCAATATCACCTTGTTAGTGCCCCATATTCCACACTACTAAATCAAGGTGCTTCTTTTTCACAGGAATCAAATCAAGTATTTTATGATCATGCTAGCATAAAAATATATGCATGCAAATTTGTTTTGACTTTTGAGCCCTTCTGGAGGATGATTGCCTTTCCAATCATGGTCTGTTAATACTTAATAGGTTGGCATGGTTAGGATGCAATTCATTAATTTATATTTTACTTGTTGCCTTGGGCAACATAGATCTTTAAAAGAGATCCATTAAATCATTCCTCTTGTTTTTTTTATTGTAAGCAATGATAAGGAAATTTATTAATTAGAGGAAAAAAGTACATGGACCCAAACAGCAAGAACCATAAATTTTATTGATAAATAATTCCTCTACTTACGATTTGATTTTGCCATAAATTTTTTTAATAAATCATTCCTCTACTTACGATTTTTTTCTTGTTCAATATCCTCTATTATGGTGTGTAAACAGTCACAGCTTTCTCTTCAGCTGTACCTGGAATTCTTACAAGATTTTGCTTATGTGACAGAAAACTATTTGTTGGCACTATGCGAAAATGACAGATTGAAGGAGGTTATGCAATTGTCAGAAGTTATGGACATAACAAAAGTTTCATCACTACACTGTGCTGCTAGTATCTTTAAGTCCCTCGGGAGGCTACTACTAGAGAATCTTGCAGAGAAGTTCATTTTGGCTTTCAAAACTTGTGGTACGTTCATCATTTATGTAATCATTATGCTGGCATCTATGTTATTTGTGAAAATGCATGTTTTGTGATGAACAGAAACCTTATCTGTGTACCTTTTATTTTGGTTGCAAGGAGGAAAACAACCTCATCCACATGATGAAACATGTTATTTACCCGTTAGATGGTGATGTGGACTCATGTCTAGAAAATTAAGTTCTAATTAAGCTGCCATCTGGTAGATTAGGCCATCAAGGAAAATTGGCGGTCTTGTTTCCTTGGTGGCCGTCATGGTGCTCTAGCAGTTGCTTTTCTAATTATCCTTCTTTTTATTTTTAAAATTTATTTATTCATTTTTTACATGGGGCTTCTTTCCTTTAAATTTATAAAGACCCTCTTATCTTCCCCCAGAAAAAAAATAAATAAAAAGATAAAAGGGAGATTGAATCTATAGAAATAATTTCTGAAGTTGTTCCTGTTTTAATAATATACATGCTGAGGGTCGTCACTTGGTATGATGGTGAAAAGCTCAGGCTGCCAGCATAAAGATGTGGATTCTAGTTTTGAGTGTAGCCACTTTGTGAAAAAAAAAAAATGCCGAAGTTTGGGTCCATCTCCCATCCATCCCTCCTGGGATCCTGTAAAAGAGGGGCTTGCACAGTGTTATGGCCTCTTTACAGCATTTGTACTGAGTTGTAAGTGTTTTAGAAACATCTAATTTGTACGAACGTTTTGTATTGATGTGGTTATTTTGGTGGATGCAGAAGCTGGAGTGGAAAATATGTCAGAGTTGATCTATTACTATGCAACTAGCATGCCAAATTTAGCGGTGAGGAACTTTTTATGAACATGGCTGGTAAAGTCCTTGAGGCCATGATTTTGGGTGTTGAAACAGTTTTGTTGGATGAAAAACACAAATGATTTGCTTGGCTATAGTAATCTCTAGTTGCATTAATTGTGATTTGTTGCAAGGGTTTATGCTTCAATCCATCAACTTTCTCTCCTCTTTTATTTCTTGCTTTCTTTTGTTTTCTTAATATATATGCATATGATCCTATCCATGACTAGTATCTAAACACTATACAAAATCAAATTAAAATGTTAGAAAAAACATAAACTTTTGTTTTTGATACACATGATTCCTTGCATGACAGTGTATCTAAACAATATACACAATCGAATGAAATATATTAGAATATGCATCAATTTTGTTTTTAATACATATTATCCCACGTATGCTAATCTATCTAAATAGTATACAGAAACAAATCAATATGTTAAAAAGGCATCAATTTTTTTAATACACATGCATTATCCCATGCATGATAGTGTATGTAAACAATATACAGAAACAAATTAAAATGTTAGAAAAGACATCAAATTTATATAACAAATAAAAAGGGAAAACTACCTGATCACCCACTTTTGGGTTTGGGTTTACAAAAATACCCACTTAATCTTTGTATCGACCAAATTACCCAATTTGAGTTTGGTATTACAAAAGTACACAGAAGAGAGTCACTCCTTTGTCCTTGTATTTTCTTTTACATTGTTACCCCTACTCTCTTCTCATAATCTGTCCTATCATGCCGGTAGCAGTGACTACCCTGCTGAGAGTTCTCACTTCACCTGGCCATTCACTTGGACGACCTCTTTTTTGCCGCCTCCGGCAACATGGTTGGATTGGACTTCTGGAAGTTTTCATGTGATCATGCCTAAGAGGGAAACATCATCTGCTCCTATACCGATCCCCTTCTCCTGACATATCAACACTTGCATTTCTGTCACGTATGTGTCTCCACCTCCGTCCCTTTCATGTAGAGCGGTTAGCTGTTGATGCCAACATCATCTTATGAGTTTGTACCCAGCAGGGACCTAATATTCCCTCACAATGTTCCTGCAATTCCAGTGCTAAGGTGAGTCTTATCCTTGGCATTCAAGGTGCAGTTTGAGAAGCCAGATTCTTGGGTCTTTGGCCATGGTCACAACAAGGTCTACGATTGTCATGTTTTTGTATGATTCACGGAGGAGCTTTGAGAGCACTGGTTCCAAGCTATTGTGGCTCCCGTTGTTGTACAAGAAAACTTCTCGACCCAAAGCTTGGAAAGAAAAAGGACCCACTCCAATAACTTGGCCATGTTCTTGTACCCCATCGTGCATGTGCACAGTAGTGACTTCCCATTTCCGGGGCTGCTGTTGCTGTTGGCCAGGGATGCCACAAATGGCACCACCTTGTTCTTCGCTTCTCTCTGGAGCTGGAAAAGAAAGTCATAGCCGCTGCTCAAGAATATGTATCTGCTATGGAGGACCTTCAAGACTCATCAGGTGTCACTAGAGAGGATGATTTTCTTCATCCAATGTCGTGTGGGACAAGCCTGATGATGCTCTTTTGAAGTTCAATACAAATATGGATGTCAAGAAAAAACAGAGTATGTATTGGGGCTGTCTTTTGAGAGTGTCAAGGTTAATATATTAGAGTTATTTGCGCTTCCGAAAATGCTTCTTCAGTGGTGCCAATGGAGCTAAAGAGGATGAATGCGGGGAGTCAATCCCAACTTCACATTAGCTCTAGCAGCCTCCATCACCTCTGCTAAATCTACTAAATCCACACTTTTCTAATTCTGCGGGCATTGTCTTCAATCTAAGAATTTGTAGTTCAAAGAGCTATTTGGATTTGTGGTTTCTTAAATTATTTAAAGATAACCCATAATCCATTTATTACTTGACATGAACAGCTCAAACTAATGTAATCGTCACGTACTGCAAACAAGTACTGGAAGCAACCAATAATATGAATGGACCCAACAAGTAAAGAGAAAAAAAATAAAATTCTGGAAATGTAGCTTCCCTCACACTGTTCCTGCAATTTCTAGTGCTAAGGTGAGTCTTATCAATTGAAAGGCATTGAGGAGCCCGAAGTCAGTTATCTTTGAGGTAAGAGTGGAAGAAGTTAACTTGTTGTACGCTAAGCAGTGGAATAAGTTCAGGAACTCTGAAGGAAATTGAATCATTGGTATTGAGGAAATTTGCAGTTAGATGCATCATGAATTACCAAATGGGTACTGATTAAGACTCCTGTCATGTACAAACTCGTGAGATGATGCTGGCATTAATGGCGATAACAACTCTACATGAAAGGGACGGGGGCAGAGACACGTACGTGATAGAAATGCAAGAGTGTTGATATGCCAGGAAAAGGGTTTGGTGTAGGAGCAGATGATGGTCTTCTCTTAGGCACAATCACATGAGAACTTCAAGAGTCGAGTCCGCCCGTAGTGCCAACGGTGGCAATGAAGAGAGGTCGTTCAAACAAATGACCAGGTGGAGGGAGATGGAAGTCGCTCTTACCAGTCCAAGAGGAGAAAGTATGAGAGTATAGTGAGGGTAAAAATGTAAAAGTATATACATGGATAGAAGAGTGGTATTGTTCTATGTACTTCTGTTTGTCAAGGCGTCGCCTAGGCGCTTTGGAAATTAGGCTACTTTGGACGTCCAATGACCCTCCATCGCCTTGGGCCGCCTTGTCGCCTTGTTGCCTTGTCGCCTTGTCTCTGTGACAACCTTGCTTCTGTAATACCCCAACTCAAATTATGTAGTTTGGTTGACACAAAGATTGAGTGAGTATTTTTGTAAGCCCAAACCCAAAAGTAGGTAATCAAGTAGTTTTCCCAAATAAAAATGTCAAATTTGATTGAATTTAAAATTAATATGTAAATTAGAGCATCATGGGGAACAAAATTTGGGACCGAAATGAATGGCCACATGGTGGATATTAGTTGCACAATCTAGCATCCAATGATCAGACTTAATTACTACTTATTTATGGTCTTTTATACTTTAAAATTGTATTTTGCTTGTTCCATAAGCATTTCCATGCTATCTTTCCCATATCCATGTGTGTCTTACATATCCTTGATACGATATCAAACATCTCTCAAAATCACCCCTCCAATATGATATCCGTCACCAATACTTAAAACCTCCAATATACAGCTATGGGGTAATCTTAAAAGAAATTTTTATAGGACAGTTATTCGACCGGCTATGATGTATGGTGCGGAATGTTGGGCAGTTAAGAAGCATCATATAAATAAACTTAGTGTCGCTGAGATGAGGATGTTGAGATGGATATGTGGTAAAACTAGGAAGGATAAGGTAAGGAATGATCGTATTAGAGCTGATTTGGCAGTAGCGTTGATACATGATAAACTACGAGAAAGCCGTTAGAGATGGTATGATCATGTTCAACGGAGGCTGTTAGATGCTGCTGTACAGAGGAGTGATTTGATTCAGATTGAAGGATCTAAAAGAACTAAGGGCTGACCTAAGATGAACCTAAAGGAGGTGATGAAGAAAAACATACATAGCTTAGGCCTTGTTTCAAGTATGACATCAAACAAAGTTTATTGGAGGACCAGAATCCATGTAGCCGACCCCATAGTTTAGTTGGGATAAGGCTTTGTTGTTGTTGTTGTGACTCTTTGGAAGTTCAAAAATGGATTCATTATAGATCACCCCATAGCTGTTATCCTTCACATCTGACTTTGAGAGGTGAGAGCTTGATTCAGGGTTCTGAAGGGATACCAAAGATCCTGGCAACATGATATATTGTGAAATACCTTGGGGCTTGAGCATGCTTCTTGTCTTTGGAGGGTGCACGGTGTACCCCTTCAAGGCCAAATGGTCCTGGCTTTCTCCTCGCTAACCTTCAGAAGGAAATGTGCCTTCCCTCATCTCACAATTCACTTGTTTGAGGGTTTCTTTCCAGCAAAAGGTACTTAGATCATCAATAGGTCTCTTTGTTTCCAGTAGTCCAAGAGTTACCAAGACTTGATCTATCTGTGTTCTGTGCTGTACTGGGAGTTGCTGTGTCTGAAACCAAATCTGCTACTTCCATAAGAATTACTCTCCAAAATCCCTTGACATAAAGCTTAAAAGATCTCCTTACCTCTGGATCCAAATTCAAGTCTTTTCTTTTATTTGGTGCATTCTGGTCACGTTTGGGCCTATTTAAAATATAAAACACACATCTTTGGGGGCACTTCATTAAAAAAGGGGGGGGACAAAACACTCAGGTGAGACATGAACTAGTGAACCATCTGAATTGAAAGCCCACATGATGAATTGATGAATTGGGCACTTGAGCTGCTTGTTGACATGATTGTACTCCTAGGAATTGGTTGGATGATTTGACATCACTGGGTTGAACAGTTATTAAAACACATCCTTCGTTCTACAGTTTGTCACCCACTAGTAGCATTTCACAAACTCACAATGATGTCGGCAATGGTGAAATGCTGTGAAGGTTTTAAACTATTCGAACATTTTGCTAGTGCCAAAACTTTATGAATGATGAATTTGAGTTTTGGGAATTGGGTTTTCTCAATAGCGTGAAACCGTGTTATTAATATCCCACTAACAGTTCTTTCTCTTCCAACCATTTTCTCATGGTCGTTATGTTCATACCCTACCAGGGGAGACCTTTCCCCATGGGACCGTTTGGTGAAACATGGCTTCTGCTTATTGTTGGAGGTATCCTGTATTCCTATGGAAAGATAACGCAAGATATGACAACAGAAAATAGAGAAATGTGATTTCTCTCTCTCTCTCTCTCTTTCTCTCTCAGGGACAGGGCGAGGCATGTTTTTAAAACAAAGTAGGAGAAATATGAAGAAGAAAGATTGCAGGAGAGAGAAAGGGGGGAAATGAACAGTACTTTGAGAGAGAGAGAGAGAGAGAGAGAGAGAGAGAGAGAGAGAGAGAGAGAACAATCTCATCCTTGGGATTTCAGAACTTGGAGGTGGATGGGGACTCATCTACTGTTTTTGGATGGACCAGATCATCTTTTAAGGGCCCATCCAGACTAACCTATGCTACTTAGGTGGCTAAGAACCGGGCTTCTAGGATGAACTCTTTGATCAACCGAAGGCTAAGGTCTGCCAAATAACATTGCTGCTCTGTGACCAGAATGCCCTCATTTGCTATTTCAATAATTTATCTCCCCCCTCTACTTTTGGAGGTTTGGGGGGTGGGGGGGGGTGACCAGAATGCCCTCATTAGCTATTCCAATAATTTATCTCCCCCCTCTAGTTTTGGAGGTTAGGGGGGGGGGTTGTTATGCCTTCCACTAATTTGAATCCAAATCACCCAAGGATGGGGATTGTAATTCAATATGAAAACCAGATTCATAGGGAAGGTTTAGAAATCAGAATTGAAAGAAATAAATTGTTTGATTGAAGAAGAAGATGTGACTTAAAAGAGTCTCACTTCAAGCCTAAGCTAGCTTCTCACTAACCACCCAGCTTCTCATCAGGATCAGCGTCTTCCTGCAGCTCTATTTCTCACAGAATGGTATAGAATATTGGCAGTTCAAAATTATGATTTGAAATGCTTACATGACAGCTCCTTTTATAGAGGGGTTGAGAGGGTTCTTTAACCCCATTGGGACTTCCTCCTAGTCCTCTTTGATTTAATGACTTGAATATTTCTGAGGACTTACATTGGGACTGATTTAAAGATAATTAATGATCTTTACATTTCAAGGTCTCCGCTCTCAGTGAAACTAGCTCCACTAATGAACTAATGAAACTTACTCCATTAACAACCTTTAGACATCTCAATTCGCATGGGCCACTTATCACCCATATATAGGCTTTCAAAATAGACCCATTAAAAAAAAAATACATAAAAAAGTCCCAGCCCATGACCCATATAACCCATTAGACTAGGATTTGGGTTGTTCCGGCATGAATACTTGTGCTGGAACCTATCTACGTCAACTACTTTTTATTATATCTAACCTCCCCCCCCATTAGACACACCGAAAAAAAAAAAAAAAGAAGAAGAGAAGGAGAATGAAAAGAAAGTTGGAGTTTTAATTGAAGTTAGAGTTCAAGTGGTTGGGAGTCGGTTGGTTTTTATGTAATCTTTTTTACTCAGATAGCAAGGACTGGCATTGGCATTTTGGAGTGGGCGTGTTAAGAAAATTAAAATATCCATGTTGATACAACACCCACATTGAAGTATTCAGTCAACTTGGTATGTAGGTTTGGATTTGTAAGTTTTGAATTCTTTTGGTTGCTAAATAATTACTGGTTCTGTTCAGAAACTTCGTAAGCTAGTTGTATAGTTTGACATGACCATTTGTCTTTTGCAATTGCCAAAGAATCAGTTCTTACCAACCATAATAAGCTACTGTCCCCTTTTGTCTGCTTCTTTATTAAGTTCTTTCGACTATTTGTGTATAATTCAAGCCATAAATATGAATCCATTTTTGTCACTTTTTTCCTAGTGCAAGAATTTTCACTACTGGAGATATATTTATGTCGACGATTACATGCTGCATCCTTTTGAACTTACATGATGATTTTGGCTATTTCAGGTTGAGGATGCCATTTTAAAATTCAAAGTCTTGCATGAGAAGCTTGAAGTGGCTCCTTCATCCACATCATATGAAAAGCTTATTGTATACTGTTGTGATTCTCTCAAGGTATAGTTGACCTAAACGTATAAAAGTTCACTTAACTTGTGTTGGTGGAACTTTTACCCTCTTTTGTTCCCTCTATTTGATGGAAGTGTAAAAATTCTTTTGCTGTAATGATGATATAATGTAGAACAATCTCTCTCTTCCCCTCCAACCCAACTTAGTTGTTTGAGGACTCGTTTGTTGTGGTTGTAGTCTTATTTTTTTTTTCCCCAGGTGCATGCAGCCCTTGATTTAGTGGATCAAATGTTTCAATTGGGTTTGACTCTATCTTTCGAAAGTCTCAATTCAATCTTACGTGCAAGTGAGGAGAGCTGTGACCTTGAATTGGTATGTTCAACTTGTTTTACATTTATTTTCTCACATTTATCATCATGTTGATGTATGCCATTTTTTTAAATTGAGTTTCAGTAAAATCCTATTCATATGTGTTTCTCTCTCTCTCTCTTTCTCTTCCCCCCTTTTTTTTTTTTTTTTTAATGAACATGAAATTTCTTTCATTGTCATCCTTTGAATGACATCATGCAGTATGGCTGTTTGTGCCCAATTGATGCATTTTACTAGTTCTGAAATTAGATAAGTACAGAGACAGACATAGGGCATGGAGGAGAGTATCCTCTATGTGTTCCCAGGAAATGGGTACATGAAGAGCAGGAAATGGAGTGCTCTAGATCTGATATGGATTTGTATTTTTAGTATTTTACCCACATCTGGATCCTAGGATGTTAGGTCTTGCCTATGCAAAAATACACTAAAAAGATGAACTGGAAGTATCCGTATGTGATTCACATTGCCAGATAAATTCTGGCTGTGGTTTGATGTGGATCCTCAAGTATGGCTATGATTACAATCTGAATCTGGATCCATTTATGTAAATCATAGTCTGGAATCAAGCAACTTCTTTCCCTAGGTAAAAGAAAATCGCTTTATGGGCTATTTGGCTGCATAGGCTGCTATGTTTTAAGCAGGGACTGCCAGGGTCAGATAACATCAATCGTTGTGAAACATAAGAGTGAACGAGCAGTATTCGAGCACCTTGAATATTTATACCTGTGATATATACACCAATATCACTATGGAGATTTTAGTCTTCTATTCTTTCATCCTTAACTTTCTTATCTTTCTGGGATGAACTTGATTAGAATTGGCTTGACTTTTTTTCCAACCTTTTCACTTCTTTCAGCAGTTGATCATTTTAATTGTCCATTGTCTGTATTAAATTATGTATCAAAAAAGAAAAAAAAAGAAAGAAAAAGAAAAGAATGTCTATTGTCAAATGTGGTGGTGCATGGATCAATAATATATCTGGAGATGGTGCAGTTTTGTCATTTCTCTCTCCACTATTCAAATCTACAGAAAGACTGCTTTGTATCTGGAACTAATGTAACACTTGATGGACTGATTTCAATTATTTCATTTTTTATTCGAAGGTTCATCCTATCTATTTATTGATGCGTCGCCATAACTTGAAGCCAAATGGCGATACCTTTAGGATGATGATAAATTTGTGCGTAAAAATGGGAGATGTAAGTTCACTCGTATCTCTTGAAATTTTTTAGTTCATTCGTAAAAACTGATTTTCCTTCATTTGTTTGGTAGTAATAACTGTATCTAGACGAATCATTTCCTTTAAAAGTGAAGCGTTCCTGTTTGACTGTTCTGCAGTGCACATTTACAGCTAACCTACTTGTCAAGAAGAAAATGGTGGATCGGTTATACAAGTTGTTTTTCTTTTGCAGTTTCAAGGTGCATATAAAATGCTAACAGATTTAGAAGATTGGAACTTGGTCCCTACATCGAGCATGTACAATGCTATAATGGCAGGGTACTTTAGAAAGGTTAGTAACTGTCCTCAATTTCTTGAGATGCTAGTTTCATTCTGATATTTTCTTGTTAAATTCTTTATTTCTGGCAGTACTATACATATTTCTGGTTGTTTATTTGCTGCATATAAACTTTCAATGCTGTATAATGCAGGGTGTGGACTGTAACATGCAACCGAAAGTGGGGGTGAATTGGTAACGATAAAACATTACATGCAATGTTGAGGATGGATGCTAATGCTGTGTAACTAAAAGTGCAAAGGGAAAAAAAAGGAAGAAATTTTAGAGTGGTTCGGGCCCAATCGTCCCTACTTCCACTACCTAGAGTTCCTCACTCTAGGATTTCCACCAACTCAATTGGCTTCCTGCGGTGCCAATCAAACTGTTAGTCCTGTTCCAAGTTAGGGAATCACCTGTTGTTTTCTCGGACTTACAACTAACCTTTACAATCTGGTTCAGAGGTGGGGAACCACTTATTGTTCCTTGGACTTGCTACTAAGCCTTACAAGTTGTGGAGAACCTTTCTCCCATGATTACTCTTTTGTAAGTGTTTTGAGATACTTGCAAACTCAGGAAATCTGTGTCTCTACAATAGGCTGATATACAAATGAAGTTCCAAACTAAGCTCATCTATCTAAGGTAAATATACAAGATAAACTTCTCAATTATATGATTCCCTCAACCTATTAGCTCACTCCTAATGTGCTTGCGATTGCATGAGTAAATTCCTTTCATGGATACGTTGAGAGGAGTAATGAAGCCCCCATTTATAGTCATAACAGTAAAAAAAACTACCCTTTTGACTGTTGGGCTTCGGGCGGTCGACTGCCTAATGGATCCGGTCGACCATGTTAACTAACTGTTGGAGCCTAATAGCACTTTTAGTCTAACAGCTAAATTGTTGACCAGAGAAATTTTCCTGATGCATCACACATGTATTCGGTAGACCGTCTTAACTCTTAACCTATGTTTGTCCGTCTAGGAAAACTGTTTAGGCTAGTCATGACCAAGTTTGCCGATCGACCTCCCTTTCTAATTTAGTCACTAAACTTTGTCAATTTATCTCCCAGTGAGATTGGTTGGCTTCCTTGGCATTATGGGTGACTAAACATGCATTACTATGGGTCATAGGCTGCTGGAATCATTACGTAGGATAACAAAGAAATAAACAAGTAAAATCATAATCCTATGTTTTCTTGAAACTTGATCTCGATCACATTCATCCTTTGATGCACTCTGCTTTCTCCAGTGTCAATTCTTAAATTGTCATGGCTTGTTGAAGCTTGTAAGGTGTGACCAAGGCTTCAACTTGCTCTGCCAATATGGCTTGCTTGATGTCTTTTTTTAACTCTTGCTTGATTCTTGATGCTTGATGGTTGAATCTTGAGGCTTGATGAAGCCAATGAATTTCGACAGACATGAGTAACTGGAAATAATTTAACTTTTCACACTTAACACATATTTTAGTATTCCCAATCACCATAGGACTGTATTCTAGGTCATCACCCAGGTGTCCAGTTGTTAGACTGTCTCCTAGGTGTCCATGTTATAGATCACCAAAGCACAATTAAGGGAATTTGGAAAAATACAATAAGCCAACCCATGGTAAATACAAGAATGGATATTTTTACTGCTGCAATTTTTTTTTGCATCACTTAATAGTTTAATAGTTATTTTTATGCATCCCCTACTCTGTCCATGGTTCAAAATCTTGAGTCTCGAGGGTGTCTCAACCCTCTGAGAAACCGAGATCTCCGTTGAGATCTCGACGATAGACTATAAAAAAGCCGTAGGGCTTAAAAAGGGTCTCGGCCCTAAAATGGCCATTTTAAGGCCTGATACTCCAGGTAAACTCTATTTTAGCATATGTAAACTATTTAAACCATAAAATTGAAAAAATAATCACACATGGTGGTTGTTTGGGTTTATCCCCATATTTGACAGTGTCGGTCTGAAATTATGATGTAAACCTAGGGTAATATTGGCTATTCTACGTAATGTTACACTAGTAGAAGATCAAAGAAGACCAAGTAAGCCATTAAAATTATATTTTGGGAGAAAAATAAATATAATAATACTTAATTAGTTAATTCTCATAGTTGAAAAACCCAATGTACTCAAGTAAACCATACAATCATAATTCATATATTATGTTGAGACCAGTTGAGAACTAGTCGAAAACTGGTTGAAAACGTCGAGAAATGGTCGAGAAATTGTCGAAAATGTCGAGAAATGTCCAAAAATGTTGAGACCAGTCGAGACTGGTCGAGAAACTTGAGACCCAGTCTTGTATTGAGTCTCGTCTCAACCATGTCGAGATTTTCGAAACTCTCGAGATCTTGCTGAGATCTCGTTGAAAGATCTCGTTGAGTTTTTGAACCATGTTGCTCTAACGACAAAAAAAAATATTACCAGCCACATGAATGGATGTTCTGTTGATGTTTAGTCCTGTGTCCTTGAAATCCTGATGTATGGCCATCTTCTGCTATAGTTGTGTGTTGGTGGGTTAAAATGTAATTGCACAAATACAAAAAGACGAAGCAAGCTGAAAAAAGTAAAAAAGAAATTGTTATTTTAAAGATATCTTTTTCTCATTTGGGTGTTGAAAAAAGTAAAAAAGATATTGTTATTTTAAAGCAACATATCGTTTCAAGTGTGCCTGGCTCTGTTGAGGCAAAGCAGTTGTAGTGTCCCTTTTATTGAGGTTCAAAGACAGCTGCAACATCCCCACCCATCCTTCGTGCTATTGTAACGACAGCCGCAGCAAAGGCATATCAAATGGGCCATCAAGTGGTCTATTCTTCCTTGGGGCCCATGCGTACACCAGTAAAGTTTTTAAGCAATTGTAATGAGATAGATGAATGAAGGGTATCTTGGTCCTCCCAGATACACGGGTTGAGGTGGTAGATGGTTTGAGCTTTTCTTTGATTACCAATATGAAAATTTCAAACTGGAGGTGTGGCAACACGGCTGAAGCTTTTAATAACCATGAAGCTGAGGCTATTGTGGGTTAAAACGGTTGTGTTTTTCCTACCTCAATCTTGTGCGGCGATAGATGAATGAGTAGCAGACTCATTGGTTAGAGGGGTAGTGGTAGGTGTTGGAGATGGAGACCTAGGGTGTTCCAACTTTTTTCCTCTCTTCCCTGTTCAATATCCTCCCCCACCTGGGGCCATTATTTTGGATGGGTTTGAATATGGAAACAGCTTCTCCGTAAGGCAGGGGTAAGACTGCGTACATAAACGTCTCCCTAGATCCCACAATGGCGGGAGCCTCATGCATTGGGTGCATGCTTTTTCTATAGTGAGGTGTTATGTGATTGAGAGTGATTTATTTTGTTATGGTACAGAGAGGCAAGTTGATGGTATGGGAGTTCTTTTGCTGGGCATTGAGTTGTCTTTCTTCTCCCATCTTTGTCTACTTCCTCTATTTCTTGCAATACCTTTGTCTCTACAAAGAGAAACCCTTGTAGTGTTGGCATCTGTTTCTTGTTACAGTCTTCATTAGCATATGGTTTCTGTTCTTGATTTTTTTTTTTTTTTTTTTGGAATTGTAATGGTTAATGACTTATTCATTTTTCATTTCAGAAAAACATCATTGGCGGGTTGATGGTTCTCAAGCAAATGGAATATGCAGGTGTAAAACCAGATACAAAGACTTTCAGCTTTTTAATTGGAAACTGTGAATGTGAAGAGGATATTAAGAAGGTATCCTTTCAATGACTTTTAAGTTGGTGGAGTTTTGATGCATTGTTGTCAGTATAAAAATTGCTGGTTGTGGTAAATGTTGTCCCAAAGTATTTTTTTGTATATTAGATGCAGGGCCATTGGTTAAGAAGATTATAAGGAGGCCTTTGGTGATCATTTGCCTTCACATGAGAGGAGCTGACCATTTTTAACCACTGGGCTATCTTAAGCCCAAATAAATTTTGCGTTGGCTTAAGTATACATTGGGCCTTTAGCTTCATGGTTAATCGATGTAATGGGCCTGATCTATAAGTTGATATAAAAGGCAAGGTTCAAGGTGCCGGTTTCGACCAGCCTCGAAACCGAGTTGTCTTGGGTTTCGACCAGATTTCGGTCGAAACCTGGGATTTTTCCCAGGATATCTCGAAGATTGGTTTCGAGACTCAAAAGTATTTTTCTTGATCTGAGTTTTTTTTTCTCTGTAGCCTATTTTAACCTTTTTACACATCTTCTCACGCGAGTTTAAATAAAAACATCCAAAGACATATTAGAAGGATCAAATGTAGTGATTTTTGGCCTTGGTACTGTAGGTCTTTCTGTAAGTATCAATATCAGCTAAATATTGTTTGTCAACTGTTTTTTTCCTAAAAACTCCAAATTCTATTGTCACAATTTTGTTAAATTTGTTTTGCTGTGGTAAAAGAATATTATAACCTACTTGAACCAAATGAACCTTCAGAACCTCCTTGCCATTATCGTTGCCTCAGGAAACGAAGTTCTCTACGTGTATACTGTAATATCCAAAATTCGGGTAAGCTAGCAATGAATCCCACATGGTAGACATGGCCGGACCTTCTCTGGCCATGGATTCCAACCACCTATCTCCTACTCCTCCCTCTATTCCACCTAGCCGGTCAGTTGATGATGCTGAAGAAGGAGAAATCCAGGACCCTCCCCCATGGTTTAAAATCTCGCCGTCGGGGTTGAACACTGTGATGAGAACCATGGCATCGGTCTCGATGCAAGTTCTCGTCGAGATCTTTGTGTTATCGGCAGTTTCTCGACGAGATCTCGGGATATTTTGTGTTATCGATAGTTTCTCGGCAACTTCTCGCCCGAGATCTCGCCAAGATCTCGGGATAATTTGTGTTATTGAATGCTACATGCAGGAGCAAAATCAAGTTGCTTTTACACTGTCTCGGCGAGATCTTGGTTTTCCAAGAGGCCGAGACGCCTCCGAGAACCAAGATTTTAAACCTTGCCCTTCCCCTTGGCAATCTCCCTCCCTGACCTTGGGTGATCCCCCCGTGATTGGTGTCAAGGTCCTGTGGAGTGCCTTGTTTGAAACAGCGCCTAGAACTTTAGGTGTATGGCTTCCACTTCAATTTGACCCTTTGACTCTGGAAGATGATTCCTCCTATGCATCGTGTGAGGATAGTGAATTCCCATATGAGATAGCCAAATGGTCTAATACTCTAGTGGGTCAATTTGTGGGGAGGTGTATGCCATTCCAGCTTGTAGAAAGATCTCTATCCCGCCAATGGCACCTCGCGGAGGGTGTGAAGTTTAGTTTGGGCGACAATGGTACATTCGTTTACAGATTTGCTAATGAAAATGATAAATCCTAGAAAGAGGGATTTGGTATGTTGCTGGGAAACCAATTATCCTCCGACAATGGGATGAATTCCTTTGGTTTGACAATATGAATCTCACTTCTATACCGATTTGGGTTTCCCTGCGGGGATTACCTTTCCACCCTTGGTGTGTGAAAGCTTTGAGTTCTATTGGGTCAGTCATTGGGATGCCCTTATTCTCGGATAGATGCACTCAAGCTCAGTCACAACTGGCATTTGCCAGAATTTGTATATCTGTCCGAGTTAATGCCCCCCTCCCGGAATTGGTTACAATCAAATCAGGGGAAGGTAAATTCTGGAAACAAAAGGTGCTATATGAGTGGAAACCGCCTCTATGTACCTCATGCGGAGTGTTCGGCCACAACATTGGAACATGCAGGCTGGCTTCCACAGTGCAAGAAAAGGCCTCTAAGAACTCTGAATGGAAATAAGCCCCCAAATCTCGACCAGTATGGAGAAAAAAAATCGTAAGGAACCCTAATTCCACTAGGGTTTCTGATGAGGAAGGGATGGATGGAGAAGATGAAGGTGACGTGGAATTGGTGATCGAAGACCCAATCAGAGGAAGCCAAATCAGTATGAACCAACCCAATCAAGAGGTAGACTTTGTACGTATCTGCAACAGGTTCTCCGTTCTGGGTTTGGATGAGGAAGAATTGATCGTTGATCCTTTGAACGAGCAAATCCAAACCCTTGATTCAATCGCACCCTCTGCCCCTGCAAGAGATTAAGCTTTCTTAGAATCCCTTAGTCCTGTGACCCTGAATCATCCGGATAGGTTGTCGTCGCCTGCTAGAGCCTTTCATCAGGTCTTGCCAAACCCTCAGCCTGCGCTTCCTTCTTCGGGAAACCAGCAGCTTCGTCTTTCAAATGTTCAATCTGCAAATCCTGTTTCTGGAATTGATCCTTCCCCGACCGTTGCTTATTCCTTGAGGAAAAGCAAAGGGGTTGGTCGAACCAAAACCCTCCCTATGAACCAATCCTCTGTAAATCCAAACCTTAACCAACCAATCAACCAACCTTTGAACCAACCCCAACCATTACCCTGTAGCAACCCAACTGCCATCAACCCCAAAACTAAACCAAATCCGAACCCAATTCCGTACCCAAACCCAAACCCGAACCTAGACCCAAACCCAAACCCATCTCCAAATCTTAATTTCTCTCTTCCCTACCCGACTAACAACTCTGATTGTTTGTCGTGTATTGAAAACTTCTGATCCAATTCTCTCTCTCCCAGCGCCTCTGAGCCCAGTCCCTTTTTCCTGACTACTGTTCCCCCAACCCTTGCTGATACCCTTGGTCCAATCCCTGATCTGAACCCTTCGGTTGCTGTCCTAGGAGAAAAATCTGGTACAGTGGTAAGCTCTAATGATGGCAGAATGGTGGGAGATGAACCTACTTCTGATGAGATGGTTAATTCTGGATCTAGAACTAAAGCTAAGAGGTCCGTGAGACTGACAAGGAAAGCCCGACGAGCTTCGTTGGGTATGGATGAATCTAACCGATCCTAATTGGATCCTTTGTCCTGTAATTTTCTATGTTCAAGATGAAAGGTTTCTACTAGAATATCAGGGGTTTTAATACTCCTTCGAAGCAAGCTAAAGTTAGGTCTCATATGAAGAATGATCATATTTCTTTTTGTATTATTGGGGAGACTAGAGTTAAAGAAAGCAACATTACTGACATTGCTAAAGCTATAGCTCCAGGATGGCAAATGTTAAGTAACTACAATCATCATCCTAATGGCCGGTTGTGGATAATGTGGGAAGACCTCAAGGTTTCTTGTTCCTTGGTGAGTATGTCTGATCAATTTATCCATTTTAAAGTTGAGGATATGATTAATTCCAAAGTTTTTTTCATCACTGCTGTTTATGCTTCTAACCATGAAATTGATCGAAGAAAATTATGGGAAGATTTATCAGCTATTTAGCCGACCATGGGAGGGAACCCATGGGGTATTATGGGAGACTTTAATGTGGTTGGGTATGCTAATGAAAAGCAGGGAGGTGTCTTCAATGACCAATCAGTCAGCGAATTTGCTTCTTGCCTTGACGCCAATGGTCTGGTTGACCTAAAATGGACGGGAATGAATTATACTTGGTCTAATAGAAGAAATGGCGACCAAAGGGTATCTTGTAAGCTTGATAGAGTTGTGGTTAATGACAAGTGGTTGTCTATGCTCTGTTCCTCGGAGGCGCACTTTGATCCCCCAGGGATATCTGATCATTGCCCGATTATTCTTACCATTTCCCCATATATTTCTTTCTGGCCCAAGCCTTTTAAATTCTTCGATCTATGGGCTTCACGTGATGATTTCAAAGATGCTATTAGAAATGTTTGGAACAGGTTTGCTCTGGATTCCCGCCAGCCTTTGGTAAGTTTTGCTAGGAAATTAAGGGAGACTAAATGGGCTCTTGTTCAATGGAACAAAGATTGTGTCGGAAATGTTTCTAGTGCTGTGCAGGATTGCAGGGCAGCTCTTTATAATATTCAAAATAGTCTCCAGCAACAAGCAAATGACACCAGCAACAAGCAAATGACTGTGATCTAGTGGCAGCAGAAAAGTCTTTATCCCTTAATCTTGCGGCGCTGATTAATTAAGAGGAAAGCTTCTTCAAGTAGAAATCCATAATTAACTGGTTGAAATTGGGTGACAAAAATACCAATTTTTTCCACAAGTCAGTGAAGGCTAATCACAATAGAAATCATATATCTACCTTGATGACTGAGGATGGTACTACTATTTCCGATGTGGCTGGGATCAAGATGATGGTAGAAGATCACTTCAACAATTTGTATAACACGCCTGATTCCACCCCTAGTGACAGTATCCCACCTGATTTATTTGGTTCTTCCATTGCCCAAGACCAAAGTAATAGATTGGCTGGCATCCCCACAGAAGATGAAATCCTTGCTGTCGTAAAGTCTATTAAAACTCAAAAAGCCCCTAGTCCTGATGGATTTAGTATGGGATTTTTCTTGGTTGCCTGGGACATTATTAAGACAGATATGATCTTGGCTATCCACAGTTTCTTTTCAAATCCGGATCAAGCTAGAGAAATTAACCAAACATTCCTTTGTCTTATCCCTAAAAAGGAGGGTGCTTGCTCTATTGGTGACTTCAGGCCCATATCCTTATGCAATACTATGTACCAAATTATTGCCAAGATTATTGCTATCAGGTTGAAAGAGGTTATTGGTGATCTGATTAGCCTAGGCCAATCAGCCTTTATTCAAGGGCGCAATATTGTGGATAATATCATGATCTGCAATGATCTTGCTAGGGGCTTTGATAGAAAAAGTCATTCTCCTGCTGTTATTTTCAAGATAGATCTCCATAAAACTTATGATCATGTTAGTTGGGAATACCTCATGGAAGCTATGGCCAAGATGAAAATTCCCAGCACCTTCGCCACTGTGTATGGTCCTGTATTTCGTCGCCTAGATTCTCGATCTTAGTCAGTGGAAGTCCTGTTGGATTTTTCAATGCTAAACGAGGTATAAGGCAAGGATGCCCTATGTCCCCCCTGCTGTTCTGTATTGCCTTGGAAGGTCTCTTTAGATGCATCCAGTTGAAGGCCCAGCAACATCTCATTGATTTATTCCTTAAGTGCAAGGCTATTAAGCTGACTCACTTAGCGTTTGCGGATGACATCATGATTTTCACTAAAGGAAATGTGAAGTCATTTAAGGCCATTAATGATGTTCTGCATCGCTTCAGCTTTATGTCGGGTCTTTCCATTAACAAACACAAGTCTATTCTATTCCTTGCAGTATTGATGATCCCCTTCGCAAGACCCTTAAAAACATTATGGACTTTCCACTGGGCTTGTTGCCAGTTACCTATCTTGGGCTTGCTTTAATATCGGCTAGACTATCAGCCCACCACTGTACCCCAATTCTTGATAGACTGAGGAAAAAGTTACAACTATGGAAAGCCAAGTTCTTGTCTTATGCGGGTAGGTTAGAGTTGGTTAAAGTGGTGATGCAAAGCTCATGTCTGCAATGGACCGGTATCTTTGGGCTTCCATGCACTATTATCCAAAAAATTGAAAGCCTTATGAGTGCCTTCTTGTGGAAATGGGGGGGATGACAACATGTTTTTTCATTCGATTGGTTGGGCAAAGGTGTGCCTACCAAAAGAGGAAAGGGGTCTGGGACTTTGGAGAATTAAAGAGGTAAATATGGCTTGTATCATGAAACTGGTGTGGTGAGTGGTAAAGCAAAAGCACGGCATATGGATTGAGTGGATATACAGTAACTATCTCAAGAGAGATTCTATTTGGTCGGTATCTGCTTGTCATGATTCTTCCTGAGTGTGGAGGACTATCCTATCTCACAGGTAGTTGGCTCTCCCCCATATCAAGTCAATTATTGATGATGGATCTTCAACCCTCTTATGGCTTGATAATTGGCATCCTCATGGGGTCTTGGCTCATACCCTTGGTGACATCATCCAAATTGACTATGGAAGTGACAGGCTTGCAACTGTATCATCAATCTTATAGGATGGGGTGTGGTTGACTGGCCGAGCTTCCTCTTTTAGATTGATGCAGGCTTGGGATATACTTAATTCTATTACCCGCAGACCCAGGGGTAGTGGCGATATGGTGAGCTGGACAGCATCCCCTAATGGTGCCTTCACAGCTCCCTCAGCTTGGAATCTTGTCAGATCTCGAAGTTCCAAGGTTGATTGGTTTGATGTAGTGTGGTTCAAAGGGTTTTCCCCAAGGCACCGCTTTGTTCTTTGAAGAGCCTTAACCATTTCTCTTCCCACAGGATCCTTGCTGCGTAGTCGGGGAATTACTCAAAGTGCAAGATGCGGGTTATGTTGGGCTGCCGAAGAGGATGTCCACCACTTGTTCTTCGACTGCCCCTTTTCTATAAGAGTATGGGGAAAGATTAATGAGAAGTGCTGGCCTCATCATAAAACATTCTGGGGCTTTGATCAAGAGTGGAGATGGATTGCAAAAAAATTCAAAAGTAGATCTATGGGCGATACAACTGTCAAGGTTGCCTTCGCAATAATGGTATATCATATATGGTTCGAGAGAAATTTAATAATATGGGCGGCAAAAGCGAGATCTTTTGAACATATTTGGGAAGCTATTACATTTGATGTACGTGGGTTGATGACTCCTTCGTCCCCCCCTTCTTGGATCTCTGATAGGGATCACTTTATTCTATCCTCTTGGAATATCAATCCCGGATGAGGTGGTCCCCCCCTCCCTATCCCCTTTTTGTGGTTTTTATGCTTTTTGTGCATTATTGGTGGTGCTACAATCTTGTAATTCTTTTGTATGGAGCCTGACTCTATCCTTTGGATGCCTATGTTTGTTCCCCCTGGTTCTGGGGTGTTGTTTTATCTATTCATTCATCCAAAAAAAAAAAAAAAATCCAAAATTATAATATGTGGTGTGGACCCAAGTTTGCTAGTGTACGTTGAGATTTTGGATTGTGTCTAGAGTTAGGTATGCAATACGTATTTATGACTAACATTTGCGTACATCTAACAAGATTTAACTGGAGCATACCTCCTTTATTATAGCTCGGATTCAAACAATCTCGAATTTGTTGCAAAGCTAGCATAATCAGCTTTCCAACAAATTCGAGATTGCTTGAATCCAATTTATAATGAAGGAGTTAAATTCCGGTCAAACCTTGTTGGGAGTACGTGAATGTTGTTTAAAGTTGTCTAAATGTAAATAATTTTTTGGGCATCAAAGTAAGAAGATTATTTTGGTGCATTCTTGGTTTTTAGTGGCTTTACTATAATAAAATTTATAGAATTTTTATATTTGGAAAAGAACCTAGCATTTGGAAGTTGAAAATCGCCCCCGCAGCCAAAAATACAATTTTTGTTCTTGAACTAGAGGGTTGACTTTTTATCTTTTTGGAATTTGAATTTTAAACTATTTTTATTGGATTCAAATGGGGGGTGTTTGCTTATTTATAAATACTTAAATGATATTAGTCATAAATAAGCATTGCCTAGTTAATGTCGATCCTGTGTTGCCTAATAAGTGTTGCTTCTGTGTCTTGTTCCTGGTTTTGGAGGCGAAATCTGTCTATTTCGACAGGTTTCGTTGAAACCCAGCTTTTTATAGAGCAAAATCGTGTCGAAACCTGGTACTTTTTAGGATCGACCTAAGGTTTCATCTTGGCCTTAGTTGAAACCAAGTTGTGCCGGTCGAAGTGGTTTCGATTGGCACCTCGAACCATGATAAAAGGTAGTGATGCAGATGCAGTTTTTTAGCTGGATTTGTTTGATCCAACTTGGAAACCCAGGCCGTGAAAATTCAGGACAAACCCATCTTCGTTTTTGGCCCAATGGGGCATATAGGGGTTGGTTTTTTTTTTGGGGTTTATTTTTGTCAATTAGTAATTTATTATTTTTTAGGTGAAGAAAAAAATATTATTAACAAACCCCAAAGTGGATACAAGACGGATGTAACCGAAAAAAGGTAAAAGGAAACTGCACAGTAAACAATACCAGGGAAATCCTATCCACATTTTTAAAATTGGATAGGTAAATCCCAAGCATTTACAGTGAATCTATTTTTTGATAGAGTTGAGAGAGAGAGAGAGAGAGAGAGAGAGAGAGAGAGAGATTGTAAATAATCCCTCCTCCTATTGTTGTATATATAGAATTAGAAAGATAGAAAATGAAGGACTTAAGAGTGTCCTAGTTACAATCATAATTGTCGAGGTGCTGGAGAGGTGCCTGGGCAGCTAGGCATACCTAACCTACCCAAGGCTTTCTCAAGGAGTTGTAAGGGTACATCTTAATAAGATGATTTATACAAAAAAGAGGGGGTTATCCATCAATTTTTATTGTTTTTAATACATATGCATGATTCCATGCATTATGGTTTATGTAATTTATACATACTATAAAAATGCTACAATTGCATTAACTAAAAATAGATAAACAAATAAACAAAGTGTGATACAATAAGGCGACTAACCGCACAAGGCTTGAAAAATTACCTGGATGCTTAGGTGATGCGTTGACAACAATGGTTACAATCCAAATATAAGAAAAGCCAAGAGGACCTAGTCAATTCCTAGACCTAGTCCACAAATGGCAGTAGGTGAACTGTGCTATGCCATTACAATCGGTAATGGACCTGCTAATTGGGGCCCATTACTTATATTATTTATTATAACCCGGGGGGGAGGGGGTGGGGGGACAGGGAGTGGGCCTAAGTTAAGTGGAACCATCTCCTTACAATAACAGCTCTTATATCTTAACAGAGTTGATTTGGTGCATATTCTAGTGTTTTTCCCATTTACTGCACATAAGCCTGAAGCTTCCCAATTTCATTAGTCTTAGGTCTTTCGAGATTAATATAATTGGTACTTGTGTTCTCCTTTTCCACATTTCATCGATGCTTTATTGTTTTTCAAATTTTTATTATAAAACTTTTGATTTCAACTTTAATTAGTGAACACCTTCTATCCTTCCTCCCTACTGTCAATCAAAATATTGACTTTTTTCATTGAGGTATCAAAATGAGGAGTTACCTAGGTTTGTTTATACTTGTGTTCCTTCTCTTGTTTCTCCACTGCTTGCCTTGTTGGTTAATAATGAGTGTACAAGTGTGATATTTTGATAATCAGAACAATTTAATTTTTCAAAACAGGTAAAAAAGGGAGAAGAAATTAGAGCTTGAACTGTCTCAGGTTATTAACTTTAAATGCTAAAATCTAGCACTAGAAACAATGATTTTTATAAAAGGCATACCCAGTGCACGAGGTTCCTGCCACTGCAGGATCTGGGAGGAGAAACAATGGTTTTCATAATTCCCCTTAAAGCTTCGAATCTTAAATTATAGGGAAAATTTTACATACTACCCAAATACTTTTGAGAAACATCACCTACCACCAAAAATTCCAAGACGTTTTCCCTATTAACTGATAGAAGAGAGAGAGTTGAAATTTTGTCTAGATGATAATACCCTTCTCATTTTCCCTATTCTAGATTGAGCATCTAATCAATGGTGATTCATTATTTTCCCCCTTTCTTCTCTACAGCTTTGATTTTATCCGCAACCTCCTCCTTCTTTGTTGCTCTAAATCTATCTTAATCCATGGTCAGATCTAAAATCTTGATAATTTCAGTCCATAAACATATTGTGTCCATTCTTGTCAACTTCGTAACACTGAAATTTCTAGTTTGCTGAGATGGTGGTAAAAAAAGTCGATTACTTGTATTAGGGTTCTGGAGAGGAAGGTCTGGCCACGTGTGGGAATCTCAAATTGGGGTATTGATTTGTGGATGAAAACTATCCCAAGTGAGGAAGAAACCAACAGAGGAGAGGAGGTTGATTTCTAGGTCCTTTTCCAGGTTCTGGTATTGAATCACAGATTGACGCCCAACCGCTAACACCACTACACCACTAGCTCACAAGTCAACAAAGAATCATAAATAATCATAGCGGAAAGCTTATGGAGTGTAAATTTACATAATCGTTACAAATTATTCTATGAGAGAGAAGAGGGAGATGATGGCGTCCTTGACTTTCCCCAATTTTTTTTTTGGTAAGAGTTAACTTTCTCCATTAATGGCGTTCTTTCCCCATCAATTGCATTTTTTCCTTATGCTTGTCTCACTACCACAGTCCCTTTAATTCTCTCCGAAACAATTTTCTACAAGTAATCGCAATCCTGCAAACTTACCATTAATTTTGTTTGATTCTTTTTGGGTGAGAGATATTTACAGAGAGTGAGAAAGCGGGTGAGAGTGATTTACAGAGAGAGAAAGTGGGTGGGAAGAGGGTGAGAGAGATTTATAGAGAGAGAGAGAGATAGAAAGCGGTTGAGAGAGAGGGAGGGAGAGCGTGCGAAGAGGGGTTTTCTGTTTTCATTTGGGGTTTTTCTTCTCATGAATAAAAGGGTTGGATTTAGGAAGGTTATTGTTTCTGTATTATTTTGATATTCTGTTTTCTTAGGAGTTCTAAGTTGCAGCTCCTCTTCCCTGCCTTGATCACAGCGGCAATGGCGATTCATTATTTTCCTTATTCTAGACTGAGCATCTAATAGATGGTAGTGAAGGGCATTATTGTCACCAAAAAATAAATTTGAGCTAACACCAGCATCTAACGGCTCTGTCTTAACGGTTTGGGTCTTTTTGATAAACGTTTTGGAATTTTGGGTGGTAGTTGATGTTTTCAGAAATCTTGGGTGGTAGGTGATGTTTCTTAAAGTATTTGGGTAGTATGTGAAATTTTTCCTAAATTATATGATCTATAGCGTAGTTGTCAAGGCGCCAAGGCGAACCAAGATGTTGGAGGCCTGACGGGGCGCCTGATTTTTCAATGCGTCACAAGGGTGCCTGGGCGTGTAGTTCCATTGCACTTAGTTTGTCTGCAGTTTGAATTTCCATCCTGAGTTTCAACTAACCGTGCTTTAGGAGGCTTCCCTCCAGCAGCATTTTACTAAGAGCAGAACTCTTTCGTGATTCTTTGGAACAGTTTCTTGGAATTAGTAAGGCTAAAAAGAAAGATAAAAAAAAGGATTGCTCATGCAGTTGAACGGTATTGGAAGTCTGGAACAGGTACGATCCCTTCCTCATCCTCTTCTTCTTCGTTGTCTTCTTTTACTCTGATAGTTGCAGTAGCGGTGGCGGCTTCAATCTTCCTCTCCTTCAGCGGCAACTGGTGCTGCGGCAGCAGCAGTAGTAGCTTGTACTGCTTCTTTCCCATTTTTATCCATTCCCCCCCCCCCCTCTGCTTTTCTCAGTTTCCCCTGTTTTCCTCCTTTTTTGATGGGTTTTGGGATCTGGGTATGTAGTTCCTGGAATACTGTCTTGGTAGCTCTTAGGCAATGCCTTGACAACAATGTTTCAGACTCAGATTGATCCATATACCCTTCAGTGTATTGGCAAATTTCTTTGTATTATAGCTTTCCACTTCTTATTAAGAAGTTTCAAATTTTTAATGGATTTTCAAAGCTTTATTTTGTCAATTGGCTAACTCAGTTTTAGCTATTGGGGTCTTGTTCACAAAATTTCAGCTTTATCCAATTTGCCACATAGCAGATATTTGTGCAAGTCTAGATATACTCTTTAGATCTACCAGGCTAGAAAAACTACTTCCTTTGAGCTATACATGATTATTAGGATGGCATCTCAATGTGATGCATGAAAATGGTTTTTGTGCTTAGTTATAAAAAATGAAAAAACAGAAGAAAAAGAACAAAAAAAAAGCTTTGAGTGATGATGAGTTCTGCTTCTGCAGAAATAAAACAATAAAAAAATGTGGCTGGCTACTACAGCATGGATTTTGATTGTGGAGGTCAGATTGCGATATGGAATTCATGTTTATCAGCAATGATCTGAGATTAGCATAAATAGGAAAATAAGGCCACCTCCTCTGCATTTGTGCAATTATAGTTAAATGTAAGGTATTAAATAATAAATACTTGGATTTGCATACATCTTTGAAATGATTGTGGACTTAAAGGTCTGCTAATGGGAAAGAATTAGATGATCAGTTTGGTGACTTTGGTCAATTCCCTTCCGGTCCAATGAGATTTGTTGCTCTTGAGAAGAGAGGGGGTGCCAGTGATAGCATTCCAAAGTGAATCTTCCTAGGAGAGTTCTTTCTATCAATATGTGGACTATGTGGGAGCTGATTGCAATCCAATGTTAATCTCCCTTGGAAGAGTTCTATCTATCAATATGAGGACTTTGGGTGAGTTACTAAAGTTTGATTGTGGGAGGAAAAGAAATTGACTTTCTCACGGAGCAAAATTTTCTTTACATCTCTCCTCCTCCTCTGTTTGTGGTGTAGGTAGCAATGGGCTATTCTACAATTATATCGAATTTTCCTCATTCCAAACACAACTCATTTTTTAATTTTGTCTGTGAATTCAAGCCCTAACAAAACTTGTTAATAAGTGAGTCCTGTTCTGGTCAACCTGCCACAGCTACTTGTATCAATAAATCATTTAGATGCTATTAATTTCATGCCATTGCCTTTTTTTGGCTTCAAGTCAATGTCCTGTTTGTCATGTTAGAATGATATCATATGACCTCTTTCAGGTTAGTGGAGGTGAAATTTGTTTACAAAATGACAATGAGATGGATTGACCTTCTAATCTCATGATACAAAGCAAAAATGAGTCCATTTAGCTACACACCTTATTAATGGTTGAAGTTTAGAAAAGACTAAAGGGTTAAACAGGGTTGGCAGGTTAGACACCCTAAACTCTATTAAGACTCATTAAGTGTCATGTTTTGTGTTGTTTCACATTTTTGATAACCCAAACCTGCCAACTTCGTGTTGTGTTTGTGTCAGGTAACAGGTTGATGGGTTGTGTTGAGAAGGTTGGCAGGTGAGAAGAGTTGATTGGGATACACACCTTCAACCCAAAAATGACCCATTTATAAATCAAGTCATGCTGTCTTGTGTCAAATTACCATCAACCCAAACCCGCTAACTTTATGTTGTTTTCATGGCGGATGACCAGTCATGTCGAAATTGCCACTTTGTGTCTTAAGATTGTCAATAGAAGTCTTTTTCCTGGATACAGATGAAGTTGTATGCTACAAAAAATTCTGCAGTACGTAAGCTCAACCCTGGGATTGACAATCTTTAGATTACTTATGTAACTTGCCCTGGGATATATATGTTTTTATATGTTTGTTGGGAAATTGTACAATGTCTTTTGCAGTCAACAATGTTACTGGCTTGCTGTTGGTACAATCAGAGAATCTATTGCTTGGCATATACCTCATTAAGAATCTAAGATATTCCAATTGTGACTGGTTGCAGTATTATGAAGAAATGCAAAATGCTGGAGTTCAAGTAACAAAGCATATTTATATGGCACTCATAAATGCATATGTAAATTGCGGACAGTATGATAAGGCAAAACAGGTATTTATTTATAATTTTGTGTGATGACTGACTGAATTTATTTTATGAGTATTTACCATGTAGAAATTGATACCATGAAAAGGAGAAAAGTCCCTCTGTCTCAGATAATAAATCCCAAGTAATCCATCCAACTAGTATTCTTTGTAGTTTGTACCTTATTTCTTCTGTTGAAAGAAGATGCCTTTATCACCTACAAATCTCTCATTTCAATCTTCATAAATTCCCCTCACTATAGAAATTTTCTCTTTTCCCCTTTGCCATTTATCTTGGGAGTTTGTGCAGTGGCACGTAAAGTGTGTCTTTTGGGTTGCGGTTTGTGGGATGCATTCCAGTGCATGGTGAGACTTGATTGCATTGCAGTGGCACAAGTATATATACAAGCCCCTGTGATAACATAATCCTGCACATCTTCTGATGGTTTCCTTTTTTCCTGAACAAAATACATAAATGATTTGTTATAGGAGGTCTTATTTTCACAGCTTCTGAGGGTTCCTTTTTTCCTGAGCAAAAATACATAAATAGTTTGTTATAGGTCTTATTTTAATAATCTTTGTAGACAGTAGCTTCATTAAATTTAGGATAGTCCAAATACTATCTCGTGACTTAAAAGCCGAGTATTAGCTGATTGCCTGATTCTTTCTTGTACCTTACCCTTGAGTTTAGGAAATGAAAATTCAGAAGAATTTCCTCTATTAGTGATTTAGCGTATACATCCTTACATGTGGTGGGGAATCTCAGCTAACATAGTGTAATCCCTGAAGTGAGGTCATTAAGAGGAATAAGAGAGATTCCTTTATATATATATATATATATATATATATATATATATATATATATATATATATATATATATATATATATATATATATATATATATATATATATATATATATAATTTAATGAACTTTTATCTATGGTTCCTTCATTTTCTTGAATTATCAATGCATTTTTGTTATTGTCTCTACAAGCTTGGAAACATTGTGAAAGCCATGCCCATGGGAAACATCCATTATGATTTATAAGCATGTTTCTATGTGCTTTCCTAGGTGGCCACAAAACACGCTTCTCTAGGAAGTTATAAAAACATGAACATTCACCTAACTCATTATAAATTATAAGAAGCCATTTCTAAATGTAGAAATTAATTAAGAAAAAGCACACTCGTATAATATGCTTATGAGACTTTGATTTTCATTTCTTCTATATTTTGGTTCTCGTCTGGAAATGATCATAACATTTGCTCCCTGGCATGTGCTTGATGGTCCCTCCAAGGAATCAGGTTCTCAATATTCTTGTTGTTTTCATATTTATACGATGTTCTTTGTCCTTTCTGCAAATTGCCCCCCCTCCAACTTTTCCCAGTTGTCTTAGTGGGTAGGAGTCATGCTGCTCTCGCAATCTTCTCTATGTTCCATGGCTTTATTTAATACTTAATGGAAATTATCTAAGCTGATTTTAATTTCTTCCTTTTGGTGATAGGTGGTCTTCGAGCAAGGGATACCAGTGAAGAACATAAATGAAATTAAGAGTGCGTTAATATCAGCTCTTGCCTCGTCTGGGCAAATAGCAGATGCACTTAAAATATATGAAGAAATAAAGCAAGATGGTTGTATTGTGGAGCCCAAGGCAGTTTTAAATCTCATTGTAACAAGAAACATCTTCTTCTTATTATTATTCTTCTTCTTCATATTAAAATAATAATAATTATTATTATTGCTATTCATGAATGTTAGTTTCTACCTACTGGCCCACTATTAATGTTTTTATTTACTGCTCTTCCTCCCCTTTTGATAGGATCATATTCAAACTGAAGGGGAGTTAAGTAGACTGTTAGAGCTGCTCGGAGAGTTGAATGACCTTGTCATGTGGTTTGATGGGTGTGTCAAAGTCGTGCTATATTGTATCCGATACAAACATCTAAGGTTCACTGATACCGTATTCTCTGCTTTTCTGCATATATTCTTTCACATTATCTCATTTTCCTTACTCTTGTCAATTATTTGGTTTAGTTCTGCTGTTGACTTACTCAAGCAATTAAAGGATAAAGATGAATTGGCCACCGATTCTGTCTTAGATCAGGTTTTTATCTATCTTTTCCCTTGTTTTATCATATATAAAATTCTCATAAGTAATCAATTGGAACTGTTACAGTTGTTGAGGAAAGGGGGAGGGACCATCAGGATTAGCGCTGGCACTAATCCCGATGGCGCTTGCCCTCCGTTATTATTCTTTTTGTGTTTTGTCTCTTATACCCTTTAAGCGTTATACTCATTCTTATATATTATAAATTATAATGGAGTGGGCAATCTCAACGCTAAGTTGGGACTCCCAGAGTTACACAAACATCTTCTCTTCTCTGTCCTTCTCTACAATTTACATGGTATCAGAGCAAAGTCTTAGGTACTGTTACACAACATCAAATCATATTTGTTACTACTTTCACACTTTCCCTTGATATTGGTTGATTACTTGTCCAAGTCAGAAGTTGTGTCTCTAAGCAAGAGGGGGTGAGTTCAATTCTGGTTGTGGAGAAGTGATTATTGATGTCGTGTTTTGTGGCTTACTTTTTCTGGTGGATGTATCGATTCTTGCAATCAATATTTTATGGATCAAATTTTCAGGCTATAATATCTTATCGATTTTCTGAAATCAATTTTTCTGGCGTTGTTTGCATCCCATCGATTTTTTCTGGTGGCGTCGATTCGCTGAAATAGGTTTTATATTCTGGCGGTGACTTTTCAATTTTCTGGTTTGCATTGCTTTTGGAATCGATTTTGGCTTTTTGTGTTGCTTGTTAATATCGATTTTTCTGGTTGACATTTGGACTTGGTTATTTGGTCAGTGATATTCTTTTATTATTTCTTTCTCTCTTCGGGATTGATGGCTGAATCCAAAACTACTGTGTCTCCTCCCATCAGATTACATAGAAGAAATTGGAAGGGGTTGATAATTTCCAGCAATGGAGAAAGATTGTAAAGCTTGTTTTGATAGGTTGAGATCAACTGAGTCATTTAATACAAACTAACTCTACTACCGACTCTATATGGGACAACACTGTTGATGCCCAAAATTTGGGGCAATTATTGAATTCTATGGACAATCATATTGTGGACCTTATTACCCACGTTGATAATGTGATGGAATTTTGGGAGTATTTGAATGTTTTATATTCTGGTCACAATAATTTGTTTCGTATTTGTGAGGTGTCACAGGAATTTTATTGAGTGGATCGGAAGGGTCGCCTTCTCACCCAGTACTTTGCTGATTTTTAACGGATTTATGAGGAGCTGATATCTCTACTTCCTACCAGTGCTGTTGTGTAGAAGATACAAGACCAATGGGAACAAGTGGCAGTTATGGTTTTTTAGGCAGTCTTGGCCTAGAGTATGATTTTGTTCAGTCTCAAATTCTTGGTAGTGACAAGGTGGCTTCTCTGGTAGTTTCTCATGTATTACAAGTTTCTCGCGATAGTTTTTGTGCAACAGCTCCTGTGAATAGTTTAGCCCTTGTCTTTACCCAGACTGGTTGTGGTAGTGGTCCTAGTATTATCCGTGGTTGTGGTACTATTAGTGGTGCTGGCAGAGGCCAACAATCCGGGTTTTTAGCTTCTGTAGACATTTTGAGCACTGTTCGTATATGCCATCATTATGGCAAGCCTAGGCATAAACATTTATGTTGGAAACTTCATGGCAAGACCCCTCAGCAGTGGTTTGTCAATTTCATCGTCAGATCAGATCCTACTGCTGAGCTAAATATACCTTTTTCTGTTCTTGATCTTCCTGTTGCTCATCATAAGGGTGTGTAGAGTTGTACCCAACAGCCTATTTTGAACTTTGTGTCTTTATCAGGTTTCTCTTCTTCATTTCATTATTGTTTAACCACCATTAAGAGTCACCCCCTTCCAAAGGCATTGTCTAGTCTTGGTTGGAGGATAGTTGTGGAGAAGGAATTGTGGCCTTGGAGGACAATCACACTTGGGATCTTGTGCCCTTACTTGTGGGCAAGTTTACTATTGGTTGTTGCTGGGTGTTTGTGGTTAAGGTCAATCCCGATGCTTCTCTTGCTCGTCTGAAGGCTTGCCTAGTAGCCTTGCTTTGTACAGATCTATGGTGTCAATTATTTGGAAACTCTTTCTTCTGTGGCTAAGTTGGTTTCCGTTTGCATTTGCTCTCTGTTGCTGCTTCCCATCACTGTTCGTTGCATCAGCTTGATGTGAAGAATGCTTTCTTACGTAGTGATCTTCATGAGGATGTTTATATGGAGCAACCACTTGGTTTTGTTGCTCAGGGGAAGTTTCGTATGGGTGTGTAGGCTCAAGAAGTCTTTGTATGGATTGAAGCAGTCCTGTTGCATGGTTTGGTCCTTTCACGAAGGTCATTCTCTGTTTTGGTTTGTCCCAATGTGAGAGTGATCACTCGGTGTTTTGTCGTCGGTCTGATACAGGGAGGATTTTCATTATTGTTTATGTTTGATGAGTGATTACAAAAGATGATAGTGCAAGAATTGTGAGTTTGAAGTTTCATTTATAGCAACAGTTTCATACCAAGGATTTGAATCGATTAAAATATTTTCTGGGGGTTGAGGTCTCACAGAAAGGTATTTCTCTTTCTCAATGGAAATATACTCTAGATTTGCTCACTGAGACGAGATTTTAGGATCCAAGCCTGTGGATACTCTAATGGATCCCAACATAAAACTTATAGCTGATGATGGTGATATTCTGGCTGACCTTGAGAGGTATCGCAGGCTGGTTGGCAAGTTGAATTATCTCACTGTGACGCGACTGGTTGTGAGTCTTGTGACCCTCCCAGTCAATGTTGTAAGTTAGTTTTTGTCCTCTCCTTAGATGCCTCATTGGGATGCTGTTACTCGTATCTTACGGTATCTAAAGAAGACTCTAGGCCTTTGTCTACTGTACTCTGCCATGGACATGAACGTGGGTTTTTTGGATGCTGATTAGGCCAGTCCCCTTATTGATAGGTGGTCTATTACTGCGTACTGTACCTTTGTTGGTGGAAATCTTGTGTCCTGGAAGAGCAAGAAGCAGGCTGTTGTTCAGTCCAGTGTAGAGTTTAATATCATGCTATGAGTCATATGACACGTCATGTGTGAGTTGATGTGGATCAAGTAGTTGTTAATTGAGCTTGGTTTTCCAACAAGTCTTCCATGCAGTTGTGGTGTGATAACCAAGCTGCCATCCATATATATATATATGCTCCAGCTTGAGGGGGAGTGTTATAGTTGTCGAGAAAAGGGGGAGGTAGCGCTAATCCTGATGGCGCTAGCCCTCGTTCTCTATTATTCTCTGTTTTTTTGTCTCTTATTACCCTTTTAGGGTTATACTCATTATTATTTATTGGAATGGAGTGGGCAGTCTCAACACTAAGTCATGACTCCCATAGTTACGCAAACATCTTCTATTCTCTGTCCTTCTTTATAATTTACAGGAACAAATCAATAGAGGGGTAATCTGAGGATTTTAAAATAGGGGAAAGAGAGGTGGAAATTTGCTTTTCTGGGGGATTCAAAATACTCTTTTTGAGTAGGGGAGTTTGGGGGACTGATATAAAAGTCCCTAAAAGTGAAAAGGAGGTAAAATTGTCAAGGGCATTGGTTCTTTGAATGGTGGAACTGCCTGCATCCACCAATGGGAGTGGGTGATGGTGAATCCATTAGTAGGCATAGCGAGTCGAGAGACATACTCAGGGGTGCGCTTGCATAGAGCCCACTCCACCGTTCAGATAACTTTTTTCCCCAATTGTCAACAAAAAGCACTTATAATTTATGGTCAAAAGACCCCAACAATGCCGGAGTGCGACTCCTTCCCACGGCCACTCACATAATGAGCAATGTGGCACACACTATCACTCTCCTCTGACAAAATGTGGGCCCTTATTGAACGAATCTGTCTCCCACCCTTTCATTGGTCCAGTTTCCCATTGGCATTGTGTAAACCCTTGCCCTTCATAATTTATAAAAGGTTTCTTCATTACTGTCTCTGGCTTCACTCGACACAGATGGAAGGCAGGCAAAGGGCTTTCAGCTGCAACCAATGGGCCACATGGAGAGGTGGATGGAGAATTGCACGATAATAGAAGTTTGTTCTCTCTCTCTCTCTCTCTCTTCATCTTCTTCTCGTCCTCCGTCAATGGCTGTGGTGGCAGTCACTGCCAGTCCTTCCTCTTCTCCTTGTTATCCTCCTCTGGCTGTGGCAGTGACAGCAGTCGTTGTTGCTACTTGCTCTCCCACTTATCTCTCGTCGTCTCCTCCTCTTCCTCGAGACATCCACTTCAAACAGAAATTTCCTTCATCTTTAGTTCGAAAAATCTGTGTTTCATCAAATCCTGTGGAGTCATTTTGAAGTCTAGAATGCTTGCCAAGCTCGAATAGTAGCATATCTAAGCTCCAACAGTATTTTTTTTTCTAGTTTCAGTCTCTGGTTTCTAACGTCTCTTGGTTTTCTGGTTTTTTTGCAGGTTGTATTGAGCTGTCTCGAGGTGTATCAACCTGTCTCAGGTTGTATCGGCTGAGACAGTTCAATACACGTTGATATAAAGACTTCTTCTATTTCCCCCTAGTCTCATATCCTGTATTTCTGCGGTATACGATATGTATCAAACCAATACAGTTGATATGTATCAATACTTGATACCATGGACTTATGTCCATTATATGCAGGGGTAGTACATAAAATAATTGGCTAAAGTTTGCTAGAAAGTAATAGAATCCATTCATTTTATGAGTTACTTGATTGCAAGGTTCAAGGGGCCGGTTTTGACCAGCCTCAAAACCGAGTTGTCTTGGGTTTCCACCAGATTTCGGTCGAAACTTGGGATTTTTCTCGGGACATCTTAAAGCTTGGTTTCAAGACCCGAAAGTGTTTTTCTTGATCTGAGTTTTTTCTTGTAGCCTATTTTAATCATTTTACACATATTCTCACGTTAGTTTAAAATTTTAAATAAAAACATCCAAAATTATAATATGTGGTGTGGATCCAAGTTTGGTAGTGTATGTTCAGACTTGAGATTGTGTCTAGAGTTATGTCTGCAACACGTATTTATGACTAACATTTGCGTACATCTAACAAGATTTGATCGGAGCATAACTCCTTTAATGTAGCTCTGATTCAACTAATTTCAAATTTGTTGCAAAGCTAGCATAATCAGCTTTCCAACAAATCCGAGATTGCTTGAATCCGAGTTATAATAAAGGAGTTATACTTTGTTCAAACCTTGTTCGGAGTGCGTCATTGTTGTTTAAAGTCGTCTAAATGTAAATAATTTTTTGGGCATCAAAGTAAGAGATTATTTTGGCACACTCTTGATTTTTAGTGATGTTTTACTATAATAAGATTTATAGAATTTTTATATTTGGAAAAAAACTTAGCATTTGGAAGTTGAAGATCGCCCCCACATCCAAAAATACAGTTTTTGTTCTTGAACTAGAGGGTTAACTTTTTATCTTTTTGGAATTTGAATTTTGGACTATTTTTATTGGATTTAAATTGGGGGTGTTTGCTTATTTATTAATAATATCTTAAGTAAATGAAATAGAGTGTGCATAACCATGCTTGATTGGACGTGTTAGTAAAAGGAATTAATTAACTAACAAACCAGCAATGAAATAGGAGGAGTGCGCATAACAGAGAGAGAGAGAGAGAGAGAGAGAGAGAGAGAGAGAGAGAGAGAGAGAGAGAGAGAGAGCAGATCGGTAGGTGCTCCTCCTTGTAGTTGTTATATTTATAGAAAATAGGAAATAACTACTAGCTAGCATTTAGGATTCTACAAGCCAGAGTTTTTTTTGAAAACAGAAAGTAATAAATAATAAAGTAAATTCCTAGTCTAAATAGAAGTCCAAATACTAACAGGAGTCCTAGTCCTAGAAACTAGCCCAACACTGTTTTAGTCAAAATAGTGTTGGTTACAAATAAACTTGGCAATACCAATCACAAATAAAACTAAAAAAAATAATAAATAAAAAGAATAAATTTCAGTTACCCCCCATAATAGTTTCGAAACATCAGCTACCACCCACACCTTTCAAAAACATCAGCTACCACCCAAACTTTTACCACAGTTAATCAAATAGATCCACTCCGTTCAACCAATTCCGTTAGTTGCTGATCTCACCCAAAAACGAATTTTAATTGGACAATAATACCTTAACAGATAAGTTGAAAGACCTTTTTATCCTCCCTCAGTTAACTGACCCTAAACCCCTAAATGGTCTCTCTCTCGCTACCCATCATGGCCTCTTTCTACCCTCCTGCACCGCCCCTCTCTCTCTCTCTCTCTCTCTCTCTCTCTCACTTTTTGAACCATCGTGGTCGGCTAGAAGGCCACGATTCCAACGGCGAAGAAGCAACAGTCCAACAATTGAAGCTGCTCCAAACAGAGATGAATCAGAACTTCTCCCCCGACGAATCAAAATCTAATTTCTCTATTTTAATCCCAAATATCGCCATTAATCTGAAATGATGCTGTGCTAATTTCGTATCTGATTCAAGATCTGTTCTGCTATCTGACTGGGGAACAATCAGAATCGTCTATTAGATCCAACCGATTAGGATACAATTTAACCAGAATATTCCTACTCATCTTCCTGCTCAACCTCAAGCGACAAAATTCATTCTCGTTGGAAGGAAGTCAGTTTGGAGAGGCGGAGGCATTAGAGTTGCAGATTTTTCACCAACCATTCTGCAAGTTTCTTTCTTCTGCAAGTCAAAAGAAGAAGAAAGAGACAGGAAAAAAGAAGAAAGAGACAGGAAAAGAAGAAGAAGAAAGAAGGGTTATATTAGTAATTTTATTAGTTCTTAAAATTTTCAAATTAATAACATAAAGGGTAAAATTGTCTAACGGAATTGGTTAAACGGAGTGGATCTATTTGATTAACGGTGGTAAAAGTTTGGGTGGTAGCTGATGTTTTTTGAAAAGTGTGGGGGTAGGTGATGTTTCGAAACTATTATGGGGGGTAGCTGAAATTTTTAACAATATCGATTACACTACCATCCCCCCCTCAAGTTGGAACATGGGGGATGTGAATGCTGCAGCTTGAAAACAGCTAAGCCCCCCACCAATCTTGAGTTTGGTTTGGAGGTGCGGCGACTGATAAGGTAGCACTGGAAGAAGAACCAGATTTCTCAAGTAGTTGAATGCGGCGAAGTAACTTGTCAAACTCACGAGGTTGAGTGCCTGAAGTTGATGCTGATGACACAGGTGTAGAAGCTGGAATAGATGCATATGGTGTGTCGGTAGGTGCCGGATCAGGATCAGCAGAGTCAGCATGAGTTGAGTCAACCAAGGAATCAGCCCATTCAGGGCGCCCATGTTTGGCCCAACAATTATCAACATAATGATTAGTCTTCCCACAAAAGGTGTAATAGTGTGAAGACTTGTCAGTAAAGGAACTACTAGAGCCACAACCACATCCTCGGCCATAGCCACGACCCTACAAAGGGAAGCCGCGGCCATAGACAACATGTAGAGCAAATGAATCAGTGGGAGCAGCAAAATTGTCACATTTAGGAGTAGGAACCAAGCGTTGAAGACGGGAAAAAGTCTCTAGAAGAGTAGGAACCTTTTCCCCTGACAGAAATTGCCCTTTAATATAGTGGTAGTCAGGAATAAATTTAGCGACAAAGAACTCACTGCATGTGCCTTCTGTAGTTCAAGATTTGTAGTCAAAGGTTGATGGGCCTGTAACTCTTCAATGACGCCCTTGTAATGGCTGTAGTACTCAGTAACAAAGCGGTCACCTTGTGATAAGGAAAACAACCGCTCATATAAATCATAAAAATGTGATATATTCTTTTCTTGACCGTAGGTCTCTTGTAGATCTTTCCATACATCTATGGAACATAACATTGGAAGCAATAGTACGATCAATACTATTTCACAGCCAAAATCGGAGAATGGAAGATTCACGCATCCATTCATCATGGGAAGCAATATCAACAGATGATTTAGAATCAATATATGGAGGATCTTGAGTGATATATTTTAATTTACTTTGAGAGCGAATGAAGGCTTTGATGGCTTGAGCCCATAATAGGTAATTAGAAACGCCATTCAGTTTGATGGTAGTAATCTGTATTGGAGTACGAGTACCTTGGACTGGTGTAGATGTAGAATCAGGCATTGATAAAAAAAAAAAGGACAGCAGGGGTGGCAGTAAAAAAGGCAGTAGTAATGGCAATAGGTAGGAGAAAAAAAGATAGTAGTAGTAGGTAGTAGGTGGTAGGTGGTAGGTGGTAGGTGTAGTAGTAATAGTAGTAGTAGGGGTAGCAATAGGTAGGAGCAAAAAGTAGTAGTAAAAAAAAAAAAAACTTGCAACCCAAAAAAGAGCCAAAAAAAAAAAAATCGATGGCAAAAACTGGAATTAGATCAGATTGAGGTTGTGATAAGTAATAGGCAAAAAAAAAAAAAAAAAAAACGATAGCAGAAATATTTTTTTTGGTAGGGATGTTAGGAGCAGTACCTTAATAGTAGCAACAAATCATAGTATCAATAAGCAGCATAGGTTGCTGCAACCAGTTAGAAACTTAGAGGAGATCTTTAGAAGACTCTCAAAACCAGAGAAAAAAAAAAACAGGTTACTTGATGGGCTCTGATACCATGTTAGTAAAAGGAAGTAACTAATTAACAAACCAGCAATGAAATAGGAGTGCGCATTACAGAAAAAGAGAGAGAGAGAGAGAGAGCAGATGGTAGGTGCTCTTCCTTACAGTTATATTTATAGAAAATAGGAAATAACTACTAGCTAGCATCTAGGACTCGCTATAAACAATAAAATAAACTCCTAGTCTAAATAGAAGTCCAAATACTAATAGGAGTCCTAGTCCTAGAAACTAGCCCAACACTGCTTTGACTAGTCAAAGTAGTGTTGACTACAAATAAACTTGGCAATACTGATCACAAATAAAACTAAAAATAATACATAAAAACTAGAAACTAGCAATATCGATTACGCTAACAGGACTATTTAACTTGGGGAGTGAAAAGAAGATTTTTTTTTTTTTTTTTTTTTTTTTGGGATGATTACGAAAAGAAGATATTGATGTACTGATAGAACCAGGGTTGAAATTGTGGATAGGTTAGGGTTTGTTGGATTGGAGAAAAAGGATTTGGAACTTTTAAGGCAAAAAACAAGAATAATATGGCTAATAGAAGAGAGAGAGAGAGAGAGAGAGAGAGAGAGAGAGAGAGAGAAATATGGCGGCTGAAGAGAGAGAGAGAGAGAAACAAATATGGCGGCTGAAGAGAGAGAGAGAGAGAGAAACAAATATGGCGGCTGAAGTTAGGGTGGAGAGAGAGAGAAACAAATATGGCGGCTGAAGTTAGGGTGCCCTGAAAAGAGATGACATTGCACCTTTCCTTATGGGAGGAACAGAAGGATGGCTGATCCAAAACTATGTAAAACTGAAGACATGTATGGAGATGGGAGGTTTCATCAGAATTTGAACTTTATGGGATGGTTGTGGTACAAAGGTGTGGATACCAAAATAACTTTAAAATTCCTGCTAAATTAGGTCTCATCAGTGGTGTAGGAGAGGAGGCAGTAGTACAAGTAGAAGAATTGGGGAACATTTAATAAGGCCAGATCCGACACATATGCCAATCAATGGGTGGTACTAGTTAATGTGGCTAGATGCTTTGGATGTAAGGGTAGCAGACACTTGGGTGGGTTTAGGGGTACTAAGTTACAAGAGAATATACTTACCCAAGAAAAAAAAATTACAAGAGAATAATGAATGGTTGCATTGATTTCATGATGTCAAGAAAGGATCCTCTTGGGCATTTTAGAATGTGTGCTTTTGCTTGCAATATAGGGAGGATCTGATGAATGACCAGCTCCATGACTTATGTCTCAGTTGTTTGACTCCTTATTCTGTTTATCCACTTAGAGTTGGTTGGATTCTTAGTTGGAATCTCCATGTAACATGCCCCCTGTAAGACATTCTATGACTTGATAATTTCGCAAGAGTGACTCAGAAAAGTCAACAATTTATTGAGGCAGATCATCAATTCAACGCTAAGGAAATGAAATTATATACTCTGTAAGCTCCAATCTCAATTGGTAATTATTAACTTTCTTGGTGCATCTTTTCTGTTGCAAATTCAAACAAGTCCTAGGTTAAAAGAGATTTGATCTGAGAATCTTCTTTCATATATTGATTTGGAAAACTCATTTAACCGTATTAGCATTAGGAGAGGGTTCCCTACACCTGACAGTGTGGGAGGAATCTCCCACGCCACATCAATACGGCACAGGGAGCGGCTTTGTCAACATAAGGGGTCCATGTGGTCAGGAGGAGAGATTGTATTGGTGCTGGGCCCACATGGTCAGGATGTGAGAGGGCACGGGAAATCATCCCCACACTGTTAGCGTGGGGACCTTTTTCCCATTAGTACTAGGGTTTTTCTTGTTGATCCGGTTTCAACAAGGAATTGACACCGGTGGTGTAATCTCACAAATATCCCTAATTTATAATAGGTACTTATCAAAAGATGGGGATAGATTTGTAATTTGAACAAAATCATTCTTAATGTCCACATCACTATCATTAGCTCTTTTAAGGATATAATGTAACTTCATGTAGGTATTTCTTCGACGATTTTTGTTGTTGTCATATTCCCCGCCTTACCCCATTTTTTGAGTTGCAGAACGATTCTTTGAGGGATTTCCCCGCCGCATGATGTTTCCCTCATCCAGTGGAAACGAATCAAAGGCTGGGTGCCAAGGTGCCGTCTTCGAGAACCTCATCCGCAGCATGAGATCCACGACCATCCTCGAAGTGGGTACCTTCCTCGGAGCGTCGGCCATCCACATGGCCCACATCATATGCATCGATGATTTTCGCAATGCCACTGAGCTGGGTCCCTATGGCTTTGCAAAACCCGTGGAATTGGCCCAGCTTTGAGGATCCAAGCTTGGGGCATTTGGAATCAGCAACTCCACTGCTGGCCCGACATCCCTGACATTGAAGTAAACATTGAGGTTGAGTTCCTGGATCAAGGGCAGGCTGCTGGGAACGCAAAGCAGCCAAGTCCTCAAGAACAGGATGGCTTATCCTCACATCTTCTTGGGTAAACCCATTGTCGTCCGGATTGGTCTGACATTGGTGAGGGTGGAGTAATCGGCGAGGTGGAGGACATTCAGGAGGGGGCAATGAGTGGCCACACTGAGCAGTGCCTCGTCTCTGGCGAAGTCAATGTACCTGGGGTGGAAGATGTAGGGGGCTAAGAAGTACATGAGATTGGGGCAGGCATTGGAGATGGTGAGAAACTCCTGAGACTCGAATCCCTCAGTGAAGGACATGCTGAGAAGGTTGAACCTGGTGAGGGAATTGGCGACGATTACTTTGCCCAACTGAAGGGCCTCTGAATCCAGCACGACGGTCAGCACTGGCCACTGTGTCATCCACTCTGCTGCTTAGACTTATATCGTTTGATTACGCAGCCCATTCAACCCAACCCGGTTGGTTCCCTTTTACTTCCTTGCTCCCTTGTGAAATCGATGGACTTTTCCTAAATGTAGAGTCATACTGTATGATATGATACAAATGATATTATCTAGCTTTTGAGATGGACTTGTTCCGTAAGAGATTCAGAAGCTTATGCGTTGCACAGACATATTCGTCGGAAATTGGGAAACGCTAGGAAGAAGAAAGATCCGTTTGAATTTACATAAATATCCTTAAAAGCTGCTTTTGAGACTGACATCTGCATTTTAAAGTGAATTTATCCATTTCACAATTCTACCGGTGTTCTAGTGGGTAACTACATTATGAATTAAAGATATTTAAGGTATTCCACGGGTGGTGTCAAGCCTCTGTTGGCACAAGCCGGTGTCATGAAGGAAGACCCTTAGTATAATTGTCATTATGTGCTTTTTCTTTGTTGGATTTTAATATGTAATAAAATAATGTTCAATTTAGAGCTTTTGTATCTTTGCTGGACTTATTTAGATAGACAAGTCTAAGATTGCATTTGACGTATATTCTCTGTATTTTGTTATTTTTCTCATCACTAGGCATTCTGTCAAATTTCGGAGATGGAATCTACAGATATGGAAATGGGATTGGACTTGCTTCTAGCTGTCAAGGTTGAACTTGGCCTCCTTCCATCTCGAACAAGCTTGGATTTCCTTCTCAGTAGCTGTGTAAATGCCAAAGATCCACGAAGTGCTCGGTTGATTTATGATGAGTATCAGAAAGCCGGCTTTCCTTACAATATCTTAACTTTCCTAAGGTGAATATGTCTCTAGTTCGTAATTCTGAGATGTTGGTCTTTAGCAACTGCGTTACCCTTAAGGTTAACAGAGGTTTTGTTGAATATGTCCTAGTTATCACTGCTTTCTATTTAGTGTTTTGTTTCATCATTCATGTGAAATTGATTTTGTGAGATTAGTTTTTTTTTTTTTTTTGGATGAATGAATTTATATTAACACTACCCCAAAAACAGGGAAAACAAATCTGGGTATCGGATAAATAGAGCCAGATATCAATCTAGACACACAAAAGGGAATAGAATGGATAGGGAGAGGATCCTTATCCGGGATTGAGATCCCAAAGGAGATAATGAATCTATTCCTCTCAGAATATTAGGACTTGGTGTTTTTGGGTCATAGAATATTCAGGTTTTGTCTTTTCTGAGGATTGTTTCTATATATATATTTGATGAATATATCTCAGGATGCTATTTCTCACTCTCACTAAAGATTCCATTCTTGATTGTTATGCAGGATGTATCAGGTCCTTTTGGCTTCAGGGGAACATACATCTACAAAGAACATGTTGAAAAAGATACCTCAAGATGATCCCCATGTTCGTCATGTCATTATGGCATGTAAAAAAGTTTACGGTAATTCCAAATCTGTAAAGAAAAAATGAATAAGCCTGTATGGGTTTTGTATGAAAATTGTGTTCCTTCCCCCCCCTCCCTCTTATTTATTTATTTATTTAGGAGAGGCCCAAAGGGCCCAAGATAGGACCAATGCGTATCTCTTAGGCCCAAGACAAGGAACAATTCGTAGCTCTTAGGCCCGAGACAAGGAACAAAGTAGCTCTTGACAGAAGAGAGAGCAAAATGTAAAAATGAGACTTGTTAAGCTTTCGTATTTTTCCTTCCAATGACAAAACACTTAATGGTATTACAAAATAAAAAGTCATGAGCCTCATCCTTACATGCCTGTAGTAGTCACCTTTCCTAATCCCACTTCAAATGCCAATTACTTCCACATGGCAAGTCAGATGGAGCCCCTTTTTTTGGGCCGGTAAATCCCTACATCCTTACGTAAGTCATATTGAAGTTTATCCGATATATGCAGGAGATATTTGATTCAATTAGGCTCTAAAATTTGACACATAGTAAATGCTGATAATGATCTTGCTATCCCCGACTTATCTGCATGCAAAATGTAGTTGGCAGTGGAAATGGGTTTCTATCGTATGTATTTCTACGAGGCCTTTAATACCACTTGTTTTATTTTATTTTATTTTTTTTATCTGGAGATGGGATTTGTGGATCAGAAAGTACATGATTCAATCTGAAGCACATGGAGTAGATAGGTAAGATATGTCCAACCTAAGTTTGCTCATCAAAGAGGGAAACAGATACTTGCCAGCCCAGCATCGTTGGATTTCTCACTCTCCTGGGTGATAGCATGATCCAACGGTGCTGGGTGGGCTGGCATTTCGCTATTTCGTGTTAGCATCTTCGGTTAAAGCACACTATAATAGTTGATTTAATGGCAAACTAATGGAGTTCATAGAGGTTATGGACCATATGTTTTAAATGAGGTTTAATGGTTTGTAGTGAGTTTGACATCTCAAAAGCACTTTGTTTCGCTCATCCTCTCCCCCGCTCCCATCTCCATCCGGGGATGCTTTAGAGCTAATATAACTGGCAGGAAACTTTTGTGCTTCAAAGATTAGGAAAACAGGATTCACCACTACTCCCTCCCCTTCTCCATCCATTGAAAGACCAAAAAAATGAAAGAAAGAGAGGAACCCAATTTAGGATTGATAATTCCTGATATCAATGATTTGGTATATATAAGCAAAACTTGACCCAAAGCCGATCCATCCATCCTTGCTTTCTTTTGATTGATTATCCTTATCGAACAGTTCATATATATCCCACCCTATCTGACTTATCATTCTGCTTTCTTGGGAATTCCTTCCCAAGCTAACTTATGTTGTACAACAATTCTCTAACAAATAATGATTTTAGGTAAACACCTGTTTGGTTGGATGATTAACCTTGTTTGGTGTAACATGGGTTGGGAGGTAGGTCTCAAATTTGAGTCTCGTCTCTTGCATTTGTTCCTCACCCAATGGTAAATATAGAATAGGACCGATAAAAAAAATTAATAATGATTTTAGACAGTAAAATATATATTTTATTACAATAATATTTTTCCATATATATTCATTTTCCCAACACGCTTGATGTAGCATTGGTTAATTAATATATTTGGATTAAAAAAATGAAGTCTGATTGAAGACCAACAAATGCTAAAATAATACTATGAGAAGAATGTTAAATTTAGAAAAGATAAAATAAATAGTGAATAATTTAAGATTAATTTTTGGAGTAGAACTAATACATAATAAGTTGAGAGTGTCTTCTGAGGTGGTACAAACAGGCAGAACGGAGTCAAAGCAACGATATGATTCAAGGGTAGACTTAAAATGATCCAAGGGGAGACGAGGTGTAAAGACATGCATAACTTTTTATTTATTTATTTTTTTTTGTAAGAAAACCTGCATAACTTAAGCTTAGCAGCAAGTACATCTTTAAATAGGCTTGAATGGAAAAAGAAAATCCATGTAACTAATTTTATTTTGTTGTAATGTAGCTGAGTTGAATATTTATTATTGTTTTTGAATTTTATTTTTGCATAAACAATTGCACTTCCTTTTTAAAGTTACGATCTTTTCCCCTAACTATATTTTCTTTATTGCAAAAATGTTTTTGTATCCAATTATGTCTCCCCTTGTACCCTTTCACATGGGCATTGAAATGACCTCCTACCCTTTCTCTTGGATACTTATACATGTCCTCTCATTGGATCTTATGTTGACGTAAGATCCACACAATTGGAGAGAGAGAGAGAGAGAGAAAAAGTAAAGTTCAAAAATGTCAATTCAAATGTAGATGAAGATCAGATGAAAATGAACACTGTTTTGGATAGATTGGTAATATTCAAATTCGTTTTCCGGTATTTTTATTGTAAAAAATATTGAGTGGATAAATTGGTAGGATATTTTTGTTGTAAAAAATATTGAGTGGATAAATTGGTAAAGTAAGACCAAAAAATGGGTAATTTGGTAGTTTAAAGAGTGGCCCGGAAATCAGTTAATCGGGGGATGCGAGACACCAACGGGAGTGCGTGATAGAGAAAGCGCAGTTGACAACGGAACCAGAAGTTTTATTTTTTGATTTGGATGCTTTTTCCCGCCTCTCTCTCTCTCTCTTTCTATCTCTCTATCTCCGTCTCTCCAGGTCTCCATTTCCCATGTCGAAGGACCAGAATCAGAACCCGTTGCAGATACTCTTTAAAGCATCGGAGGCATGCGTACAATACGTTCAGAAAAATCTCTCGCATTTCATACCAAACGTCCACCTCTCATCTCCAATACAACGACAGCAACCCTCTCCAAATCATCAGCTTACGCTTCTCCAGCCCAAAGAGCAGATTTCCAAGGTACCTAAATTCATAAATTCTCCATCTATCTAGCTCGCTCTCTGATTGAAATAGAATTCAGATTGCTAATTGCTCTTTCTATTAGTCGATGTAATCGCTTGCAAAGCTCGAAACGTGCTTGACAAAATTCCTGAATGGAAGCTGATATGGGTCCCATTGCCTTTTAACTTTCCTTTTTAGTCCAGCTCCAGTTAATGTCGTGTTTGTTCCTTGTGCCGTGTGCCTGGCTAGAATGTAGAGGGATTGTTGTTTCCATCAGTGATAGGATCATAGTTCGTCCGTTCTTGGCCAATTTCGTTTATGTACGTAATATTTCTCTGTAACTCTTTGCTTCGCGACTGATGGTGATACTATCACTTATGCAACAGCCTTGGGAAAGAGTGGGATTGGGGTGATTGGAAGATCGAAATCTCAGTGTGTTGAGTGTACGCTTGCCACCATGAATGGACTTATACGCAGGCATCACCACCACAAGAATTAAAGAAAAGAAAAAGGAGCAAAAAAGAAAAAGCAGTCGGCATAATGTGTTAGGGGCCTAACCAGGTACCAATCCCGCTTGATGATGTCCTGGGAAGAGTAGACTGGATATTGCCTCGGCATTTTTTGCTTGAGTTGACACCCTCAGAAGTCAGACCTGAACCAATGTCTTTATACTGGAAACCGAACTTAAATAAAAATAAATGGTTTGAATGACTCAAGATGAGTCCATTTTGAAGTATCACCTTCTAGATACAAACACAACGAGAGTTCAAAATGAAACTATCTTCATTTCAGATAACAACCAAGAATTGCATCAAGAGACTTTATTTTTGTAATGCTTCATTCATGTATCTGGTTTTTATTTTTTGTTTTTTGTTTATATATATATATATATATATATATATATATATATATATATATATATATATATATATATATATATATATATATATATATATATATATATATATATATATATATATATATATATATATATATATATTAATTTATGCCTTTGAGTTATAGATCCCTTCCCCGCCTCTCCCAACTCGTGATTGTGACCTTAAGGTCTAGGTGAGGCTGGCATGGAATGTTGATTCTTCTTCATTTCTTTTATTCATGCAGGAGCAGTCTGCTAGGCCTTTGACTAAAGAAGAGCTTGGAAGGGCCACTTGGACTCTGCTACACACAATTGCAGCACAGGTATTCATCCTTTTGAATTTTATAATGATCACTTCTTTATTTCCCTATATTCCTGCTGAAGCAATCTGATTTTTCTTGATTGTGAAGATGAAGAGGAAAGACAAACTTACTCTGAGTCATTCTTCTGGTGGTTCCTTTTATCACACACACACACACATATAAATATACAGGTTTTATCTTCTTTCTTTACAACTCTGGGACAGATAAAGTATTCAATCGTTCCATCATTCCCTTTATTAAACTTCTGATACCATTTCATGATTAAATATACTGTTGGTTAACATAATGCATTTCATTATGAAGTAGATGCCCACTTTGTCACTAGCTCTTTGATGAAGTAACTTGGCTTGGATCTTGGTTGTTTTTGCAATTTTATTAACATGGATGTTCTCCATTTGGTCCTATCATTCTGATGTTGATCAGTGTCCCACTTTCCCGTTTTTAGGGCAAGTGAAAGAGTAAATCTAACTTAGATTTTGTTTGTATTAGTGTGCTAAGAATGTCATAGAAGTTGATGACATAAAGCACTCTTCTTCATTCAAATGCTAGAGAGAATAAGGCCTCCCAACCCCCCATCCATTAAATATGCTCTTCTTTATGCATAAGAGTAGATTGATTTCCTGAAAGCTTTTTGGTTGTTTCAGTTTCCTGATCATCCGACTAAGCAACAAAGAAGAGATGTAAAAGAACTGGTACGTATCTCTCTCTCTCTTTCTCGTGTTTGTGTTTGATAGGGATAATGGTTAAACAGGTTACAAATCATTTAGTTGATCTTTCATTGAAGTTGCATTTAATTTTTATTACACCTCCCCAAAACTTGACAAAAGATGTGGTTTTACAGCATGAAGACATTAAAGGTCCACAGAAGTGTTTTAATTTGATATGCTACTCCAGGGAAAACCCCTTCTTAATTCATTTAGATTTAATAACCATTCCATCAACAGTAGAAAAAAATGTTCTAGAGAACTATAAACCTAAAATGAAAATTTCAATCAAGATCCACACCAAAATTTTGAAGCACCATTTTGCAAGAAGAAAGAAGGAAGCCTGAAAAAAGAGAAGACCTCCTCAATTCATTCATTTTGAGAGAGTTCCTCAAAATCCATACTCCAGGTTGCAATATGCCTTGGACCCTATTTAGTTCTTTTGGGAGCTAGGTGCAAAGTAAGCCAATTGTTATCCAAGAGTGGCAAGAGAGGGTGTGGTCAATGGTTAAGATTAGGGCACACCCTCTCTCATATGGGAAAAGACATCCCTCTTTTTAAAGTATTTTCTTAATTAAAAACACTGAAGCTTCAGTGGCCAACATTATGGGATGTCAAGCTGATATGGACTAGGAGACTGAGAAGATAGCTAGTTCACTGGATTTGACTATCTGATTGGTTGTCTGGATTTGGCATGTTTTCCCTTTATTTTTTTCATGTAGTTAATGTTGTATGGTTCATCTCAACTTCACCAAAATAACCAAACATCTCCCCCTCAACCTTCCTAAACAGTGAGTGTCCATGATTCATCATAAAAGGAACTGCTGAATCAAGGAATCATGCTTTGAGGACGTATAAATATCTAGAGGATACTAAGTGAAACTAGCGACTCAAGTAGAGTATGATATGCTGTATTTTTTCCATAGTTAGATGGATGCCGCCATAAAGAATGCATGCATCTAACAGTTGGTAAAACCATTGATTGAATGTTGAAGGGGATAACTTGAATGGTTTCTTAAGCAGAATTGGGATTGTTTACATCTATATGCTGGGATAAAATGTACTGATTGTTTGTTATGGAATCCACCAACATGAAATGCATTCGAATTTTGTATTCCTGCTCCAACTAAACTAGAGTAGCTGTGACACGTCGTTGCTATTACTAATAGGTTTAGTATCAGGAAAAGACTAATGGACTTTTCGGCATGCAGATGGCTATATTATCTCGGATTTATCCTTGTAAGGAATGTGCAGATCACTTCAAAGAAGTATTAAGGTACTTTTTCATTCTCTTTTACCTTGCTAATCCCTCTTATATAACCTCTGCATGTTCCCCATCAATCGTGTACATTATTCTATGATTCTACAAAGTACAGAGTACTCCCATTCCCCTCCCCACCACCTGGTGAATGCTGATCGTCTTTAGCATATCAAGATGTTGTTTTAATACTACTTGTAGATGTCGCCTGGATATTTCATCCCCTTAATCCTCCTCCTTCTAAGGTCTTTTCCAGGCAACAAATTTTTCTAAAAATATTTTGTTGGATTTCCATACTTATAAAATTAGCCTATCAATTGAAGTGAAACCTACAATGGGTTCATCATCTGGCTTATATTCATATTCACCAACACAACCTCTGTTTTGCCTATGTAGAAACGCCATTTTAATGGTATAAGCATTAGTTAGCCCTTGTGTTGCATGCATGCTGACATGGGAGTTGAATGATGCATGTTGTGAGTTGGCAAAGCATGGGTTGGAGGACTTGGGCAATTTACATTTCAAACTGTATGATATTTTGTGAATTGTGAGCTGTATTATTTTCTGGGTAAAATTTGTAGTTTTTTCCTGTGGGTTGATAAAGAGACATGCATGGTCAAGGATATGTATTATAATGTGGTGACTAGTGTAAGAGCCGTAGGGTTCAAGGTAGTGAATCCCAATTACAATTGGATTATATCAATGATCAGCTTTAAGTCCTTATCTGTTTGCTATCATTATGAATGATTTAACCAGAGACAAAGATGAAATTCCTTGGTGCATGTTTTTTGCTGATGATATTGTTTTGGTGGATGAAACAAAGCAGGGATTAACTTCAAGTTGGAGGTATGGAGATCAACATTGGAATCAAAAGGTTTTAAGATAAGTAGAACGAAGTTTGTTCTACAACTGACAGAGTATATGATGTGTAACTTTAGTCGCATAAGGACAGTAATGAAGTGGTGAAAATTGATGAGAGAGAGATACAACCAAATGATTATTTTATGTATCTAGGTTCAATCATAAACAAAGAAGGTGATATAGAGGATGATGTTTCATAGATGATTAAAATAGGATGGATGAAGTGGAGAGGTGTGTCTGGAGTGCTGTGTGACCGGCGTATTCCTTTAAAACATAAAAGAAAAATTTTATAGGACAGTCATTCGACTGGCTATGATGTATGGTACGAAGTGTTGAGCAATTAAGAAACATCATATAGATAAATTTATTGTGGTTGAGATGAGGATGTTGAGATGGATGTGTGCAAAACTAGGATGGATAAGGTAAGGAATGATCATATTAGAGCTGATTTGGGAGTAGTTCCGATACATGATAATTGGTAAGCTACGAGAAAGTCGTTTGAGATGGTATAGCCATGTTCAACGGAGGCTGTTAGATGTTTCAATATAGATGAGTGATTTGATTCATACTGAAGGATTTAAAAGAGCTAGGGGTAGACCTAAGAAGACTTTAGGGGAGGTGGTGAGGAAAGACATACATAACTTAGATATTGTTTCAAGTATGACACCAAACAGAGCTGATTGGAGGACGAGAATCCATGTAGCCGATCCCGTATGGTTGGGATAAGGCTTTGTTGTTGCTTCTCCCATGCATTATGTTGGGCAGCAAAAGAAGACATTCAACACTTATTTTTCAAGTGCTCGTCCTCCTCCCAAGTTTGGGAAGGGATCAACACTTATTTTTCAAGTGCTCGTCCTCCTCCCAAGTTTGGGAAGGGATGTTCCCTTGGTGCTGGCACTCCCAAAGTCGTATCTGAGCTCTTGATAGGGAACAGAGGTGGATCAGCAGAGTATTAAAGGGAAAACCATCTATCACCTATGGATATTGTGTTAGATTCATATTGTGTCGATATTGGTAGCTACCAATACGATACACTCATGATACAATAACTATTCATATTGTTTCAATACTTTCCATTTCTGGACAACTGATGACTTACCAAGTGGAAGAAATGAAAATTGAGTCTCTAAATTTTAAGTATTGTATCGTTCCGTATCAGTAGGTATCGGCTGTATCATATTGGTATCGGTAGCTACCAATATGATGCACGATGCTGCTACTTTAACCCTTGCCTATGGATGGAATGAAACTTAAGGACTCGAATAGTATTTAGAAGAATCAGTCAGCTTAGGGAGTCTATTATCTTCTATGTTCGTAGAACCATCTAATTCACTAAGAGATCGTGCCTAGATTCTCATCACAAAGATTTATTGTAAATGCTTGAAATCTACTTATCCAATTCAATGTGGATTGGAGATCCCATGACTACTAATTGTATTTTCTTCTTTTTTCCTTTCGGCTTTCGCAAAAAGGAGAGCCCTTGCTATTATTCCAGAAAAAAAGGAAGAAGAAGCAATGAATGCATTTTGAAACCCTACAGTATTTCAAAACCCAGGAACCTGTTTTTAAAGTTGGCAGGTTCCCAATTATTTGTTTGCCACGCTCCACTCTTTTTTTTTTTTTTTTTTGGGGGGGGTAAGTGCCATGTTCCACTCTTAGGGCCCTGGAAACATGGAAATTCGTTTATTGTATATCTTCATTTCAGTTCTTAAATTACCTTTTGAAGCTAGGGCTTCATTAGTGTAATTGGTTTACCTGCCACGCCTAAACTTGCTATAGGCAAGAACAACATGAAAACTCTGGCTCAGATAGTTCATTCATTTTGAAGGGTCCATGCAATGCAATAAGCCTGTAAGACAGCTATTGCAAGGGACAAAATGATAATCTATCATATATCAGCTTAATGCCTCATCCATGGTTTAATAATTGATTATATTCTGTAATGAACAAGGATGCCAGTGGCTCAGGTTCCCTACCTCATCCCCAATGGTTAGGGTTTGTATGAGCCTTATTGAATTTGGGCTGGGATTTGAAGAAACTATGGGCCGGCCCTTACCCTCCTTCACTGTGCCAGGATCAACCCAACCCTCCTTCCCATATGTCATGGGGTGGGGATGAATTAGGTTGGTCTATGAGGATTGGGTATTAAATTGGGGAAACCTCCTGTGATCCCATTCAAATGGATGAAAAAAGATGCTAAAGAAGGCCTGTTGTGGAAGTGAGATTGTTTATGTACTTTATTAATATCCATAGCTACTAAAGTAATTCTATATTTCTATACTGTTTGAAGTCCAAGCTATCAGCTGACGCATGTTTCTTTTCTGTGCATGTTTGACAGAGCAAATCCAGTAGAGGCAGGATCACAGGCTGGATTTGCCCAGTGGCTTTGTCATGTGCACAACGTTGTAAACAGAAGGTACTGTATTTTCATTTAGTTTAATTGTGCTGTATGGTCGAATGGAAAACATAGGTTCAATGATGTGGCCTTCTCTCCCAATGATGTTTGCATATTGACTGATTGATGAAATGTAACTCAAAATTCAGGCCAACTGGAAGATCTAATTGATTTGATTTACTTCCCAGAGTTTTTTTTTTCACTGCTGATGGATATGATGCATATTTGTTTGAACAGCCTTGGGAAACCTATATTTCCATGCCATCGAGTAGATGCAAGATGGGGTAAACTGGAGTGCAAAGAACGTGCATGTGATCTACAGGGCATTACTCTTGACTTCAACAATAGGACGGACACATAAAACAATTATATGGATTGTATGTAAGTCATTTGACGACATTAATATTGGTTTAGGAAATTATATATGGTATAGTTACCCTTGCTAGCGTCCCTGATTACCGAGTAATTCTAAGAAGCAAGGGGGGTAAACAGTACCTCACCTCCAGATATATGTGGCAGATATACATGAAATCAGGCCCGTTGAAGGGGACGTTTTTTGGTTTATAAAGCTACTATATTCAAATATAGTTGGGTACAGGGAGAAAGTTCTCTGTCCGGCTGTGCTCGCCCCTGTGCCCTTTCACATGACGCAGGGAGCACAGCCGGACAGAGATCCCTAGCCTGTATATTAATTATAGTTGTAATAAAAACAGGGTTGTGGTGTAATGGTATGATATAAAATTTGAACATGCATTGAATTTGGGGTTTGAGACTGAATTGAAGCCTGTAAGCAAAAATTTGGCACTCATGGTCATGGATACTACAAGTTCGTCCGACCACTGGGTTAATAACGTTTTCAAGCTTCAACTTGTTTGATAGTCAGCAGGTTTGAGCGTTTTTTAGGGACCAGGTGTTGGGCCAACTAGTTTGTTTAGCTGACTTGACCTGGCTGGGTTGTGCTGGATCTCAGAGCACCAGGTGGCAACAAGACAGAGAGACTGTTATAGCAAAGTTGTGGAGACACCTTAATACAGTTTTTCAAATTATAGTACTTAAGTAGCCTTCCGCCATGTCTCTTTGCTCAGTTTCGAAGGATGAAGAAATTTCAAGATTGTAAGCTGAAATTGCATCTTTAGTGCGACTCTAGAATCCATCTTTAGCTGCGAGTATTACAAAAGTATACCATCAACGAAATATGGTAAACAATGGCAACAAAAGCTTCTTGGGTTGAGGTTAGATTCAAAAAAAAGATTCTCAAGCTTTCCGTGGAGTGTTTTCCCACACCTTCATACATTTCTGACATTCTTTTTCCTCCCTTGATCATGATCATGTGGGTTTTCTACTGAAGAAACTGATACCTATGCTTGCATTTGTGTGATGGATGATTCCCCACACTGATAGGGTGAGAATCCCTCTCAAATTTTTAAAGACGAGAGGGGGATTGAAGCACCAATTAGCATAAGTTGAATCACCTTGAAGGATAAAAAATATAAACCAATTTTTTTTATGTGAGGAAACAAATAAATCAGAAACGTCCAATGAAAAAAAATCTGTAGCACCAATCCTATCCTTATATCTCTACTTACAAAAACATCCATCTCCTACTCAGGTAACCACGGCAAAATGGATGCGCTGGTGCTTCAGCCTTCAATACCTGTGCTTGGCCATGTACCTGATGTTCCACAATTAGATCCATTCACCCATGGGGATGCTCTCACAATGGGAACCATTGAACCAATAATTGAAACAAGGTATTCTTCATTCCAATTCCAACCCAACCATAGAAGCAGTTGTTTCCTACGTGGGAACATACTGGCAAGAGAATTTCAATCCTGATCTGCCCCTCTTTCATCATGCCATGGCAGAAGAGTGGGGACTACCAAGTACTTCATTCTCCATCTTCTTCCGACATTCTCTCTCCACCCGTGCCCCCATTGAACTATCTATCTGCCATTGCCCAACATCCACTGGTAGGCGCAGGCAACAGTGTGCCACTGAGAGAATCCTCTCCCCTGCTTTATTTGTGAAATGGAAGGGCAAACAAAGTAATCCATATGTTTAAGATGGGCATCCTAGGCACAAGCAAATTATTGCAAATATAATGTTCAAGACCACATCTGAGATCATCCACAATACGGGTCAAAACCAATGCTCTTACGAAAAATCACTACCACTAGAAACAATTCCTTTCAATTAAACCATCCACAACGGATAAGAATCGTTCAAACCATTAAAAAATCAATTATAGCAATCAGATACAAAAACCTCCAACATGATTTAAGGAGAACAGTGAAATAGGTTCCCCTTGTAAAACTGAAATATACTGCATTATTTTTTCAACAACCTGAAGATGAACCGTTCATTCGACTATCACAGATCTGCCAACATTCTACTGTCCGAAATGGTGGGGGCACCCCAAACTTCAATAGGTGAGTAGTTTCATAGACAGATCGCAGTTGCAGTATCACCTGAGCATCTAAATATGCATCACAGGAGAAACACCAAACCGACAAATCACTGGTCCAAAACAGAAAAGCAAGAACCATAGTCAGGAGAAAGAAAGATTGGGAAGGCAGGCTGAACTAGTCCCTACCTATAGCTGAGTGCTAGACAATGTTTTGTTTCTTGATAATGTTCAAGCATGTGCTTGTTCACAAAGCGGCTGCAGAGGACATCTTTACAGCACAGGCATAACCAGTTCTCCGTTGGGTGATGGCACCTGAAGAGCGAATAATTGAATAAGTTCAATGAATAGAGAACAAGACAAGCTACAATTGAAACATGATTCTGCCACCAGGTAAGGACCCAAATTCATAACTGGAGTACCTAAATTTTCTCTAGCCAACTTATTTGCAATGAAATTAGACCTCAACCTCCAATTGAAGCATCTCCAAGGTGTTAGGGATGAAAACGCAAACAAGAGAAAAAAACAAAGAACAAGCAAACACACACAAACACAGGATTTACCGTGGTTCAACACCCAATCCGGAATGCCTACCTCTACCACAGAGAATCAGAGAATTTCTTTATTCATAATAAAGCTCTACACCTCTCTCCACCTGAGAAAGTGTTCTCCTTTGCTTAGATTTTACCTAGGGTTTTCCTAATAGATACAATATTTAAGATCCCTAGAAACCCTAATCCCACACAATTACTAATTAACCCTTGCACCTATAATTGACCCAAACCCAAATACAAATACAACTCAATAACTGCATGGACCCCACAGAATACAAGACACAACCCAACAAATCTCCACCTGACTTGGATTCTGCAAGCCACCTTAAAGCAGAGCCTGTTGACGTTGATTCTGCAAACTCCTTTATTTTCTCTGCCAACAGCTAGACCCAAATCGGCATAGCCCACACCCCATCCGGGTGTCCCGCACAGCTCAACACAGTACGATATGATATGACTCCATCTCTCCCACTGTTGCAGTATTACCAAAGAGATCACTTCCACTCATAAAATCCGAAGCGAATGAAACTCGCTTTTTCCCAGGTTTACAGTTGTTCACAATTTGAACTTCCTGCAGTCTTTGTCTTCCATCTGTACTCCTTGCTTGAGTTCCAACAAAAGCATCATCTGTTTTAACACTCCATGCAAGTCTGTATAGATTCCCAACCATCTGTGCTTGCATCACAATCATGGCCCCTCTGGAGACCTTGAGAATTCCACCATTAAATGAGCATCTGTAGCCTTTCAAATCCAGTATTCCTAATGAAATCAGATTCTTCCTTAGATTTGGCACATGTCTAACCCTAGTTACAATTTGCACAATACTATCAAACATATGAATCTATACAGCCCCAATCCCGACAACCTTGCTTGCAGTATCATTTGCCATTCTGACCGTACTCTTATCATATGCATGATATGTAATAAACTGTTCTCTAACTGAACACATGAAATGAACCTGAATCTAAAATTCAATCTGAAATATCCGTACCTAATGAAGTAGTGAAATAGATATCTCCATCACTCCACTCTTCCATGACAACAGTAGTAGATGATTTTTCTTCACTCTCATTGTCCTACTTTTCCTTTCTATCCTCTTTACACTTTCAACAATTCCTTTTTATATGACCTTTCTCCTCGCAATAATAACAAATTATTTTGCGACCTTGTGACTTGAAGCGGCCCCTATGATTACCATACTCATGTCTCCCATTTGATCTTCCTCTGCCCTGACCACCATTTGTCATTAAGGCATTACCCTCCTTTGATGTGCCGTCACAACTATTTTTCCACCGTGTCTCATTTATTAGCAAAGCAGCAATAACATCATCAAGTTTGAGAATATCCTTACCAAACAGCAGTGTAGTCACAATATGATCAAATAAAGGAGGTAATGAGGCCAACAAGAAAAGTGCCTTATCCTTCCCTTCGATCTTCACATCAAGAGCAGACAATTCCATTAAAATTCTGTTGAACTCATCAATATGCATTTCAAATTTTGCTCCATCTAAAAAGCAAAGGCCATAAGGTATAAGGCAGTATTAACCACCCTCCCTTTCATCTAAATCTCACAACCCACCTAGTGAATAAGTAGATCGCAACACATATCTCTTTGGAAAGACTACCAGTGACGGCTAGCTGGATAGGTTGAGGAAGCAAAGGAAAGCTGTTTGGCGAAACGAAAGCCCTATAGAATAAAGTTGGAGAGGGTGGTCGTAGATCAGCTCGACAGATAGGGAGAGGGAAAGAAAGGTACTCAACCAACCCTGGATCCTAACCCCCTAATTGTTTCTTTAAGAACAATCGATTTATCAATGATTTAAACTTGTACCTGCTCTCTAGCTTAGCCCAAACTTCTTCTGGATCTTCCAAACCAATGATCTCACGAAGAGTGTTATCCGCTAGAAACAACTGAGTTGTGCTATTTGCTAGATCCCTTAACTCTAGCCACTCATCATCCATCATATTTTCCGGCTTGTCAGATTTCTTCTTGAGAGCCTTAACAGTCCCCTCCCGCGTAAGAATATTCTTCACCCATTGTTGCCACAATGTGAAATCATTATGGCCATTAAAAGGTTCTATGGAGAAGTTTGAACCCTTTGTCGCCATCCGATTAACCCAGTCTTTGCCTTCCATACCTTCTCCTTTCTCTTCTTTTAGAGAAAACCCTTGCTCTACATTTGTAATGTCTTCTCTTTAGGATCCTTGCGCACCTCCCTCTTTCTAGATCTGTTACGATCTACCCAAACCTAGCTCCGATACCATTTGTTAGGAATGAAAATGCAAACAAGAGGAAAAAAACAAAGAACAATAAAACACACAAACACTAGGATTTACCGTGGTTCAACACCCAATTCGGAATGCCTACCTCTACCCCAAAGAATCAAAGAATTTCTTTATTCACAAGAAAATTCTACACTTCTCTTCAACCTTACTTAGGGTTTTCCCTATAAAAACAATATATAGGTTCCTTAGAAACCTTAATCCCTCACAATTACAAAATAACCCTCGTACATGTAATTGACCCAAACCCAAATACAAATACAACTCCAATAACTGTATAGACACCATAGAATACAAAACACAATCCAACACAAGGCACCCCCAAGATCAGGTAGAAGCCAATAATAGCTTATCTAAAATTACCATCAATGCAAATGGCCATTCAACCATGCTGCAAAGCTAATTCCATTCCCTGAATGGTAGAATCAACCATGCCAACAGGGCCTGAGAAAGCCAATAGACCTAAGGTGTCTAATCCCTAAACACTCCTTATCCTCGCTGGACCCAGATTACCAAGAGAGCTTTCATCCATATTAAGCTTTATTATGTTAGGAGTGGGAGGGATCCAATCATATGAATAAGATCAGGGGGAACTGAAAAAGAAGCAATCTATAATCAACCTCGAAACATATAACCTATTGGAATCCCAGCAAAATCCTTCACCGTTAAAGCCCATCTAGGACTCCTCTATGAAATATTCTCAACAACCTGCTGAGTAGATCTCTCCCATCCCCAACACATTCTAGATTGACATTTCAGATTTACTGTCACTTTGTCACTTGTTTAAGGCTTAATGCTTGTTAAGAAGGACCAACCAGAATCAAGTTTCAGATCTTCTAAACAGCACTTAAGATAACAAACAAAGTAGATTTTTCATGGTTTAGCAGTTAAAAAGTTATTGTTCCCGACACAAGAGTCTAGGGCTTTAGCATTTAGATATAAATTGAACTCTGCATGGTCACATCGAGATATTCTACAGTGTAGTTGGGTTCCTGCATTTGGTCTGTAAGGACCATGTGAACCAATTCATATTCTATGTTTAGCACAAGCTAGGAATCTCTCTTCGACGGTATCTCCCCTTAGAGAAAGTCAGAAAAGCAGGATGAAGCATCAAAATCCAAGGTTAGATAGCAATGACAAATATTTTGGTACAAGTGTCAAACAATGTCTTGAAAGACGTTGACTTTAACAATTCTTACAAAGAACATCATGAGTAGGAAGGAACCTTGCTATCTAACCTTGGATGAAGCATCAAAAGCCAAGGTTAGATAGCACCAACAAATATTTTGGTAAAAGTGTCAAACAACGTCGACTTTAACAATTCTTACTAAGAACATCATGAGTAGGAAGGAACACTGTTAAACAGCCAGTTCCCCAATGCTCATTTATTGCCTCATACACAAAACTACAGTGGTTGAGGGAGATGCTGTATGAGTAAAGCATATTAAGATGCCAATGTATGGACTTTACTTTCGATATTCAAGTTGACTACGCACATGTACACAATAACAAATGCCTCAAATTGGAGGGCCATGCTGTTTGAGTTTGAAGCGGTGTTCTGTTCTGACAGAACATTGGACCAGGCAGTCAGACCATGATTGGGCAGTTAGGGCCACCAACCACCAGGCCAAGACAGTCTGTATCACTTAGTGGCAAGAGGTTCTGCAAGAACCGTTGACTAGTCAGTAGGCTGACCCTGCACTAAAGCCTCTCCAAATCCAATTATATCGCAAACATTTGCTTGGTCAGATAGTTGGCCCCCTGCTTGTTGAAGCAGGGGCAGGGAGGAGGTCTCGAATTCGAGTCTCCTCTCTTCCATCTGTTCCCTTCCCCGCCCCAGTAGTGTAACTTAGAGTAGGGCCCATCAAAAAAAAATCCCAATTATAGCTCTTATCAAAACCTTCACTTCTTCCCCCATACTGATCTGCTTTGCTTTTGCTGGACTCCCTGATCAGCCACAAATTAATCACCATCTGTTTACTAAAACCATCCATCTAGCTTCCTTTTGTTTATGGCAGAACATCCAACCTACAACATAGATTTAGGCAGGAAATTGAAGAGCAATTATGGTTTATTTCTTAGTTAAATAATGCAATTTTATCTCAATAGTCTCTTAGGACAAGGATTTCAACCACCAGATTGTTGAGTGAGAGCTATTTGAGTAAGATATATGAATACATAGGCTAATTTCAGGGTACCTTATTCTGATAAGCAGAAGTGCCAAATGCTTTTATAGAAACATCAGGTGGGTTTTTTTGGTCCATGTTTATGAAGGAACTCATTTAATCTTCATTGCATCCATTTTTTTAACCAAGATAATAATACTAAGAGATGTTGTAACTGTTCTCATTGCCTGTTTCTTTACCAGGCAGCTAAGATTGGGTCCCTTCGAGCAGTAGATTAGTACTACTCCTGCCATGCACCCATCAGAACCATTAGGTACAAACATAGTTAGTAAGTTCGGATATGATAAAAAAAAGGGGTACATATACGTACGGATTAAATGGACTAGATGTCAATAATACCTTTAAAAATTTGATGCTAAAAAATGTGTACAACAATAATACAATACGCATTTAATACATTTTTTTGAAAATAAAAATACAGACATATAGATACAAATATATAGAGAAGGATATATCATATACCGTATATATTGCTAAAGGAAAAAAAATGCTATTTCAAGGTCCTAAGTGCTGGAAAGAAGTACAAGTAGCATCATGTCATCAGTCCTCCCAAAATAAAAAATAAAAAAAACCAAATGTCTGGTTGCAAATTCTAGATGAATCCTTTTAATAAAGCTAGTTATCATATTTTACCACATGGAAAGCGAGTGAACAAAGGTACACGTGGACACATGTTGTGGTAGCATCTAAATATGAAAACATCTAATCCTTTGTTGTTGTTAGAGTAAAAATGAAAAGAGAAAAGTCATTAAGGAATCAATCTTAAAGGTGAGTTTAAATGGATGAAGATAAAAGGGTTGGGAAGGAAAGAGAAGAGGAATCGAGAAAGGAAAATGCTGCCAGGAAAAGAAACAAAGGACTGTTGGAAAAGAGGATGAAGAACCATGTGTTAGGGGGATAAAGTACCCCATCGATTAAAAACTGACACCTAGCGAAATCCACATCATTAGACGAGGTCGGCCACCTCAACAACCGACCTCTGTATAAAACGGGCCACTAAGGAAGCTCTGCCAGCTCAGCATCCTAATTCCACTGATCTTGGACCCCTCCAGCATTCAACTCGGCCGATATCAAGTCCCCAATTGAACGCGTGCATTCCCGAGATACTCGGCCTTCGGGCCTCACCCCAGTAGAATTCTTTCCTCCAGAAGGACTCTTTGGTGCGAGGACACCTGTCACCCTGAGATACTTGGACTCGGTTTCCAGGCCTCGTCCCAATAGAGTTCTACCTCCAGAAGAACTCTACAGTACAAGGGCACCTGTCATCCCAAGATAATCGGACTCGACTACCTACAAGCCTCGTTTCGGTGGAAGTCTATTACCAAAAGGATTTCTCTACACGAGGACATTTGTCACGCGCATTCTAGTCTCCCACCTCCAATAAAATTCCTACTCCCATTTGAACTCCAACTCTTGCATGAATGTGAGAAACCGTAACCATCCGATGTGGACAGTTGGCAAACCAACAATCCGTTTGGGGGTAAATCTTACCATACACACTCTATGCCTAGTTCTATAAATAAATCTAGTCCCGAAGGTAAAAGATCGAACTTTTAATGCACAAACTCTCTTTACAACCCCGCTTATAAATTGGAGCTCATATTGATTGAGTTCTTGACTACTTGTATTCGGATCTAACTTAGGAATCAGAGTGTCCCTCGGGTTTCACAAGCCACCCATTTTTGCCTTTTCTTTTCTGATCGCAGACTCCTCTAGCTTCAGATCAACAATGCGATTTCTGATTGCAAATTTGCAACACCATGCATTAATTTTTTTTGTTTAAATAAATCAACATTTTTTAACATGTATTATACGTGTTTAATACATGCTACACATATGATACATCTTAAGCCCACGAATAACTCAAGATGGAGCAACAGAACATTTTACTTTCTCATTCCATTTTCCAAGAGTAAGGGAGTGATAGCACCATCACTCATGCCCTTCCTTAACACTCAATCCACCATCAACATTAACTTCTAACTCCTCTCCGAATCCCCCTTTACTGAACCCTTCTAAGCCTTCCACCTCCGCTTCCACTTCTGTGGACCCATACTCTGCCCCCATCTTTTTCTCTAGAATCCCCCTTTGCTAGAATTGGCTCGGCCTCCTCCTTCTTCCCCGTTGTCTTTTGCCAGCTCTGCCATTGCCACTATTTTGGGCTCCCCATCTCCTCGAGCCCTTTGTGGCCATAGCCACATTGTTATTGATCCTTCTGCTCCCTTGTTCCCCAATCCCTCCTCCCTTGATCCTAGTGGTGAAGAAATCTACTGGTTTAAATGAATGATGAGGAGTCCTCGAAGCGAGGACTTCAACCTTGGTGCCTCCCGATGTCTCCTGTTGTTGGGAGGACAATGATCACAGTTTTACCCTCCCCCATATGGGAAAAAACAACTGCCGTCAAAGGCCTCCCGATCGTCTCGAAAAAGTGTAAGCATTTGTGTGATTTTGTTTGCTTTTTTCCCTTTCAGGGATATGTCCTTTTTTGTGTTCATAGGGTTTCCCATTCTTTGGTGAGTTGGTGCGCTATTTGGGCTGCCATGTTTTTGTTTTGGCTTCCATCTTTTGGTGGTCTTGTTTGTATGTGTTCTTTCTTCTTGTTTAATAAAATATATTATATTTACCTTAAAAAAATTTTTAACTTCCTACAAAGAATATTCTAATAAATTGCTGTAGTAAAATTAGCAGAGATAACTAATTTTATTGAAAGGCTTCCCCTCGACCTTCTAAGATCCTAACCAAGCAGTCCCCCCACCCCCTGCGGACAGGATAACTAATCATGTAAGCCTTAATCAAGGTTTCTCAGATTTTTAACAGCATACTAATATGGGCACTGAATTTAGGGTTTGAAGCTCTGTACCGATACAAGCTAGGTATGTGGATAACTGTTATGGAGGTAAGATGCTGACCTGTTGCAAGGAGTATCGGGAGTTGGAACGTGCAAGAGATCAGAAGACAAAGAACTCAGGTGTTCGCATGAAGTCCGGGCTTCAACCCAGCCCGATTCAGCTCCATAGAATAATTCGGCTTCACCTTCTATTTGATGACATTCTTGTTCTTCCTGCAAATTAAAGTTAAAAAGCCATTAAATGCTTGGTTTGGACATGAATATTAGAGAGATAGAGATGAAGATAGCCACTCATCCGTACAGCGGGCGAGGATGAAGCTTCGTCCGCCATTGAACATTTACAGTAATATTGAAGTTCGAATATCGCCCGGTTCAGATATCTATTTGTATGAGTCCTTTGCAAGTTCTAATCCAACGGCTAATAAAACAGACCATCCATCATGATTCCTTTTACGTTCCGGCTGCTGGGACCACATCTTAAAGTGAGACTCATCAGTTGTAGGGAATCCAATCTAACCGTCATGACAACACAGTAGCTCTCCAGTCTCATCCGAAAGCTTCTAGGGTTTCACTATAAAAGCTTAACACGCATCTCTTTATTCATTCTTCGCGGAGATAGAGCAGAAGCAGCAGTAAACTAGGGTTTCTGTTTTCACGCAGACAGCAGTATGGGGCACTCAAACGTGTGGAACTCCCATCCAAAGAGCTACGGCCCTGGATCTCGCACCTGGTATTGATTTCGCTCCTTATTAGGTTTTCTTTTTCTTCTTTCCGTGAGTTTGAGATTAACCTAGAAGGTAGGCTTTTTGTTTCATCTAGGATCCTTTTTTTTTTTTTTTTCCCATCATGAAACAACGGTGAGGAAGTTTTATATTTTTGTCACTTCTATTAATCCTCATTGACATATTCTGAAATCTTTATGTTTCGAGCATGTTGATTGGTGGATTTGATATTGATATTCCTTTTGAGCAGCCGAGTCTGCGGGAATCCTCATGGGATGATCAGGAAGTATGGGCTGATGTGTTGCAGACAGTGCTTTCGAAGCAACGCCAAGGAAATTGGCTTTATCAAGGTATCAGCCGAAAACTAAAGTCCATTTGTCTAAATAGAATTCCTTCGACTACCTTACTATTTCCTTCTATACTAGTGTTTACAATCTATTAATGCTTAGGTTTTCCCCTTCGTAAGATAATATTTAATTTGACATAATTATGCGTGGGAATTTTCATCCTCTATTTGCTCTTTCCCTCTCTGATCTTTGCGTCTCTGATTTTGTTTACTCTCTTGATAATTTGTTGTTTGTTGTTTGTTGTGTTCTGTCAGCGTAATAATTGTGTTTTTTATTTAGTTACTAGTTTCTTGTCCATTTTTCCTGTTGCAGTACCGTTGAGGAATGAATCGCTCCGAAATCATTTTGTTGGCGCCCTCTTGGAGAGTTTTTATTTTGGCTAGCCTGTAGTTTTTAGACCTCTTGCAGCTTAAGATTGGTTACTCTTTGGAAATTAATGATTTATGCTTAAGTTTTATAACTCTTGGTAATTATTGATATTTTTCGAAGCTGATTGATGCGAGTCACGTGACAGTTAAACCCAGAAATTTTTTTTGCAGCATTTTTTTTTAATGGAACACAAGTTTGTTTGATTATTGAACCGACATATACTTCAAAATACCATCTTGGCCGTTGTCTGTGCGACCAACCTAGAGTTGTTCCAATTAATATGTAGAGCACTAGGTGTCTTCAGGGATCCGCATCCTGTCCTCCCAGAACTGGGAGGACATCCCAGAACTGGGAGGACAGTGGCAACCTGCCTTGGATGGTCGTCACGTGGCTCTCAGTAAATCCGAGACCCACGTTCGAGCCGACACCTAGCCGACAAGCCGAGCCGACAGGGGTTGTCGGCTCAGACGTGGGTCTCAGATTCAACATAGAGCCACGTGGCAGCCATCCGAGATGGGTTGCCGCGTCCTCCCAAAATCACTGGGAGGAGACGATGTGCATCCGATGCCTGGTTCGATCCAGACATCCCAAAAGATGCATTTATATTAATCTATGTTTGGAAGCAAGGAAAGAATTAAAAAAAATTTGAAACGGTGGAGATAAATTCATCATTGTTTTGTCATTATTTTTGTCTTATTATGGTTTTTTTTTCTTATCTTTAGATGAAAATCAAGAAAAGAAAAAAAACCTAATAAAACAAAAGTAATGATGAAACAATGATGAATTTATGTCTTCCTATCTCTTTCAATTTTTTTCTCTTTGGTTCTTTTTTGTCTTCCAAACACGTCATTGGGTGTGTTTTTGTGACTAAAGGGAAAAAAAAGTAACAAACATTGCTTATTTTCCATCTTATTTTCATCATCTCATCTTTACTCTTGCCTTATTTTTTGAATCTTAACTCCAAACCTGGTTTGAATCCAAGTATCGATCATGTCTAAAACCGATCTGATGTGGATTGGATTGTTGTATGGATCCAATGGGAAACTAGAGATGTAGACGGATTGGATTTGAATCGAATAGTGGTCTATTTGACTTCAAATCTGAGAACATACATCATCTGAATTCGTATTCGAATCCGCTAAATGTGTAGAAATGAAATTCGAATTTGAATTCAACTTTTAATAAATTATCCGTCAAAATTCGATTCGGATCTAAATCTTGATGTATATTAAGAGCAATAAATGTTTTCGAATTCAACGTGACAAACCAGAAATGGGAATGGAAGAGAAACTGGTTTTTAAGAAAAACAACATTAGTGGTAGAATTACTAAAATTGTTATACAACGTGATAGGGATCATAATTCCATTCTGCAGCTTCAAGAAAGCCCAATAACATTAGGCCTGCATGCATGAGGATCGGGGAAATCCGAATCCATAAAAAAAACAAAAAAAAGAAGACAAATCTGCAATAAGGCTTGAGAGATCTCTCGGCGATTCTTCTTTTGAATAATCAGCAGAGAGAGAATAGAGGATGAAAATAAAAAAGCAATTGAAAAGTTCCTTAGATGAGATGTTTGAAAGAGAAATTACTGGGTGTGTGAAGTAGAACCCTTTTACAAACCCTAATCTCCCTCTAGCAAAGCCATCAGTTCTACTGTCGTTCTTCCAGGTCTTGTAATCGTAATGGTGGGGCTTTTGACTTTTGATTTTCAAACATGAGTGGAAGGTAGAAATTCAGTTTCGATGAAGAATTTATCAGAGACGATGAAGAAGAGAAAGATTTTATATCTTCGAAGAAGTCCCTCTTTGTCTTCTCAAACCTCGATTGGACTCAAACCTCAACTCCAATCGAGGTGCGAAAACAACCTAAAACACGTCTCCCCCTTGCCCTCCATTTGATGATAACTCCTCCATTGCCCTTCCCCTCCTTTAGACCATAGCATGTGGGGCTCGGATTTTTCGAGCCATGTGTCGGCCATCTGATGGGGACGTCTCCCTCCTCCTTGAAATACAGGGAGGAGACGATTTGGATCCAGGGTAAATTTGATTTTTTTCTTTCAAATAAGGGTATTATTGTCAATACAAAAATAGTTTTGAGCTGGTATCACCATCTAATGGCTCGGTCTAAACGATTTGGGTCTTTTTGATAAACGTTTGAGAATTTTGAGTGGTAGCTGATGTTTTCAGAAAACATGAATGATAGGTGATGTTTCTCAAAGTATTTGAGTATTACGTAAAAATTTTCCATTATTTAATATTCCCGTATCCCAACTCTTTTCTCTAATTATTTAATATTCTTATATTCCAAACTTCCATCTATTCCAATACGAACTAATGGAATCTAATAATCACCGGTCTGACTATTCTTATATAGGAATCCTTTAGCCAGATCGGAGCAGATAATATCCAGCTAAAAATGACAATAGTCTCATCCGCATCTGAGTAAAAATTTAAATATCCGAATTCGCATCCAAATGTGAATCTGATTGAATTTGGATACCCTAAACGAATTCGAATGCGAATCGAATCTAGATTTTCAATTATCCGTTTACATCCTTATGGGAAACCATGATCCAATTTAAAATAATCTTAAAACAGGTTAGAATCGGATTGGATTGAGGATTGGCTAGATCCAAAACTGTTTTGAATTGATCAAAACCGATTCTTTAAACCATGATCCTAACATAGCTTTAGATAAGATGATGATGGTGAAATAATGATCAATTTATTTCTCAATTTCAAAAATTATTTTTTCCGTTTACAAGCATGGCATATTTTTTGTAAGTTCAAATTAGGAAATTTGGTTTCTCTTTTTGTTAATGGGAAATTTTCTCAATCAAAGGTTGAAGGAACCGAGTTGGACATGTATTGGTAGATACCAGTTTGATAACGATACAGATCTGTTGATCTCTTGTTTTGAAGAAAAGCATTGGTCTGTTGATATTCCATATCCCATTTGTTGGATGGTTGACATGTATTAAAAAATATATAATGAAGTTGGATCGGCATATCCGTCCCCAGTTCCAATACACTTGATTCTAGGAATGGGGAGGTGGACATCTGGGAGTTCATTGGAATTGGCTATACCAAGTTTCTAAAAACCATGTTTTCCTAGTACAAGTTATTTTGGGAGACATGGACTGCGTGACTCCGGGGTAGGGAATGAGAGAGAGAGAGAGAGAGAGAGAATGAAGTCTTGGCGTACTTAATTTTGCTTGCCCACGATCCTGATGGCTGTGGTAGCCAAACTTATTAAAGTTTTAATGATAGTCAGAAACATCTGATGAGAAACTGTTATTTAGCAGCTTGCCTCGTTGTTAAGTCGTCTCTAAACTAGTCAGGGTCTGGTGGTCTTAACCAACACATTTCGAAGGGGTTTTTGGCAGATTTAAATCTTCTCCTCCTAGAGATTTGGGAGGTGGGGCTGTTACCACCAGCTGATGCCGGATACATGGGTGTTGGTTGGAATTGAGCCCTCTATCCAAACTGATAAGGTGAGTCGACAAGGGTTGTCGGTTTATACATCGGCTCGGATGGAAGACTCGGATGGAGGACTCAGATGGAAGACTCACCTTATCGGCTTGGATGGAAGATTCAGATCCAGCCAATACCTACGTGTCGGGCATCGACTAATGGCAATCATCCTCCTACCGAACTTCTGAGAGGAGAAGATTTGAATCCGCTTGGCAAGGATTTTTTCAATTTTTTGAGTCAAACTTTCGCAGGGACTTATCCTGAAGAATGCTCAACGGAGTAGTGGAATCTGATCACTCTCCCCACGTGCCTACCTTCGTGATCCTATCACCAGTCTTCATCTTGTTGACTATTAAAAAAATTTTGGGGCAAGATTCTTATTGTGGTGGTGTGATTTCGTGGTAAGGGAGGCGAGTGATAGAGTGGAGTGTTGGTGTAGTCATAACAGCTGTTTAAAGAATTCGCTCTTGTCGTTGTCACTTGGGTAGTCAGTTAGGTAGGTGATAACTAGATTTGTCACTGAGTCTAACCGACTGCTCCCTGGAATACCCAAACTGCCAATAGCCAATGAACGTGCGTAAAGGAAAAGGGGATAATTTGGCCATGCGAGGTTTACTACACCTTATGCATGCAGATGTTCTAATCAGGGATAAAGGAAGATTGGCAGTTATTAAACGTATATTTCTGCCGTTGGTAGAAAAGCAAATATTTCGATAAGAATTTTCCTGGATTGAGATCTTCTCCAGTCCGTTCAGTTCGTCCAGTTGCGAACGGACGGATTGGATGTAGAAGACACGTATACCAATACATTGGGGGGCGTGTCTTTAAAATTCAATCCATCCGTCCACGACTGGACGGACTGAATGATTGGAGACGATCTTTTTCCAATTTTCCTACCCCATCAGGGTTGCTCTCTCTGGCACCATGGTTGAAGATGAATTCATCTCCTAATGTAGGATCCTCTAAAAAGGCTAGTTGAGTTAAATTCCTTTGTTAACTTCTCAAATATTATTAAAGCTACATTGTACCATGACTTCTTTGAACTTCTAAAAAGGAGGAAAATGCTGCCCCTAACGTCAATTTGAAAAATGGAAGGAAAGGGATTTACCCTAATCGCCGAAGTGCAGGAGTGTCAAATATGAATGCCTCAAGTTCTTAGGAACTTTATGAGTATTTTAAAAACAGAAAAATTAAAGCATCCAAATGTTTGATCCAACATGAGTTTTAGACAATCCAATGAATTAGCTCAGTTGGTAAAGACCAACATCTCAAAGAGGTTATGCCTTAACTCTTTGGGATGAACCAACCAATAAAAAACTAGAGTTTTAAATTTGATGGATCCCTCCCGTAATATTATGATATCGGTCTTGTATCTATTTCCATTAGATTCATATATTGATGAGTTTTGAACATAGCTGAGACTGTGTCCGATACCTGGATTTAGAACTTTAGTTCTTCCCTTGTCCGGACCTCTCAAGATGGTCGACATCCCAATCTAGACACAGTATTGTAACAAGTTGATGTATCTGATACCTTGATTTAAAATCTTAGTCTTTCCCTTGCCCGAACCTCTCAAGATGGTGGACATCCCAATCTAAACACCAACACAGTAATGTAACAAGTTGGCTTCTTGATCCCTTCTCGAGAATGACCGTGGGAGGGAGGCGGTTGACTAACAATCGCTCTTTTCTTCGAGGCAATATCTTTTGGGCCCCCTTTTAGATAGGCACATCCAAGGGCCATTTTTCCTCTATAATAGAGCACGATTTAGACACTTAAAATGTGTCCTTTAATTTTTATTTTTTATTTTTAAAATTGGGTTCAACTTGATAGCATCCTGACATGGCTCGGTAAACAAGTGCCACAAGTTTTTATCTCGAAAAGTTCAATGGGTAAATAGAGGGATTCTCACATATATAAGACATCTAAGGTTTTAGTCTTTAAGCAATGTAGGACTATTCCCAACATTCCCCTTCACGTGTAGTTCATCTTCTAGGTGGGGGTACAGAGTGAATCTGGAGCTTTGATACCAAGTTAAGTTTTCATCTCAAAAGTTCGAATTGATTAAATTGATAATGGAGCATCTCTCACATATATAAGGCACCTAAGGTTCTAGCCTTTGAGCAATGTGGGATTATTTCCAAAAGAATCTAAAGATGCCTGTAGTTTCGAGAAGAATGACCAATGACACGACTTAGTCACACTGATTCCTTCTGGATTCTAACATGTTTATAGGTACATGATGTGGAATGTGTTTGCTGTCATCGAGTGTGATTTGTCTATGGATAAGATAAGTTACATTGTTAACTTATTCCTAAGTGTCCTATGTGTTTTGGATTATATATTCTAACACCATGTCAGCCTACATCAAACAACTTGGGTAACAATTGCTATAAGGGATTTAGCCATCATACCTTGCTATCTAGCTAGCTGAGTATATATAGCTTCATTTGTGGTTAGGGAGAAGTAGAAGAAAATAAATCGTGTTCAGCTTCAAGATCAAAACAATGGAAACTCATTCAGCTTTAAGCCTTTAAGGTTGGCTCTGCAGTGGGATTCTGATACGTAATTACACATGTCGATAGTTTGTACTACTACGGACAGAGACTAGAGACAGGGAAAACATGGCCCACTCTGATACCATTTTCATCATAAAAATTGGAAGTAATAGGATAGAGGGACTGATCACTACTATTTGGTAATGGAGCTACCTAAACTCCCAACAATAGAAAATAAACAAAATCCTAAAAAAGTATTACAATAAGCTCTCATCTCATTCAGTCATGGAGGACAGAATGTGGAAGAATCTTGGCTAGCTATAGCTAGAGCTAGAGACTGAAACAATCAAAATCGAAGAGAAGAAGAATAAGTTTCTACTTTCTAAGCAGGTAACCAAGCAGTAGCAAAGACTACATTGTGTCCTTTCCATGAAAGCACAAGATCATCTTCTTCCTTTTTCAATCCCCACCCAGCTGCGTAATCATCAAGCATGCTCTTCACCTCTGAAACTGCTTCTTCACTGAATGGCACAGCTCGGAATTCTGCATTCCTCATCCTCTGAACCCACTTGCTCTTGGGTTCAAGCCTCTCCACTCTCTGCAGACCCTCATTGGCAATCACATTCTCTATCTTCCAGCATATATCTGCTTCGTACCACTGCCTCTGCTTGCTTCCTCTCTGGAAAAACGTATCCACCGTATCGTAAGGTATCCATAGGTAATTAAAAGCCGATCTCAATCTACAAACCAAGTTGTTTGATGTAAAATCTGCATCTTCATCTACCAAAACAACAATCGTCGGTTCTAATCCTCGAATCGCTTTAAGAAACAATGTACGAAATGTCTCTTCCGGTATGGAATGAAGCATCATGTGACAGTTTATGATCAGAGCTTCACCTTCTCCTACCCCCAATTTTCTATCGCCAGAAACCAGTTGATCGATGAGGGACGCATAACCATCCGACCAACTCGATGGTATAACCCTAAATTCCAAACCCACATTTCGTGACCTCGCAAATTTCATCAGCTTTGACCCCAATTCCTCGTAAGAAAGGTCCAGCACAGGGGGGACATCCGCGGTGGCTCCGGCGACTGTAAGCTTGATGAATGGCGGGCCTTCGGGGCGGTTCGCGATCAGATCGATCAGAGTAGGGAATTGCATGCAATGGGTGGAGCTTAGATCGACGATATGGACGACAGAGAACCCTTCAATGGCTTCCGATATGACGGCATTGGCTGCTGTGAAACCAAATCGATGCCATGGCGTGAGGTCCACAAAGCTGGCCAGTTCGACCACCGAGAACTTATGGGTATGGAGAGTCAAATTGGTGTTTGATTGAGCCATTGCAGTGAGCATCTTGCAGGTTCCAATCTTGGCTGCACGGGCTATCAAAGCTCGAAGGAAGCCGCAAGTGAGACGCTGGTTAGAGTCACCATCTGGAGTTGCGATGTTGTTGAGGACCCAAAGGATCTGCTGGGCTAGAGTGGCGTCATTGCTTTCAATTGCATTTGCACAGTGAACCAGAAGCTGCTCCATGCAATTTGCATCACCGAAGCCCCCAATCGCCTTCTGTGTTGGGAAACCAGTCAAAGGTCTGGTCCTGTGAAATGGGTTCTTGTTCATGGTGACATTATTCGAATATGAACTAATTTCATGGTGTAACGGAAGTAATGGTGTTTCACTGAACTGCATCATAGATTTGGGGAGACAGAGAGAGTTAATTCAGAATATCATCAGATATCGGAGGGGTGGTGGAGAGTGTGAGAGAGAGAGAGATAGAGAGAGCTATAGAGAGAGAGAGAGAAAGAGGGTCGATTCAGAATTATTTCAACAGATATCAGAAGAGACAGCAGAGAGAGAAAGAGACTAGACTAGTAGTGGTTCCTAGGGGGACGATCCATTAAGAGGATTTCAGAATATTGAATCAGGAAAATAAACGGTTCAGTTTCTTTGGGGAATTTCAGTTTCTTCCTATGAAAAATGACTGAACAATAAAGTTCGTAGGTGGGGAAAAACCCATATCCCCAGAAGAACTTAGTTGAAGTCAAATTGGGCAAAAGCCCGCACACTTTTACCTCATCATCATGCAGAGTCTCTACAGTGTCTGGACGAGTTGCGATGAAAGCCCTTAGGCTCTGGAACTATACAACTATTTATCCTTCCCTTTCCACGGCTGCAAAACGGTCTAATCTCCCCTCTCCTCCTTTAACTCCCCTTTCCTTTCCTTAACTCCCCTTTCCTCTGATGTCTCTGTTTTTGTAAGAGCGAGAGAGAGAGAGAGGACAGAGGACAGAGGACAGTGGACAGAGGGTGGGGGAAAGTTTTGGCCTTTTAGCTATAATAAGGAGAGAGAGAGAAAGAGGAGAGAGAGAGAGACAGAGGAGAGAGAGGCATGTGAGGTTCCCGGCCAGGCTGCCAGGATGTTTTCTTGATGTGGAAGTTGAGGTTTGTCATTTCAGGCTGAGGACATGGCCTCATGAGCATCATTCCGTACATTGGATTTTTATTTTTTGGGTAGATTCTGTACATTGGATTGCTCATTGAAGAATTGGATTGATCTTGGTGTCTGCTACCTAAACACAAACACAAACTTACACACCACAAAGCTACAAAGCTTATGTAGTAGCAAAAATTTTTTCATGTACCAATAGAACAGTCATTTTTTACACCAATACCCGATTCGTATCAGTTTTGCTGATGGCCTATCCCCTCTATCAGATACTCGATTCTTTCTTATTTTTAATTATTTTTTAATCAATATCAACCATGTGACAGCAAGCCATTGGAGCTGTACCTGTTCCGTCTTTTTTCTTTATTCTCCGGCCTCTTTAAAAATTATGGACCGATCAGATACACTAATGAATATCTCTTGAGGGAATTTAATACATAAGCAAGCAACAAATTTTTAATATCTCTCCAACCTGGGAAATCTTATCCACAACCAGTGCTGGGTGTCTACTAGAAAGTAAGGTGTAAAGGGAGGATCATATATAGGGGGGAAGGGGATGGGGCCACAATTACAAATATACATGTGAAAGGGTAAGAAAGATCCTTAGACCAGGTCAATGTCTATGTACCTGGCTTAATTTGGAGCCCTCTTGTCTGCGTCCGCCCGTGATATAGTCTCTTTTCAGTAGTACACATGTATGTAAAAGACTGTTTGGTTGTCCATTTGACCCCTCTCTGATCATACAGGCAGACTCCACAGTCCCGCCCCACTTCAAATAGACTAGTCGATCCTGCATGCATGCCTCAGCCTCAGTAGTACTACTGATTAATACCGATGCCACAAGTAGAAAAGAAAAAGAGGTTCCTCATCATCCGTCAACTTATTCCATTTTGCCCCAACTTCAGATTTCACTGCTGCCCCATTCCATCATAACATCATGATGAGGGCTTGCTTGCTCTACATATATATAAGTCCATTTTCTGTTTCTGTATCCACCTTATGTTTAGAATGAAATCACACCCCCCCCCCACATGATTAATCAGTTCGCCGTGGATGTAGCTCATATACATTGTATGGGTAAACCACATAAAATCGTTGTGTTGTGTTCTCTTTCGTTTTTTTTTTTTTTTTTGTTATTATTCTTCTATTGCATTATTAATTCCTAACAGATCTTTGTGTATCAGTACAATGCATTTGCATCACATAATACCAACCTTATCTAGCTTTTAGATAGGTGATGCCGAAAGGGAACAATTTCCTCCACCTAAAGTGGAAAAGAATTTATTAATTGATTTGTGGGGACGAGGGGCTTGTATGGGACTCCGGAACAATGTGGAAGGTAATTCAAAAATTCAACACACATTGGCAAATAATTATATGAATCCAACTAGACAAGGACATAAAGGTTACCATAACACTCACATAATTCTGCCATTTGGCAGGATAACAAAATAATTCCAGCCCTTTTTTTTTTATTTATTAAAATGAATGTCATCTTTCTACTTCTAAATTATCTTATTTTCTTTTGTTTGCTTGTTTGTATTCTTATGAATATCATCTCTCTTTTTTGTGAGTTTATTAAATAGGAGAGAACATAATTCTAGCCATTTGACAAAAGGATAATGTATGGATTAGCAATGTGTCAAATTTCAAACTCAAAAAAATATCCTTCCATATTTGTTTATGTATTTATGTATTCTTTTAGCCATTTATGTATTGGCATGCACCCTCCATTATATATTATTGTTCATTATCTTGGATTTTTTTTAAAACTTTATTTATCACTTAAACTCCATTTGGATTGAAACTTGACATGTAGATCAACGAGTTGGTATATAAATGATTATTGCCTCTAACAAGAGAAGTTTCACATGCTTGTGACGCACATCCAGAAATTGAGACTTGACATATATGCTGACTTCTTAGTTCAGAAGACCCTGTCGATAACGTACACTAGTATAACTGAACTCTATCACCATAGTTGAGAGAGTCGTATACAAGTTCTAATGAATAAATCTATTTCTATCCACACAAAAAAAAATTTATTATTTCATATGCCAAACAATACTTATTACCATTACTTGTTGCCAAAAGCACCCAAAGGCAGCAATGCTAGTTTAAATGAATTAAGCCCAATTTCCCAAAAGAGAAGTCAAACTCTCTAAATGTTGCCAAAAGGAAGTAGTTCCATGTTTGTTTATTAATTTATCAGTTCCTACCACATCATGGTTTTGTGCACTTTCAGGTTGGACATACAAGTTAAATAAAGATATTGATAGATGGGAAAGCTGAATTAATTTGTTGTATATGTAGTATAAAAACATGATTTTATAGGTTTTTTGGAAAAGCATGTGAATCAAAGGAAGAAAGTAATGAGGAGAATCAAATAAGTTAAAAGATAGGAAGTTTAATAATTCAAGAATGAGAATTTTGAGGAGGATTCCCAAGCTTTAGAAACAAGGACTAGAGGACATAATGGGTGGAGCCAAAACTCTGAAATCATGTTTTTGGAGTTTTTCAGTAAGAGAATTCTCTGATGACTGTGGCCTTTATGTGTTGTGGTTTTCAAAAAGAAACACACCACAACAAACAAGGGACTTATGATAGCAATAAGGAATGTTGAGCATGTGTTCAAGCCTCAAACAACTCCACCCTTTAAACTTTTGAAAAGGTACTACTTGCTATATATATATATACACGGGAGGAGGATTTATACGTTAACGGGATATATGAGAATCTTATATATTAACGAGGCTGTTAACTTGAAGGAGAGAGAAAAGAGAGATGTAAGAGGAAAGGACACACTGGCAGTGTGTATTTACTTTTTCCTATATTTATATAGAAACACATACAAATAGATAAATATATTTTCTAAACAGCCCACAAACTTTTAGGAGATAAAAAATTCTCTGATAAATGCCCTTAGCCAAAACATATGAAAGCCAAAGGCATGAAGACAAAGTTTTCTTATGTTGAGCCTTGATGAAAAGGACGTCTCCTTTCACAACTTAGACCCAAGTCCAATTTTTGCATTGGTCCATGTATATGTGTGGGTTCTAATAGCCCAATCCAATCATTACTAGCAAGGAACCTAGGACTAGGAGTTTGTTCTCTATTGCAGGAGATGAGTTATCTAGTACTTAATTTAATCATTTAATGAAAGATTATCTAGTCAGCCATTTTTTTTTCCTAGCATCCTTCTTCGGTCATTATTGGTGAGGCTCTAGCAATCAAACTGGGAATGCTAAGTGCTCTAAGTTATGGAATTTGGCATGTTCTAGTACACTCGGATTCTATGGTTCCTGTTCTTCACCTCTGTGGGGGCAATGAACAACCATTGGTTGGGGCATCTTCTGTTCTTTGTTTATATCTTTGAGCTGCGGCATTGTTCTGCTTTCTTGTTTTTTAAGGTATGTATATAGGAGTGATAATGTAAAACCCATGGGTTAGCAAATTGGGGACCACATCTGGTCCCGACAATGGGTTTTGGTACATTCCATTCCGAAATATTTATGATCTCTTGCAAACATTCGTTTGGTCGGATGGCTGGCTCTTTGCTTGTTGAAGCAAGGATTGAGAGAAGATCTCAAATTCAAATCTCCTCTATTGCAGCCTTTCCTCGTCCGAGTAATGTAACTTAGAGTATAACTCAATTAGCACAATCACCATCTGTTTCACACCCTCATCTCTCACTCCCCCTCCCCCACCACATGTTGCACCCTCACATCCCACCACCATCCTGCGAACCCCACCACATCAAGGTCCTATCCTCTTTACCAGTAAATTTCAGCCCCAATTGCCTGCCCCCCTTTCAAGTTAATAATCAAGATCTTGAGACCCCATAGGAAAGTGTCTAGAAAATCCAAAGACAACTGAAAATTCTGGAAGAGAAAACTGCTGGTGTTTAAGGGACCATAAGTTTTGCTAGAACATTAAATCTGGGTAATCATGGTCGACCAAATTATAGTTATCATAATTTGGAGAGAATGCAAAGAAGGAAAGTATTGCAGGCTTTGCATCGGAGAAGAGTGTGTCAGGGGAATTGGATTCTGGGAAACATGGATCGTTCAGAGGTGGGGGGAGAGAGTGAAAGAAAAGGAAAGGGGAGGAAGAGAGGGAGATAGTAAGGGTTAAGGTAAAAAAAAAATTGGAAATATAAAATTTTAAAACGTAAGAAAACCTCAGACATACACAACCTCCCACCCCCCCAAAAAAAATAAAAATAAAAAAAACACAAAACTAACTACTCTTAAAGATGTGCTTTTATAAGAGATTCTCTTCATAACCCACATAGGAAGGAATTCCTTAACTGCCCTAATTTATTATGTCATACAAGAAGATTTAGGTAACCATTAGGTAGAGGACATTAATCACGTGTTAAATCTCATAGCTAACTTCATAAATGCCTCTTTGTATATTGATGCACACCCTCATTGTAATCCATGCATCAATGTGCATCCTTTTTTTATTATCTTTGAATTTTTTAACTTATGCATCTTCTCTATATAAAGTTTGAGCCCATAATACTGGGGCGTGTCATATATTTGGGAAGCCTTCCTAGTGTGCTGTTTACGAAACCTTGATTTTTTTTTTTCCTTCAAAATGCAGATCCGTCTTTGTATCATGAAGTAATTACTGTTTTATCTTTTACCAAAAAAATAATAAATTAATGTTTTATCTTCATGATACAATTCCTAAAGTTTAATATTCTCGTTAGCAATTTTTTAAATGAAACCAACAAAGAAGAACGAGTCCAGTTCACTTGGACATGTTTGTACTCTTTACATGATTTCATCACTGTCCATAAGATGTGGGACCTACAAATGAAGTGTGGGACCTATTATATATAAACGCGGTGATAGGATCCGTGGAAGATATACATATGTATAGGTGAATTATTCCTCACTAAAGCCTGATGAGCATTTGACCTCCCACTCGGCATATTTGATCCTATCATTAGTTGTCCAATTAGAATCTTGTTGTCTCATTTGCTTCTGTACATAACATAGAATGACTTCAGACTTAAAATAATAATAATAATAATAATGACTGGATCAGTATGACCTGATTTCTTCGTTGCATCAGGGTTTGCCTAGTATTATGTGATCCGTTCTCACTTAGTCTAAATGGATCACAAAAATCAATAATTTTCAAACGGGTTCTGGGATCCTTTGGATTACGAAATCCAATTCTATTTCCATATTATTGTTACTTGAATCCATCAAGATCTTCGGAGGTGGGATTTATCTGTAGAGGACAAGGGAAAAACACCAGGAGGATTGGACCCGTAGCCCTGAGGTCACTCCTCCTATGCTAAAGTCAAAAATCGATCAACAAACAGTAATAAGAAGCAAGAGCTAATAAAAATGGTTTAACGTTGAGATCGGGCCATCGGGGCCCCTATTTATAGAAATTTGGTGTGACACTCATGTGCGGTTGCAGTACAAATGTGAAATAGCGTTGATCGTCTGACTTTAGCAGATATGCTGAATATGCCCTGAATATCTTTGTGGTGTAAAAGACAGTTATACCATCAATGACTCGGGTTTGGAAATGAACGCGGGTCATACTTCCACTGCGAGATGATATATATATACACATCCAGCAAATATAATAGTCTTGGCAATACCATATCAGTAAATTTCAAACGAAGGAAAGGCCAACTGTCAAACCCAAATGCCTTTCATGAACATGAACACTGAATAACCAAAAGAGACAAGAGTGACGTGCCCAACGGCGATATCAGTAGATGCCTGCCTACATGGACGCTCTCTCTCGCAAGGCTCGTGGAAACTCGATTTCCACTGCATTCCAGCATTCAAGTCTCTTACGCCCCATCTAGTCTGCACTCTGCAGTGGTGATAAAGGGGACTCCACGGGTTTTCTGGTGGATAGAGAGAGCGATCGAGAGACTACTTTTCTCGCTGGAGAGCCCATTTTAAGAGTGCGAGTTCAAAGTTGTCTGTTGCCAAGTTTCGAGTTGTTGCGGTTCCAACTTCCAAGGATAATTAGGTTTTCTTTTCCATATTAAGACGATGAAGGTTTTTAGGATCTTCGGGGTACCTTCGGTGGTAGCTGGAGCAGCTTTGGTGTTCCTTGCCTTCACTACCAACAGCTCCCCTGGTAATCTCCTTTCTCTCCATGTTCTTTTCATGTTGCTCTCTGTAAGAGTTTCACATATAGTGTATATGTTTGCTTTTTTACTTCCCTTACCTGTTCGTTTAATTTTGTTGAGATATGTTCGTTTCGTTGATCTGTAGTTGTTGACTGGATTGTGTTTTATTTTATTTTTGCATAACATTGGACTGAAATGTAGAGGGGATTAATGTTAGATTTCTGTTCTTAAGATGTGATTTAGGAGATGCTTATACCTTTGGGAATTGTTCGAGAATTGCTTGGGCAAAAAGATCTGAAATTGTGTGATTTAAAAGGCTTTTCTTGAGGCTTATTTCCCAAAGCGTTATCAGGAATGATTGGGTGTAAAGCGTTTATAAGTGGCTTTTCAAGTCCACCATCAAATCCTAGGATTCAACCCTGGACAGGCACTGATCGATGGCAACAAGTAGGGCTAGGAAGAGAATCCAAATATAGTAGTTTCGTCCATTGAGGCTTAGTTTGGTTGCAAACTAAATTAAAAAGGGGGAAGTGAAATCTTTAAACTTAAAAAAAAAACTTGTATAGGTATAACACAACATGATTGTATAAACTATTTAATTTTTAATCATAATCAGTAATGATACTTGTTAGACGTAAAATTTATTTTTTTAAATTCTAGAGATTTGTATGCGAAATGAAGTGTAAATTAAAAACTTAATATAGAATGATTTGGAGATAGTTACATACACATTTGATAGCATCTATTGTAATAATTATGAATTTCTAAGTAAAAAAATTTCACTTCCCTTCTTTTTGATTCCCTTTGCAACCAATCAGAGCCTAAAGGACTTTGTTGGAGAATCCCAAGGGATCACTCAGTTGGCAAGGAACCACTTATGGCTTGATGGTTCTCACGACCTTGGATTGATTAGTACATGTGGATGGTGGGGTTTAGAAGGACCCAGGGTTTACCGGGTGCATCCAAAAGATGGATCGGGGTTCTTCATTAGTGAAAAAAAAAAAAATGTAAGTAAAAAACTACCAAAAAGATTTTTTCCTCAAGTTTCTACATGTATTCCATTCTTATGCCCAGTTGCAGCGCGGGAAAGAAAAAACAAGTTAAGTAATTTTTTTTTTTTTTTTGGGAATGAGGTTTCCAGGCCTGCCTGTGGGAAGAGTTTTTTTCAGTCTGACTTGGTTGTCCCACGTGGCATGTTAGATAGGGTCGTAATTGTGAACAGATAGACCCAGTTTCCCATTCTCATATAAAGTTTCATCACATCCGGACTTTATTGAGCAAACCACCCCTTTCTGGGGCATTACACTTGTCTGGTTGGGCAGATAAACTTCACTATAGTATTCAAACTCCTCTTATCAAAAAAAAAAAGAGAAAAGGAAAAAGTGTTAACATCCAAAATTCATGACTTTTGTGAGAGCTTAGGTATGGTTCCGGACTTTTGAGTTAAATTTGAACCCTTTGACATATATATTGATTAATAAGATGACGATTCTTTAGTCTTGGGCATTATCACACTGTTCTCTCCGAATGATCCTTCATTTTTTCTTTTTTTCGTTTTTTTTTTAATAACGGAAATCCATACCTTTGGCCTAATTAATCGCACGGATTCATATTGACCCCACAACTGTATGAACCGGATCATTCCAGGGTTGAATGAGAACCATTCCACTTGTACCCATAGTAGGAAAGAAAGAGTACATAATACCTCATGTGAGTAGGCTTAAGGTAGTAAGAGGAGTCAAATTCAGTACCTTCATTAGGATGCGTAGACTCCTTGTTGACTCAGCTACCCCCTTGGGATTCTCTTCTTTACTACTCATGTTTACACCACATAAATGTTCTTCCATCTGGTAATTTACTTTTGGCCTTAAGAATCATTATCCTGATACTTTTGCTTGTATTTTCTCAACCTTTGGCTTTTGTTGACTGAAAAATTCAGGGCAAATATTTTGATGCTAAAATACTATGCAAGAATGAGTTTTGAGGCTTATTTTGTTGTTGTGTATTCAGTGGTTTCTATAAGTGAAGTCCTCGCTCGCTCTCTTAAGGGGTTTGGTTCGTGTGTGGACTCTATAATATTTTGTTATTTTAGGGATGGAAGTTGGGTCCTTCTATCTCTGGAAGCACTAACTGCGTTGAGTCTACCTAGGTCTGGTTTAGAGAAGGGTGGGTCAGTAGACTTCTTTTTGGTTTTCAACTTTCAATTCTCTGTGATTGCTACTGCATAACAAATAAAGTATTAAAGAAGAAAGATCCATGGTTTTGCAGGGGTTTATTGCCTCCTCTAATTACCTTATTGTATTCTACCATGGCCCTCCATGTTGCCTGGTTTATTTATTCATCCCTCATCCCTTTCTCTGTGCTTCCAACAAACATCGGATGCATATCTTTCTTGAATTGGGTGATAGTAGTAGTTTTGCTTCAGGTTTACTTCTTGATATGATTTTGTTAATTCGACATGCTTGTATATATTTAGATTTTTAAGTCTACCTTCTATTTGTTGTAGATTATTTGCCGATTATTTCATGATATGTTTTCAATTGGAGATGACATGCTAGACACAGTTGAGTCTAGAAAGTTATGCTTTGTTGAGCTTTGATTCATTCTGATGATTTATTAGTTAGGTATTGGTTCATGATAAACATTAGTCTGGATTAATGTCAAACTCATGCCCTTACATTGTTTTAGATCTATATTCTCTTTGATTCACAATATTAGACAGGTTGTAAAGATTTGAATCTGTAATATTAGCCAGACTCTGTTTGGTAGATGGTTTGGAACCTAACTTTATGGCCCTTAGACCTATTTAAACTCCAAATTATCCAAATATATGGTAATATCTACAATATTCAGGAATCTTGGGGGTTTAACTTGGAACGAGGTTCAAGTTGATGCAAAGAGGTCTGTATAAATGTTACTTTGGGAATATGCCACTTGATGAACATGGAGGCTGTAGCACTCACATTGATGAATATCTGCAGTCAATAAAATCACATATCACACCATTTATATGCTTTATTTCATTGGGTCGCTTGAATACTGAAAGTGTATTCTCCTTGGCTCCTTGCTTTGAAAACCAGGTGTGATATTGGCTAGCCATCAGGATACAGGGATTGTGAGTTGTGACTGCAAGCCGGATGCTCAAGGTACCAATTGCCATTCCAAGCTGCCTATCTATCCCTAATTTTGATCTCTTTTATCCTTGAGCAAAACACTACATGGGGCTTTTGGCTGGTTTAGATGCTGTTCTTTCATCTTAATTTTTACCATTTTGGCAGGATAATTCCTATGACATGCACAATGAAAAGATGAAAAGAGAACTAGGAAACGTGAACCTTGGAGGATTACTGCTCCGAGCTCAACGGCTGTCTTAAAAGCTCGACCAATCGAGCATGGCACTCCTCTAATGCCTTAAAAGGGAATTGTTTTTAAGATCTAACTATTACAAAAAAAAAAAACTGGTGACTGTCTGATTGTAACCCTGTCAGTTACAATCAGATGACGCCCCCTTCTTTTTATGCTTTATCCACAGGGTAATAGAAATTTCACCCCTATCTTAATGTGTAGGAAAAAGGTAAGAACAAGGGTGAAGATAAAGGCAAATCCTTACCCAACCCGCCCTGTTGGATAAGGGCAATGTCTCTCTACAACATTGAGAGATTTAGGTCATTACCCGGACCTTATTCTACCTGTATTATCGAATGTAAATGCTACTACTCTGCTTTGGACTTGGCCGATCCCTAGTCCGATCGGTTTTAATATTATTATATGTAGTATTTCCCATTGGATTTTTTTTGAACATGATTGATATTCTATTCAATATCTGGATTTAGAACCTGATTCACATGTGGGTGATGAACTACGTTTGTTCAATTCCAGAGAGGATTGCAGACCAGGGGAGGGGGAGAAGATCAGAAGATGGATTACTAGGGGGGAAGAGAGTGTCTGTGTGTTGCAGGGCAGGGAATATCTTGTGGTAACAAATAAACATTGGCCACCGTTGCCACAACTCTCCACTCTGGAGGAACTAGGAAGCATTGGCCACCGTGGGAAATGGAAACAGCTTTCGTCAACCTTTTTGGCCCTTTTGTGGCGACAAACGAAGTGGGGGGAGCCTGGTCTGCTACGAAAATTCTCAAGTCAACGAAATGTAGCTTTGAAGTACACACGTGTCTTTTGACAAACCCGAAGAAGCTTCGAAAAAGCCTGCGGGGTTCTCCTCCTACCGTGACAACGCTTCGCTACTGTTGGATCGGAATAAGTGCATAGCATTTGTTCCAATCCGACACTGGTTTGGGTTTGTACGGTGGGACTTCTTCCCACGAAAACGACTCAATTAACCCCCTTCTCTTTCTTCCGGACGCGAGAAAACAATGACGAAAGCTTGCAGCGATCGAAGCCCGGGGAGAACATAGCGCCCGGATGCAATAATACAAGCGCACTGCTCTCCAAAATCTAAACCAGGTCGATCCTACTATCCCCAGTTCATCTTTTATTTTAGTTTCATGCTCCTCTTGCTCTATTCAGATTTTTTTCTTTTTCTTCGTGTTTGAAAAGGTTTCCGTGTGAAATTCAAATTAATGTATTCTCAATCTTGTATTTTTGCCCCCTTTTCCTCTTTTTTTTGCTTCTTTATTTAATTCATAGTGAATTGAGATAAAATGGGAGAAAATTTCTTTTGTTGCGTAGTTGTTTCTACGATTCACTGTTTGAAACTTTTCCTTTCCCTTTATTGGGAGAAGATTTAGTTGTTCTTTTAGTCCAACGAACTTCACTGGATCACGTAATTTGAGCTCAATTGCTATTTTTTTTTCCTGTATTTTTCTTTCAGAATTCAGTAAAACGAGATAAAAATCGGCAGCACTGTTCACTGCCTCGCCTCGATGTTATAGGACCAGATACTATGAGCTAGGGTTTGGGTTTCGAACGGGATCATTTGGATTCCGTTGGAGATCTTGTGGATTCTCTGCAGTCCAGATTTTTAATGATTGTTTGGGACTCAGAAATTGAAATGCCGCCCTGTTGGCATTCCTCCCGAATAGATACTGTAGAATTGAAAGCTCAGATCATCAGGAAGCTCGGACATGAGAAGGCAGAGAAATACTTCAGTCTCCTGAACCGATTACTTAGCCTCAGGCTTCGCAAACCTGAGTTCGATAAGCTCTTGATTACTACCATCGGGAGGAAGAATCTCTATCTTCACAACCGTCTTATTGGAGCAATTATCAAGAATGCTTGTGTTGCCAAGACTCCCCCGTCCAGAGGGAGCAGAGTAGAAGGCTCTCTTAGTGTTAAAATTGCGAAAAATGATCAAAGGAGTAGTGTTGACTCAGTCTCTGGAGATGCATTCTCTCCATCCCCACGCAAGGGGAATTCTTCGTATCTACGGGATCTCAAATTTAGGGATCGCCCAAGTCCACTTGGGCCCCTTGGTAAGGTTCAGAGTATCATGTCTGATGAATCAGCCCCTAGGACCCAAGGGCAACAAAGTGCTACAGAACTGTTTTCTCTCAGTGGCAGACCTCCAGCTGAAGTTGTCTCTGTGGAAGATGGGGAAGAAGTTGAACAGATGGCTGGCAGTCCAAGCATTCAAAGTAGAAGCCCAGTCAGAGCTCCTCTAGGTATACCCTTTAATATGGGTGGAGCTGGAGCACACAAAATCCTCCGTAACGGATTAGTATCTACTTTTAATCTTGAGACCTGTTGTAACATCACCGAGCTACCTGATACATTGTCTTTAAGGAACCGGTTGGAGCGGAAGATGGAGATGGAAGGCGTTGGCATCTCACTTGACGGTGCTAATCTATTGAATAACGGATTGGATGCATTTCTAAAAAGGTTGATAAAACCATGTATGGAGTTAGCTGGATCAAGGACTGGACATGAACACATGAACCAAATAAATGGCCAGATCATACCTAGTTTGAATGGTGCCTGGCCTGATAGATTCATACCAAGACCATCCCGGTCAATATCTGCATCTTTGTTGGATTTTCGGGTTGCAATGGAGTTGAATCCCCAGCTACTTGGGGAAGATCGGTCCATACATCTCGAGAGAGTTTGCTTGCGTGCAGCAGAGGAATGAACAGGAACAACCTAATCAGCAAATAGATGGTATCAAATGAAACCTTGAGTTTGAGTTCATCATGTACTGAGGATACAATATTGTTAAGTTTAGGATTTGTTAGCATGAATCTTTATCCTCATCTATCATGCGGTTTCCTCCACTGCAGAAGGCAATAAGTTGTGAATGCTATAGACTATTGTAAGGTATCAGAGGAGATTGAGTTGTTTACATAGGTATCACCATTTATGGTCCTGAGACTGGGACGTGTTTATACAGTATAACACAAGCTACCAGATAATGCTAAGAATTTCTCTACTCCCAAGGTTCAATATCTTTTTTCAACAGTAAGGATTATTTGTTCATTGTATTACATTCTGCCTGTAATTAAAGTTTTATTTGTCTTTATACTGGCTACAACTTGCTTGTGCAGAACTTTATCTACCTGAACTACTCATGTGAAACAACCTTGTATCTTGTACATAATTTTATTGGACTTTATTGTTCTCTAATTGGACAAAATGTACGTTGATTCACTATTATCTATTGTTTGAATACTATGTCAATGGTCTCTAGTTGAGTAAATATTAGATTGAGACAGCTCGGGAGGTTCAAACTCCCTTTTTGTGCACAAATGAAAGGGTTATCGCATAATCTCTTGCCTCTTTGGATATGGATTTTCTTAAAGAAATCGCACTGATGACCAGTATATGCTGTTAAAATTTTCCTTTGGTCAAAGAGTTATTAATTCCATTTCTTGCTTCACAGTTAACTCTGTCTCTCACTTACCTTTCCCTCACCACCACCCCAAAAAAAAAAAAAAAAAAAAAGAAGAAGAAGAAGAAAGACTTGATGTACTCAAATGGTGGTCCCACTTCTGATAGCTAAGAAATAAAAAAATAAAAAAAATGTGTTGATATTGGAGTTACTGGATTATTCGAATATCATAGGTTGTAAATCATAATCTGCTTCGCTTATGGCCCAACTGTACTATTCTTTAGTTTTGTAGATCAGGAGGGACTGAAATTTGGACAATGGATTTTAAAGTTATAAATTAAAAACATAGTTGTTAAGGCAACAAGGCGACCCAAGGCGTTGGAAGCTGGCTTGGGCACCTAGGCACTTGCCTAGGCAACCAAGGCATTCCTAGTTTTTTTTTTTTTTTTTTGCCTAAAATATCAATGCTATATTTATGTTTATATATTATATGCAGTGTGCTACATCAAGAATCAATATTTAAGGCATACCTTAATATGAGAAAATAAACAAATAATGAATAATCCAAATTCCAAATAGTTAATCACAGACTCACAGTATCACATCCATACTGCACAAAACAAGCACAATAAAAATATAAAATATTTAAATATAATCATTCAGCAATCAGCAAGAGAAACAAAATAAAAATACCATATTACAGTAATAGTATAATACCATAATAACATTACCATTTATGAAAAGAAAAAACAAAAATATAAAATACTGAAACTGGTACCATTACCTCTCCAGTGAATGTTTATCTTGGCTGCTCCTCCCAAGCTGGCTAGAAGCACTTGGTCACTGAAACTGAAACTGGTACGGTACCAGTGGAATCTGCAAAAAAAGGCAAACAATAAAAAAACTAACCTTGAGAAAGGGGGAAAAAAAAAAACAGAAATTGTAGCAGAGAAAGGGAGGAGGAGGAAGAAGAAGAAGAAGGAGAAGGATGATGAAGAGAAGGAGGAGGAGAACAACAACAAAAAATTAAAAAAATTGAGGTGCAGACGTAGCAGATAAGAAGAACGACAAAAAAAAAATTGGAGTTGCAGTTGCAGAGAAGGAGGAGGAGAAGGGAAAAAAAGTTGCGGTAAAACGTAGTAGAGAAGAAGAAGAGGAGGAGGAGGAAGAAGAAGAAGGGGAAGAGGAAGAAATTGGAGTTTCAATAGTAGAGACGGAGGAGAACGAAAAAAAATAATAATAGTTGCGGTAAAACGAATCAAAGGAGGGGAGGAGGAAGAAGAAGATGGAGGAGAAGAACGACCCAAAAAAAAAATATATATATATATATATTTTGGCTTTGCAATCGCAGAGGAGAAGAAGAATAAGGAGGAGAAGAAGGAAAAAAAAAACATGCATACCTGACGCCGGAACTAGAGGCTTTACCGCTGGAACAGAGGAAGCTTCAAGCTTGATCTTTAGATCGCGACGGAATACTCCAAGAAGACAGAGTCTTTTCGTCTTTGGTTTTTACTTCTTTTTTTTTTTTTTTTTCAAATGGTTGTAGACTCTCAACTCTCAAGGCAATTCCTCCATTTCCTTATAAATTTGATGATTCTATGTATCATGTGCAATATATTATTATTGTACATAGGAGCCAATTGATATGTTAGTTTTAGAATCAAATAGTTAAAAAAAAAAAAGAACAAATAATAAATATATTACAAAATTTAATTTATCTACACATTTACACGAAAGGCGACCGCCCAGGCCTTTAGGGCGTCCAAGGCGTTGCCCAGAGGACCAAGGCGGTCGCCTTTTGAAGTACACATAAGGCGCCTCAACGCCTAGCCATCCATAGCACACTTGGTCGCATAGTCGTCTCCTAGGCGATGCCTTGGCAACTATGATTAAAAAAAATATCAAATTGAGAAATTAGTCTCTTTTGGTTTCTATTCTAGTTCAGTATGACCACCAAAAGAGCTAGCATATGTGGTGCCCATGTAGGGGTCTAGATACTCCATTCAGTGGTGTTTGTGCTTCATGCCATAATTCTGGTTGTAAGCAATTATTCCCTTTTTAAAAAAGAGACATTTTTAAAATATGGTATAGGGCCCAAGTTCAAGTACACTGATCTTATTGTAAGAAGATAAAGTTTGGAAAACCAGGTGGTCTGAGGTATCTGTTTTGCCCTTTTAAATCTCATACCCCATGAATTCTTTAGTATGTTGTTACCCAAAAGTATCAAACTCAACCATTAAAAGAACTGCAAAATATTGCTGAAAACTTAGAAATAACTGATGAAAAATCAACTATAAAAAATAAGTTCCTGATGTACATTCACAATGGTAAGTGAACTTTTGATGGACCACAAATTTTTACCAATTTGACGTGTCAGATATTGTCATGGGTTTGAACCTGGAAACAGCCTCTCCACGAAGTAAGGGTAAGGCTGCGTAGATTTCCCAAACCTTGCAGTGGTGGAACAAGAAGCCTCGTGCACTGGTACGTCTTTTTTGTGTTATGAAGGAATCCTACCTGTGTTATTGTAGTGCACCGTGTAACTTTGTAAAATTTTATACCATGCTTTGAACTCTATTACATAATCATATTGGCTGAATTTTGACCTATGATTTCAGTGTGATATCCTTTATATCATGGACCCACTCATGTCTACCATTATTTACCACATGACAACTAATGAACTTACATTTTCAATAAAAAGCAATTTACAATTATAGTACACCAATTTTACAAAATTTCTTAGGTTAGATGGCTTTACTCCAGCAGGGATAGACCAATGTACGAATGTCTTCTTTTGAGGGGGGGGGGTGTTTTCCCCTTTTCCTTATAGATATATTTTTTCTGTAGTGATCATAAAGGTTTTCTCAGGGAATTATCTTATTTGTTGATGGTAAAATTTTATGAGGAACTGAAGTAGTGTCAATGCAATGCAAGAGATGTGAAAGATGGCTAAAAGACCCCTCCACCTGTCCCTACAGGTGGGGGTTTAATTTCTTAACATGTGGCAGCTCAGCTTGAGGTGGCAAGCTGAGTTGCTGCCTCATGGTAACTGGCCACATACATGGCCGGTTAGGCCAAGCAGGTCTGAAACCTTTTTTTTCTAAGGCAAAATTTCATGTACTATCCAAAAAGTATCCATAACATCAACTACCACCCACAAGTTTCAACAACATCAACCGCACCCACTTAACTGACGGAAGAAACTTAAAATAGTGAAAGACATTTATATCCTTTTTATTTTAAATTGAGAAAAATGAAAATTACTACTTTGATCTTCAATTGGAAATAATCCTAATCAAACAAAAAACAGGTTCTGGGTTCCGAGAAGAAGTCAACACTGGAACACCAAACAATGATCAGTAAGACACGATTGATGACAATGAAGCCAAGATCAGAACCAAGAAAGCGGAGGATAAGAAAGCAAAGGAAACATCGAGAAGAAGAAGAGGTGGTGCTGAAATCTGTTAGTAGCTATGGAAAACCGATGTCGCACAGAAACTCTGCTTGTCTTCATTACGCTCGTGATGCTTTCCTTAGTGAGGACCTTTGTTTCTGACGGAATTTACTAGGGCCAAAACGGAAATGAAGGCAACTTAACAAGCACTTGTGCAACAGGAAAGTAATCTGAGAAAACATCAATCCCCTTATACCTGGATACCATGTTAACAAGCGAAAGATCAAGCAAAGAGAAGAAGAAATGGTGTTTGACGTTACCATTTGAAGAAGAAAACCTAATTCAAGAATTTTACTCTAATTCAAGTATTTGAGAATTACAGAGCAATTTGAGAAACAGAGACTTAAATCGCTGACAAGAATCTAAGAAATAACAGTCAAAGAAGCAAATGCACTGAACAACAACCAAAAAAAATGCAAGAATCAAATCAGAGCAGATGCAGAAGCTTGGTGGATCTGCTCTGAGTATCACTGAACAGATACAGAGAATTAATTAAGTATTACTTTTCCTTTGTTGGGCTAGCTAGAAAATGTGCAGAGGTTGCCGCTTAAAGTGGAAAAGGTCGAGGGGGTGCAAGAAGAAAAATGCTATGTGTCAAGAACACATCGCCGTAGTTAACCTGTCAAGAACACAGGAGGCCTGAGAAAGAGTACCAGCACTAGAGATGGCAGCCTCATGCTTGTTCCCTTCCCAAGTTAGTCTCTTTTTAAGCTTTCTGGCATTTTCATTTTCGATTTCTCATCTTTTCTACGACTCTGTTTAGATGTTGGGAATCCAAACTGCCAAGCAGAAATCCGTAACAATTTGACACTGAATCATCAACTTCATCAGGCTACAGATTCCAGAATTCTTTTCACCAGAGAGAGAGATGGAAAATCTGCTCTGAGTATCACCGAACAGATACAGAGAAATAACATTCAAGATATTCGTTTTCTGCCGGACAATAGAGTCGTTGGAGATTAGGGAAAGAAGACGATGGGAAGTCTGAAAATGTAAAGGGGTTGAATTGGACAAGGTAAAATGGTCTTTTACAAGTACAATAAGGGGCAGTATTGTCCTTCAACTTTAAAATGTAAGCTGACATTATCATTTAACAAAAGTCTCTTAATGGACTGGGTCTCTATGTTAAACGTTGTCAATATTTGGATGGTAGTTGATCATGTCAGAAACTTGTGGGTGGTAGTTGATGTTATAGATACTTTTTAGATAGTATGTGAAATTGGGCCCTTTTTTTATCTTTATTCTCTCTGGGGTCCACTCACATCCCCACTCCATAAATCAAATATTCTTCATAAAGTATCATCCAATAAATTCAAACATAAAAAATATAATATGAAATATCATATTCCTAGGATTTAGTGTATTGCCTCAGGCTGAGAAAAAAACCAAAATGCCCCTCACCCTGACGCAGCTTGAAGATTAGCCTGAAAAGATGAGAAATTTCTTCATCATCCAATACCTCAGGATATTGGGTATTATACTGAAAAACATGTTTTTTTGTAAGATGCAATATTGGTGGCACTGGTGACTGGTAATCAGCATGGTGATTGAGTTTTTGCCATAACCTCGAAGTTCAGCATAGTGTTAAGAAACAGATAGCTCCTTCTGAGTGGTGTCATGAAGTTTTTTACGTAATTCATAGACCTAAGCATCATTCCTTATTGTCCAACAAGAGATACCCTCTGGCAATATTTGGAAGTATATAGTTGAGGTGAAAGGCCATAACTATGGAATCATTAGAGATCTAACTATCCTGAATAGTACCAACAGTAGAGAGTTTCTTAGTTCTAGTAAGATGTCTTGTGAAACCTAAAAAAAGGTCCTGTAAAACCACGACCAGCAATGGTCAAATAAGTAGATCGACACCAAATCAAATAATTAGTGTCATCGAAGTTGATAGACGTAGTAGCGAATGGTTGGTACTCATGTCGATTCTGTCCATCAGAACCAGTAGAGGCAATCATTGTTGTCTAGGCGTCCAGGTGCACTGGTGGCGCCTTGGAAAATCGGTTGCCTTGGGCGTCCGTCAGGCCTCCAACGCCTTGGTTCGTCTTGGCGCCTTGACAACTATGAAGGCAGTACTAACATCCAACATTGCAGCAAATCAGGCAAATATAATGAGATCTATATAGAAGGTTTGTTGCCAAAACTGAGAAAAGGAACCTGTAGCAACAATGCTGAAAAATATCGCGAACAGAATCTCGCCTTTAGAATATCGATAGTGCTGAAAAATTGATAATAGATCTTGTTGTTGGAATATCAATGCCGCAGGAGATAAAAAATTGATGGATCTTTTGAGTAGATTCTGTCCAAAATCGATGAGATAGGGGCTGATCAATATCAAAATCAGTGAAACTTGCTACCAAAGATGCTGATTTGATGAAATATCAATTTCCTAAGATCAGATCTAGTATCAATATTGCAAGACCTGATCTAACATCAATTTCATAAGACCAGATTTGATATTGATATCGAAAGTGGTAGAAAAAGAAGACCAGAATTCAGACCGCAAAAACCAGATCGCAAAACCGGATTCAGATCTGATTTGCAGTACCTGATGGCTGAAGAATACTCTCCGATAGTTGCGAAATTGAATCTGTATTATGGGAAAACTCAACCTTCAATGTCTCGATGAAGAAATATTTAATCGCAGATGTGGGTAGCTCCTATCGATCTGAAAAATTAGATCATTGTATAATTGAGGTAAGGTGGAGGGCAGTAACTAGATCTAGAAAAGATCACTTCATTGGTGCTGCCCTTTAAGGGAAGGGAGAACCGAGAGGAGAGAGAGCGCAATACCGCACATGCTATTTTGCAGCCCATTGTTGATGCCAACCTTTAGGCTGATGGTGGACCCTACATGGGTCCCTTTCAATCAAAATCTGATTGGGTTCTCAAGAGATATGATTGAGATCTGATTGCGATCTCAAGAGATCTTATGGAGATCTAATATAGACGATTGGAATCTACATCATATAAATCAGCAACTAAAAGTAACACGGAACAATAAGAAGATCAAGAATATTGAACCTTGATTGTTCAGCCAGGAAAAAAGTCAAACCAGCAGTGAACAGTAATCCATGTACAATACATTTACAAGAACACCAAACCGACAACTAAAGCAAAGGTGGAAAAGAAGAGGAAAGATAGGGAAGAAGAGTAGAACCTTAAGAGTTCCACCTAAGGTCGGTTGAGTCCCACAGCCTAGGAATCTCACTTGACATTGCAATTGCAAGCTTTCTTTATTCTTCTTGATTCCGTTCTAGGGAGTTCCTCCCTACACTCTTATTTATAGCTTTGGATAGGCATTACAATAACGGTAACCCAAGATCATCCCAACCTTCACATTACATGTCTTGACCCAAAAGAAACATTAAAAATAGCAACTAATTAAAATATAGTAACTAAAATAGAAACACAATAAAATCTATATAAACCAGATTCCATTCAAGTCTATATCAGATTTCAATAAGATCTCTTGAGATCCCAATCAGATCTCAATCAGATCTTGATTATATCTCTTGAGATCCCAATCAGATCTTGATTGAAAGAGCTGGTGGCAGCCGCATATAGGACCCATGTGGGATCCACAATTAGCCTAAAGGTTGGCATCAAGAATGGGCTGCAAAAGGGCATGTGCTGGTACTGTTCTTGTGAACAGTACCATTTGGTCAATCTCCTCCCTTGAACTGCATCACTTTAGGAACTGAATGCTTGGATGGTATTTAGGGATTAACCAGTCTTGTATTTATAATACAAAGAGATAGTTACAAAAGGATAGACAGACTCACAACAGGAGTTGACAATAGGAGAGTTAGAATCCAAGAAAAAAAACTCTTAATTCTAATCTAAATAAATCTGGAATTATAAAAGAATTAAAATTACTGCCCACCCATGACTGACTCCTAATAGGAGTAGGTTACATGGGATGGACCAGATCACTATGCCCTTGCGGACCACATATCACGATGTCTAAAATGAAAAAGTTTTAGCGCAAATTATTTGTTATATTCATAGTTGTCAAGGCCCCAAGGCGAACCAAGGCATTGGAGGCCTGATGGAGCGCTCGCCTAGGTGACCAAGGTGCCTGATTTTCCAAGGCGCCACAAGGCCGCTTGGGCGCCTAGGCAACGCCTTGACAACTATGGTTATATTTTATCTATTATGAAGAAGTTTAATTAGTTTCATTTTGTTTGTTTTCCTTTTGAATTCATGGATCAGAATTTAACCTTTTGCTTTTTTATTTATTTATTGGTAAGTGCACGTTATTTACATTACAGTATTCACTAAAATGTATTTGCTATATTGCTTATTTTCTTGTTGCCTTGAATTATTTGAATTGGAAAGCTGTGACTTTACCAATATTATTTTGACAGATATTTAGAAATACTGTAAGGCTGCAAAAATTTTGTAATGCAAGTACAATTTGGGTGGGATTCTTTGAGGTTGCCACATTAGTTTTGCCTACATGCGAGTTTTTATCCATTTTCTCTGGTTTATTTTAGTCATTCTAGGAAGTTAGCTATTCTCAACAGAGGTGGTAACAAGAAAAGAAGCTTCACCGTTTCACTCCACCTCCGAAACACCTATTCACTCCCCATTGTCAATTTGAAGATGAAGAGTTGAAAGTAGCTTGTCAAGCTGAAGCTGAATCTAGAAAGAATTCCAAGGGGAAAATCAATAATGAGTAACAAATGAAGGTGCCTCTTTAGTATTTACTACCTTTGAAGTGTCGATTCTGTCTGTATGGTCATGACATACTCATTCTGCTACAGCTCTTGTTAAGATTATTTGTAATTCTTTTTAACCCCTTGGGATATTGCTTTGTTAAGCCCAACCAAATGATGAATTTGTGGTTCCTATATTACTTTGCTGGCATCTACTAGAAGGGCCTGCACTGCAGGATTTGGCCAACATGGTTTTTTGCTGTGGTTATACGACACATGTCCAATTAAGTTGCTCCCTCTAGCTTTTTACATGTGTAGTGTTGGTGCATCTATTTTGGTTCTTCTATTAAAAATGTGTTTTTTTTTTATCAGTAACCAGCTGAGAATCAGATGCCTGTATTAGAAGTATATTGAGACTGGTTCTTTATATCAGATAGACAGGACTATACTGAAATGACCACATTGCCATCCAGCTCAAAAAAAAAAAAAAAAAAAAACCAAACCTCACCACCCACAAATTTATTAGAAGGCTAAGTCATAGTTTCCAACCCTTGGATTGGGTTTTGCAAACCAACATAGAGCTAGGTTGGACATGGGTTGAGTGACAGATCTCATTGAGTTGTGATAGATTGAAGGAATAGTTTCTCTTCCCATTCTGGTTTAAACTTTTCTCCTTGTTGAATTCCACCTGTGAAGAACTCAATCAATTCAATCTCATGGATAATGCTGACCCTGGAGAAACTGTAAACAGAAGTCATTTTTCTCAGAACAAGATATTCTGTTTGTTGATTCTAATTTAACATTCCTATTGTCTCTTTTCATCGCAGACTTTTGTTCTCTGCAGCACTGAAGGTATGCACCTCTGCTTAAGATTTTTGCCCAGGTTTTGTGATATTTACTAGCAAGATATTTGAAGGGAAAAGTTGAATGCTTCAACATAGATATCTTAACCTCTTTCACCATTTTGTTTGATCTAGTTCCCTCTGCAGATATGTGTTTTAAATTGATTGGGTGGGTTTGTCAGATTATCTTCCTTTTTTCGGTCAGAGTGAAACTTAGGCCTGGCAACGGTTATCCGTTTAGTGGATTTACCTTACCCTAATTTGGAGGGTAAACCCTTATGAAAACAGGGAAGATCAGGGCTAGGGGGCCTCACCCTTCTTTTTTTTCTTGTCTAGGCAGGGGCAAATTGGTAATTTCATCTATATGACTCTATATTAACCTGTACCTCATTCCACACGCCCACAATCCACTTTTACCTAAGTATTTAAAGGCCATAAGCTATAACTAACAGCCCATTTGAAATCCCTGTTCTCTAACCCAACAACTGTAACAGTACCAGTGATGATTTCCCTTTTACCTGTTTACCCTAACAGGTCATATTGCCATTACCCATTTCCTATAGCATAATGTAAAAAAGCGAGGCAAATCTTTTCTTTTCTTTTTTGTGTGTGTGCGTGTTTTTTTTTTTTTTTTTTGGAGGGGGGTTTGGGGGTGTGGTTTTGATTAGTTCCTTTTTGTTTGCATTCCTTCAATTTCCTGGATAAGAATTCAATTTTGGTGAGATTGTAGTTTCTAAGTGGCTGAGTATTTCAGTGTAAGCCATCCACTCCTTTATATATCACACAGCCTGTTAGCATAGTTGTATATTTTCTTGTCACCTTGAATTATTTCATATGGAAAGATTATGACTCACGAAAATTATTTTGACTTGGATATTCCTAGTGTTTATGCCTCCAGAAATTAACAGTGTAATATGCAAAAGGTTCTTTAAGGCGATCCCATTTAACGCTTCTCCTATGCTGTGAGTTTTAAGCATTTTCTCTGGTTAGTTTTAATTATTGTAGAAGGTTATTCGCTAGAGCTGATAACAAGAAAAGAAGCTTCACTGCTTGACTTATCATCTATTTCCTGCTGGTGCAGGGAAATAGAAGGCTGTCAGGCTGCGTGGAGCCTGTGCCCAGACACAGGAAGGGCAAAATGACAGTCCTGCCCCCATGAATCGGAGAATCCCACCCCTGTTGTATGCCCCCGCGTGGGCTCTTAGGGTCACGCAGCCTGACAGCAATCCCGGCTTTTAATTTTATTTGTAACCATCTAAGCATCAGTCATGTATTAAATAGAATATTTGACTTGGAGTCCACCTGAAATTGTGGGCTGAGTTTGTCCGAATTAAGTGCTGTGATTTCATGGTTTTCACTTCAATGTCACTTGAAAATCCAATCAGGTATTTAGAAGTTTGGATGAGACGGTAATAAAAGTGTGCAATAAGAATTGGTTCAGACTTCAGAGGCCTGTGATCGACAGTTTTTTCAGGTAAAATTTGAACCTACTCGCTTTTAGAACCCTGTGTTTATATATTAATATAAATATATGGAAAGAAAGACAACAGGAATTGTCATATTACAACTTGGTAGTTATGGATTTGAAACATGGAAACAGTTTCTCCGCATTGCGAGGGTAAGGTTGGTACATTCTACCCCTCCCCAGACCCTACAGTAGCAAAAACGTCGTGCATTAAAAATAAGTGGAAAATATCCAAAATCTAAAGGAATTCCAGCAGATGCGACTGAAACTATATGTTGTTTGATGACCAATCGGAAGTGGGAAACAGGTAATATCTACAAGCGGCAACCTAAACAAACGAAAAAATTTCATCTAACCCCCATAAACTATGTCAAATTCGATCTAACCTCCAACAATTTCAAAAGTTTCATCTACCACCCAAAAGGTTTTCAAATGTCTCATCTGCCACCCAAAATTTTTCCACCGTTAGTCAAAGAGACCTCACCCGTTAGTAGAGTCCCGTTAGTTGATGATGTAAGCACCATTTGAAAAATCTTAAGACAATAATTCCCTTATTCTCAAATAGAAAGACCATTTCACCCCTGTTCAATCATCATCCCCAACCCCCCTCCCCAATCCTGCAACCATTCAGACTCTCCGCCCAGCTTACGCCTTTAACGCCTCCTCTGCCGCCGCCGCTGCTCCTCCACCTCCACCATGAAATGGGACCCGTCGGCGTTGACGTCAAGATCTTCCAGACCGAAGGTGTCGCTGCTCTCTTCTCCAGCGTCTCCGCCACAATACTTCGTCAAACACTTCACTCCACCACCGGCATGGGTCTCTACGACATTCTCAAGCAAAAATGGACAGATCATCGCAATCGCATTGAATGATGATTTTTCGTTAGAGCCCTCGTGAATTCCTTCAGTAACAGCAAGTATACTTTTTAAGTTCTAATTCAAAGAACAAAAGGATTAAAACAGAAAAGGAAAAGTAAAGTTAAACAGAAGAAGAATAAAATCAAACACACAGAACCCTTGCACAATTCCAATTGAACAACAAAAAGGATTAAAGAACGAGAATCGAACACGGGATCAGCCTCCATCGATTCTGATTCAACTCAAAGAATCAGCGAAAACAAAAATAGAATTGGAAAGAGGAAGCAAACTACATCCGGAAGAGGAAGCAAACTACATCCGGGTTCGCTTGGACGGTGAAGACCAACACAATGCACAATAGTTTGCTCGTGTATCACCATTTTTTTTTTTTTTTTGGCATTGCTTATCACCTTATTCCTACGATTCTTGCAGCCAGTTTGCTCCGTCCCACCTCCTGCAACACCACAGCCTCCAAAGGCCATCACCATAGGCGGTGGAAACAATCATAGTTAGTAAAAGGCTAAAAACAAAGCATATTGCAAGAAAACCACAGTGAAAGGCCAGAAGAAATTTGATGCATCATTGATAATAGCAACATCTGATCCTTGCAATGAAAATAGGTAAACAGAGAGGATAAAGCTCTCTTCTGTAATCCCTGTTCCAAATTGCCCAAATCTCTGGATAATCTGAATTTGGCCATTATTCATTCTTTATCGTTCTCGATCTGAGTTATCCGAACATTGAAATCTCGTTAATCCATCATTCCCTCGAAGAAATCCCCATCCTTTTGCTCTTTTTAGCCGTCCCTTGACTAGTGAGATCTTCCAAATCCCTCTTTTCATTCTTTGTGTAGATCATTAACTCTAGGGTTTTCAGTTATATCTCTGTTCTGGTTCTGATTTTATTGGATTTGCCTTTGTATTTTGAATGTTTGGATGTGTGGGCAGTGGTTTTGGTTGACTTCATGTTTAGATCGAGCGCCATGAGCCTGCCGCTGCCAAAACCTCATCTCTGGCTAGGATTCCCGCATCGGAACATTAAATTCTAATAAACAAAAAGGGTTAAAAAATAGTTTGAACTGTGAAAGTGGTAAAAGGTGAAATTAGTAATTTCATCTCAATTTAATGTCTTTCAGTTTCAAATACAAAGGTTGGAAATGTCTTATCACATTTTCAGTCAAGTCCGTCAGTTAATTGGGGCCGATTGAAGTTTATGCAAACCATTTGGGTGGTAAATAAGACATTTGGAAACCTGTAGGGTTAGATCGAATTTGACATAGTTTTTGGGGGTTAGATGAAATTTTCCTAAACAAAAAGGTAACCTCATATCTGTCTCTTTCTACCATTTGTACTAGGAAGTCTATCAGCATCAATGATGTAGGTGTGTGAGTGAGAAGCTCAGGAAACTATTCAGTGATCATCTACTGTTGAATCAAATGGTACACAGAGAGGTGGCATTTCTGGTCCACTTGCCAACCTTCGAAATGGCTCTCTTTTGTTTCTTGGTTGCAGTTCGAGCAAGCCGAGCAAGCTCCATCTCTCTATTCTTTAGCATCTCCCACAAGACTTGCACATCTTCATACTTGCATGCCCTTACATCATCACGGAGCTTCAATAGCCCTGTTTGATTCCACATACAAGAATTAGCGACACAAATGAATGATTTTAAGCATCAATTGTTATCTCCCTATAAAAAACTTGTTCTGCAATTGTAGGGTAATTACACTTATTGGTACTCCAAGAAGGCGAGCCTTGGTGTGACAGTAAGGTTGTCATATTGCAACCTGGTGTTCGAATCCTGGAAACAACCTCTCCATATTGTAGGGGTAAGGCTGCGTACATTCTACCCTCCCCAGACCCTGTAGTAGCGGGTGCCTTGTGCATTGGTACTCCAGCATGTCTCTACTCCAACATGCAACTGCTATTTTTTTATTTTTCTTGAGGGAGGGGGGGATTGATTTTTGGGCCTTGCATTTAGGAAGATATGCTTCTGATTTTTTAGTTGATTGATTGGGCTTGCTTGGTATTGAGGCAGTTTTTACAATCATTAGACATATGTATTGAATTCATTCTTGTTCAGTAGGACATTATCATATAGTTATAAGATATAGAGTCGAAAGGGGTTTAGATTTTCCACTCTTTACTGCAAGACAACCAGCATGTCGTGATTTTGGATAAAGTCTAAGTTTGTATTATTTTATTTAATAAGTCATGAGTGCTATTAGGATTTTGTTTCTGAATAGATATTGTTATTTGAAGGTCTACTGTAAGTGTTTGTATCCAGAATTCCAGATCCAGGTGTTTGATCTCAATGAATGAAGAAATCCGCAGCACAATGGAATCAAGATAAAGCTTGACCCTTCCAAACTTCTTTTTTCTTTTATATGCTGGCCCAATAGACCATCAAGCCTTTACAGTTTCCTAAAACACAATCATACATCAACTACTTCCCATACATTCAAGCTTCTAATGTTACCACATTAAACCAACTGGCTGATCTAAATCCCAATCAATTGACTTTTCTTTATCCATGAAACTTTCTTCTACCTTTCCCTCCCTTACGAGCCAACCACTACCTAACCATGTACACCAGAAACACAAAAGCCTGGTTGCAATCAGGCGCAACATAGGAAGTCTTCTATAAATCCTTCCAAATTTCATCGAGTTCCAAGCCCATTAACCCTAGTTTCTTGTACTTCTCCTGTAAAACCATATTCAGGAACCCTGCTCTCTTTCCAAATCTCCACTTGTTAGGATCAACCCTAATTTACTGAAAACCAAAGGTATCCCCGTTTGTATCTTATCTCTTAGTATTTCCTATAACCCATCTCAGCAGTTCATACCCCTTTTAAATGTACATTGTTTTTTATTGGCCAAAATCCAGATCCATACAAAATGGTTGGTCTTGTAAGCATCTTATAAAATTACTCTAGCTATGATGGAATTAGTCAATCACTAAGATTCCAAGTTCTCAGCCACTACATCCATCCCACTGAATTTTAAGGGTAATAATCTCTTCTATTTACTGGTCCTAACGTTGATCCAGTCTCTTTGATTTGCTGGTCCTTATGTTGAATTAATGGTAAATCTAGGCTATAGCCATGGATTGATAATCAATCTTAATAATTCTCTCATTACAGCTCCTATTTTCACCAAAATTTCTTGCCATATAATTCTTTACTTTGATCTATCATAAAATCTATGGATTCTAAAGCACCCATCGGTCTCTTACTTGGAAATTAGAATTTAGCACTCCTCTGTTCTCATCAATTAATATATCCTTGGAAACTGCATATACCATAAGACTCCGTTCTGAACCCCTCATCTGTAACCAAATGAAAAGATGTATGGCCCAATGCAAGTCCCTAGTGTAGACAAAATATGATTGGCCACGACTCTGGTCTTTATACTAGTAATTTAGACATTAGCTACAGTTCCATCATACCACTACCCCTCAACTATGTCATATTTTTTTGAAACACGTGCTAGCATGCTACAACTAAACTAGCAGCCTCGGGAAAAAGGCTAGCGCGATACAACTAGCACTTTGAAGCCAGCAAACGGTGCACCCTTACTATTCTTTTTCAAATCTAACCAAATGATCAGTTTATATCATATATATGCTCACCCTAAGACATAAAAACATGCGAGTATCTTTCTTCATTCTCTTTAAATTGTTGCATGGCTCTATTTTAATGGCATTAATTAAGATTATCTATATAACATTTTTTTTCTGTTAATTTAATCTTGATCACTTGCCAAGCTCCTACGACTATAAGGTTTTAATTCTAGTGTCCTAACTCTGAATATCACCCTTCTTCACATATAAAGATATCATTAAGCTTTTGCTTCAGTCATCTAGAGTCTTCTTGATGATAATACCCTCTCATATTTAATTGAAACAAGATAATCCACCAAGTTCGCCGACTCTCCCATTTATTTACAAACATCAATCAGGATACCATGCATCTTGCTTTGTCGTAAAAGCTCTCTGTGTTTTTATATTTCTTAAAGTTTCTATGACTTGGACAACTCAAAACTACAAATCGTCTTTCTATTTTTACTAGTTGTTTTATGTAGTAATTGCTTAAGTAGTGTAGAAATCCTCTCTCGCCCACCTGCCGCCTGCCAAGGGCGGGATTTCAGCCGGCCCACCTCCCCATGTATTGGTAGGCGGGCCGACTGATCCCCAGCCCTTGGATCAGCGGCAGGAACCTCCTACCGCGGGAGAGGATTTCTTTCCGCTTAAGTAGGCAATAATTCATCATATATGATAAGAGGGAATGAGGAGTCGCTTTCACATTTTCAAGGGCCAAGGTCTAGATAAGGTTCAGATTTCCACTGGGCAATAACCATGCCTTGGACAATCTGGTGTTGGAATCCATAATCAAAACAGAGAGACCAAAGATTGGTGGGCTTACCACTTTTACGAATACCAAGATGCATAGAGATGCCGGCCCAGAGTTTTCGGAAGGGAAACATTACCTCCTCTAACCACTCCATACAATTCTCTCCCTCCCTCTCTTTGTCATTCTCACTCTCTCTCATACTCTCTCGGCTGAACGTCCTTTTATTTTAGCTCCGGCCTCAAAGACGAAAGCGAGAAAGAACAAGCGGGAGGGTGAGTTTGCGCGCGAGAGAGAGAGAGAGAGAGGAAGAGCAGGGAGATCAGAAAAGGAGACTTCTCTTCCTGATACCCACGCTCCCACAACCCAGAGATCCAGAAGGAAAAAGAAACTAAGGTAGGAAGAATCTCAACATAGTTTTCAAAACAAAAGAGAGGAAGAATATAAATAGGAAGGGAATAAAATAGAAATTAGAACCCGAAACTCTAGGATTCCCATAAACTAACTTGGCAATGTCTCTCTCTCTCTCCCTCGCTTCCTTGATGAGTGTGTTCAGTTAATCCCTCGGTCGTTGACCGTGGCCGCGATCGTTCAAGAGAATCACGACCCGTCAGACCCAATTGCCTTCTTAGGAACCGCCACGTCTTCGCTTATAGCCACTGCAACATTGTCCGGGACTCCGGATTCATTGCGATTCGTCGGACAGAACGGGGTTCCAAGTTTCCCAGTACAACTGTACAACCTTATCACCGTCCGTAAGAAATACAAGAATGGACACGTGTAGCATTTTTCTACTTACACGTTTTTAACATCTTTTTTTGGTTCTACCCCTTAGATCAAGGGATTCTGATTCAGCACCCGGACAGCAGCTATGGCAACACAAGTGCACAATCACTTTCGCAGGGCTTTCCTAGTCTAGTTGACTTAGTACGAGGATGTCAATTTTGAATTGAAATCGTCAAATCAAACAAAAATGGTTTGGTTCCTCTCTTGTTGTTGGAAGGATTAAATCGTTAACGGAGTTTATTTAATGCATATATCAATACATTGGTATATTAATTTGTCGAATGAGCTCTAACTGTTGGATCACGGTTGGAAAAACTTAACAACTATAGATAATCTTTTTCCAAACGTTGGTAACAATCGAACCATTATATATATATATATATATATATATATATATATATATATATATATATATATATATATATATATATATATATAAAAGGTTGTTGTTATTGTAACAAGGATTTGTTATGTTTAGAAAAATAACAAAATAAATCTGGACTATGTATTTTCACTATATTTTTAATCTAACTCATTCAAATTTGGGGAGTGTTATAGTAATGTTTAGAGTACTCGTACACATGTATGGACATATACAAGATGCATGCCAATACATAGGGGTATTTAATTGAATTAGAGTTTGAAATTCGACAAGTGGGTTATCTAGACCATGTTCTTTCTATCCAACAGTTGGAATGAACATATCATCTGCCCATGCCACAGAATAGATTTCTTATTACATTTGAAAAAATAATAAACCTTTATACAATAACATTTCCTTATATATATATATATATATATATATATATATATATATATATATATATATATATATATATATATATATATATATATATATATATATATATCCGTCCAGTTGAATAGACATTTAACCACGTGCACTAGAAGATGATTTTAGTTTTTTAATTAAGAGATTTATTCATAAAAAGTTTTTATATAAGGTTTAAGAAGTATAAAGTATTCCCTATCCCAAGGGTGTGGAGACGTTACCACGGAGGGGAAGATCCGGAATCTTAACATGTCTCCTCTTCCAAAAAAAATCAAAAGAAAAAAAGGTATAACACACGTTAAAATGAGCCATTGGCATGGTTTGTTGCATTGCAACTTCGGACGTGACTATTAACTTAATAAATAACTCATCTATCATATTAAGAAATAGCTAGCCTAGAGCTGATCTTATCTAAATTTTAAATTTTTTATTTAAATTATATAGGGTAATATATCACACAAATATTTTTTTGTCATAGGTAGCAACACAATTAAGAAACACATTGATGAGTACTTGATTAAAATAGAGAGTTTATTTAATCCAATTCCAAGTTTTTCGTGAAAATTTTGACCATATAGATATCAAAGAAGTTGTCACGAATTGCCATATATCAAATTTTAGATTCATTCAATCATACATCTTCCCACGTCTTGTTATATTCCCTTATATTTGCAACACGTCTTGTTATATTCCATTATATTTGCAACCATGCATGCATTCATTTACTTTTAGAAAGAAAAAATATTTTTAACTAAATTTTCAAAAATTTATCCTGTCTTTTGGCTAACCTTATTTGGTTGAAACTTGACATGTGAATCCCATTTCTATCCAATCTCCAATGCATGTGGTAAAAATTAGGGTCAGACTAGAGAACTTCTCGTCTTGCTAGGCTATCCCCTTTTTAGGGAAAATTTCATGCACTTCTTTTGAGGTTTACTATAATGACAACCACCTCCATTATCGTTGTTAATGACAACCGCACCTCACACTATTCAGATGATTAACGAAAAAAAATAAGATAACAATTTTAGCCTCCTATTAAAAACACTACCATTGTCCTTTTTCAACCTATGTCTTCTCAGATTCACATCGTCTCCTCCCAATGACTCTGAGAGGACGGTGGCAACCCTGTCTGAATGGCCGACACGTGGTTCTCGGTGAATCCGAGACCCACGTTCAAGTCGACACCCCAGTTGACAAGCCAAATCGACAGGGGGTGTCGGCTTGAACGTGGGTCTCGGATTCACCGAGAGTCACGTGTTGACCATCCAAACAAGGTTACCACCGTCCACCTAGAATCGTTCGGAGGTGTTTCTCTTTCCTGTTGAAAAAGGGATTTTCTTCTTTGACGACTCCCCCGGGCCCCAGCTGTGCTATTCCCCGACGGGGCTCTCTACACAGACACCTGTCTTCTCGGGGGACCCACTTTCCTCTCGCCTCTCTATTCTTGTTCTTGAACTACTGCTAGTGTTGGAATTATTTCGATTTGATGCACCGGAAAAAAAAGGGGTGGTCTTTCTTCCGCACCTCATCTCTCTGATTCCGCCTGCGTTCTGATGTCCTGAATCATTGTCCTCCAGGGTACAGCGGCAAAAGAACTAGATTTCTTGGGATCGGCCTGAGTGTAACATTTGCGGCAAGGTGCGCATTGGGAGGGGTCCCTCTAACTGACCGCGTGAAGTACTCTCTGTTGCCTTGAGAGAGGCCGGAAATGATGGAGCCACTGTAGTCCTTTGGGAGCGGGCGAGTGGCATTTCTCCCCCCAATTGCCATGGTCGTCAGAGTTTTAACCCTAGCCACATCCCTCTCTAACCTCAGTTAAAGTGGTTAGAGAGGGCTTCCGGTGTTGCATTCACGGTGTCTCAATGTTCCAAGAGTACAGTTAAGGTTGTCTTGACTTGAAGTAGAAGACAATCCATCTCAGATGGCAAGGCATTTTATTCATCTTTTTTTATAAACCTAACCTGATTATAATGAAACAATTGTTAACGGAAGCTGAATTCAATTATTAAAACAGAATTAATGGTTTGTGCTCGAACTGGGATCAAGATGGTAACGACGCAGATGTAATTTGCAAATCAGCAACACTTACAAAGGAATATTAGTGACCAGAAGTGAATAAGTTTACACATTAGAGATAAACAACCATTTTTCTTTTCTGTTCAGGATTAGAGGTTCCACAGCAAGCGCCCATGACCCACTCACAGATGTACAAGCCGGCGAGGTTTCATGGCCAGGTTTCCATCGAGTAAAGAAAACAAATAGCTATTGATGTCTTTTGTAATGTTTTAAAAGGGTAACTCTACAGGTGTTTAAGGGTATCTTTGACATTAAAATTTTATATGAGAAGACGCATCAGCATCTAACAAACTTGTCCTAATGGACAGGGTTTAGGGTCTGTATGATACATACCCACCAAATAAGGGGAGTATCATGTCATTATCATTGACAATAGGGGTGGTTGCCTTTATGGTAAACCTCAGGGGAGATGCCTGAAATTTCTCTTTTTTTATTAAAAAAAATCAAGGACATCAATAATTGCTATTATTCAAAAAAGAAATGATGAATGTCTATTATCTGATTTTATTGATACAGCACATTGTTAGGACACAAAAACATAAATTTTGAATGTCCATACCCTATATATATAATCTATCATTGGAAAAACAATTGCTTGCTCAATTAGTTGATTGTCGCACAATGGATCAACTCTCCCATCTTCATTTATGCAAGATATGTATCCTCTTCCCTTCTTTCCGGTGCATAATTACTTCACTGCTCCCAAGTAGAATAGGACAGTAAAAAAAAAAAGAAAAAAAATATATATATTATCATCATTTAGGGAGAGGTCTCCTGAAACGGGCATAACTGGTGTATTAAACTGATTTTTTGGTGCCATATATATATATAATCTATCATTGGAAAAACAATTGCTTGCTCAATTAGTTGATTGTCGCATAATGGATCAACTCTCCCATCTTCATTTATGCAAGATATGTATCCTCTTCTCTTCTTCCTGGTGCATAATTACTTCACCGCTCCCAAGTAGAATAGGACAGTAAAATAGAAGAAAAAAATATATATATTATCATCATTTAGAGAGAGGTCTCCTGAAACGGGCATAACTGGTGTATTAAACTGATTTTTTGGTGCCACTGGTGTATATATATATATATATATATAATTACCAAAAAAAAAAGTATATACAAATATCTTTCCACTTTTCTTAAAACTATCCTCAGAAAAATTTGACTCCTTCCTCGCAACAGATATATATATTAAAAAAATGAAGAACAAACACGGGGAGAAAGCGATGTTACCACTCCAAAATTCCAATTCTGTATTCGACTTTATATCTAGATACTCTATTCTAAAAGGTAGCAAACGATCGAGGTGGGTTATCGGCTCTCTTTTTTTTTTATTCCTTGTGGGGTCATCTGGTTTAGTTGAAGACAGGTAGGAATATAGGAATCCCACTTGAATTATTTAGGTTTCGGCCAGGACAGGATCAAATATCTTCAAAACCAAATAACAAAGATGAAAGTATTGGAGGGTTTCTGAACGTCTTTCTGAGTCGGTTGTTCTTCTGTAAGAGAGTTTTTTTCATTTACAAGTTTAAATTTTTAAGATGAAAATTTAATATGGTATCAGAGTTCCTTCATATTCACTCGGTATGATCACTCAAAAATTGGAACCACTTACCATATGTACTGTCATTTAGAAGAAAACCAACACGGGAAGAGTATTGGGAATAGTTTCACATTGCTTAGAGACTATAACCCTCTACTTTCAAGTTCAAATTTCCTTACATCAATCCCCCCATTGGATTGGTCGATAATCCATAGATTAGTGCTGACAGCAAAGAAAGTAACAAAAACCAAAAAAGAAAGGAAGACTGAGGGAATATTGAGTGTACGAAGGCCTCTTGTAGCCGATGATTCATAGAAGTACGCTAGAATTCCATCAGGAATAACATCGCAATGGGTTCCATTCTTCTTTTTCTTTCGCAAGTAAACAAGCAAATGGATTTGACGACGAGTGACGACGATAAGGTGTTGGTGGAAGTAGAGGAGACCGCACCCTTATTTATACATGTTAAATGCAACGGCAAGGCTATCGGAGGGAAAAAGATCTTCAGTAATGAAGCCACCCCTGTAGTGAGGATCCCAATCATGGACAGAGAACTTCTATGGTGAGTGACCCGTAAAAGTACTTCAATAAATATACTATGAAATACTCCAAAGATGGAACTTGAAAGACTGAAAAACAAATGAAGATGGAGAGAGGAGTATAGATGACCCTGCTTTTTTTGGGATTCTTAGTGGCAAGAAAGGAGAAGATACGGGATTCAAATTGTCTCCTGTGGCAGGAGGAATCCAAGGGCTGGAATTCATCCAGCATGTATATTAGGATCGATAAACCTTTTGAATCTTATTAACCAAAGAGATCGTCTTTGCGTTATGGTTAGCTCGGCACCAATCAAGAATTCCCAAGGAATTCCAAGAATTCTTGTTGTATGTTTATTCCAAACCCCAACCTTCTTTTCTAGGTTCATTGATATTGAATATATCAATACATCGGTATGTGTGCTGGATTTAATCCAACCTTTGGCAGCTGAACTGCCGCAGGAGAGGAAAACGTGAGCACACATGGCAAGCATATGGGGGTATGGGAAGAGAGAAGTTTAATGAGGTTAGTCAGTTGAAAACTGAACAATCGCGACGGATGTTGCCCTGAGAGCCACTCTTAACTCCGACACGGCCGAGCCTGGTCATGGCAGCGACAAAGGCTCGTTCGAAGGCGGCAGAATTGGAAGCCCATAAGTTGACGAGGAGCCTGGACCTGCCATCCGTGTACAGAATCTGGTCTGAGGTGAAAAGCCCCTTGCGTTGCTGCAGGTTCTTGTAATACATATTATCGAACACTTGAGGAGTGTTAGGATCAATGCCGATAGCTACCCTAGGGTCCACATCCTTATGGCAAGTTGATCGCAGTTCCCCCACATACGTCTTGTTGATCATGGGATCCACCTTCTTCTTTCTCGAGTAGTTGTATATGCGGTTAGCAATCTGGTTGCAGTGAGAAAACCCAACCGTGTGTGCCCCTGCTATTGCAGAGAAACCACATAAACAGCGTCAGAATCGCTCATATGTTGTATGTGTGCGTGTGTTTTGAGTAAATGCACCTGAGAGAGCAATCATGTCTGCTCGGGAGAGGTGATGAGAAGCGAATAAAGAAGTGAGCTGATCCAGATTGAAACTTGGCAGAGGCAGTTTTCCCTCAACATTTGAAGAAATGGATCTCAGTCCATCCAATCTTCCCAACTCAACTGCATAAGAAGGCCCGCCAGCCTGCGTTTTGGTTTCATTGTTGAAACAATTGAATTTAGTTCGATCAAATCCGACCAATTACAAGTTACAATTGAAGCAGGTATCAAGGAATTACCAGGGCAACAACATCTCGAGCAGCCATGGCGAGGATATCTGCACAGGACACCTTGTTCTTGCAACCAGGGGTTGCGTCCACCGCTGCCTTGGCCTTGATTACAGTGTCAAAACCATCACCGGCCAAGGACAGATTAATTGGATTATCCTTCTCCGCTGTGTTGTTCGCTGTAGACGCGATTATAACCGACGCATCGCATCCCTAAAAGATAAACAACACGTAGCAAACCATTATTAGTCTCTGAGATTTCGAACCTGCAACTCACTAAAGGCTGATGAGTGAATTGATTACTTCATTTCACCTGAACAAAGCAATCGTGGAAGAAGAGACGGAGGGTTCCAGGAACGGTGACGAACGTCTGATGAAACTTCTGAGTGACCGCATCTCTGACGATCTTCTCGACATTGGGGCAGGTATTGGCGTAGTAGTTTCGTCGAAGTAGTGCGGATGCTTCATTAGGAAAGAGGCAGAGGTTGAGAGCCACTGCCCAGACGACCACTACTCCGAACATTCGCGCCATTCTAATCTCAAAGTCCCACAACCAATGTCGATACTCGATTGAGGAAGCAATTAAGCAAATTGTAGTTGATATATATAGCAGATAACAGAGAAAGTGAGAGAGAGAGAGAGAGAGAGAGAGAGAGAGAGAGAGAGAGAGAAAAGTGAAGGTGCTTCCGGGCTTAAAAAATATTGTTGAAATTTGAGAACTGAGAAAGGCCGAAACCAATACGTACATAAGGGTTACTGGTGCGATCCAGTTGGCTCGAATCTTTTTGCCAGCCATGAAAGTAGATCATAAATGGGCCGCTTATTATCTTAGAAAAGGAAATCGACGACGGCTTCAGCCTCCTCAGTCCTCATCCTCCCCAAGACGGCAAGACCCAACTACTCTGCTGCATGGGTTAACTTTCCATTTTTTGTGCGTCTGAGAGAGACAGAGCACTCGTCAAAACAAGGCAGCTGGTTTGGTAGGGGAGGGAATCCCACATGCACGTCAGGTGCTGTTTATTGTGGGATTCCCATAAAAACACAAGCACGTCGACTCGAGTTAGGATAATTAACCTGCATGTACATATATATTTTTTTTGGTAGAACTCTATCCCCTCGGATGTGGTATCGGATCCAACTCTAGAAGTGTGAGATTCATTGGATACAGATAGTGATGGGATCCTAAGGAAGATACTAGAAGTGTGAGATTCATTGGATATAGATAGCGATGGGATCCTAAAGAAGATACAAGTACATGCAGATTAACTATTCTCCATCAACTCCAGCAATAAAACCTTACCCCAAATAGTAACAACAATTTGATCGCAACCGGCCTCAAGGTTAGTTTAAACCGCCAAACCAACGAGGCTAGTTTTTCTGCACTCTTCACATAAGTGACACTAACCATGGGATGTGATACCCATTGCATACGTACATGATAGAATAAGTTCTACCAAATAATGGAGCAATCGAAGAAAAGAGTCGGTTCTTATGCCCAATAATGTAATACATGTTTGCATGCATCGGCCCTTCATCAAATAATATATGATATTGCATACTTTCCATCTCTCTCTCTCTTTCCACACATTCGATGATTGACTTGAAGCATAGGCCGTGTACATACATGATCATGCACCAAAAAGAAATTCTCCCAAAAAAAAAACAGTTTCACGTGATAAAGTGATTGATGTAGGCATTTAAGGTGGTGTAATTAAAAAGGTATCATGGTCTAAAGAACCATTTATAATGTATTAATGTGGTATTTTGTGACTTCTGTCCCCAACTTCATATTCCGTGGAAGTGGTCCATGAACAAAGCGAGGGCCTTTCAGTGGTCCATTGAATGGCCGGATAACCAAAATTTCATATGTCATTAATTATATTGCACAATAATATTACAAGAATGCCATTAGATTCGATTACTATGAAACCGCATTCTTGTCGTTTAATGAAATTTTAAAGTTTAAACTATATCTTCACCAATCCACACGCTCTCCACTTACTCTTCTCAGTTTTTCGTCAGTTTGTTTTCATGTAAAATGACAGAAAATGAAATTTTTATTGTAAAATATAATTTTTTTCATTATTTATTTATTTATTTTATTTTTTTAGTAACAAGGAATGAGAATGATTCGAGAGCATACGATGATGCATGGATAATTTCTAAGGGCATTTTAATTCGAATGTCATAAAGTTAATCTTATTATTGAACATTCATTTCATAATATGTTGGGAATTAAAATTGTGATATGTGTAGAAGGGTCATGCAAAAAATTCCATTATAAATATGTCGTCCAATAATCTTTTTTTCGTGTTTTAATTTTAAAAGTAAAAAAATATAGATTGATAAAAGAAAGAAAATTTTCATGTAAAATAATATAGGGCAGATTTTTGGGAAGCAAACCATGGAAGGGGGAGTCTGTTACAATTCCTCGTGAACCCAGTACCGGTACTACAGAACCAGTTCAAGCAGTTGAATCAGAGGCTCGTTGAGGGAATCGTCAAAGGGAACGTTCTCGAATTCTGAGAGATTACGTGGGATCCAAATCGTCTCATCCCAGTAGTTCGGGAGGAGGGGCGGCGACCCCAGTGGATGGTCGCCGCTTGGGGGTCGGATTCATCCGACCGCCACGCGACGACCATCCACTGGGGTCGCCGCCCCTCCTCCCTGAACTTCAGGGAGGAGACGATTTGAATCCGATTATGTGTAAATAAAACAATCATTAAGTGGACACGTAGGCAACACTGACCTGCGGACAGTACAACAGAAAGTAGTTACATAATGGAATTTGTAACAACATAATTGATCCAACTCTTCTTCTTCTTCTCTACCTTCAGGAGGCCGCTACCCTCGAAGTAGCAGAACCCGTTCCCTTGTCCTTACAGAATCATTATGACTCTCATTGATGGAATGGAAGGCGTATTATGAGAATTTCAAATACATGGGGTGGGATCTGAATAGTCTCCTCTTTGTACTTCAGGGAGCAGGGAGACACCCTCGTTAGATGGCCGACACGTGGCTCTCGGGAAAATCCAAGTCCCACGTCTGAGCCGACACCCCCTGTAGGCTCGGCTTGTCGACTGGGTGTCGGCTTAGACGTAGGGCTCGGATTTTTCCAAGAGCCACATGTCAGTCATCCGACGGGGGCGTCTCCCTCTTCCCTGAAGTACAAGGAGAAGACAATTTGAATCCCATGGGGTGGGGTGGGGGTTTATACCTTTTTAAAAGTGAGATGTTTCAAACATAAACCTTTTTTGCCGGCAGACCAGTAAAACTTTTTCCAAATATTATTTACATGTAAAATTTTACAACAAAACAAACAAGAGATAGGAGAAAATAACCCCTACGATCCCACAATCATAATAAAATAAAATTCTCAGTCTATTCACCATTATCGGCTAGGATGGCAACCCACAGTGATGCGTTACAGGAAAATGTTAAATCGGCAAATGGGTGGGTTTGGGTGGGCTAAGCAGTCTTGGTGGGTATGGTCTGGGTTTATAGTTACACCAGCCTGTTGGGTACATATCTTATAAGATAAAACATTGGGCTGTCAAGTTGAACCCAAAAGCAGCCCACTTACCAATTGGGCCGGTTTATTCAGGGTACTCACACTAGGATTGGAATTACAACCCCTAAGGATAAGAGAGAGGGATTTCAGGGTTATAATAATTATCGGGTTGGCCGATTCATATTGATATTGATAAAAAACAATCGGCCGATTCACATTGATATTGATCGAAAACAAAACCAACCAGATCCTTTTTTCTTTTTTTTTAATCCTCGTTAATACGTGTCATTCATCTGCGCCGTTCATCTGCACCGTACCATCGATATGGATGGTATTGGCTGTGGCCGATACCAATTACTAAAACCCTGGATATCGCTCTCCAATATTTCTTTCACATACTGCACATTGGATCATTGATACTAGGCAATGTGAATGTCATGGACAACCTTTAGTTCAATCGTTAGCAAAAGCTGCATTGAGGGTAATGGTGTATATTCTAAGAATTAAATCCCAAATCTCAAGTGAGAACAGATTAATTAAGCATGTTCCACTTGGGAGTAGGATATCTTGTATTGTGTCGCATGAGTTTGTCGGCTAACTCTGAAGGACCATTAAAAGCCTAAAGATCTCGTAGAGCTTGAGGCCCTCTACATGTGACCTTTGTTACTAAGACTTCGACGAATTGAAGGTCCATACAAGAGTTCTGGGGGCGGTAACCCTCGAAATTTTTTTTTAGGGCTATATGGGTGTTTAAGTAAATATACTTGTATAAGGTTCTCTATAACTATATACCGATGGCTTTCTCTATAACATGATAAAAGGCGTGAGGACGAGCGTTGTAGCCCTATTCTCCTTTAATAGTGAAGCAGATCTCAGATCTCATCTCACGTTGGACATAAATAGAAAATCCATATTGAACCACGTAAATCTCTGTGTTGTGTTATTGTCTCAAATCCAAATCCTCTCCTCCTAGAGGTTCAGGAGGCGGGACGGCTACCACCAGTCGATGCCCGACACGTGGGTGTCGGCTGGATCCGATCCCTCCATCCAAGCCGATAAGATGAGCCGACAAGGGGTGTCGGCTTATGCACCGACTCGGACGAACGGCTCGGATTCAGCAAACACCCACGTGTCAGGTATCAACTGGTGGGAGTCGCCCCCCTCCCTAAACCCTGGGAGGAGAGGATTTGAATCTGACTGTCTCTTCTTATTTCGTGTTACATTTTTACATTATGTTTAGGGTTCAATTTCTACAGTTTCTTGCCATGTTTGCATAATGTGTTTTTCTATTTTTGGTTTTTCTTTTCTTTTTTAGTTCTCATTTTTAAAAAAAATTGAAATATGTAATTAGTATTTTTTTTAGTGGTGGTTGTATTTTTCATTGTTTTCTTCTGTCAAAACACCTCTATTGACCATCTTGAAATTTCTCTCTTTCATTATTTCCTTTACATTCTTTTCAAAGAGTATTTTATATTTTTATTTATTTTTATACAATCTTAAATATAAGACTTATTAGTAAACTTATAAATAGAGAATCTATTTATGATCAAGATGGAAAACAACCGAAGCATCATGACAAAAGATTTAGGATGATTTTTTTACAACATTAAAATATTTGGTATCTTTATTATTTTCTTCTCTCTTATAATTCAAGTCTCATTGATTTAAATCGATTTTCTTAATTTGCAGTGCATTTCACGGATTTATTGCTAGTTCATATAAAAAAATTGAGTTCTTTAAATAATTTGGTTTCCGTGTTTAGGGTGATTTAAATAATAGATTAGCCGTTTCAAAACACTTGACAGATTTTAATTGGTTAGGGTGACAGGTCATCCTTTCATTTTTAGTTTTTTTTATTATTATTATTATTTATAGAATTTCATTCGAAATGATAGGACTGCAGGATCTATTATCTAGAGGATCCTATATGTGACTGTGTGTGGTGGGTTTTTTTATAATAAAAATTAGATGAAAATTTTATTTGGACACAAGTAATACCAAAAAAATAAAAAATAATACCGATGACAAAAGTCATATCCTCTTTTCATACTTGAAACCTTCACATGAATTATAGGTTTCTTTTAAACCAAATAAAATAGCCATTTTGGAAGCAAAAACAACAAATCTACAATAATGAAGTCACATGAAACGTTTGTGTGCAAAGGAAAGATTCAAATTCTGATAAGACATCCATTCAAAATGCTCGAATCCTTACTTGGTAATCAACCTATACCCTTAGGAGCCGTTGATAGGTATAGATCCCATATTCCAAAGGTGGGTCTCAGACTCTAGAGGTAGACCTCTTATTATTGGCTCTTAAGGGTGTGGAATAGTTAGGTGGGGAGAAGATCTAGACTCGTGGTAGTATGTTCTACCTTCTTACTTTTTTTTTTTTTTTTTTTTGGTGGTTTACTTAATCTATATACCCTTGACTTTGATTATAACTACTACAGTTACAAGAAAGGGAGGTAGGAAGGGAACGTCTGCATTCTACTGATAGGACACCATCCAACTATCAATTAGTCACTCGTAATCACTCGTGTACTTTTATTTGGTGAAAGATAGATTTGTCTTCTCCTATCCACATGTCATTTTAAGTTAAAAAGAATTTCTTTTTATTGTAAAAACAATTTAATAGTCAAAACATACAATTGAAGAAGTATAATACATTTTGTATCATATGATTGAGTTTGACAATGTGACCAATTGAAAGAGAATATCTTTTTTAAAGGAAAATATTTAAGAAGGAAGTTTATATCATTTTTAAAAAAAAGCTTATATCAATTCAACACTATTAGTGTTGTGCTATTCTTTTTTCATACCTATCAATTTATATATTGATTGAAAAAAAAATCTATCTACATAATATTTATGATGCAACTGAAGTGTGTGTTAAGAAAAAATTAAAACCGATTATCTCAAATGATAACTCTGTAAGTGTATTTAGGATATGTAATTCTTTTTTGTTGTCCCTTATCTTGTTTTAAAAATTGTTTGAATCAAAGGTAAAAAAGGATATTCAAAATTATTTAAAATTTCTTTACTGTTATATTTTTACTGTTATATCATTGTTTGGCATATTTCTTGAATACATATGTGAAATGATCGGATTTTACACTCAATCAAAGATAAAAAAAAATAAGTAACGCTAAGTGGGCAAAATAATAAAGTTACAAATTATTTGACATCTTGAAAGGAGTCAATAAGAAAAAGGGTGCATCTTGCAACAACCAAAGAAATAAAATTATAATCTTCTTTTGATTGTCCCTTCTACCATGTTACAAATTATTTAACATGTCAATCACGGAGAGTAAATAGGAAGGAGGAATAGTGAAGTTATAACTTTTTTTTTATTGTCCTTTGTCTTATTTTCGAAAAATTCTTTAAAATCAATGATAAAATAATGTTTCAACATAATTTAAAAATGATTTATCATTATGTTTAGTCTTAAGAATTGTCATTGTTTTACAAAGCTTTATTTTCATTGAAAGAGAAATTGTGTTATATTAAAAAGATTAAAAAAAAAAGTTTTATGTTTGGTTTTATCCTTTTGTTGTGTTACAAATTATTTAACATGACAAGGGGAGTAAATAAGAAAGGAGGAGTAGTGAAGTTATAATTTTCTTTTCTCTTTGTCTTATTTTTGATAAATTCTTTAAAATTATTGATAAAATAATGTTTGAACACAATTTAAAATGATTTATCATTATGCCATTCTTAAGAATTGTCATTGTTTTATAGATCTAACTCTCATTGAAAGAGAAATTATGTTATATTAAAAAGATTAAAAAAAAAATTTATATCGGATTGTGTCTCCCTGCACCCTTTCACATGGCCTGTGAAATGACCTTCCTGCCAGTCCTATTGGATATTTGTACTTGCCCTCCCATAGAATATTGATCTGGCACAGAATCCACTTAATAGGAGGGAAAACCTCAACCCAAAAAAAAATAACCTTACACCTTTTTCACGGAATTTTTATTTACAACAAAACTATCCCATAAAGAATTCCCAATTGTAAAAACAGAAATGACAAACTTAAGAGTTGTTTTTTTTTTCTTTTTTTTCTTTTTTTTTGGTAGAATTTAAGTGTTGTTCAGTAATGGAAATGATACGAATATGATATATGAATGAGCAATATTCTCAGATAACCTTATAATTACCCAGATAATGCTTTAGCTGACCTAAGCATGATAAAGAAATCCAAATTCGACAATAATAGTGGATTGAGTGGGTTTGAGATTTGAGAATGTATCACTTCAAACTTAAGAAAATGATCCATCATCCAAGTTGCTGTCCATCCCAAAGGGAAAGGTGATCCTATTGTCCTTTAAGGTTTCTGTTTGAAGTGACGACAAGGATAGTGGGTCCACCCTCTTGACTTTTCATTTTCTAATTTGCATCCCCACTAACCAGTTTCCTCCAATAATTGATGTTACCCACCAAACAAATCTCTTGGTCGACTCACTTGGACCACAGAATTCATCCTAATCCTCTCATGACAAGGATAGATTCAGGTTTTTTGGCTGCTTTCACTCACTTTTTAATCAAATTTTTTTTTCTTTTTTGGTAAACTTTCTAATCAAATGGATAAAAACTACAAATTGATCAGAAGATGAAAAAGGAAAAGAAAGGACGTGGGTCAGTTCTTTTGATAAAAATGGTGGATTAAAAGTTTATGTTTTGGCTGTTATTCAAGAGAATCGATTTAGTGGCCAATATACAATGCTAAAAGCAGAGCACCAGAATAGTGTCCAAGGGACCATTTCCATTCGGGAGTCAGCTCAGCAATGGATTTAATTAAAGATATCAATGGTATTGTTTGACCATGGATTGGGTATAATGCGTGAGATTAAACCCTATGGTATGATTACATATTAGCCTAATGGGAATCAATCTCACCTTAGGATTTGATGTAGGTTGATATGGTTTTTCAGTTCTTTTATCTTACAAGCTGGCTTTTATGGGGTCAGTTCTCTTAACATTTGTATTAGTGTTGTTGGAGTAGCACTTCCTCGAACCCTATCCTCGTTAGGGAAAAGATGACTTGGTGCGAGAGTATAACCATAAATAATGGGTTACGTGTCTCTAGGATTTTGTGTAGGTTGATATGGTATTTGGTTCTTTCACCTTATAAGTATGCTTTTAGGGTAGTTCTCTCAAGATTTGTACAAGTGGTGTCAAAGCATCAGTTCCTCGAACCTTACTCTCGCTACGAAAGGGGCGACTTGATGCTAGAGTGGAGCCATTAAAGGGTTACCTACCTCGAAAGTCCAAACAAAGACCCTAGGGCCTAAAGGTGGAGTCCCTTGAAGGGCTATCTAATCCAGAGTGAACTGCTGTAAACATTGATTCAGAAGCGTGGTGAATTGTTACTATTCTATATTAACCTTATAGGGATTAATCAGATATTGATTTTGTAAAAGAATTGATATGAGTTGATTTGGTCATGGGTTCTCTCATTTTACAAGTCAACTTTTAAGAGCGTTTCATAAAGTGAATATGTGATTGTATCCATACCATGCTTTCAAACGAATCCACAGTGAATCAATACCAATGATATGAATCTTAAGAGAACTCATGAAAAAGTCAAAAACAATATCAACCCACACCAAATCGATTATAGGATATGTCTCTATCAGAACCAGCCTTGGGTCACAAAGTAACAGGTGAATCGGCAGTCGGAACCGGGGGAAACATGATGTATATGTACTGCCATTTTTTTTCAATCGTCCGATGGGTTAATTACTTAATATCATAATGGATAATCAACCAAATAAGTAGTTAAACCATTGGAGCATACGAATAAACAAAAGATTGATGGAGAATGGTTTGCTAACGTTAGTTAGTCTGATAGAGAAAGTGCGTCGTTTCTTTTGAGGTGGGCCAAGCAATCAAACAAGCAGAGACTCCGAGAAAACGAGTCCATATGACTCAGTCGTGCACTCTTGCTTTGTTTGTAAAGTTCCTTTTTTCTAGGCGCAAAAGCAGCCCAGCGGACCCACCATTCCATACCGCTGCACCTTCGTGTCCAGGCAACGCGTGCTTCAGTGTCGGCTCTCTCGTTCAGAACGAAGAAGAACCCAAGATACCCAACATGCATGTGAGTCTGTGACCCCTTCTTGATAATAGAGTTGCAGACATGGATTTTGTTTCCGCCATATTTAAATGTTCGTTCACTTTTCTAATTATTCTTTTAAAATCTTAAATCCAATTTAGGAATCAGGACCATCCTTTGATCGCATTACAGTCTGTCGGTACATGACACCTACGATATTCAGGGACATACCCAGCCACTTCTGTCATCTCTCTGTTCATTAGTTTTCACCTTTGTTTTGCCCTCATAATAAGTATGAACATTAAACATCAACAAATTTCTGGTTAAGGTGTAATTAATTTCGTACATTCCGTTTGTTGGGCAAATTATGATTGAAAGCACACCATGTCATATGTATTTCTCATTCCCACAATTCATTATCCGATTTTAATAGAACAGCCCTTCCTGAGTAATCGCTAATCACTGATCGAGCAATGTTGATTATTCAGTGGAGACCATATCCAGTACCTGATAGGCTAATAAATCATACATGGGTAAGGGTGGTTGATTCCTCTCTTCTTCTTTTTTTTTCCAGATTTCCGGTGTGTGCAAAAAAGGGGTTTGCTTGGAGTGTCAGTGGTCAGCAGATTCGTGGGTCAAAGACGGTTTTTGATTCCATCTTCAATGTTGGTGACTTTTGACGATTCCAGCTTTCTGGGATATAGAACTTTAATCATCTCTGGTAGCAGATGCTATACAGAACAGAAACAAAATGTAATGATTTGATTCCAGGTGATTCCAGAAATCCAACCGAAATTAATAATGCATACACTGCAGTTGTACTGAAAGATAACAAAATGTGGATGATTGCCTTGGTCAGATATTGGAAGAAGCGGGAGGACAACAAAAAACAGGGGAAATGTGGAAAGGAGATGAGATGATGAAGGTGGACTCAGGTGTCAGAGGGAAATAAGGCTGACGTCCAACATAGCACCATACATGTGGAGGCCCATTCAACTTGTCTCCTGTCAGATGAGACCTTTAGTATTGCCCACATATGGTGGAATAAACATCATCTGGAAAACAACCCTGAACCCAATCCGTCTCAGTTCCGTTCTACGACCCAAAGACTGAAACCATTTCCCTGTTTCTACTATCCATCTACGGGGTCTAAACCATCTATCTTGTGACAGTGAAAGAGATGGATAGGGTTTTACAGGTTGCAAAATGATAGCTAGATGCTTCTTTTTCACTTTGTGGAAAGTTTAAACCAGTTTTTCTTCGGATTGGTCACTGTAAAAAGAATAATTGAAGGGATATTTAAAAGGTCTAGTTCTTTCACTGTTAGGTAATGTGATCCTTTCATTTAGTCCAATTTTGGACCTTCCAAGAATTACCCAGTTAGTGTATGGTCAAGATCAATAAGTCAGAGGATCATTCTCTCTCTCTCTCTCTCTCTCTCTCTCTCTCTCTCTCTCTCTCTCTCTCTCTCTCTCTCTCTCTCTCTCTCTCTCTCTCTCTCACAATATTAATTAATGTATGTATAATGTGCGTAATGCATAATATATTAAAGGGAGGACAACTGTTAGTAGTAATATATAACTCTTGGGTGCATGTGATGAATCTAAGCAGTCTAAGCAGTCTAAGCAGTCCCCTTGATGATGGTATGGAGCAGTGCAATGCAGCCCTGTGATTCTGAACAATACAATATATTATTTATAGGGAGGTATATTATATTCAGTCTAATATTTCTCTTCTGCTGGACATGTCTGAAGCATCTCTTTCACATACCTTGCACCACATTGGTTGAGGCACTGGAATTGTTTGGCATGCCTCATACCGTAAATACAATTAATATTTTGGTCTTTCAGTGAAAGAAAGAATCTTAAATTCTTCTTTAGATTTATTATATTTAAATGTTTGCAGTATATACTTAATTGGAAATGTGATCTGTGAAGGCCTGAAGAGGAGGTGGTGTTTTATCAAAGGAAAGGCTGTGAGCTGAAGTTGGTGTAAGCTTTCCCTTGAAACAGTTGGAAACACTTCTTATTCTTCTTCCTCATCATAGTACCAAAGTTGTTGGTTCTCTCAGCTCATGAGACTCCAAAGGTGAGCGGACCAAACAAATTTCTACTCCTTTCCCCCCTTTGATATTTGATTTATGTATAGAGAGATCAAGAGAAGGTATAGTTTGTTGCCACTTGCTTACATCTTGGCTGTGTACATAGATGTAAATATCTTTTGCAGCTACCTTAGATCATAAGATTAAAGCTCTGCTCTGATTTTCTTTGGGATTTCTCCCACTGAAACCCATAAAAAAAATCAAGTTTTCAATAAGTTTTGTGCTGATGCTAACAGGAACCATCATTATGCATGTTCTACTGGTACATGCTAGCTCCTGTTTGAATTCACTAGTTAAAGGGCCCAATTCTGTGATTTTGTAGTTCCTACTAACATAATGTAAAACCATTAAAGCTTGTTGGCATTTCAAGTTTTGAACCCTATCACTAGTTACTTACAGAAATATGGATAGTCATTAAAAAAAATTTGAGCTCTGAGAACCGTTAGCTTTTTATTTTCCAGTACTGTACTGAGTTAGCAGGAACATAGAGCACAAATCTATCAGTGGGCAATGAAAACTAAACAGAGGACTCTAGCTAATTGATAGAGTTTACTGTGTTCTGCTAGATATAGATGGTGACAGATAGAGACACTTATGCTCCAGTATCTAAAAAACTACCCGAAAAACGGGTAATTATTTCAGAATAAAGGACCATAAAACCAGAAACAGGAGATGGTGGAGAAACATTTTGTTGTTTATGCGTAGTAAGTTTAACAACTGAATCTCATTTTCCAGGAAAACTGAAATTGAGCCCTTCTATTTGATACTGAATTTGACACAACTGGATACTGTTGAGTATTAAATAATTAAACAGTAGAAAACATCTAGATTTTCATAAAGGATCAAGGAGCTGTCCCCTGTCTATATTGAAATTACTAGAAAATTTACATTAGTTATAGTAGTCTTCAATGAGTCACAGCATCCTGCTCAATTGAAAGAGAAAAAGTAGCCATAACCAAATTCGAGTAAACTATTTCCTTGCCTAGCCCTTGAGGTACACTGGCTTTAGGTATACTGGCTTATTGCTATTTCATAGTCTTAGCACCAATCGGCAAGATATGTTTACAATTTGGTGTTAATCTCAGATTGTCAACCATCATGATGCAGGTATAGAAGCAAAAAAAGAGATATATGATCACAGCTGAGAAACATTCAAAATGCACATCTGAAATATAATGCGCTGGACATAAACAAGTAAGAATTAGCTGGTTCTTCTCATGTTACCAGAAGAAAGAAAAAAAAGAGAAAAATTTGTTGCAGTTCTGATGGATAGGATTTTGAAACCATTTGACAAAGAATCCATGAGGATGGCCATGTTAAAGCATGAAGAAACATTCAAAGAGCAGGTATGGTATTCCGAATGCAAATCCCTTCTTTCTCCCTTTTCTCTTAGTGGTCCACTCACTAATTAGTGATTCTAAGCTTCGACCATGATCATGTAGGTATATGAACTCCATCGTTTGTATCGAATTCAGAAGATGTTAATGACCAACATGAAGAGCAGTGGGACAAATGGATGTGGTACAAACAGATGGAATGTTGAAAATGAGATTTGTACGAGTCAGGTTAATAGTACATGTAAAGGGAAACAGAAGCCAAGGAAACTTGACCTGGAACGACTTGCTGAAGGGTACATTGCAGAGGAAGGTGATGGAGTGCTTGAAATTGAGGATGAGAGCGACATAGAGCTGACGTTAGGCCCCACAAGTTACAGACGAAGGAAGAAAGATGAGACACCTCTAACTTCAGATTCAGGACCAAGTTTCTCTTCTTCTTCTACTGACTCCAGCCATATGAAGAGGACAGGGGCATATAAGAGGATGGATACAAGGGAAGAGTTAACAGGCCATGAATGGGGACTCATCCAAGTACCCGACATGCATCCATATTTCCCAAGTGGAACAAAGAACAATTTCGATGTCGAAGAACAAGTGAGACAGGAGAAACTAAACCGGCCTCCTTGGCTTGTCCATATCTTCAGTATGAACATGACATAAGACCTTGGTTGGTGTCCATGGGTTTAACTTGTAATGAGTGACTATTTGTGATTGCTGTTTGCATGAAAATTTCTGTTTGGTCTTAAGTGTAATGGATGATGGATTCTTTAAACAAGGCTAGCATTATAATGAGCTAAATGGGGTGTATCATAAGTTGAGGCCCTTTAAATACTTAACAGAAGCAACTGACAAAAAGCTTGTAATTCAATATAGTGTTTCCAAAAGGCCATTTTAATCCTGTATCCGAAGGGAAACAATATTGTTTTGACTCTTTGTATGTCTTTCCATAACCTCCTTATTTCAGTTGAGGATTTATAAACTAGTCTGTTTAATCGCTTTGGACCCACGAAAATCTCTTATGCATCCAGAGTTGTTGCATCAGTTTGTTTCTGTGCAGATGATGTAGAATTTTACGTGCTAAAGTAACATTAATCTGATTAATCTAAAAGAAGAATATAAGCAGGAATGGACTGGTTTATGTTATATCCAGAGATGACTTGCCAGTATTAATTGCAGAAGTGTGAGCTAATGAGTTGTTTCGTTGCCCAAAAGATAGAATAACAAATGTAAAAACCTATTTCCCTATAATTTTTCCACCTGTCTCTTCCACTACATCAACTGCTTGGACATATATTAGGATACAAAGAACTATTGTGGAGTAATCAAATAGATTTTGCTGCTGTATTATTTAGGAATAGGTTGATCACACTGACAAAATTCAGCAATTTCATTGCAGTAATACAAAACCATGGATCCCAGAACTTCCCAAATTCAATTACATATAAGGAAAGCACTCCAAATAACAAGATGATTTTTTCCCTCCTTTCTCTTCAACGATTTGAAATTTCTTCAGAGTTTGACAGCATAGAGTGACAATATAATTTACAAAATATTTCCTTAACCGAAGTATAAGAAACAGAAAGCTACTACTCCATCAGGCCTTGAAAGATAAGTGATAATTGCAGTATTCTCAATACATAATGCATAAGAGATAGATATATGACTTAGGAAATGGAATGCCGTCGATCTCTGCTGGGCTTTGTCGGACCTTTGGAATCAGAAGGCTTGACTCCATCCACCCGCACAAAGGGAGACAACCGCCCAAGTTTTTTTGACATAGAGTTGATAAATGACTTTCGAGGCAATGGGGGCTTAGCAGATGACGGACTGCTCCTCGGTGGAGTGCTTGTCACTGATTGCTCAAGTTGTTTTAACCGCACCTGCATCTTCGCCAGTTCTATTTTCAGTTCCTCATTTTCTTTCCTCAAGCTTGAGAGCTCATCATTCGCTGAATGGTAATCTGAGGAGTACAAATTTAATTTCTGGGGCAGAGCAGGAGATTCTCCCCCCATTCCGCTGCCATTCATGACATCTCGAAGGCGTTGTTGCTCATAGTAAAGAACTTGAACCACAGTCTGAACAGGTAGCCGGTCATTTTGAGCCACATGGGCACAGGCCTCCCGGGACAGCTTCTGGCAGTCCATCAAGCTGCAAAGCTTCTTTCCGTCCATTTCACTCAAAGCGGGATGAGCCTGCATATTTGGTTAGAAAAACTGATCAGAACAATTTCCACATAATAAAGTGATCAAAGCATATATATATATATATATATATTTCTATTGACTGGGAACTACATATTATACTGAAACTATGGCAAATGCCTTGGGAGTATTAAGTAATGAACTATCCTCCAAGAAGATAAAAGGGAGCAGAGAAGCTAGTGTTATCGCAAAGGTAAATTGTGTCAACCAGTAGGGAGCATCTATAAACTATATTACATTAGGTAATATGATGAAGACATCCTTGTACGTAGTAAATTCCAAAAACTAACCTGATTTATTTATTCTAAAGTGTTGATCTTCCAATAATGTAACTTAAAAACCTACGAAAAATATAACAAGTACAAAAATCAGGAAAATTTCACACAAGAATGCACCTTCAAGTAGATATCTATAGCTCTATACAAGCCATCTTCTGTTATCCTTGCTTGTTCTGGAATCAACTCAGCAAGACTGATGAACCTCGAAACAGGTAAGTTGTGATCTGAAGCTATTTCAGCTAGGTAGCTCTCCATCAACTTTCCAACCCTCTCCATGTCACTGGGAGGAGGGGAGACATACTCATCATCCCCACTATAACATGAGCGGGTGCTATCCATTTCACATTCTAGGTAATTCATCATGATCTGCCGCACTGTATCAACATCAAACAATGTATCCCTGGTAAAGGACGAGGATGGTATCAAAAGATCATCCAGCACTGCCTGACCAAGTTGCTGGCCCATCCTTTTCTCCAAATCAAGCCTGCAAGCAACTGTTGTCTCAAGATATATCGCTGCACGTAACAGCATGGAGAGAAAGCTAACAGACATTGCATTCTTCTCCCTCGGTAAAAGACTCACGATTATCTCCAGAATGACCCTCTTTTCATGTTCCTGTTTTGGCTCAACTTTCTTTCTGCCCTTTCCCAATATTTCCTGCATCAAGCTTTTAAATTAGATACACACACACATTAAAAAAAGAATTTCAAGTGTTTGAAGTGATTTCTCACCAAACCTCGGAGAGATTTCTGTGCGTAGAGCATGAGTACTGGACCAAGTGTGTTCTTTTTATAGCCTCTTGCCAACATTGCCATGAGAACCCTTTGAAAAGTATCAATCCTGAGAACAGTTAGGTCTTCAGCCCACCAATCCACAATGGGTTTAGGGTGGGCTGCAGACAAAGAATTAACACTCTCAAGTTTATTTTCAGCCCTACCGAGCAGACTGAATTGGCTATCCTTGCAGGCCATATAAGCCACAGAATCTATGCATCGGCTGACCAATTTTACCTTCTCTGCCATAGGAAGGAGGTTTTCAGATTGATGCAAAACAGAGATAGCCCCTGCAAGGCTATTCAGTGCCATTTCATTCAAGTAGTCCTCTGTTCTACCCACTAAGTTCCCAACCGCATAGTCCTCTGTCATCTCAAGAGACTCTGCCACGCATCGGAGCATGGCAATGTTCTCTGTACTTATCTCAAAGTTTATACCATAACAGAATTTGGCTGCCAGTTCAAAGGCTTTTGCCCCACCTGGAAGATCAGGGATCTCAATGACAGAGACATCAGCATCACTAGCTTCAGAGACTATTTTCCGTATGCATCCACACTTTGAGACCAACGGGAACTGCAATTAAAGATATATGGTATCAGATTGGATTCAAACCATAGTCTAGATTCACAAATCAGGGAAAGAAGGTTCATTCTGTTGTTGGAGGAAGAAAGTATGTATATAGTAACAGGTAATATTTAGTCCAAGGAGAGCAATCTTCAGACTCTAGACACTAAGAGTCTGTCAAGACTCAACTAAGCATTCTCTCCCTCTGCCTTTTCACTTCCCTCCCCTTTCCTTTTCATGCTCATGTTATTCATACTTGTTATAGAAATCAAAACAAAGATCAAATGGGCCACCTTATGCAACGAGAAAGACGCTCCATCTACATGAATTGTGACATCACTTGGGATCTCTTGGGAGAAAATCCTGTTAAATTCAAAATAACTTTAACATATGATGATTATTCAAGTTAATTATTCATTTCACAAGTAAAATGATATTTTCAAACATTGAAAAGATGGTTCACTAGAGAGAGAGAGAGAGAGAGAGAGAGAGAGAGAGAGAGAGAGAGAGACCATTCACTAGTTCTCTTCATAGCAGTGGAGAGGAGCTCTTTCTTCTTGGTAGACATGTTGATGGTAGTGGCTGCAGTTTCCCCCTGATCTGGCTCCACCATGGCAGTGATGCTGATGCTATAAATATTCTTATGTTGTTGCTGCTGCTGCTACTCTTTTGACCATGTTCCCATCAAATAATATCAGATGAAATAGAAGCAGACTTCAAGGTGCAGACTGGCAGTGTCAGTTCAGGGGTTTGGCAGTAAAGCAGCAACAAAGAGAAATCCTTCAGTTCTGTCTTGTTTCCATGTCTTCTTTTCTTATAGAGATCTAAGATTAAAGCTACCCAACTGGTGCTAACAGGGCAGAACTAAAACGAGTGCAGCAAGCACAATCACAAGCAGCAATTAATGTGCAATAATTGAAATATCATCTTCAGGTCTTACTCCTAGTTTCCTACAAAGTACAAGCAATTATCAGCGATGGCAATGCATCGGAACTACTACATCTATCCTAGAGTGACGGTTAACAGTAAAAGTATTCAAGCGGGAAATATTCCTGTCCACAGAACCACAACCCTCATCCCATTTCGTCCTCTTCTTTCCTGTGTTTGGTTTAGAGATAATTTGACGTCTAGAATTCCATGGTTTAGAAAGGGTGTTAAGCTTATGAGGAATAGGACGTGTCAGCCATGGAAATTTCTCTTTCTCTCCGTTTGATAATAATCCTAATTCTTGACTCTGGTGATTCCTACCCACCTACCTCGCGGGAGCAGTTTGGGAGTGAAATTTTATTTGGCAAATCTGATCTGATTTTTCACTCACAGGAATCAAACAGGACAAAAAACCCTTTAGAATCAAGGAATCAAAATCAAAAGTTTGATTCTTATTTCAAGGATTGTCAAATAAAAAATTGGGTTAAAACTGTAGAATTCACTCACGTTTAAAACATGTCTCTCCCGATAAAACACAATACGATAGAGAGCTATGTGAAAATTCCATCGTCGTCAACCTCTCGCGAACTCCTTGTCTAGTACCTCTTGAGAACTCCATTGCTTTCAACCTTTAGCGAATTCACTGGCAGCATCATAATCCCAAATTCTTCTGCAAGCAATGCGTTCGGAAGATATCTGCAACCTCTGTATACATCTACTTCACAACACCAGTTAAGGTATGTGTTCTCCGTTTGTGCTTCTTTCCCTCTTCTTCTCTCTCTTTGTTTCTTGTTGTCTCTGTCTCCCTCTCGCTTTAAATATTCTACTTCTTGCAAATTAACCTGTATTTTAATGGGATTTTTCTTTTCATGAATTTTTCCATTTCATGACTATTATTTACAATTTCGGTGGTTTTTTTGGGTTGTTCGTTCTTGTAAACTTCCATAGAAATGTTCTTTGATGATCAACCATGGCAGTTCTACGTAATGTGTATAGTAGATGAGGGTTGTGGTATATACCCATTTCAGCAATAGCGTGTACACCATTCTTTGTAGAATCATTCATGGGGTTAATTAAATGGAAAATTTATTATGCTTGTTCATCTTTATCCATATAAAGATAACATGCATTGGCTTTGTTGATCATGGATCCGTAATTTATGCTATTTTTTGTTCATGTTGTATTCATTTTGTTAGGGTTGAAAATATTTTTGTGATATACTTGTTATCTTCTCATAAGTTCGATCAGGTGTGGGAGTGATTTTTCCCTAACAAGTGGTATCAGAGCGAACATCTACATCACCTACATCCTCTACATTATCACTAGCAAGTTGACCACCATGAGTATCAATCTCTGTATCATCATGAACTGGATTTAGCACAGGTTTGTTGATTTTCTATTGTGTTGGCTTGATTGAATGATGGAGACAAATACAAGTAGAATGATCAGTTTATATGGTTCTAACTATCATAAGTGGAAAGGAAAGATGAAAGATCTCTTATATGTGAAGAGTTGGCATTTACCCGTGTTTGCTAAAACAAAACCCGACTCTAAGTCTGATGAGGAATGGGAATTTGAGCATGAACAATTTTCTGGCTACATTAGGCAATGGGTAGATGATAATGTCCTTAACCACATTAGTGATGAGACAAATGCAAAGACCTTATGGGATAAACTTGAATCTTTATATGCCAAGAAGACCGGTAACAACAAGTTGTTCTTGATCAAGAAATTGATGAGTTTGAAGTACAAGGAAGGGTGTACTATCACCGATCACTTGAGTGAATTTCAAGGTGTTCTTCAACAGTTGTCGGCTATGGGTATAAAGTTTGATGATAATGTTGATGATCAACAGCATGTACATACAATTCCACCAGTGGTTCCACAAAGAAGGTCTGAAAGAGTTCATCAACGTTCTACAAGGTATTCTCCAAATGAGTATGTACTTAATTATGTACTCTTGACTGATGGGGGAGAGCCTGAGTGCTATGAACAAGCTATGAAAATTGAAGACAAAACTAAATGGGTTGATGCTATGGAAGATGAAATGAAATCTTTGCATGACAACCACACCTTTGAGTTGGTAGATTTACCAGAAGGAAAAAGGGCTTTAAAGAATCGATGGGTTTATAGGTTGAAGCAAGATAGTTCTTCACACCCACGATATAAAGCTAGGTTGGTTGTTAAGGGCTTCAGTCAGAAAAAGGGGATAGACTTTGAGGAAATTTTTTCTCCAGTTGTGAAGATGTCTTCTATCCGAGTTATTCTTGGCTTAGCCGCCAGTCTTGATTTGGAAGTTGAGCAGATGGATGTGAAAACTGCTTTTCTTTATGGTGATTTAGAAGAAGAAATCTACATGGAGCAGCCAGAGGGTTTCAGAGAAAAAGGGAAAGAGGAACTTGTGTGCAAGTTGAAGAAAAGCTTGTATGGTTTGAAACAAGCACCGAGGCAGTGGTATAAGAAGTTTGAGTCTGTTATGGGGAGCATGGCTATAAAAAGACTACTTCTAATCATTGTGTATTTTTTCGTAAATTCTCTGATGATGATTTTATTATCTTGTTGCTTTATGTTGATGACATGCTTATTATTGGCCAGGATGCTTCTAGGATTGACAGGTTGAAGCATGATTTGAGCAAATCTTTTTCTATGAAAGATTTGGGGCCAGCAAAACAGATTCTTAGCATAAAGATTGTACGTGATAGAAAGGCTAAGAAGTTATGGCTATCACAAGAGAAGTATATTGAAAAGGTACTTAAAAGATTCAATATGAATAATGCTAAAGTAGTGAGTACTCCTCTTCCTCCACACTTTAGATTAAGTATCAAGCATAGTCCTTCTACTGAAGAAGGAAAAGAATATATGCAAAAGGTTCCTTATGCATCAGCAGTGGGTAGTTTGATGTATGCAATGGTATGCACTAGGCCAGATATTACTCATGCCGTTGGCATAGTCAGTCGATATCTTTCTAATCCAGGAAAAGAGCATTGGAATGCAGTGAAGTGGATTATGAGATATCTTTGTGGCACCTCCAATTTGAAGCTTTGTTTTGGAAGTGAGAAACCAATTCTCACTGGTTATACAGATTCAGATATGGCAGGGGATGTTGATTCAAGGAGGTCTACTTCTGGTTACTTGATCAACTTTGCAGGGGGAGCAGTGGCTTGGCAATCTAGGTTGCAAAAGTGTGTTGCGCTGTCTACTACAGAGGCAGAATTCATTGTTGCTACTGAAGCAAGTAAAGAGTTAATATGGATGCGAAAGTTTCTACAAGAACTTGGTTTTACACAAGAGAGGTATGTGTTGTTATGTGATAGTCAGAGTGCTATTCATCTTGGTAAAAATTCAACCTTTCATTCTAGGTCCAAACATATTGATGTGAGGTATCATTGGATACGCGATGCTTTGGATGATAAATTGCTAGAACTTGAGAAGGTTCATACGGATGATAATGGTGCTGATATGTTGACAAAGTCTTTACCAAGAGATAAGTTTGAAACTTGTTGCTTGATTGCCGGTTTGGCGAGTTCCTCCACATAGTTGGGAGGGGGAGATTTGTTGGGTTTTTGGGCTCCCTTCCTATGTGGATAAAGGCCCAAACCTCTGAATGTTTTAAGCCCATTTAAGCCCATTCCTTTTTGTCTTGTATTTAATCTTTTAAATAGGACAAAAACGAATTAGGGTTAGGGTTTAGCATCTTAAGAAGAAGAGAAAGAGAGCAGCAGTTTTTCTGGGCGTAGGTGATTTGCGCAGCCGTGATCAAGCCGACGATCGGGAGGTCATCCGTGGTCCAATTGGGCTGATTTTTGGACAGCAGATAGAGGACACATAGTTCGTCAATCTGTACGGTCAGATTTTTTATTGGAGTTTTCTAAGTCAAGTTATTCGCTCCGTACAGCAGCCTCTGTTTCTTTGGGTGAAATTTCTGCATCTCTTTGTTTCTTCGAGTAGTAGTTTTACTTCTTGTTGCTATTGGGGTTGTATACCCATTGGAAGAATTGGAACTAGGTTTTGTAACCTCTATTGATAATAGTGAAGTTTCGATTTGGGCTTTAGAGTCCCGTGGTTTTTTATTCTTCGATTTGAAGAGGTTTTTCCACGTTAAATTATTGTGTCTCATGTGTGGTTGATTTATATTCATTATTTGCACATATTGTTAGGGCTGAAAATATTTTTGTGATATACTTGTTATCTTCTCATAAGTTCGATCAGGTGTGGGAGTGATTTTTCCCTAACACATTTATGGTGATTGATTTCTTTTGCATTTCTGATTCCTTGAAAGTGGTTTTAAAGTTCAATTCTGAAGAGGTAGATCGAATAGTAATTTTCTCATTTTCTGTTTTGCATGAGTCTTTAGCTTAAAAAGGCAGAGCATTGGAGATTCCTCAAAAGATGATGGTTTGAATCCATCAATATTTATTCATTGAATTTTTTTATTATTCTAAATTATTGCATGATTATGAGGTAATAATTTTGAGATCCACCATCTTAGTATTTTTGAATGTTTTTGCAATTGGAAGTTGACTATTGACATTTTTTTTTTTTTACAATCTTTAGGAATGTTTAAAAATGGATAACAGCATTGTGGAGTTTTTAAAATGACATTTTCGTAGTAATTAGTGTAGGAATAGGATTTTTTTTCCATTTTTACAAAACACTGATTCTGGTCGACCCAGAATTGATTACAAATTGTATCTTACCAAACACTGATTTTGTTTTCATTCTATTCTCAAAAATAATAGAATCATAAAAAATGATTCCACAAGGAATCAAAGAATTGAAAACATGATGCCCCTCTCTCACACACCAAACCCCGTCCCCGTCCCCGTCCCCACTCATGGATGGTTACGCATAGAACAGTCCAAATATGGAAAAAAAAAATGCCCAGATGAACGAAGATGTTCCAATAATAAAGGAAGAACAGTTACTCATTATTGAATAGTGTTGTTTTTTTTTTTTGGTTAATGATAGGTATTCAGACATTTGGTTTGACTAATCACATGGGCTCATACTAGTCCATAAGCGCATGGACCGGGTCATTCCAGGGTTAAATGAAAATCATTCCACTTGCACCCATAGCAAAAAAGAAAGAGCACTTAACACCCCGTGTGAGTTGCACAAAGGTAATAAAAGGAATCGAACTTTGTACATTCCACTTCCTGAGATATAGGTGTAGGCTCCTTGCTGACTCAGCTACCCCCATGGGATTACTCATTATTGAATAATTATATCTCCTTGGTAGGACCTGTCAAATGGCCAGTAAATCTACTCTGCTTATAAGGTTATGGTTTATGCAATTGCCCTCCAATGGTCCATTTTCACAATCTATCATATTTTAGACGGTGGTGATTAATCAGCTGCCGAACCATGCAACATGGAGGGTAGATTCTGCTTTCTCGCATGTCAATTAGACAAATCCAAACCATTGAATAGAAAGGATATACCTTTTATTCACCTAAATGTAAATTTATGCTCAAATTCAATTTTACAATATTGTTCTTTCTTTATATTGACATTTGGCAAATTTAGATTCAATTAAAACTTAACATTTCTTTGTTTAAGTAGGAAAAAAGGTTACCATCAGACTGTGACGTGCATATAGACCTTAATAACAAACTTGACATGTTAGCAAAAAATTGAGACAGGCTTCTTATCTAAATTAAGACCTCAACTGACCCACCACGGGCCATATATAGTTATGTTGGAGTTGCACCTTTTTCCAAACTTGCACCTGTTTATAGGAATTCTGATATTGTTTTTTGGGAAAAGTTTTTCTGCACTGTTCCTCGAACTTCATGGTTTAGAGTCATCCATCCACCAAAAGACACAAATCCCCTAAACCCATATATATAACGTCTACCTAATTTCTTAATCCTATCCTAGAGTCATTTTGCAATAGATATGAGAATCTTAATTCACCATGGATGAAGAAAAACATTTTCCTTTTTTCTTTTTATAGATATGGACAACAGCCCACAAATTTGAAGAAAAGTCTAGTTGTTGTTAATGACTCCAGATTATCCAAGAGAAAATTTATCCCCAACCCAAGAGTAAAAGTGTTTTCCCACAGTAATTTAATTAGGGAAGAATCTTAGTTTTTTCATGCGAAAGGATGAGGTTGCAAACTGATCTATCCAAGAAATGATACAAGTATATGTCAAATTTTAATATCAAATTCAATCATTTATCTTTTCATCTAGAGTCGTATCCTCTTGTCTGATATATATTGTTCATATATCTCAGCCATATTCCTGTGCATCTTGTTGGTAGTTCGAGACTTTTCAATTCATTTTTTGGCTGTGACAAACTTGGATTGATCTAGAACTCAGTATGTGAGCAAATGAAACTAAGGTTTATATGTCCACAAAATTCCATCCACATCTTACTTATCACGTGGCACATTTAAGTGCACATTAAGGAGTATTTTCATTAACATCCATGTAAGAAACTTACCCCAAAAAACAACACATCCATGTAAGAAACCACGTTCCAAAAAATAGTTCCCCAACAAAAAAAAAAAACTTTGTAACCCACCCAGCATAATGATATTTGTTTTTTTTTTTTTTTTCCTGTGAATCTAAACATGATTCAAAACAAAGGACATGAAACCTAGAACCTGAAAGTAAACTTAACACATGAGTTTAGGTGCAACCTTGGTTGGGGGCAGCATTGATGGACCAAGTTTTTCAGCATCCATGGTGAATATGTCTCTTCACTTTGGGTGTTAGATGAGGTTAGATTAAGATCTTGGGAACACAGAAAATATTACTGGCATTCAATATAAAAAATAGAACAAAGTCATTTATGATCATTTACTGAGGAGAAATATAATTGAAGAACCAGAGCCAAGAAAGTAACACATTTTTGTGAAGTAGTGCAATGACCCCCAATTCATGGAGTTCATCTGCAATCATCCATCCAGTTCTTCAAAGCTACAATCCAGACACCACAACACGAAACTGAAAAATCAAAGCTGCTTTCATTTCTTTCCAAATAGATATATACAAAGCAGAAACGAGGGAAGGAGAGGAGAGGAGCCCATTACTTCTTGATCCAAAACTGTATTAAAACCCTTTTTTCTTTTTCTTTTTTTAACTTCAACCTTCTCAACATCTCTGGATCTTCTCTGTCGGTGGAACTGGCACCAGATAATCGATTAAATTGCAGAGTAAGAAAGCTCATCTTGGTTAAGTAACCCAAGTCCGACTCTTTTTAACTCTCTCAACCATCATCCTTCATCTGTGCATGGCCGACAAATGCCCTCGTGAGATGCGTCGACAGTGGACAAAGTCACAGTACATACCTTTTGGTGGGAACTGAACAATTAAAAATGATTGAATTCTCACATTGAACCAACCTTATCTTGTCGACATGCCTTGCAACTTGCAAGGATAGCCAGCTAATATTGAGATTTGACACACAATGGGTTATGAAATGACACCGATGCGTCTTATTCTTCAATGAATTCTGCTGCAAAACACTTACGGAGGCAATAATGGCTCCAAAACCCACCACAAAGTCTGTCAGAGATGTGACTGATGTCCATCATCGATCATCTTAAGGTTCCTAAATCCAGATTTTGTTTATGGGGTTTGTTTAACAGACACCAACAAGCAAGTAAAAAATAAAATGATTCAAACAAAGATCATACACATATTACGCTGTTGATGTCAATAATTGCTCGAACTTCTCCATTTAGTCGAAACTGTGTCTGAGGAAGCAAATGGACACGTTTAGCAGGTTTGGAAATCCTAAGGTCAAGGTCATTTAGATATCTAAGTTAGAATTGAAATCAAACCGTATGGATACCAATACAAAAAATATGAGTTCTTGAAAGTGAGTTTTAACTTTTAACAGAGTGGGATTGAGAGAGAGACAAAGTCTTGAGTATAAAAAATTTAATTCTTTCTAGATAGGAGGCATAGCCTTGTATGCATGCACAGGTCTCATCATGCTGAGGTGGCATTATAGCTGATCATGTTGAGGTAGCTGTCTTATACGGCTGCATGTGACTAAGCGTGCTTAGGTGGGAGCTTTGTGCACCTACGTGTGGCTAAGCATGATGAGGTGGCTGTTGGGTGGCTTTGTGTGCCCACAGTGGTAGACCATGTGTTTTCTAGCAGATGGGTCATGTGCATGGACATGTGTCCTTCTTTGATTAGTGAGATCATTATTCCCTTACCACACACTAATACCATAACGATCGAAGATGAAGACGATTCACTATATTTGTAATATAAAGTAATACAAAGGAGATATCTCAAGAACAAACTAGATCTGTCTCAAAATCTCTTTCAAATGCGTCTCTACTAGACAACAAAACATGAAAAGAATAATATATTTCTCTTATAAGTCAGGTCAAACTGTATCAACTCAAGCCCTTCACTTCCACCACTGTCCTCTGAAAAAATCTCTTTTGAACAGGTACAAGGATTTGAGAGACATAACAAATAAATCTAATGAGATGGGAACTTGCTTGCTTTAGAACAATGAATATCTTCAATTATGGTTAGATTATTCTGATGATCTCTACCAATTCATCATTACTATGCGCCTGAGAAACCTCAAGAATGATACCAGATACCTTGAAAATATCAGCTTATGATTTCCTCCCTTGCTATATAGTCTTCTAGGTCGTCAAAAATATTCACACATTTGACAAACGGAGAATGATAGATTGCAACAAAAAGTCATTATGAATTTTGGGTTCGTTGAAGATTAGCTCTTCCATTTATTATTTGGCATCTGTATCCCTTTGATTGGTATTGTGTCTACTCAACGGCCTTTATATTACCCAATCAATACTTGTAATATGTCACTAACCCACGTACTTAGACCATGATTGAGCCCAATCAATAGGATCCACATCCTCTCCGAAGGAGAGGCGACAATTCCATTGGATGACCTCTATCCGAATCGACAAAAGGGTATTGTTTCGAATGAAAGACTTTGATTCACTCTAATCCCAGATGTCGGCCATCCAATGGGATTACCTGCCACTGGATTTGGATACCAGTCATTATCCGTGCTAATGCACAATTATGTCACTAACCCACAATTAAACCCTGATTGTAACGTGGAGAGAGGTCCAAGCTGTAGTGTTCGATCTGTGTTCTCCAACTCGAGACATGGCCACATGGGTAAGAGAGGGAAGGGAGATGTTAACTTTAGGTGTACCCACCCCCAACGTGAGCCTCGCATGCATTTGTCCACTGCACAAGGTGGATCCGGACCATTACGGAACCTTCAGTTTTTCTTTATCTTGAGCCCTGAGGTTGATCTGACAATCGAATACTAGGGTGATTGCTAGTTTTACCGTACAGGAGCGTGACTATGATTACTGTTCTCATTAGCCTTTGGCTTATCACTGTCATCATTGGGATGTGAGGGTTGTTTAGAAAAATGGCATAGCCGGACAAACAGGACCTTGCAAATTTTTGTTTTTTAACAAAAAGATTCCCTTGCATTCAAATGATAATAATGCAACTTCCAGTGAATGGTTCCCATATACAGTATTGGGATTTGGGAAATAATCCACTTTGTGAAAGAGGCTGAAATCTTGGTCTATAGGTAGTTACTAGTTCGAATATTTAAGTTGAGAATCTAAGCATATAACCTTTCTTGATGGTAACCTTAAAATGGAGGTGCTAGCGAGGCCCCTTGATTTGGGGATTCATAACCCCCTTGGGCTTTAAAGGGTCCAGTCCTTTTAGCAAATAACCCTTGTGCGCTTAAGTTGTTTCATTGGTTTCTTCAATTATGTGATGGAGTTCAACAACAGAGAACTCATTCAGTTACTATCTCATTTTTTTGCTATTCTTTGTTGAATTTTTTTAATCCTAATAAATTCATTTTAATCAATCTCATATGGAAAATAAGAATAATAACATAATCAAATAAAATAGAAGGGACATACCTCTTCGTAGAAGATTGTTTTTCGCCCTTGTCTTGTAATTGATTTCCAACAGAGATTTTCTACAGTCTCCTCTACCTTAGGTAAAGAATATAGGGACCATGCTTCATATTTATAATAACTGCATTTCAAATCTATTGCAAATCTCATAATAGAATAGATTTGATTTATAATTGGTAAGGGATAATCAATCAATCCTTGATTGGATTCCCATCAGTCATAATAGACAAGTAAAATAATGTTGTCCATAATAATAAAATCAAAAATATTTTACAATCTCCCACTTGAGTTACATTATTCCACAAGACTATTATAAACTAGTGTGGTCATGGAAACCATTAATTAAAATCAAATTATCCAAAATCTACTTTCTTCCAACAAACAGACTAATGTTGAACAACAGCAGAAGATACACCTCAATCATACGGCCTACAACTTTCTGTTATCATGGACAGAAGTCTCCTTGATTATATTTGACCTTGGCTTACCGCCTTTTAAACTTGGCTTAATACCGTCTTTATGTTTTGGCTTAATACCGTCTGCTGAGACTTGACTTAATACTGCCTTTTGGATCCTGGCTTAATACTGTCTTTTGTGTTCTGACTTAATACTGCCTTCTGAGACTTGACTTAATATTGTCTTTTGGATCCTGGCTTAATACTGTTTTTTTTGTATTCTGGCTTAATATTGTCTTTTGTATTCTGGCTTAATACTGTCTTTTGTGTTCGGGCTTAATACTGTATTTTGTGTTCTGACATATTAAATAAAACTTTCATTCAGACTAGCAAGAGTACAAATGCTAAATCATGAAAAGAAACAATGGTATTAATCACTATGTCCATAAAAATCATAGACAAAACAATACAATCAAGTATCAATGTAAATATATGATTTTTACAAAATTAGATTAAAAGATTCGACTATGCCCATGCTAGAAACATAATCCTTGAAGATTCCCACTGGTAGAGCTTTTGTCAAGGGATCAACAATCATATCTGCCGTCGAGATCTTTTCTACAATGATGTGATTATCATTAACATTTTTCTTTACTAACAGATACTTTATATCAATGTGCTTTGAAGCACCAGTTCTCTGATTATTTTTAGAGAAAGATATAGCTGACTGATTATCATAATACACTAATAATGGTCTGGAGATGATTTACATAATTTTCAGACCAGAAATGAAATTTCTCAGCCAGATTGCCTGCTTCGTGGCCTCAAACAATGCCACGACCTCTGCCTCCATAGTAGAAGATGCTAAAATTATTTGCTTCACACTCCTCCAGGAAATAGCTCCTCCAGCCATCATGAAGATGTATCCTGATGTGGATTTCCTGTCATCAGGGCATCCACTGTAATCTGCATCAGAATAATCCACAATATCAAAGGTATCATTACTGTCATAGGTAAGCATATAATATTTTGTCATCTGTAAATATCACAAGACTTTCTTCACAGCTGTCTAGTAAGCCAAACCTGCATTTGACTAAAAACATCCCAAAACACTCACTGCAAAAACGATATTAGGGCGAGTGCAAACCTGTGCATACATAAGGCTCCCTACTGCAGATGCGTAAGGCTTATCAGTCATAAACCTTCTTTCAATCTCATTCCTAGGGCACTGGGTTTTGTTTAACTTGTCTCCCTTGCTGATGGATGCCTCACTAGCTGAACAGTTTGACATATTGAATCTCTTGAGTATACGATCAATATAGGCCCTTTGAGATAATCGCAATAGTCTACGCCTTATGTCACGACTGATTTCAATACCCAGGATAAAATAACCCTCACCCATATCTTTCATTTCAAAGTTCTCTAACAGAAATCGTTTGGTCTTTGCAAGCAAACTCAAATCACTACTGGCAAACAAAATGTCATCTACATACAACACCAGAAAGATGAACTTGCTTCACTGATTTTATGATAAATGCATTGATCAATAGCGCTCTCAATAAAACCAAAAGAGGATATAATCTGGTGAAACTTTAGATACCATTGTATATAAGTTTGTTTTAGACCATAAATGGATTTGTTGAGCTTACAAACCATTCATTCCTTGTCTTGTACCTCAAAACCTTTTGGTTGGCGCATGTAAACTTCCTCAATCAAGTCTCCATTCAAAAAGATTATTTTTACATTCATCTGATGTAATTTTAAATCATAATGAGCCACAAGCGTCATAATAACTCTGAAGGAATCCTTCGAGGAGACTGGAGAAAATGTCTCCTTGAAGTCAACTCCCTCCCTCTGTGTGAATCTCTTAGCTACTAGTCTGGCCTTGTAGCGCTCAATTATTTCCCTGGAGACACACTTAGTCTTGAAAATCCATTTGGAGCCTATGGGTTTACAAGAATCAGGTAAATATACAAGCATCCAAACACCGTTGTTAGCCATGGTTATCTTTCATAACTTCTAACCATTTTGGTGCATTAGAGTTATTCATGGCATCCTCAAAACTAGAGGGATCTATTGCTTGACCAATGTCAAATTCTCCTTCAGTCAATATAGAATGTAGTCAGAGGAAATAGCACTCTTGCATTGTCTAGTGGATCTCCTGACCACCTCTTTAGAGCAATCAACACTGGTGTCGTAGGTTGATCTGGTACCTCAGTCCCTTTAAATTCCTCTGCCATTGGTGGGACCATGGGATGCATAACTGTAGGCACAATAGTGTTAGGAATCACTGAATTAGGACATACAAGGACTTCATCAAACTCCAAGCTTCTTGGTTCTACTAATTCACAGGAGTCTTCAATGAACTTGGCATGAGCAGTCTCAACTATCCGATTGGTGGAACTAGGACAGTAAAATCTAAATCCCTTGGATCTATCAGGATAGCTAACAAAATGACAACTGATTGTCATTGGATCCATAACTTTTTCATGAGGATCATATAATCTGGCTTCTGCTCTGCATCCCCAAACACGTAGATGATTCAAGCTCGGTTTTCTATCGGTCCATAGCTCAAAAGGTGTTTTGGGAACAGTTTTACTTGGCACCCTATTGAGTATGTAAGCGGCAATTTTAGAGCCTCCCCCCATAGAAAATCTGGAAGATTGGTATTACTAATCATACTTCTCATCATATCTTTTAGAGTCATATTCCTTCTTTCGGCAACTCCATTTTGTTGAGGGGTTCCTAGCATGGAATATTGAGTAATAATGCCATGCTCTTGTAAGAACTTGGCAAAATGACCAAGGTGTTGACTAGAATCACCTGGTTTACCATAATATTCACCTTCTCGATCTGATCTAACAACTTTTATCCTTTTTGACAAAAAATTCTCCACTTCTGTCTTGTAAATCTTAAAGATATCCAGCGAACTAGATTTGTCAGCCAACAGGTAGACATAATCATATCTTGAATAATCATCAATAAAGGTAATAAAATATCGATGACCTCCAATGGAAAGAGAGGGAAAAGGACCACTGATGTTAGTATGAATCAATTCCAACAAGTCATTGCTGCTAACCGCCTTCTTCTTTCTGTTTCTAGTCATTTTTCCCTTGATAAAGTCCACACAGACAAGCATATCATCAAACTGTAAAGGTTTTAGAATTCCATCGATAATAAGTATTTTCATACACTCCACCGAAATATATCCTAAGCGCCTGTGCCAAAGAGTAAAGGATGACTCATCCAGCATAGGACGTTTAGAAGACACATTCAAAATCATAGAATGTACTAAATTCAATTGATATAAACCATTCACTACCATTCCATTTCCAACTATAGAAGAATTCAGACATAAATCAAAATCATTCTTATTAAAACTCAAACTGTATCCATTATTTACTAATCTTGACACAGAAATCAAATTTTTCTTCATTGAGGGAACATATACAGTGTCTTCCAAATCTATAAAGATTTCTGAAGTCAGAAGCAGTTTAACAACTCCAATGACCTCCACTACAACTCTCACACCATTCCCCACGAACACACTAACCTCATCCCTACTTGGTGCTCTCCGGCTTAGAAACCCCTACAAGGAATGGGTAACATGAATGGATGATCCAGAGTCAATCCACCAGGAATCTACAGGAGCATTAACCCGAAAAGACTCAAAACATACTAGAGATAGATGAGTTCCAGATTCTTTCTACTTATTTAACCAGGCCTGTCTGCCTCGATAATATTTCTTCATGTGCCCCTTCTTTTTGCACAAGAAGCACTCCACGTCATTTAAGTTTTTATTGTCATCATTTTCTTTTGAGGCATATGTTTTATCATAGGGTTTTTCATTTTCCTTCTTGAAAAACTTTTTCTTCTTCTGAGGTCCTACACCTCCATTTCCCTTTTCTTTTTTAGTAAAAGGTTTGTGCTGAACTAAATTTGCACTCTCAGGTTTCTTCTTTTTCAATCTATCCTCTTCTTGAGAGCAAAAAAAAATCAGATCGTTCAAACTCCAATTGTCTTTCTGAGTATTGTAAGATATATGAACCTGACTATATTCATTTAGGAGATAAGTCAAGGCAAGATAAACCAGAAAGTCATCATCCAAAGAGGTTCCCAGCCCCTTTAGTCTTTCCCTTTTTGCAATCAATTCCAGTATTTGTTATCGAATACTGTCATTTGCATCAATCCTTGCTCCAGTTAAGGCTGCCATCAGACTAATTTTGAGATTTTTATTTGTCACATTAAATTTCGTTTGTATCTCTTTCATATATTCTTTGGCAGTATATTTCATCTGGATACTACCATGAAGGGATTCAGAAACGAAATTTTTCATTAAGATTAGGGATTTTCGATTAGAAGCTTCCCACATCTCCATTTTTAGAATCTCAGCGGGAACTCTCAAGAGTGATAGGAACAGGTTTTTCCTCTTTGAGAGCTAAGTCCATATCCAACATACTGAGTTGGGTTTCCACTGCCTCATACAATTTTTTGGTAATTCGAACCAGTCAACACAGGTAGTGAGGCTAACACATTTGCAAGTATCGACATCCTGAGATAAAATTTACTATATGAGTTTATATTTAAAACATGTATACAATTAATATATCCAACACTGATATGTATATCAAGAAAATAAATAAATCATTAAACCACAATAAAATAGGTGGTCAATATATCCCCTTTCTAAGAGTCAATCGCACTACACACTTATTCTTTGGGATAAGCATGCACTGATCCTTTTAGATATCCAGGCAAAATCGTCAAGGAATGATGGATTCGACAAATTTCATAACTTTTGAGTGAATGAAAAACTCTCAGCCTAACATCTTTATTAAGTAATTTTTTTTCTTAAGAATCAATCGCGCTATACATTTATCCTTTGGGATAAGCATGCACTGATCCTCTTAGATATCCAGACAAAACCGCCAAAGAATGATGGCTTCGACAAATTTCATCACCTTTGGGTGAATGAAAAATCCTCAGCCGAACATCCTTGATAAGTAATTTATTTTCTTAAAACTCAACCGCACTACACATTTATCCTTTGGGATAAGCATGCATTGGTCCTCTAGATATCCAGGCAAAATCGCCAAAAAAATGATGGCTTCAGAAAATTTCATCATTTTTGGGTGAATGAAAAATACTCAATCGATCATCCTTAATAAATGAATGCATGTAACTAACATAACTGGACAATGCCACCTTTGGGTATACATCATCAGGCTCGACTACTTTTGCATATTTTAAAAAAAATAAAATAAAATTCTTGAATTTTCAGACATAATCATGCAATAGGTATGCCACTTTTGTGAGTTTTACTCAATTACACAATTATATCTATAAATTATGATATGTAGTCACATGGAATATGATTCAAAAATTGAAAACATAAAATTATGTCTCAACAAACCAATATAAACATGCGCATTACTCATCTGGTAATCATCTCATCATTTAAAATTATAAAAACCTTATAAAATACTCCCAAAATTAGCTTTTAATCAATTACTACAGATTTGAGATTCCATAAATGACACTATAGATATACCAGAATGTAGAGAATAATGAAAGAAATTCAACGGAAAAAATTTCAAGTCAAGCGGACCATTAACGCGCCCTCATGTGTCGATTAAAGTCGACGCGTAGGATCACTTGCCCATGATCCAAACAGGGCCTAAGGCCTGAACCGATTTCGTGCTTCATTCAGTATAACCAGTCTGGATTGAGGTTTTAAAAAAGTCAACCTTTTCACACCCGTCTTTGATCCATTGCGCGCACCACCGGTTTTCCCCATCTACTTCTTCACCGTAAATTGTAACGTCTCTTTTAATTTGAAATAGATGTTAAAATCAACGGTTCAAACTCTTTCTCAATTGGTTTGGCCTAACTTTTACCACTACAATTTTTCTATCCGTACTCCGGTGGCTGTTTCTATTCTGTAAAAGAATTTTACGATGGGTTTGTCCCTACCCCACGAAGGAGGGCATTCTGGGTTATGTGAGAGATTGTGGTGGGTTTTCCCTATTTCAATAAACAATATTATTTCCCTATCAAACATCATAAATATAATAAAAAGACAGATGATAAGATATTCATTAACAATAGAGGTGAGGGACAACGCTCAATGGAGGAGAGGAGAATCAAGTCTCCTTGTGGGATCCAAATCGTCTCCTCCCAGGGGTTCAAGAGAAGATTCAATTGTTACCAACTGATGCCCGACACTCTGTGTGTGTGCGTGTGTAACACCTAGTAAGAAGATGTGTGATTGCCATTCGAAATCCATCAGAGATGGAGGGATTGAAAAGTTCGACCGGCTTTAAAAAAAAAACAAGGGTTAAATTACTTGTACCTCTCCTGAACTCTGTCATAATTCCAAGCCCTACCCAAAAGTTTCAAACAATTACAATAACTTCCTTTTGTTTGTAAAAGTTATTGCATGGGGCTTTTCACTTTGTTCATTTCTGTTAGTTGATAATGACGAAGCTACCTTTATTGGAAGATACCCTCACATCCAAACCATGTTTTCGACCCGACATTCTTCTAGCAACGAGCTAAACTCCATATCCCTCATTAACTAGAAGAACCTAAACCACAAGGCTTCATTCATATAGGGTATTTCCATATCTAGTATGATGGGAGAGGCTTCATTCATACATGGTATTTCCAGATCCATTATGATGGATTGCTCCCCCGAGTAATCAAAAGCTGGATTAAGGAATGTAGAACAAGCACCTTCCACTACGGCCAGTGGTTCAGATTATGTTCTTTGAGCAACTCCAGCTTCGCTAGGCCATTGCTGGCACTCTCCACACTCAAATGCGCTTCCTTTTTCTTGGAATATCTTGACCTTGGTACTTGTCTCTCCCAAGTGGTAGTTTCTGTGAACCTTGGAGATAATTCATCGGATAAGAGACTATTCTGTATTCAATTCTCTGCAAGCTTTGGCATCGGCATAAACTCTTGGGAATTGTGCCTTGAAGGAAGTTGGAGAAGAGGATAAGCTAAAAAAAGGCTACCTGTTGCTGTTGGTTCTCACCTGAAGCTTTTGATGACGACATTTGTCAAGATGGAAGCAAATAAACAGTAGTGGGCTGTGGCCACTCCAATGCCTAAGTCAAAACTGGTAACAATCAGTATGAAACTCAGTAAAGAAGATATGAGTTCTTGTAAAGAGGGGTTTAAGCAATTTAATAGAAATAGAGTATGAGTGTAAAAACTAGGATCTGGTTACCTTTGTTTTAGGCTTTATTTAAGGAGCCGTGGAGTAGATTTCGGCATGATCAGTGTGGTTTCCTGTGATTGCGGGTAAGTCTCCAATCTCGTATTATCTGTCACAAACTGTCATGGCGGTTTAAATATGGAAGGCTGGGATTCCCACAAGCTAATCCCTTAAAAATAGGGGTCGGACGTGGATAGGAGAACTCTCAGGCCATCGGATGGAACTTGTGGTGGACTCCCCATAACTGCTCCCGACACTTTAGTTCATAGATATCATCGTCAGCTATCACGTGGCTATATTAGAAAATCTTCCCTTATTGATGTTGATTCGCAGTTATCCCTGAGATCTTGGAGATAACCCTTTCGCTTAATCATCTCATGAGGTGGCATCACTAGAGAGGATCTTTTTTCTGAAAATCGATGGAGTAATTATGGCAAAGTCGAAAAAATGTAAAGAATTATATACCCAAAAATCAAAAGAGGGGCAGGCCAAAAAGACCAGTTCACAGGCTAGACGACAATGGGAACAAACAAATTATAGTTTTGGGTTCGACGGCGACAACCACCCCATGATATACAGATATCAAAAAAAATCTTCTCCTGCGTGCCAGCCCGCTAGCCAAACATTTGATGGGCTGGAATACATCGGCACACATACCAATGTATTTCAACCCATCAAATGTTTGACTGGCAAACTGACGTGTGGGAGAGGATTTCAGTCCATACTGAATCACTGATATACTCTACCTTTAACAACAGAAATCACGCTGGCTGGCTGCTGTCACCATCATCATGCTGATCCAGTTGCTTCACAAGTCAAGCCATTATTTTTAGAACCAGATTCGGATTGGGCCAGCAAAGGTTCTGATCTGGAATCTGGAATCTGGATTGACCCCCCGGTTCATCATTTACTAACCCCAATAGGGATAGCGTGAGCATGATGCAATCGAGTTTTCAACCAATTAGATTGGAATCTTTCCAATGAGGCTCCCAGAAACCATGAATTGTCTCATATCTGACCATTGATTGGCATCATAGCACGTGACACGTGGTATTGGTTTACTTGGTTTGTCTGGTTGTTTTGACCCGATTTGGTTAGTAGGAAATCGGAGACCAGTTTTTAAGCTTTGGATCAGAAAATATCAAAATTGATCCCCACCATTGATGTATAAAGCACCTTACCGTCGTCACCCGCCACCGGTTTTTAATGTCTGTATCCTCATCACTCATCGGGGTCCAGGGTTGAGAGTTGAAACTCCAGATCGATTTGGAATTTTGGAAAGCAGAAGCCGCGTTGCGTTGGCTTTGGGCGTTTATCTTATGGGGTGTGCGGGTCGATGATGCATGAAAGATGCTCGCGATCCCGTGCTACGTTTCCTGTTGTTGCCAGTCGGGCTGCTGATGGCGTTGCATGCGCTGGTAGTGCCGCCTCCTAATCTTTGAGTCTTCATCACCTCCTAGCCGTTCTGCTGTGACAACAACGGCGACCAAAACCTCGTTTAGTAGTTATAACAGCACCGCCTCTAAGATCAATATCAATTCCTCCGTCGAGATCGGCAATTCGCCCCGCGTCATGTCTAAGTCTCGTGTCTACGCCGACGTTAATGTTCTCCGCCCCAAAGAGTATTGGGATTACGAGGCTCTCACCGTTCAGTGGGGGTAAAAAGCCCTAAACTCCTCTTATGATTTCCCTCCCCTACTCTTTTTTTATAATTTTATTCTCGCCTCCACTGTCTTTTCTTTCTTGTTTGTGTTCTAAAGGAAATCATGTTATTTGCTTGAATTCTTAGTATATTTATTATATTTGCTAATTTTAGGAAGGAAAATATTAATCAATTGGAATGTTACATAGTTTCAAATGAGACTCGATGGGCGTTCCTGAAGAAATTATGAGAAAATTGGTAATTGTGAGTTCCTTTTTGCGATATATTGCTAGTTGAATTCTTGTTTTGCCTCTTTAGATTTGTTGGGAATAATTTCACATGGGTTAAGTCTGAACCTTGGATACCTTATGTACTTGAGAGTCTCTCCACTTCCTTCACTTACTAGTTCTAACTTTTGAGATGGAAATTTAATATTGTATCAGACCTCTGGTTCCCTCTGTACAAGCACCCAAAAGAGGGACCACTTATGCCACATGTATTGTCTGTCATCCAAAAGAGGGGCAACACGTGAGAGAAGTGTTGGGAATAATCCTTCATTGGTTTAGTTTAGAACCTTGGGTGCCTTATATACTGGAGAGTTCTTCCACTTTCACTTACTAGTTCGAGCTTTTAAGATGGAAACTTTTAGCTAGACATGCATATTATGAGGCATCGGTCTAAAGAGATGGAAATGATGAGAGATTTTTGTTGGTGCAAAATTCTACTTAATTGCGATTCTTCAATATGTTGGGTGCTCCTTTTTTTTTTTGGTCCTACCTATCTATCTGCCCAATGGGACCTTAACTACAGCTACTTAGAGTTCTAAGGGAGAGAAAAAAAAGGGAGAGGGGGAAAAGGTAACCTCCTAGGTGTCTGCACTCAACTGGCATGACACCAACTTTGGTTGTTCGCTGAGGTGCCATTTCATGTTCCACAAAATTCACTGCTTTGTGAACATAGTAGGATTCAACTTATAATAGACTAATTCAGAGGCCACATTTTGATATATTCAGAAGCACCACTCTAGTATTATTAGCCTATTTAAGCTATGGATTGGTATTAAATTGCCACGAACTCAATTGCTAGTCTCCTATGAAGCTCTTAATACAAATATTTGTCTAGATCCATTGAATCTTGAAATGATTGCTTCCTCGTTGTTTTCCTTGACTGAGATTACTTTCTCAACCGTTCAGGACTGAGAGTGTCATAACTTGTCTTCATGCCATTCTAAGGAGTATATGTGATACTACCCCATCAAGGAACAGTTCTGAAAGAACCTAATCCCTCAAAACTGCTAGTGCATCTAGGAAACATGAGAATGATTTCTCTTTAGTCACCACCATAACTAACTTCAATTTTATTTATTTATATTTTTTTTTGGTAAGAAATAAATCTATTGCTCAACAATTTGGGTACAAGCCAAGGCATCATTCAAACAAAGATCATGAAGCCAAAGAGAGGAAAGAGGCCAATTGGCCATTCCCGATAAGGTCAAAGGCTTTCCTAGCGAGGGTATGAGCAACCACGTTGACTCCCATTGGAATAAAATTAAAAGAACAATTCCATAAATGAGGAAGCAAGAAATTGAATATCCTCAATAATAGGCTGGAGCCTAAAATAAAAAGGGCATCCCAATGCTCGAGGATCCCACTACTACAAGGTCTGGGGAGGGCAGAATCTACGCAGCCTTACCCCTACAACGTGGAGATGCTATTCTCGTGTTTCGAACCCGTGACCACCAAGTTGCAATATGACAACCTTACCATCAGACCAAGGCTCGCCTCTAGGCTGGTGCCTAAAATAACTTCAGTTTTAATGAGGGAAATGAAAATCTGTGAAAAGAATTTAGAGATTAGTTGTGCATGCCTTTCCAAAGTATGTGCCATTACTGAGCAATGGAATGGATGAGGTGAGGTGATGTTTTGGAAACAATTTGTTATAGAAAAGTCATTTACTTGCCCATGCCTAAGCCCCTCTGACATAATATCAACATTATGGAACAATTTTTTGTGAGCGCTTGATTGATGTATCGCAAGACTTCAATATCCTGTTTCCACTGCACCAGCTTTGTAATCCCATCGAAGAGATCTCCTAGGAAAAATCAGCATGGTTGGATGATAGTTAAAAACTTGGGTTTCGGTCTCTTTTCAAGGAGACTGAAACCAGCGAAATTTTGTTAAACAATGTATTTTTTTGGAGATGGTGTTGAAGAATAAAAAAGAGCCGGGGTAAACTTAAGATGACTCTAGGTGACATTGTGAAAAAAGACATGTATGGCTTAGTCCTTGTTCAAGTATGACCTCGAACAGAACAGATTGGAGGGCAAGAATCCATGTAGCTGATCCCATTTAGTTAGGATAATGCTTTGTTGTTGTTGTGTTTCGGTTGGTCATTTCGGGGGGCAAATAGCCGTATTAAGTTCCAATACTCCTAGGGAAACCCTATTTTAACTTATGTAAAACTGTACATATTTAGATTGCTAGAAAAATCACAACGTGGTTGCTTGGATATTCTCCCATGGTTGGCTGTATTCGTTGTACCCTCTTGTATACCTTGTGTCTTATTACCTATTGTATACATTGTTTTAGTATTAGAAGATTAGAAAAAAAAAAGCACAGCAATTAAATTATGCTCTAGGAATGAAGAAACATAATAATGATTAATTTTAAAACAAGTTCAAAGTACATGTAAGATAAACTCAATAAAAACCAGTCTCAACTCCTAACAGTACAGTACTGTGTGGTTATTCATGAGTACAAAGTTCACCCCCTCGACTTAGTCCTCATCTTGTGGTGGTGATGTTAGTAGAGCTGCTCTTCTACCCTATGGTGGTGGTGGTAGAGAGGAAGCAGCTCCTCCCTAAGCTCCGTTTGTCTATCCTGCTCCTCATAATAAGTGGCTCCGCTCCTCGTCTTTGCCCACTGCAAATCTCTAGCCTCCGCGTCTGTTTGCACATCATTGCCATCCCCACCACTCTCTCCTGGCTGAGTCGTTAGAATTGTCTCCTCAAATTGCATCCTTGTCTTATCCTTTTTTACCCTCCTCTGCTTCCCTCCTTCATGGCTTTAGCTATGGCTTAGTAATCTCGTAGGGAACCATAGGGCATGTCATCCCCTCTTTACCCTTCCCAGCCAAATGTTGTTCAGTCTAATGGTTTCCCACCTCCCATGAACTTCTTTTCACAGTAATTACATTGTGTTTTTCTTTTGTTACCTCCAATTGGCATTCCATGCTATGTCTCCATTGTCTCTACATACTCCTTGGGCAACCATTTTCTCACTACCGTACTATTGCATCAAGAAAACAAGCCATTATTAACTGAAGCACATCAACTTAGACCACTAAAACAAATATTTAGCTAATTATTATTTTTTCCCTAATCCTTATATTTTTCCCTTCTTTAAAACTAATATATATATATATATATATATATATATATATATATATATATATATATATATATATATATTTTTTTTTTTTTTTTTTTTGAAAAAATAAAATTGGCCTAATCTAGCGCAAATATGGTAGTATATAATAAGCCTCTTATGCACTTTAAAACACATTGAAATTACTGCCATAATATTCTTTATTTTTCAAACCAAAAATATAATATTTTTCCTTATTTCCTTCTCTCTTTTTTTTTTCAAAATTTTAATTAGTTTTATTAATTTTGAAAAGTAAAAAAATATATATATTTACATGGAGAAAATACAATCTGACTCCATGAGGCCGTAGGTCTGCCAATGTTGTCTTAACAAGTTAACATATATAAAATTGAGCCCCATGCAGTTTATATTAATCATAATTGACACTGTCACTCTGTGAGGCTGTAGGTTGGGATCCTGTGTTTGTTATATAAAATTTCATTACCAATTCTCTTCTCCCCACACTGAGATTGACAAAATGAGGTGCTCTCGGTTGAAATTTTGACTAGGCACCTTCAAAACATGGTATTTGTATACCCTAGATAAACTATTTCAGCGAATAGAGTTGAATCTCATGGACCATTGTCAAATTTTTGCGGAAAACCAAAATTTTGACTGAAACATTGTAGACACTGATTCGCCTAGTGTTTCGTCTCAAGCCAACCGAAGCTACCGAAATTTTTTAACTTTCACGAAATTTCGGTGACTTTTCGAACTATGGGTCGGATGATGACTTTTTCTTGATGGGTATGGTCGGATGATAACTGTCTTGTAAATTGGACATTGAGAGAAGGAAAACGTTGAAGCTTAAGAAACAATCTATCATTTGAAAACTCTTTGACTTTTTGCCTGGGCAATTTCCTAGGCTGGATCCGTTTGGTGGTTTGTCACAATATTTATAATGAGAAATATGTCCCAGATTAGGTGGCTTCAGATCCTTGTACTGATCCTTAGCCCCAACATATGGACTTTCAATTTATTTATTTACTTCGATTTTTTGTGAAATTTGTTTTCTGTTTTGATAGCTCTTAATCCATCATCTGAGCTTTAAGCCCTTAATTTGATTCTGCATTGGTTAATGGCTGTGATATCAGCCTCAAGGATGTCGCTAGAGTGACAAGAGTGATATCTTGGGGCCCCCTGGTTTTGATAAAACTTTTGTAGTTCACGGAAAGAAAAATGATAATGGAACTATTTTTCCTTATCTGGCAAAGTGATGCATCTACCAAGTATCATTGGCTTTTTAGTGGAACCTTGAAAGGAGCTGTAGGGCATCCGACATGTACTGCCTCACCCTGACCTTCTAGAGGTGCTTACTTGTGGAGAAAGGGGCAATAGTAGCCAAAACATTTCTTCCTGGTTTCATCACTATATATTTTTGCCCGAATCACCAAGGAATCCCAAGAAAGACATTTTGAGAGTTGGAGTTCTTTTATTTCAAATATGGTTTCTTTCAACAAATTGAATGTACTTTGCATAGGATATTGGAAAATTTTTGCAAGCTGTCTGTTATTTGTCACATTTTTGTGTCTAGTTTTGACTAATAGCATACATTAGCTTTCCAAAATTTCTAATCTTTTTTAATAATAAGATCCATAATTGAACCAACAATTTGTATAACTTTACAGACTCATTGTTTTCATGATCACTTTTTGGACCTTAATTTTGAGCTCTTCCATGTGCCGGGTGATGAACTTCTGGATGCATAAGAAAAACACCAGCACCGTTGCACTGATCACATGATTTTCTGCTGAATACTGGTTCTTGTAAAATTTTCAGATATTCTCTCCTTTTTCTTTCACACTAAACCACTAAGACATAATTGATGTAACAATGGCTTCCCCCCAAATCTTTTTTTAAAAAACAGAGACCAGGATGATTATGAGGTTGTTCGGAAAGTTGGAAGAGGAAAATACAGTGAGGTTTTTGAAGGTATAAACATCACCAGCAGTGAGCGGTGCATCATCAAGATCCTCAAGCCTGTCAAGAAAAAGAAGGTGATCTTTACATTTATAATTGTCTCTACTCTCTGCTGCTTGCTTTTCAAGAATTCTGTTGTGCTTTTTAACTAATGAATGCAGAATCATCATGCTGAAAGCTAAGGAATACTTCATTCCATTTATCTTGAGGTGTCTTTGTTAATGTGATTTGTTACGCATTATCTGAGCCTTTTTTTTTCTTTGTTAGGCAAACATTCCCAAAAAATTTCAGCTAATCTTTCTTGCTCTATATGATCTTCATTACATATCTATCAGGATAATTCTTGTCACGACTAGAAGTCTCATTTATTAAATTTTAGCATTATTTTGCAAACTATGCTTTGGACTGCTGGTTTGATTAAAAAAAAAAGGTATTGGAAATTACACAAAGGCAAAAAAGTGGAAAAATATAAATCCGGAAAGTTACTAGCACATAAACTGGAACTGCTGTATTGATGAAAACTCTATCGTTTCTAGCTTTACATTTTATTTAATTTGTTGCTGGGAACTTCAGGATCTTTGGTTTCTATTATACAATCTATGGTTTGATCTCCATTTTGGCTGGTGAGAACTTTGAGATTGAAAAACCTCTTCATGGATTATCGAACTCTCAGTTACTCCTTCCGATCAATGTCTCTGCTGTGTTTTTATATTGATTGGGAAATGGAAAACTTTGAGCTGTCCAAAGGCCCCAAACTGCAGGGTTAGCAACGGCATCTACTGCTGAAAGGAGGTTCATTGGGATGAGTTTGGATTATTTGGAAGGTGTTGGAGCGCTACTCGGGTTTCCTATGGCATCCAGCATCTGAGAGTTCTCTTATTACTGAGAGTTCTCTTATTACTTGTTAGAGATTTTAGGGACCATTATGGTTGTACATCAGGTTACAACAAATCCCCATTGATGCCATACTTAATTGAGGCTTATGTTGGAGTTTTGTTTAGTTCTTGTTACTCCTAGTCAGAGTCCTATTTTAATTAGGATTGTCTTTCCTTCAAAATTCAGTGGTATTTTGATAAGGTTTTAGCTGCCGAATTTTCTTCCCATGGAAATGAAATATTCTGAAAGTACATGGAATTACTTTAAAAATCATGGAGTTTATGGAAATGTTAGTGGTTATGGAAATTATAGATGAAACTTCAGAAATTATAGAATAAGCATTGATATGTATGTGGGACCTTTCATAAATGAGACAACCATCTCTAATGGTTTAAGGAGATCAATATCTAGTGGCATATGCTGTCACAGATAAGATACCATAAAATGTATATGTTCCTTTTAAGGAGTTTTATCCATTGGAATGGAGCTCATATTTTACTTTAATGACTTTATTATGCAGATATTTTCTGGTCAACTCTCTCAGCCATTTGGTTGGTAAAGCAATGTGCCTCTCCCAAGCAAATCTGTCAAGGCCATTTGCCTTGTTTCAGTTTGCACAGCAGGGCCCGACTTATCGAATGATCTTTCAATTTTGCTGACTTTTTCTGGGCATTTCCATGGACACCTAGCCAATAAAATAAATTTCCATCTCCTAACCACCACAACTATTTTCTTTCGAGTTGATTGAATGATCTTCCTTTTGGAGTCCCAAGCTCCTGCAGAAAATTCCTATTGACGTGTTCAATAGTCAATACTCATAGTGACCTTTAGTTCCTTAAGTTAACATTTTATATAATGTTCCAAGGTTTTCTAAATTTTGACAGTGTTCCGTAGACTTATGTAGCTTTCTACGCATGGTAGAAAATATTTCCATTGCCAGGAATAAAAACCAGGCTTCAAAATGATATGTTTCTATGAAGCCCCTACTGGTGGCTTTTTCCCCCCTCAATAATGTGGCAATAAGTGTAAGAAAAAAGTTCCACTTCTAGTTTCTTCTTTTTTTTTCCTTTATATTTTTTCACAGGAATCTGGATAAACCGGCAATCGTTTCCTACTTTATGTTACTTCCTGATGAGTATAATATGGATTGAAATGAATAAAGATCTGTGAAACTGGAAATTATTTCCGTAAGAAGCGACGCTCTCTTTCTTTTGTATACAATACTTTGTTTAAAGATATTTTTCTCGAAGCTTCTCTAGCTGTGACATCCTGTTGTACTGTCAATGTTCTGTAGCTTTCGCATAATATCTTTCCTTCTGGTGAGAGGGTGGGGGGTGGGGGGTGTTTATTAGGACTTTCGCCATGTAACTTCAAATTTTATGTTGCTCCTTTTTGCAGATAAAAAGGGAAATAAAAATACTTCAAAACCTTTGTGGAGGCCCTAATATTGTGAAGCTGCTTGATATTGTCAGGGATCAGCATTCAAAAACTCCTAGCTTAATATTTGAATATGTGAACAGCACAGATTTCAAAATTTTGTACCCCACACTGACGGATTATGATATACGCTACTACATATATGAGCTTCTCAAGGTTTTTTTCTCTTCATCCAACTTATGGCAGCTTGCATATTATTATTTTTCCATTTTCTGCTTTTTACTTGTAGAATTATGCTCAACTCCATTAACTCTTACTTGTTTAAAGTAAATCGTGTAGAGTGAAATCAGTTCTAAGGTTACGGAGACAAGTTTTTTCTTGTTCAGAGTTTGGCAGAATATACTAGAAAGAAGTAATGACGGCTAAGGCATAGTATGTTTAGAATCTTGTAACTGCAGCCAAACTGCTGAAGGGAAAGCTAAGAATTTATTTTTCTTGAAGATGGGTCTAAACATTATATTACTTTTGTCCACCATGACTGCAGCCAAACTACTAAAGGGAAAGCTAAGAATTTATTTTTCTTGAAGATAGGTCTAAACATTACATTACTTTCGTCAGCTATGATATTTATGTGTTGAAGGGAGAAGACAGTTGGATTTTTAGATTTTTTTTATTTGTCCAATGAGGCATGTTGCATGGAGCCCAAAATATCTGCTATTATTTTTGGGAAAATGAAGCTTTGAAAAGCCAGGACAACCAAAAGGGTACATACCAAGAGACAGACTACAAATTAGAACGGGGGTCCATACCAAGAGACAGACTACAAATTAGAACGAAGGTGCATTGCCAATACATGGGAGTATATGATTAAATTTGGCTCTGAAAATTGATTCATTGCCAATCCAGACCATGCTCTATCCATCTAACACTTGGGATTGCCACGTCATCCTGTCGTGTGGCAAAACTAGGCAGACCATCAAGGGAGCCTTCTCTTGACAGGAACCCTGTTTTTGCATTTTTCCACATAGATATTGCTATCTGGTATTATTGACCTGGACTTCACATGTGATTTTGAGATGCGGGGTTCACAAGGGTATAAACAGCTGGATCCTTTGTGTTGAGGTGGAGGGAAGAACATGGGGCCCCGCGCAAGCAGGAATCAATTTGTTAAACTCATTTAGAATGTGATACTCTTTTATAGTCTTTTATCTTTTGGAAAGTATTGTAAAGACATTAAAAATTTTGCAACATGCACGGTTTCATGTGGTTTGCATCAGATGTTAGTTTGCAAAGCTAATGCTGTTTTCTGCGTCATATAGCATGGAATGTTGAAGGTGCATCAGGTACTGGATGTAGCATTTCTTGCTTGACTGACCTCCCCACTCCTCGATGCAGGCGCTAGATTACTGCCATTCACAAGGCATCATGCATAGAGATGTCAAGCCTCACAATGTTATGATAGACCATGAGCTGAGAAAACTTCGCCTGATAGATTGGGGTCTTGCTGAATTCTACCATCCTGGCAAGGAATACAATGTTCGTGTGGCCTCAAGGTAAAGCCTTAATCCTATTTATATTTGAAAATGAAAAAGGTCCAGATAGAATAGATGAACTATAAAAACTGTCACCCCTGTCCAGCCATGTGCCCATCATAACCCCTCAGCTGTTCAATGCCAAAAACTCCCAGTTTTTGAAAGTACAGTTTGAGCCATTAGGTTTAACTGTTCAATTATGTAAACAGTTAAAACTGTTTTGAAGATCGGGATGGTTCTAGGAATATGGATTTATTTGAAAAAAGGAAAATTGTAACTTTTTCCGCCCCCAATTTGAGGGGTGGGGAGTTGGCACCAACTGTCCCGTAGCCCCTTGCTTTAGACCGAATGGAGAATTTTGTGTGTTTTGATGGTCCCACCCAGAAAGAAACCACCATGAGGAACTATCCTTGGTTGTTTTATCATATTCTGTTATTTATCAGCCTTTCTGGTGAAAGGTCTAAAGTGAAGAGGCCTTTTAATCCCATATGCCTATCCTAGGATGAGGTGATTGAATGGAAGTCACGTTCTACTAGGCCTGTGTCTCTGTTTTATGATAACTTCATCTCTATATTTATGGCTGTATTTGAGTTTCGAGTATGGGTGGGATTCATTTCCAGGGAGAATATGAGTTCCTTTCCCCACCCCCCAAAACAAAAATTTCTTTTTCCCTTTTAGGTGGGTGGGGTGTGGGGAGCTTAAGCTAGAGCGTATATATTTGGATGTCAGAGATAGAGAATATAACTGATCCCATGTAGTTTTTCTGAACACTTGGATGATGATGTTAATGAAATATTTTAGTAATGCAGTATTGATCAAGTAACACACATTTGATCTCAATATTGAAGCTGTTCTGATTTGCTTAAAACATGGGATTATGTTTAATTAGATGTATATCAATGCATAAGGATAGAGAGGGTGGGCCTCGGTGCAACGGTAAGGTTGCTCCATTGCAACCTGATGGTTGTGGGTTCGAATCGGGAAACAGGTTCTCCGTGACGGGGGTGAGGTTGCATACATCAGCCCCTCCCAGACCCCACAGTGGCGGGAGCCTCACGCACTGGATATGCCCATTATATCAATAAATAAGGAGTGTCACTAAATGATCAACTGGCTTTTTCCTTGTGTGGTTCATAGGAAATTAGACAACCCAATCGATCTTATCTGTTAAGTGGCCTTGTGTTGAACTATGTGGTATTGGAAAATTTTCCATTGAAAAGCAAAAATCTACTGATATAAAATTGATATAAAGATACTTTCCTGTTTTACAAGCTCAAAGATGTCTAAACATTTCTGCGTTTTTATGTTTTCCGTTGGTGAAAATCTTGGAAACATTTCATAGTCATACCTGGAGAAAGTTAGCTATGTGCATCCACTATTTTTCAGATACTTTAAGGGGCCTGAGCTCCTTGTCGATTTGCAAGACTATGACTATTCGTTGGACATGTGGAGTCTTGGTTGCATGTTTGCAGGAATGGTGAGATTTTCTAGTGTCAATGCTATGTTAATCTATTTGAATTGAAATTGAATTTTTTGAAGTGCAATTTTCATTGTTTCTTGCTAATTTTACCTTTTTAGTTCCCTCAAATTTTGGTTAATATATTTTGCAGATATTTCGCAAGGAGCCATTCTTTTATGGCCATGACAACCATGACCAGCTTGTCAAAATTGCCAAGGTAATGTTGACTCTGCTGTATTGCAAATCTTGTCTGTAGGTTGTGCAATCAGGATCCTTTCTTATGTCGGGCACTTGCTGGTTGTTATATTTAGACAGTACAATCTCTCTCTCCCCTCCCCTCCCCTCCCCTCCCCTCCCCTCCCCTCTACTCCAATTGCCTACATACTCAAGTAGAGTTGTCCCATATTCTTGGGATTCACTTACCACTTCTAAGTTATTTAATTTCCATCATGTACATCAACTTATTTTGATTGCTTTAGGTCTTTCTTTCCTTAATATACTGGTCTAGAGACATCTCATTCTGTATGAAATAACACTGATCTCACATTATGTTTGACATAAGCTGTAAGATGTATCTTTGTTTTGGGTTTTCCTGATGTCATTTCGGAGAGCTCATTTTACTGACTGAATGTTATGCATGTTGAAGCCTTTGTTATTTGTTCTAGGATTCTCGTTGAATTAGACGTAGTTTAGGAAGCAATATAGATATAGAATATGTTTAAAGTACACTGTTATGGGAGGTGGCAATGTGGCATACCTACCTTTAAGTTCTGGACAGTCAGGACAAACTCTCAGACCCGAGGTTTTTGAGTATTCTATCTGGTATGCTGATGCCTTGCTTTTACTTCTAGATTAGATGGGTCTCTTTAACATATCTTTTATCTTGCCTACACAAAACTTGAAGTGTTGGCAAATATAGGAAGATTTATTATAAGGATTAAGTTTTTGTGGTCTGTGTGGCCGATGTATCCTTTTTTTTATGGGTAGGCGTATCCTTATTTGATCTGCAGACAATATTTGCTACATGGCAGCTTGGATGGAACCCAAATGTCGTCGATAGGTAGACCCAAGGTCCCCTGGTCACGTTTCAGGTTGCAGGCTTGCAGCTCAAAAGGAGTTCGCCAAGTGGCAAAACAAATTATTGGAAATTTGAGACTACCGAAAGGGTGCACAGACTAACAAGGGGGCGCGTGCAGATACAAGGGATGGTAAATAGTTGAATATGAGGCTGGAATTTGCCAGATGGACACCAGACAATCCAAACCAGTCTAGATGTCCAACTGTCATAATTTTCACTTCATTCTTCCACGCGGGACAACAACGTGTGCAGAACAGTCGCTTGCTCTATTAGAATGTATAATTATATGATGTTTGCAAAATAATAATGATAATAATAATAATAAACTATAAGGAGTGATCAGGATGGCTTGTAACATATTTCAAGATGAGAAATTTGTTCCTGAATTCTTCATCCTGTATCTGATTTTCCCATTTTATTTTGTTGACATGGGCTCATTAAGTATTTTCTATCTGGCTATCGTAGGTGTCAGTATATTTATCATTTCCATCCAGTGCCTTCTGATTTGTGCTACACTGCCTTGCATATAGCCTTTGATGATGAAGCATCATTGTAATATGGGTGCTTCAGGTCCTGAGCTTTCTTGCGACCATTTTCATGATTAAGCATTGATAAAAGGAGGGCTTGTAGGATACGTAACCATTAGATGTCTCCAACATAAGTTTTAAACATTATTGGCTTTGAAAGGTTCCTTTAAAGACCACTTTTAGGAGTTCGAAGTACAACACTGAACACAGCAAATAGTTGCATGATACTAAGCTGATGAGGGCTTTATTTGATTTTGGAGATGAATGAAGAACTTGAAGAATCACAAAGTGGGTAAAATGTTGGTCTTTTTTGTTTTTGAGGGTGGGCCTTGGCCTCTTTGTTGTTGTTATTGTTTTACTTTTATCTCGTTTACTCTATACAGTAAGGTTCACTGTTATCTATGAAGGGGTAGGATAATGTGGTCTTTGTGCAAGGTTGAGCAATTATGCAACTCCTAATCACGTTAAATTTTGGTGTGTCTCAAGTGGAGCTCCAAATCTCTGACAATTTGCATCTGGTTAGTGTGCCACCTGCTCCGATGGACCATAATTGAAAAACTTATCATGAGGGTTAATAGTGGAAGTCTATGACGAATATTTTTATTCTGCTCTATTGTTAGAAAATTGAGGGTAGAGATTTTAGCCATGCTATACAAGGCTGAGATTCCCGAAGAAGGGACTCAAGGAGGATAATGGTGGCGACTAATCCACGGTCAGAAGGTGGATTAGGAGGTGAAGTGGTGGTCCTTGGAGACACTTGCACTTTATAGGTCCTCGTGCTGGTATCTGGGTTGGACATCTTCCACTAGAGGTCAAGATTGGCAATTCATTGGCAGATTCTTTAGTTACATCATGGCCTCTATTGAGAGGGTTTATGACTTTATAGGTAGTGGGAGGACTATTTGGTTATGACATTCCTTTTTTTATTCTCTCTCTTGCTTGGTTTTGTTTGGGTTGTTTCTTTCCAATTTTTATTGAAATCGGATGCCATTGTTCTGTGGCTCTAGTGGATAATGTTTTACATTATGACTGAGTAGATTGTGCCAACTACTCACCCTTGCATTGCTAGGTCTGTAAGACCGTATGGCAGCATTTTTTGTTTGCTCAAAGGTCTGTTGTGGATTAAAGTAGTTTGCAACAACTCCAAGAGTGACATGAAGTGGTTCAGAGTTGAAAGTTTCAACAACAATTATTGCATTTTCTGTTAACAATGGAGTATGGGGTGGTGCTTCTTTTCTTTTTTCACAACATTAGTATACTAATATATAAATAAAATGGAAGGGTGGGATAATATATACTAAATTTCTAGTGGGGAATTTCTTTCACTGAAAGCTTGCATTTTTGTGTGGAACTGGGCCGTGAGTCAGCCAACTGCCACTACCCTGCAAGTCTAATTTACAGTTCTCCTTTTGCACTCATTTAGAATACAATTAGTTATGTCGTCCAATCTATTAGAACTCTTTGCTTGGCAATGACTGCCATATCCATGGTTCAAGATTTCGACTGTCTATTTTGGTTTTTTTGACATACCAATGTCGAAAACGATATGGCATGCGAATTGAGGGGTCTCCAATGTTTTGGATATTAACTGAAATGGACTATATTTTGGTGGTATATTTCAGCCATTTCGTTATCATATGTCGGTACCATACCGTCGTTATATTTTGGTTTCAATCAGGGGTCAAAATCTTAGTCGAAACTGAAATCCTGAACCTTAGCCATACTCTACGCATCCTTTTGAATGTTCTCCCAATGATTTCCATTGATCCATTTGAAAGTAATGGAATTGTTTAATATTTGATTTTTTATTATAGAAGGTAAGTAAACTATTTGATTGTAATTTTGTTGCTCTTGAGCAATTGGTGAATTGGATGATGGGCTTAAATTTGTGGCGGGTCATCCTTGATGGGGTTCAGAGGCATCAGGTATACCACTTTGTGACCAGTGGGACTGCATTATTTTTAGCATTTTTGTGCTTATATGTATGTGGGACCATGTATGATATAGCCTGTGTGCCATGCCAGAATAACAGGCTTTCTGGCAGATTTGCATGCATCTTGCTTACCAAGGCATCTATTACTGCACAGTTTCTTGCTAGTTCAACAAGCCATGCATGGGAATTGTCGCAATATCTGGTTAAGAATGCCATGGCACCTCAGTTCCAGTAATTAAGTATTTTAATGCTGAAGCATGCATAATGTTTACCAGACTTTGTTTTCTGATGAAATCTCTTTTCAGGTACTTGGGACAGACGAACTAAATGCATATCTGAACAAATACCAATTAGAGCTTGATCCTCAGCTTGATGCTCTTGTGGGGAGGTATGGATCTATTCATGCAAATTTTAATGTTCAACAAAAACTTCTGATTCTTACCAAAAAAAAAAAAAACTTCTGATTTAATTAGACGATGGCATTTTGTTGGAGCATATGTTTTGTTCGAATCTGGAAATAGCCTTTCCATGAATAAGTGGTAAGGCTTGCGTACATAAATAAGCCCTTCCCCAGAGTCTGCAGTGGCAGGAGCCTCGAGCACTATGTCCTTTTATGTGGTTATGTAATAAACTCCCTAGAGTGGTGTAACCAAGTTTGTAAAGGAAGGTGATGCAGTAAACAGCCCGAAAAGATATGGTCTTACTGCTTGGAGATTTCTGGTTTCTTTAAAACCAGGGTCGTGGGGGATTTAGATAGAATATTAGCTTATTATTGTTACTATAATGCCCTTATCATATATGTTTTCCTAGTTGTAGCTTGAATGTTGCATTGAGGTTGCTCTGCTAAATTTCTGAGAAGAAATAATGCTCATACATCCATCATCCAATTTTCTTTCATCTTCTGCCAGGCACAGCAGGAAGCCGTGGTCCAAATTTATTAATGTGGATAATCAACATCTAGTTTCACCAGAGGTAGTTATTTGATGGTTTATCGAAAATGTTTGGTTCACTTAATTTTGGCATAGCCAAATTTTCAGTTAACTCTCCTAAACGTTGGGTAATACTTGTGTGACATTGCAGGCCATTGATTTTCTTGATAAGCTCCTCCGCTATGATCATCAGGACAGGCTTACCGCGAGGGAAGCAATGGTAATCTGAGAGTTACTATACTACTCTTCTACTACTACTTAATTTTGTGAGATACGTTCTAAATGCATTCATGATAAATATGCTATAATATGCAAATAATCATCCTCCCTTTTCTCTTGGAATTATTGGTCCTGCTTCTGCTCTTCTGGCTGCTTCGACACATTTGATATATTTTCCGATTGCTAGGATGTTACCAAGTTATGCATAATGAGTTGCTTGTCTTTCGTGAGTGATAGTAACCAAGGTGTGAAGAGAGCAGGAAGAGGGGAGGAGAAAGAGATCTCAAACAGAGGCACCTCGTGTCTGGTTTGATAAATTCTGCACCAGCAAACAAAGGTGGAGTGATGGGTCTAACCCCCGCCTCCATTTGTTGACCTATTCAAGAACGGGATTAATACAAAAAATTTCTGTTCTTTTAATGATAAAACAAAACATATACTCTTCTATCCCTCTCTGAGGGGTAATTATTTTGGGCATTAGTGTGGTTGAGGTGTCTTAATTTGCCTCAACTTGCTGTGGTTTCATTTAAAATTTTTTATTTTTATTTTGTGCTTGTACCAGACACTTATTTATGTAACTCTCTCCCTCTCCGATTAAATGTTGCTCAATTGCCAGATATTGTCGAGCAAATTCATCTATATGCTAACTTCTTCCTTCCTAGATTCCTTTTATGTTGACAGTGTTATGACAGAATATTGGTATGCCAAACCACTTTGATATGGTCATATGTTTGATATGATTTTATGTTTGTTCCAGGCCCATCCATATTTCTTTCAAGTGAGAGCTGCGGAAAATAGCAGGATGAGGACACAGTAAACCTGCCATATGCGTGTACCTGAATAAAAAACTAAAATTCGATGGTGCCGTTCTGTTGGGGTGCAGCGAGTTTGTGTTACATGCTCTACTAAAGGGTTGGATGTCTTTGTTTAGTTCGGGGCAGGAGCTCATGAATTTATTGTATGATCTCGAAACCGTCTTCTTGCTGCTAGTGAGATTACATGTATTTGTTGTAATGATTTTCGTATGCGGCATTGTTTTTAATTCTCACACCTGAGAGTTCTCGATTGAGGACATAGAATAGGGCGTAAAACATTAAATGGTTATGCTGTTGATTAATTCTGCCTTTGTGCGGAAGAGTTCCAACTCATCAATGATGGTGATGGTGGTGGGGTCTCTGAGAGCTTGCCCCAGCAAAGTTGAATATCATGGCACTAGGATTCTCACGCAGTGAGTGACCATGAAATCAAGGAACAGTGCTTTTGTTTTTTCAATTATGATCTAAGTTTTACTGCGATAATATAATCATGGAACAAATATGACTGGTTTTTAGCACAAAATCATTATTTTACCTCTTTGACCTGAGAGCATCTGTGGATAGATACTGGGTGGAATAAAGTCACAAGATGCAGTCTCACATGGATCTGGGTTCTTTTTATCGCACCTTGCATTGATCGTATGCCTTTTTGGGGAATTTTTTGTTTTTTGGTGTGGGGGGTAGTGGGGTTGTTGGGGTTTAACCCTGAGCTATAGGCAGGATTTATTTCCAGGACATGGCAACACGCCAGTCCTTGCCAGCTGACTTTTTTTTTTCGAAGAACTGATGTTTGTAAATATTTGATATGTTGTGAAGGTAAGTGTAGCTCAATTCTTTAGCTAAAAGGGGCTAACAAGAAGGGGGCCTTAGGTATGGATACAAGTGGATGGCATACTCTGATGTTGCTAAATTAGTCCACATATCAAATTCGGTGATCAATTTCAACTGGACAACTCAGCATGTATAGGGATTCTCCATTTGTTTTGTCTCCAGTAGTCCGTGCATTATAAATTGATTTGAGTCTGTCAAACAATTCTTAAAATGCAATACTCTAGATTGCAAAATGGATGAAGTGGAGATAGTCTAGAGTGTTATATGGTCAACTTATTTCTTTATAACTCGTAAAAGAAATATCTTTAAGAGTTATACAACGATCATGGAGTTAATGTTAAATAGTGAACAAATTTAGTATAGTTAAAATAAGGATATTGAGACTCGCATGAGTGAAAACTACAAATGAAAAAATAAGGAAGGAAGAAATTAGAACTAATGTAAAGATTTTCTAATACAAGATAAGTTGAGAGAAAATCATTTGAGATTATGTGAACATATGCAAAAGACCTTTGAATGTTCTAGTAGAAAGGAATAATATGATACAAATTGGAGGACCTAATAAATTTAGGAATGAACTTAAGACTATTAAAAAGTATAATTTTGAATAGAGTTGATTGGGAAAGAAGATTCAAATAAGATAAGTCTGAGTTGAGATGAATTGCATTCTCAAAATATTACTCACATGGAAAAGTCAGATTCATTCAAAACCGTTATTAGATAATGACACCGACGTGTCTTCGAAGTTTGGGCTATGAAACACTTTTACATGGCAAAGAACTTCTGTTGGTGTGGTAATGATTTCACACTGTTGATGCAGGAAATCTTCCACCTTAAAATAGTTAAGAACAGAAAACAATTAAGCCAATTATCGAGTCCAAAGCATTGAGCCAGCAGATGAACTAGATATATTAATTTAGTTTTTGGTACAACCTTTTGTAGCCACCGGCATATTACTGGACAAAACAGAGTTCCCACTGTTCCCTCCCCCCCCACCCACCATTTTCCTCCCTCCTTGTTCTTGCTTCAGGTCCTGATTATTTTCTATTTGCTTGAGGTATAATCTAGCAATGACTTAGAGCTGTCTCCTCATGTAACCACTGGCATTAAGGATCAGGGAATAACAGAATGTTTCAGCACCCAAAATCATAAGAAACCAGTCCCTGCAACTCCGGTCCATTGAGTCTGCTGTTGTTTTCAAAACTGGAAAGGAAGAAAAACTTAAAACTCAGTTCTCATAAAAGCCATTCAGAAGAATCTCGTCAATAAATTTCAGCATAAATCGTGTAGGTTTCCCTCCCTCCCCCAGAGACAAAACAAAAGAGAAATACAAGTAAAAAAAAGAAATAGTTCCTCCTGCTCCTTTCTTTCTTTCTAGGTTTATTAGGGGCTCTCTACCTGTTAGATACCTTCGTCTTCTTGATTTCAACTAAGCTCAAGGCAGAGGATAGCAAGAGCCTAATTATTTTCTTCTTCTTTTTTTTATTCTGTGGTATAGGAGAGATATTAACACCCTATAATCACCTCAACCGCCAGATGAAGGCGGGAGATCCCAGGACCTTGCTACAACCACAGTTGTTATGGCGACTGGCCAGGTGCCTAGGCCCTACGGACACCACATTCACAATTGACTCCTTTCGTGAAGTCATACATCTTGACTTTGTGCATTCACTGTTAGTCAATGGAGCCGGATAAGGAATATTAACCTCATTCACAGTTGACTCCTTCCGTGAAGTCATACATTTTGACTTTGTGATCCCTCAACCATTCTTTGAAGAAAATGGTCCCAAGATGACAGACTTTATTCCAAGCTTTTAAGAGCATCCGGAGTGCACTTTTCAAAGGAAGCTGAACACTCACCGGTCTCACCTCGACATACCTGACTTTGAATTGTTTTAAAACTCATGGTTGAGTTTTTTTAAGCAGGGGGAATTGATGCAGTATGGTTCAGCCTGCAATAGCCTAGTCCATTGGAACACCAAGCTTTTCCAGCCCAATACTGTACTATTCACGTGAACAGTACCCATGGGTCCTAGAGGACCTCTTATGGTAGCAACAACTCTGATTTAACTTTTCGTATTCCAAGGTAAAATTAAGTGCCTTCTTTTTTGCCTTTTCAATGTCTGGTTTGTAGTTCCCAATGTTTTGAGAACAGTTTTGGTGTGTTGAGGATACTTTTCTATATTTAGGAATTATTATCTATGTACAGAGAATTCCAAAGGGGTTTTGAGAGTCCCCTTAATGTTTTTGCTCATCTATGTATGGGGATTCTAAAGGGGTTTTGGAATTCTAAAATTGTCTTTAATGTTTTTGCTGTATTCAAAACTTTCATCTCTATATAATGCAAGCATAGCTGCTTTCAGAAGCAACCCATCAAATTTTACAACAAACTCTCTTTAAATATCTATCTGAATATTGTTTTACTTGTGTGACTCAAGTGGGCTTAGGTGAAACTCTTAGAGCGGACACTAATGGGACTCTAGTTTGCCGAAGTTATCTTATATTAACACCTATCTCTATTCTCTACCAACCCTTGATATTGCCTTGCCAGCCATTAGGTCGGCACCATGAACCTTCGTAAATCAGGAGATTTTTGTGGATCAAATGACATTCATATGAAGACATGAAGATTTCCAATACAGAGAGTTCCTTGATTAAAGTCTTTGCCTGGTAAGCCACCTGGAGTTTCCATCTGCCACCACCGCTGAAATCGTATGGTTTTCATCCAAATGAACTTAAATCTCCATTCATAAGCTACATCATTATTAAATCGACAAAGATGCAGGAGGTGGAATCCGATGTGTGTCAAGACTTCTTGACTCTTATGCTTTATGAAACATGGATAAGGCAACTTCATCAAGTTTAGTACTTAATCTTACAGCTGGGATGCCTTGTAAATGAAATCGTATATATACCTATAGAAAAAGGTCTAAAAATGCAAAGGATTTATATTTGCCACTTTGAAACTGTCAATAGGAGAAGATGGAGTTCACAAAGGATGCTAGATGTTCATCTATTGCCAAATAAACAAGGCAAAGACAAAAGGAAACTAAAAGAGTTGCTTGAGAAGGGGTGCATCCAACACGGACATGTGATCCATCAAGAAGAGATCATGTGACATTGACCAAAAGAGATAAACTAACAAAATGGTTTCGTAAAAACCTAAAAATACTTCATGTTTTCCACTAACGAGCATAATAACACGAGAGAAATCCATCTCAGCTCATGCAATACTCAAAAATTTAAGGGAAAAAGATCCCCACAACCACTGGAGATTCTTTCCCAGTCCCTCACATAGCTCACACACTCTCTCCTGACCTTTTGGGGCCTGTTGAAGATAATGATTCCTACATACTTATTTGTGCATTGTGGGAGACTCCAACCCCCCCCCACCCCAGTGGCTTTGAATCTGATTCCGACTAAATCAATAATGTACCACAAATATAGCACCATGCATAGAATTAAGGTAAAAGAGTAAAGGAAAACTGAAGTCCACAACTACTAGATGTGAAACGAATAATTTAAAGAAGGGAACACTACCAAATTAATAAGCAAGCATGCTGTGCACCCTCATGAGATTGAAAAATGCCCCCAAGAAAGAAGAACCAAGGGAATGGCAACTGATTTTCTAGCAGGCTCCTTCAGTTCAAAGGCTACATGAACCTGGTAAAAAGGGTTTTGATGCAGATACGACATAGCGTTGGGCTTATTTAGTGAAAATAAGGATTGGGTTGGATTATATGTATGTTGTGCCTTTGGTCCAATAAATTTTCATTGTAATAAACCACTTTAATGGGTCTAGACTATGGGTAAGAGGTAAGAGCACGTGATTAGTGTGTTGACATCCCAAATCTTGTTTAATAAGTCTTTATCTAGTTGGATAAGACATTTACTGTTTTTAGTCTTCTATTGGTTTTAAGTGTATTAAGTTACTTTCCTTTATTTTAGGTTGAGTTTTAGTAGAGATAAACTGCCTCCAATGTAAGTTATAGTCTAGAAGAGTTTTAGGACTAGTTTGTTTCTTGATTAAGTCTTCTATATAGGTTTTAAGGGGCTGCAACAGCCCTACTACGAAATTATGAAGGAAAGTTATGGTTGCTGCCTTCTTAAACGTGGGATTCAGTTCCAATGGATGTAAGACTCAGCTGCACTAGTGGAACACTACTAGGGTTGGTGGGAAATCAACTTAGTTCATAGGTGGGAAGCTTGTGTCCATATCCTTCTATCTTGTTCTATCTCTCTCCATTAAAAGAATAAAAAATCAAAAGAACGGAAACAGACTTAGCGAATCCAAAAGTATCCCATACCCATATCCAAATAGGTACTTCTGAGAAAAATTGATGATCACCGTAACACAGATCATAACCTGATTTATACAGGCAGAGACCATCAATCTTATCACTTTGCATGATGTACTAGTAAGTCATGCAACCTGTCCACGGCCAAGGCCTGTGGTTGGTCGGGACTCGGGACTGCAGACATACTACAGCTTAATTGGTTTCTAGCGTTAGGCTAAGCATTGGGGTTGATGAAATTGGATAATAATTTGACCTATAGACAAGGTACAGCAAACCTCCTGATAAAAAGGAGGCAAGCATATTACTTCGATGGATCTTATACTTCAGAAGAGCATTCATATTCGTTCTCATACATCAAATGAGCCCCAACCTAGGGACTGTTCAGGATTTAGATCATTAGAGAGTAATTCTGGGGCCCTCGCCCTGTGTCTAGTCTTAGAAGTTCAAACTTTAAAGGTCAAAATCAACAGGGAAGTGAAAATTAGGACAACATAAAATATGTACGCATTTTCATCCATGCCATTGTTTGCTACCTTTTTTATTTTGCGTCTGCCACGCCCACCCAGGTCAGAAGAGCCATAATCATAAGTAGATAAAAAACCTACATAAAATGATAAATACTCCAGAAAATTTCAAGAGGGGAAACAGTAAAAGAAAATATAACTACCTTTCTATAGGAAAACTCCCAAATGGTCCATCAATTGGAACAGTTCCGCAGAGATCATTGTTAGAAACATCGCTGCAACAGAGATATAACAAGTGCAAGAAAATAAGAGTCTAAGATATGGTTGGACATGAAGGAAAAAAAGATAACTTGCTTTTCACCCGCCTTCACTTACAGGATTTTGAGATTGGAGAGAGCACTGAGCTCTCTTGGGATTGATCCTGTCAGCCTATTGTTGTTAAGACGTCTGTGACATCAAGTTAAAAGGGTGAACATCAAAAGGATAAGCATACTACTATACTATTACAATTCTCTTTTTTTTTCTTTTTTTTCTTTTTTGGGGTGATCTAAAAAAATGGGAACCATTCGCACCAGCAACATCTGGCCAATTAGACGAAAGAGACTTACAGGAACTTAAGTGACTTCAACGTGGCAAAAGACTTTGGAATCTCTCCTTCGAAGTTATTGTCATACAAATCCATGCTCACGAGGTTCTTCAAATTACCCAACTCCTTAGGAATTTTCCCTTCAAATTTATTCATATAGAGCTCCCTGCAAGCGGTCCAAATATTCTATTCACGATCAGGCAAACAACAAAATTTAAAAGAAAAAAACATACTTATATTTGGAATTAAACCAGCAATTATAAAGGACTTTAAGAAATTTTGAAACTACTCCCGAATCCAGAAGAAGAAAAGAAGGCAAATTACAAGTACTGCAGATGCTGGAGGCCGCCAAGCTCTGGCCCCAAAGTACCAGAAATATTAGAGTTGCCAAGATCCCTGCACGTCAACAAAGGGAAGAGTAGACATAAGAGAAAGTGAAAGAGATGAAGTATTAGCAACAAAGAGAGCATAAAGCCTAAAATCAGCAAAAGAAAGAGAATCCTTTTGATTTTATTTTTGGGGAAGGAGTTTTGTTGGGGATGGAAGAGGATTAGGTGTCAGACAAGACAAAGTGAGAACGGAAAGTGATAATATTACAGTCGGATGACACGGTTGTTGGAGTCGCAGGTGACATGAAACCAGGTGCATGGATTGACGAGGGTAGGGTCCCAGCTCTGCAGAACATTGGTGTGATCGGTGAGTCTGGCTCTCAAGGCATGTAGAGCATTTACTGAAATAAAAAAGAAAATTAATTCCAAGAAAAGTAAATTAATCAAAAGAGATAAGAGGAAAACCAGTGCGAGAACATCAGAAAAGGAAAAACCCTAGAAATAAGGGTAAGAAATCACGAACAACGAAACAAACCTTCAGAATTGCTGCTGAGAGTTGGAGAAACTGAGATAGCAAAGAAAATAAAAACTGAAGAGAGAAGGAAATGTAGAGCCATTGATAGAGAAGAGACAGAGAACTGGAAGAAGAAGGGAACACTGAGCGTGAAAAGAACTCAACAAGGAAGAAATGCTTTTTAGCAAGGAGAATCTTCGAAATTTTGAAGCAGTTGGATCATCGGTGGGTGGGACCCGGGAGTCAAACTTATTTTTTTTTATATTTTTTTATAATCCGTTCAGTTTCAGCTGTCGGTTTTGACGGAAGTTACGCAGCGTAACCAGCCGTCAAATCTGACTTGGAAGCACAAAAAGTTTCAACATTGACTTTTAGACCCCAGAGCCACGGGCGTCCAACGAAGTTACGTATCGGGGCCGTCGTTGACGTCAACCCATTGGTTTTAGAGGTCGGGGATCGGCTCGGCCCGCACTTGTCCCATTGATCCGTGCATTATTCCGAGTCACTGAGTCAGCATGGTTGGTATTGATTTTACATGTAAATCGGTTCTTAGCGTTTTTTGGCCGATTCATCCCGATCTGAACAATCAAACTTGGGATCGGATTGGGATTGACCAGGATCCATGCCAAGTCCGTGTAACCTTGTGTTAACCTCATATTCTCATAATCTCACTGCTTTCCTCGATACCTCTCATGTTCCAAAGTCCCAAACTGGTTCCAAAAGGGTTGTTCTTAGAATCGTTCCATTTACTAAACGGTCTCAAAACTAGAAATCCGTCTCATTTAATAATAGCATGGTCTGATTCTATTTCCTTAATGGTTTTGGGCACTCGTACACTCAAGTTGGAGATCATGGATTATTGGGATCCTCTGTAATGAGGCCACCCTTGTAATGAGGTGTAGTGAGGATCCCATCCGTTCGATGTGGATCTGCATGTATCTCGATGTTTTTTGAGAGGATCATGATATGTAACGATCCAAATTGAATGGATGAAATCCTCACTACAAAGGTGTCTCAACATAGAAAATCTTTTTTTTAGAGATCATTCACAAAAGAGCACTTCTTTATTCAAAAAAGAATCCTACTAAAACAAAAAAAAACAAAAAAAACAAAAACAAAACAAGAATAAACTATAAAAAAAATAAGCACAAGACAGAGTTCATGTATTAGAATTAGATACTCAAAATAAGTTGCAAACCTTACATCGGCCGTCCTTAACTCCTAGTAGTTGCAAATCGTGTGAATAATCATAGACTTAGAATCAAATTGAAGAAGGCAAGATGCCAATGGTCAAATCGGATGGAATTTGAATAGTCTCTGGCTCTCTGGATACACGAAGAATTTACTCTTTGGGTTCATAAAGAAGAAGAAACAAAAAGGTGTCTGATGTATGGTCTACGTACACAAGTAGAAAGAAATGAATAATAATTTAAAATAGAAAAAATTTCATCTACACCCTATCAAAGATTATTAACATCATCTACATCCATAAGAATGCAAAAACATCACCTAGGTCCACTTAACTGACGAAAATCACTAAAATTGTTGAAATACAGTTTTACCCTTCATTTTTATATTTTATCTTTTTAATTTTAAAAAACTTAAAAGATTTATTCCAAACAGCCTTCTTCTCCGGCAACGTGAAGATTTTTCCGATAATGTGAGCTTGAGACAAAATCTGGATATGCTTGCACTCCATCGTTTCCACAATACAGCGTCAGCAACTGCAGAACCCATTACAGTATCAATATCGAATCCAGCAAGAATTCGTGACATGATGAAGATGAATTCTTCTCCAACATGCTTGCCATACCCAACTAAACAAATCCTTCGTTTCATCAAATTTAGAAGCCCTATATCGAGATGGATCAGAGGAGCAATCTATTGAAGGAAAATGGAAAATAAAGAAAGGAACAGTACCAAAAATCCGAAACTGATGGAGATGATGACAGTGGAAGCAATGGAGATTGCAGCTAGGTCGAGATTTCCCAAATGTCCTGCAAATGCTTGAATTATTAGAGTCATGGCGTACAAGGCTACACGACTGAAAATAGCAGGACCTGCGATCTGCCATATCTTCTTCGATTCCACCCATATCCTTCGCTTCCCTCTTCTAACAGGGGAACCTCATCTTTCCTCATTATCTCACTCTCTCTGCGTCTCTAGGGTTCCGATTTTTCTGCTTCCAACCCTCGTTAATAATCAAAGAACTACCAAAAAAATTGCTAGCTGGGTTGAACAGGTCCCACGAATTCGAGTGATTCTCATAATTGCTATCATTTTTCTTCCTCAAAAGGAACACAAATTTCCATGATTGAAGGTTCAACTGTAAATTTAATCAGAGCGTATTCGTCTCTCTCTCTCTCTCTCTCTCTCTCTCTCTCTCTCTCTCTCTCTCTCTCTGTATATATTTCAGTCGATGAAGAACAAAAATAAAATTAAAAATTATTTATTAATATGCTTTCATCCACAACCATTACCAGCTTTTGCCATATGAACTGACTATGGAGAAGAGCAGAAGAGGAAAGAACAAGAGGAAAGGAAGAAGAAGAAGAAGGATAAAATGACATTTTATCTTTACTCTAAGGGTAGTATTGTTCATGGAAAATTTTATTTCAGTTGACGTCAGCATCTAACGGGAATTAACTGACGGAGTGGACTTCTTTGATTACCACAGCCAAAGTTTTGGGACCTAAGTGATGTTTTTGCAAACTTGTGGGTGTAGATGATGTTAACAATCTTTGATGGGGTGTAGATGAAATTTTTTCTTTAAAATATATTTAGACGATTAGATTCCTAACGGTTTCTTAATAGTTTATCAGTTTTGGACCTTGGGAAAACTGTTCCAAAACCATCCCATCCCATTTACCATACGATACCAAAACTGATTCCGAAAATCGTCTCATTTAGTAGTCATGGGATGATTTTGAAACAAGTTCTAACGATTCGGTTCTAAAAGGCTTTACGATACCAAACCCAAATTGACACCTTAATGACTCCTAACTAACTTTTCCTTTCTGTTTTTACCCTCTTAATCCCACCATTTTACCACCCCCCCCCCCCCCCCCCCCCCAAAAAAAAAAAAAAAAAAAAAAAAAAAACAAGGCGGGAGGGGAGGGGGGAGAAAAAACCATCCCATCCCATTTACCATACGATACCAAAACTGATTCCGAAAATCGTCTCATTTAGTAGTCATGGGATGATTTTGAAACAAGTTCTAACGATTCGGTTCTAAAAGGCTTTACGATACCAAACCCAAATTGACACCTTAATGACTCCTAACTAACTTTTCCTTTCTTTTTTTTACCCTTCTTAATCCCACCATTTTAACACCCCACCCACCCACCCACCCCCCAAAAAAAAAAAAAAAAAAAATCCCATCCCCTAGTTGATGGGATTTACATCGTCTCCAATGGTTCTGGGAGGACAGTGACAACCTATCTCGGATGGTTGCCATGTGATTCTCGGTGAATCCGAGTCGACACCTTCTGTTCGCTTGGCTTGTCAACTGGGTGTCGACTCGATTATGGGTCTTGGATTCACCGAGAGCCACGTGACAACCATCCAAGATAGGTTACCACTGTCCTCCCAAACCACTGGGAGGAGACGATGCGTACGTTTTCTATTTTTTTTTTTTTTTCCTTCATCTCAGCCCCTAGTTTGCGCTCCAGCCCGTGGGAAAAAAAGTTTCTCCCTTTGTTTTGATGGTTAGAAAATAGAATCCTTCATCAGAGTTTTTTTTTTATTCTTTTGCTTTCTCAATTCTTTTTCCTACCAGAAGTCATTATAATGGTCATCTGGGATGCTAACATGGTGCGCTTTGACTCACAAGCTTTCCTGCCACTGAAATGGGATCCACAGTGAAGCCGACGTCTAGACGTGGAACCCACTGATTTAATGCTTGACCGAGTTTGTAGCGTTCAACGTTTGCAAAATGTTTCCATCCTGTCTAGTTAAAGCAGAAGCTTTTGAATGATTAGTAAACTGACATTTGGACATGTTCGAGTCGCCCTTTAGTCGACCACCCAGTGGAATTTGGTCTTAAATTTTTAAAACATGATAGACTATGATATGGATTATATATTCATCAAATTTACGCCTCAATGAATTACCACATCATACATTATTAAACGTGTGACAATGTTTCAGACTCGAGCAACAAAACTCCACTATTTAAATGTTTTAATGAAACATGTTTTCCTCACCAAGCCAATGAAGGAAACCCATGCAAGATCCTCCCAATTTCTACTGTTAATGAAAAGATTCTATCCTTTTTCCTATCCCTCACCCAGATTGGTATGCACCCCCTTAGGTTTTTTAAAAAGTTTTATACCGCAAGGTTTACCTGTTCAAAAAATTTCAACCACATCCAACCTACACACCAAACAAATACTTGCGAATAATGGATATTTTTCTCCTCTACACCTACCAATATCAGTTTTGCCATTGGCCGATACGATTTTTTTATTATCTTTGATATGATATCGGTCATGTGCCTCAAGCCCATTGGAAGAAAGCCAATCCATATAGGTACGGATCGGGTTTGGACTATTACACCCAATACCAATACTCGAAACTTGCTCTACACAGTAGAGATTCCCCACCTACCAAATAAAAATCACACGATCCACACCACATATATAAGAGCATGTTTTGCTAAGCTAAAGCCAGCTTTTGAAGACAAGGCAGATTCAATGAGAAGACTCGGGCAGGAGCTTTGTCTACCTCCTGAAGCAAAGGGACTGTTCTCTTTTTAGAACAGCCTTCGCCTGAAAAGGAAGATTTTCAGGCACAACCCTAAGGCACCATTAAACTGGTCCAGCAAACTATTATGGACGGAAAGGCAAACCAACATAAACCACAGTATTCGAGGTATTTTCCTGATTTCAAGAAATGCAGATTTGGGGCTTAATTCGAGTTTAGCTTCAGAAAATCAGGGCTCCACCTAATGAGATCAGAAAATTTCACCTAAATACCACAATAAGTTCGAAATTTCTTATCAATAAAGTTTTGAGGGAAGAGCACCACGCTGTTCTAAGAGACACCATAAAGACGAGTGAGATGGCAATCCATAGCCAATTAACATGATTCACAGACAGTCTACGCACACAAGTTTCGATGGATTCCATCGGTCGGTATCAAACCAGAGACAAACTAACAACATAACAATGTTTCGTAACTCTTTTCTACAAGTTCACTTCCCAGTATAAACTCTCATTTCTTGAGATGTGGGAAGCATGTCCCGAGATCTGACTTCGGATGTTTTGCTTCTGCATGTTCCTTGCACTTCACCTCGGATGTGGTGCAGATGAACGTCTGCATGCATACCTTGCACTGCATTCAACAAAACCACCATTAATTCAAAAAATCATCATCCAAGACATTTTACTTTCAATGAAAATACCTTAAGGTCTCTTTGCTACCATTTTGCAGGTGTTCGGTATCATTTATGGGAGTTGTTATTTAAGAATATGAATAACACAAAAACCATAATAGGGTCCAGACAAGTTTTTGCGTTATGGCCAAAAAGGGTTTTTGGTTGTTTTTTTGGCAGAAGAGTAACAATCATGAGCTCTAATGGCTCAAAACCAAGGTATTCTTGAGATTTCCTGTTTTCTTAAAATAAAAACTTATATCCACCGGCTTCTTCCTTTATCAAGGAAAGGCTTCCATTCTCTTCATCTCAATTGGCATGAAACCTCCCGTTTGAGCTCAGCCTCCGTCTCCTACTTGGTCGCCCCTCCTTCCCACAATATCAATCTCTAACAGAATCCGCCTTCCCCAGCATCACCAAATCCTTCAACTTCTGAATTCAGATATCCAATAGACAACCAAAGGAAACAAAAATAACCAGAAGAATATTCGGATCTGCACACCAGAGGAGTCTTGGATCCCCTTCTCTATACCTCTCCAAATCTTATTGAAGTAGGGTGCCCTATTCAATCGGGACAACACACGGTTCCCATATTTAATCTCTATCCCTTCTCTTAGAGGATCTTCTCTCATATCTGTAAATACTCTTTCTTTATATCTCCATCCCTTAAATCAGGAGATCCTTATTGTAACCTCTTATACATATCTCCAGAATCTCTTGTATTTCATCAAAAACCTCTGAATTCCCACTCGAACAAAACCAAAATGGAAACTTAAATGCTAATAACCGAAACAAAATCCCCAAATGTGTGTTCAAACTGTAACCGTTTCAGACATTGTTGACGAATCTCATGTACTAAATATCACATTTCCCTTCCGCTCCCTTCAGTTCAAACACAAATAGAATCACTTCTACTTCCTTCTCCTCTTTTCTTCTAATAACAAGAGATTAACAAATATAGAACCCTAATACCCTAATATCATTGTCTCAAGTTTAGCCTGAAAATCAGTTTAGATTCTTTCAAAACTTCCAAAACCCAAGTGAAATCCAAGCAGGATCTCACAAATCGTTCAATGAGTTTCTTTAAAATCACCCAATAGATCGCACAGAGAGATACACTTTGTAAGTTTGTCTTTTTCAGATCTATGTTGTCTTTTTTCTCCGGGTTCGCTGTTCGGTTTTTTTTCCCCCCTGGTGAGATGCCATGATATTTTCATAGGCAGACTAGAAATTATTCTACACATACCTCTACCAAACCTATTTCTAATTCTATAATCCATTATGCCTATTTATTACCAAACAAATTTTTTATTTTGATCAAAAATGATTTTCATTATTGATTTTTAATGAATAGGTAAAAAAACAAAAACAAAAACAAAAGCAAAAATGATACCAAAGAGACCCTTAGCAAATTCCTTATATTTTTTGTTGCATGAATTGCTACTGTGCTACAAGACAGTTGTATTGAGACATTTAATTTGATAACTATAACACCATCAATTCAGATCAAAAAGTCAAGAATCAAAAACCACAAGTTGTTAAGCGTTATGAGATAGTCTATAAACGTAAAAGTACTCCCAAAATTTCCTGCTACACCTTTTTCTGATTTGATTACACTCACAAGTGTTTCTAGCTTTACCCTACAAACGAACCATGTGTACCAATTACCCATGAAAAACTAGAAGCCAATGGAATCTGAAAATCCTTTCTTTCGTTCTTTGGTACATGTGACTCAAGGTAATATTCCCTATCATGTACCAAAATAGAACAATCAGGGATTACAATAGTATAGAAACTTGCTTGGGGGTAGTTTCAGGAGGGTCCAATTGACCCGAATCTTTGGAGAATTCACAAATAAAACCGGCTTGTAAGATGAAGGAATCCAAAACCAAATCCACTCGCACCAAATCTCTTACAGGATCAATGTGGGACCGTAACACCCATCCCACAAACGGGGACGTCAGGAATACAAGGAGCCATCCCTGGAACATTCCCATATAGTGCAGAAATGTCACATTTTTGGCAAATATAGCTTGTTCATTCAAGAAACAAGTTACCCAACAAACAGAATGCTCATAATTTCCACCCCAAAAAAAAAATCAAAATTACTAAATCAGATGATCTTTTTCATAATCTACATAAAAGGCATCCGATTGCACGAGGGTCTGAGGAGGGGCAGAAAGTACGCAGCCTTACCCCAGCAACGCGGAGAGGCTGTTTCCGTATTTCAAACCCGTGACGACCAGGTTGCAATATATATATAAGGACCTAGAGCAGAAGGTAACTGGGAACCACAGAGAGATCGGAGCAGGGACTGTAGTAGTGGTGATAAATTTAGAATTACAGACTTAGTGTCTTACAACTAGAGAAGTTTGACAAGGCAATAACTTATATGTGATACATCCAGATGTTCTATATATTTACATAAGTGAATTTTATGCATTTTGCCATGTCCAACAGCAAAGCTTAAGAGAGTTAAAATGTTACAGTACCTCCTGGGACTATACCCATAATATTAAAATCCATTTTGTGAACAAGTGAAAATGTTCACAACTAGGGCAGAAAACTGAATAGGAGCACAGTCCTCTTCTGCTTCAGGGTAATTATCATATTTTAAAAACAATTGACCTCTGTAATTTATGGATCTAGGTCCACCCAGAAAATAAATTCCCAAAAGCAATAGCAGCTACAGTGATGAAGTCTACACTATGACTCAGGCAGTTCCATGGACAAAAAACATAGTCTCTAAAGCAGCTACATTTCACGTTACTTGTCCATAATTTGAATTTCTCTTGCATCTGGCAAATAGTGTATGAAGTTAAAAAACAGACAAGGCTAATGAAGCTAAGAAATAGACTGGACCAAGTCTTCATGAAAATAGCCAAATGTAGACGACTTCATCCTGTACTCAGAACAAATGAGAGGAAAACAATAGCAAAGTTACAGTGCGAAGACTATTGAGTACACTATCCCTCATTCCAACAGACGAACACAAACATCTTCTCCCACCAATCTGTACAGGTTGATTGTTTCCCCAGAAAATATCATAATAGTCAGTTCAAGACTGAGAAATCATTGTCCAAAAAAAGTGGCAGGTACACTTACCATAACATGGAATAACAGGGGAGGCAAAAACCAGTTGCATATGTGTAATGATACGAAATGCATTTTTTTTTTTATCAACGGAAGGATGTTTCAATAAGGAAATTAGGAAAGAATTTTGTAAAGGAATTTTAGGGAAACGGAGCTAGGTACTATATAATGTGCAAAGAGGAATAAAAGTTCAAACCCCAAAGGAAGTGAGTTTAAAAAAAAAAAAATCAAATTTCTCTGATAGACAACATTAGAGTGTTGCCACAAAAGATAATTCAGGAGACAGCTGAATTATCTCTATCAACTTAGCCTCATGCCATCATTTGAACTACACGTAATACGTGAAAAATTAATTCTATTGTCTCTGGATCTTTCTCATATTGGATCAGCAGGCATTCAAACTCAATGAAATTACGAACTGGATTTACCTTAATTAGATTGGAACAGGACACCTATTTACTCTTATTAATCTGATAGAAATCTCAACCCAATTCATTCATATAGACCCAACTAAAACGTGCCAATTTCTGAAACTTTCCATCCAAGTCTTTCTTTTCATCCATCATAACATCATCAACTCACAACACTAATTTTATGTGCTGTTTCCTTATTGCCATTATTCAGCTCCACAGACATAGGCTCCTCTTCCTGCTGTATTATGAATTTACCATCTACTTTAATGTAATGAGGAATCACACAGCCCTTCAGAAGCAACTCTTAGCTTGAGGAATCTTATTGATCAGCGATCCTAAACATTATATCTTAGTCAAAATAATTTAAGAACCTCTAATTCTAAAGTATTCCTCCTAATTCTACATTATTCTTCTGTAATTATATCTATGCAATCACCTTCCCTCACTACGCTTGTCACTCACAAAATGTAAATAGCATATACGCTCTTACCAATCATTTGTGTTTCTAGTCAAATTATACATGGCAAAAATGCAAATCCCAACCAAATAGGTAAACACTACTCCTATTCATTGGTGTAGACCTGTTGTACTTGGAAGTACATTCAACTTTGTTGTAATTGGAAGTACATTAATCTTTCTTCTATTTGGCTTCAATCAAGTTAAAGCTCCACCATACAGATCCCTAATCATTTTCATATAGCTAGTTTATTTCCCCTTTTCCAACACCCACCACAAAACCTCTCCAAGCACCACAATCAAAAACTTTGTGCCTACCAATATATATCAAAGATAAATCACATAACATTTCTTAAAGCAGGGAATAGTTGGATTGTAGCTCCATAACTATCCAATACACTAGTAGCACAAAAAGACCATGTATAAGAACAAACTAAGTTCATCTGACTCTTCCATAAAAAATATATCTACACTTTCCTGCTTTCTGAGATGTAACAAATTTCTTAATTAATTTAATCTAGACCAGAGTTGCTTTACCAAAATGTGAAATAAATCATTTCACCGCAAATTTGTATAGCTCTCAGTTTCTTCGTCTTCTTTCTTTTTTTTATAAGGGGAAGGGGGGTGGAGAAGGCAAAAATTGATCTAAAGTTAATTGTGCGTTCTAAAGCATGCATCCAAATACAAAGTGGAACTTGAATGAGTACTAGGCTACTATCAAATTCGGATTAATAGTTTATGCAAAATCGAGGGCCGTCGAAGTTGTTTGGCTAGAAAAGCATTGGGAGTAAAATCTACTAATCGAGGAGTGGGAAGAAAAAAAAGGTCAAAACTTCAGTGCTCTCCTCACTCACTCCTGCCCCTTTCCCCACTTTTGGGGGAAAATTGCCCCCGCATAGTTTTGGAAGCACTTCTGAATGCTCAACAGTCTATACCGAACAAGGCACTCAGTTCCAGTTTGTTGCTCCACATATGTTTCCATACAATCGAAGGCGATCAAATTTCGCCAAAAAAAACTGTTAAAAAATTCATCAAAATCAGATGAGAACCCAAATCTGCTCAATTAATTGGCTTACCAAAAGCCCTAAAAGTTAGGACGGAATCTAACACCCTAATTTTCTTTCCAAATCCTAATAATTATTCGTTACAGGTTCTTAGATGAAAGGATTCCACAGCAAAATACAGAAGTCCAAACCAAAACGAAAAAAAATTAAGGACGTAAAATTGAGAGGGTTACCTGAATCGTCATCGCTTTTTTGTTGGTTTCCAGTTGGCTACCTGCATAGCACGGCGAAAGGGGCAATCACAAGAATAATCAGAGATCTAGGACGAAGAAAAGCATAGTTGGGAGAAGGGAAGGAGAAAAATCCCCTCCCCACCCCGACAAAAAAAATTGAAAGATAGAGAGAAGTAGTTACCCTTTGCGCCTTTCGCCTTCTCCAGGTTTCTCTCTCTAGCCATCTTGGCCTTCTGCCCGTTGCCTCCCCCCATATCGACCAGAACAGATAGCAAAGAAAAAAAACCCTATTATTCCTTACGAGAGACAACTATGGAGAAGAATCTGCAGAGGGAGATTGCAGAAGAGAGGAAAGGCACGAACCCAACTGGACGGGGCGAAGAATGCAAAAGCAGGAGCTGTGTTCTACTTTATATTGGGCGAGGAGAAGATAGACCCCACCACATCGATGCTGCACAGAAGCTTCATATTTTACTTTTCTCTTTTCTCCTTTATAAATACCAAATTTGGTTGCACATTCCATCGGATCGTCGTTCATCAACCCATTACTAACAACAAACAACCGACTGGCTTACTGATTTTTATCAGACGGTTATAAATCTCTATTCTTCTGCCAGCTTGATACGCACTATCATTTCATCATCTATGAAGATCAGCGGTACAGATGGTGCATCAAGGCATATTCCACGAATTCCCTTGTTCATCTGAAACTCTTGATTCTTACTAGTGTCATGGGTGTCAATTTTCATATCATACGGTTTATATCGATACGAGTAATTCAGTTTCTTAGCCGATACCGTAATGGTTCAAATTTCTGTACCATTTATTGATAATGGTTCATATCAATATACTAGTAGTACATACCATTGAATACATTGTCACACATGCACTTGAGTAGTCCACATTATCGTAAAATTGTATTTTGTTTGAAATTAAAATCCGAAAACCACACTAGATAATAAAAAAATATTTTGTACCATATAAAAATTGTATATTATATTAGTTAAAAATCATACTAAACTGGAATGATTATGGTAAAAGAAAATTCATATTTCTGTTTTTACATTGCGATAATAGTAATGACATTTATTTTTATATGGAAACGGATTGAATTACCGAATGGTACTGATCAATACCTTAAGTCATGATTTAAGAATCACTATCAACAAACATAGAATCTTGCATTGAAATTTTATCAGATTTGGAACGAGGTTGCAAAAAATGATAGCACGTAGTAAATACCAATATAACAGTTGTCAACAAAATTAACCTCCTTTTTATTTATGGTTCTGTGATTTATATTTATTTTTGTTTGGTTGAATTGTGATTTGGATTTATTTAATGTGTTTTTCTTATTGACATTGGACGTCAAATTTCTTGAAATTCTTCATTAAATAAGAAATTCTCACTCTACATTCTATTTACGAATTATTCATAATATCTTATTTTCAGAGCCTTCAATTTCGACCACCCTAAATCAGTGTCAATACTCCATGACACCAGCCGGTGTCATGAAAGCAAGAGCCTAATGTAATTGGGAAGGAATGTGAACAAATGAGGAAAAGATTTAAGGCAAAAAAATCGTCTCCAGCGTGCCAGCCTTCCAGCCCGTCAGATGACGGGCTGGAATGCATCGATATGTGACGGGCTGGAAGGCTGGCGCGCGGGAGAGGATGTGAATCCAGATTTAAGAGGCATGGTGGCTGAACCATGAGCTGGACGTCACTAGTTGAGGTGGTAGTTGGGTGTCGCATTAGTGCAGGGAAGAAGTGGTGGAGGCTCATTCTCTTGCTACATGCGGCCATTATCAATCGCAAGGGTCTGTCTGTATTCAATGATTCAATCAAAGAGTTAGTCTGGTAGGATAGTGGAGGACAAATTAATGAACAAGCTAATGTCAAAGGAATAAATTCGGATAAAATTATTGGATTTTTTTCTTATAAAGAAATAGTTGGATTTCAACATAAGGTGCTGGAGAAAGTTTTTCTCACTCATGGTTGAATATTCAACTGCCACTGATATTTTATCATTATTCTCATTAGTACTTGAATGCATCGATTAAATTGTTCAGAAAAAAAAAATATATATATATATAGAGAGAGAGAAAGAAAGAAAGAAACTAGAATAGCCGTTTAACAAACTGTTAGATCACGATCGTGGATGATATATCATTTATAGTGTTAACTAAAACCTCGATGTGGTTCAATCAAAAACCGACCAATACAGATTGATTGAAAACGGTTAAATGGTCAGTTATGTGGCATTATATCTCCTTAAGTGTTTCTATGTCTTTTTTATGAATTGTCTCTTTTATATATTTTTTTCTCCCATAAAAGTAAGACTAATTGGTTTATGGAGGCCTTACCAGAGGAGATTGTTCCATTTATAGAGAGAGTCTCTAATATTTTATTTCTCCAAACGATGTGGGAAATAAAATTTCCACTTCCAATGCTATCTCCACGGTCTTAGTCTCACTTCACTACCACCTAAACTTTAGAAAGAATGGACATCTATGAATGAATGTCATTAGTTGTGTGGTTCATTATTAATTGAAAACTTGTAGAATAGTTCTCATTCAATCTCGAAAAGACCCAATCCATTTAGGTGGTCCAAATCCGTCCTTTTTAACTCTTTTGGAAAAGCAAAGGTTGAATCCTTAATCCAATAAAGAAGATAATTTACAATCACTCCTCAAGGGGTCAGCTGCATAAATGACATGTTTAGATCCTCCAGCTCGCTGGACAACCAAGTGTGGATCCAATGGCCATAGAGGGCCCTGCGCCTGTGTGTTTGGTCCTCTTCAACCCCAGGATCCGTTGTGGAAAAGATGTATTTTCAGTTGATCTTAAGTCCTCTTACCGTTATTATTTCTTTCAAAATTTATCCCACATTGGACCCAAATCGTTTTTTGTTGGCCAAACACGTCAATTGTGATAGCATGCTGGGTACACTCTAGTCATGTAATCATTATTGATGCATCTTCAATGACAGAAGAGGATTTGGGTCCAATCCCATGTTCACTTTTTTGGAGGAGACGTCAATGATGCCTGCTGTTAGCGTTTAGCTTGGGTAAGGCACTAGGGTCCCAAGTCTTTCAAATCTTTTGAGAGCCTGTTTGATAAAACTTCTGCTTTTGGATTTTATGGATTTTGGTTCCTAGGAAGCCATTTTGGAGTAGAAGCGTGTTTGTTAAGTCCGATTGGATTCCAACTCCCACAGAGTGAATCGGATTCAGAATGACTCCAGAATCCAAAATTTTGGAGTCATAGATATTTGTTCCAAACTATTGGATCAACTTTTTAGAATAAAGAAAAGAGTCGATTCTCACATGACTCTCATTTGACCACCACCACCACCACCACCACCACCACCATCGCCACTAACCACCACTGATCACCCACCCACCACCCACTTCTACCATCGCCACCATCACCGCCGCCGGCACCACCACCGCCATCGGCACCACCACCACACCACTGCCACCACCACCACTGTCATCACTGCCACCCCCACCATCACCACCGCCACCACCCACCACCACATCTACCATCACCACCAACACCACCACCAACACCGCCACCACCACACCACCACCACCCCATTGCCATTACTCCCCTCCCATAGTTATTTAATTCGGATTCGAAAATTATTCGAAAGGAGAATAATTCAGAATGAGTCCTTTCAATAATTTAAGAATTCGGTCAAAGGTGCGATAAAAAAAGATGACTTAAAATAAAATTCGAATTTAGATCAGTTCGAGAATTATTCTTTTGTCTAAAAAAAATTCGGACAAAAAATTTGGATGTTAATTATTAATATTTGGTGCTCATATTTCATACTATCAATCAATTATCACACCTACATAATATACAAATGACATTAGAATAATATTTAATTTATAAATAACAATATTAATACATAATAAATGGGTATACGTGTATAAAGGTGGATTTGTTAATTTTTTTTTTTTTAATAAATGATTTGTTAGATTTTATTATAGTATATAATGTGGATCATTAGATTTTATTATGATTGTAATACCAATTTAGTGGAGTTGATGTTCATAAAATCAAACATATTCATAAATTCATCCAATCATCTTCATAAAATCCATTTTTTTTTCATGTTCCTTAATTACTTCCTTATGGTTTGTATTATAATATTTATTTTTAGACTCATATTTAATCCCAATTAGAAAAGCACACGAAAGTAATGACTTGCTTTGTATTATGATTTTTATATCATATTTAATTCTACATTTTCAAACAAAATTAATGATTTAATTTGTATTATGATTTGATTTTCATACTCATATTTCATCTCACAAAATAAAAAAAAATGAAATTAATGATTTGTTTTGTATTATGATTTGATTTTTAAACTTATAATTATCATAAATTGAAAAATACGCAAATAGTTAAGGCATTAAGTTTTTTTTTTTTCCCAAAAACTTTGTTTGTGAATGATAGTTAAGGCTTAAGTCCTCCACTAGAATATTAATAGTTTTTTTAAGTATAAGAATTATTCGGTATAATTCGAATTTGAAAGAATTATTCGTGATATTTATTTCTAGACAAAAAATGCGAGAATTTTAAAAAATCATTGAATATAATTCAAATTCGGGAGAATTATTCGTATTATTAGGTTCGAAAGAATAATTCGCTAATAATTCGAAGAATTAAATAACTATGCCCCCACCACCACCGCCACCGCCACCACCATCACCCACCGCCACCACTGCCGCGGCCACCTCTACCATCACCACCAACACCACCACCACCACCACCACCACCATTATCGCTATCGCCACCACCACCACCCACCACTACCACGATTGTTTTTCTAGACTTCGATTGAAGGGGTAATGTATTATCAAATATGTTTCTAATCCAAAGATGCTCTGAAATCCATTTCAAAATTGCATTATCAAACAAGTTTCTACTCCAAAATAATCCTAGAGTAGCATGGAGTAGAATCCAAATTTGAACCAGAATCCATAATCCATAATCCAGAAGCAGAAGTTTTATCAAACGGACCATGAATATATCTATTTGATCTTGATAGGCAGTTTACATTACGAAGGATAAAATGATTTTCCCTCTTCATTATTGGGTGCTTAATTATTGGTCAACCTGTAGACATCATCCTCTACATTTTTCACAATAGACCTAGGGGGCCGGACGTTCCGGATGCAACATCCCGGTGGATGCGAGACAACAGATGATGTGGGATGTGTGTTTCCCAAGGAAGAGAATACAAGAAAAAATGTTATTTAACCTTGTTTATAATTAATAACTTGTTTCCATATTTTTATATTTTTTTAACTTTTAACATTCTTTTAAATAAATACCACATAAACAATAAAATTGACAAACTCTCAATACTATATTACCTTAACAAATAGGTAATTAAATGGCTTAAAGATTTAATCAAGTACATAAAAAAAATTTTAAAAACCATAACTAACACAAATAAATTAAAGGAAATTTTTTTTTTCCATCACAGGTGTACAAAAAATAGTCCTTAAGATTAATTATTATTTCCCGTGTAGGAAGATTCTGAAGTTTCTCTTTGCACTATTCATGGATATTCATCGAAGGACCAAAACCCATGGATTAGGAGAGCCTCTCCATTCCATGGGTGAGAGAAAACTGGATCCTAAATAAATAGTCTCCCCTTCCCAAGTTTTTTAACCAACATATTTTTCTCTATTTATTAATGCGTGTAATGTGTATGCTTTAGGTAATCGAATACAAGCTAAAGGGGGTTTTTAATATTTTATATCATATTGAATTGTTATTTTATTTTATTTATTTATTTATTTTATTTTTTTTACATATAAACCCCAAGATCTTTTGTTCATAAGTAAAGTTTATATCCCAATCAAATTTCGAATAGCAAAACAAATCATTGAATAATTATGAGATATCAAACGGTGGTTGGATTACCTATAAGGCGTGCATGGACAGTTGGACATACCAAAGGACGTATAAAATTAGTTGAGAATGTAAAAAATTAATTTTTAGATTGATAATTTAATATATGGCAAAAGTAGATGTATGTGTAGGATATTATTTCATTAATGACCACGTAAGAAAAAAATTTACTAATATTTATTCGATTTAGGATGTTTGGTACCATCATGGTACCCAAGTAACTTTTAGGTAGGGGTGTAAATTGGCTGGTCTGAGGTTAATCGGTCTTGAATTTTATTGGGCTTAACTGAAACATGTCTATTAAGGTTTGGACTGAGTAGGCTAGATAGTGCACATTAATTTATGGCTGATCCGGTTTTCAAGTTGTTATCTGATCTATTTGGTTTGAAAGAGGAAACCCATCAAGACTATCTAGAAGACTGAAGCAATGTAGGGTTTAATATTCGATCTAATCGGTCTAGTCCAAGTCATTATTAAGTTCGGACTCATCAGACCAATTTTTTGACTCTGTTTTGAGCTAACTTATACTGGATTGAGATTGGGATTTGTGGGGTATACATCACTCGAAGCATGTCCGAGAACAGTTTGATTAGGGTAATTCGGGCTGACTACCAGTTCAACCCAAAATTGATACCCCAACTTTTAGGGATATTTTGATCTAACAAGGTGCAACTTTGACAGTATTTTGAAATATTTGTAAATAGTTAATCTCTTTATGAGAGAACTATTCTTTATCTTTTATTCAAGGGAAGTCAATATGGTGGCTATTTTCCTTGCGAGAAGGTGTTATTAAGGGTGTCAACGGATCGGTCCGCGTTGAATCGATATCGGGTTTTATAAGTACAGTTCAAAACATGTCCATTAAGAGTTCGGGCTGGATTGGGCTGTACTAGACACAAAAACTATCGGGCTGGTCCGGTGTAGGTTTGTTATCGGGCTGGGCTTATTGAGGTGATTTCGAGCTGATTCGGTCCGAACTGGGCTTATCAAGCTTATCAGACCTATTTTATTATTTCAATCTATAAAATTAACATCATTCATTCTATATGCATGTAATTCAATAAATTGTAACAATTAACATACTCTTTTCAACTATAGATTCATATAATTTTTCGGATCAAGAAATGAACTATAACAGTGTAATATAATCCATCAAAATTTAAAACCATTAAAATTAAGAAATTGGGCCCGGATGAATCTTACCTGTGTTCGGGTTAACTATTATTGGTTCGGGCTAGTTCGGGCTTCTTAACGGGCTGGTCCAGTCTGATTTTCGATTTGGACTGAAACGGCGTCGGACTTTACAAGCCGAGACCGAAACCTGTCCATTAAGGTTCGATCCGGACTGGGTTCGGGTTATATCGGGCCGACTCAGTCCGTGTTACAGGACTGAGCCCATTTTTGACACCCTTAGGTGTTATCATCAGCGGGATGATTAACTAGCCTATCTTTAGTTTATGGATTCAAGATCTTTGTATCATGTTAATTTTCATCCTCTTATATATATATATATATATATATATATATATATACCACGCCACCAATAAAATCGCGACACGTAGGACTCAATCAACAGATCACGTCGACCCTCCCGATTGGATATAAGAAAGCATCTTCATGAATCCAAACACATGAGCGAAGGGTAAAATTGGTATTTAAGGAATATGCACTATTCACTATAAATAGGTCAAATCCCGAAAATTCAGGTACAAAAACATTAAATACTCATTCTTGGGATTCTCGCTCTGATACCTATGACGGATAATCTCTCATTTACCCCACCTAAATACTTTTGTAGGCTCGACACCGGGTTCACTAACTGTTCACAGAGCCCTAACTTTGGCATCGGAGTGGACCCGGGACCATAGGCCCGTTTTCCCCTTTGGCTTTGTTTGTCTTGCAGGTCTAATCAGCGTGGTGGACATCTGAAACAGATCAGGACCAAAACATATATGTATGGAAGTGTTATTGTAAACAAGAGTTGAAAATAGAAAATTATGATTAATGAATAATTGTTGCGAACAAAGATTTGGTTTATATCCCCTCACAACCTACATTTCTCCATCTTTTCCAAATGTGGGTCTATATGGAAGGATCTGATCGTGTTTGTCCATTGAGTTGGGGATTCACATCGTCTCTTCCCAGTCATTCTGGGAGGACGGTGGCCACGTGGTTCTCGATGAATTCAAGACCCACGTCCGAGCCAACACCCCCTGTCGGCTTGGCTTGTCAGCTAGGTATCGGTTCAGACGTGGATCTCAAATTTACCAAGAACTACGTGGTAACTATTTTCGAATGATTACCACTGTCCCCGACCACTGGGAGGAGACGATGCGGCTCCTTGAGCTGGTGGCTCGGTTTATAACATGAATTTAATTAGGGTTGAACGAATCGCGTATGCGCACCGCTCAAGTAGTTAATGGGCTGTCACCGCTGGATGCGTAATAGTCACGAACGATCGACGGTAAGGCTAAAAGGTCTAAAAGGTCAACGGTCGCTTTGTAATCCATGCCTACGACTACATAGTATGTATGTATTACTGCGCCGGATGGTAGGAAGTCCAAATGTAAGTGCAACATCCTTATTTGTGTTAGTCAAGAGCTAACATAACCGCTGGAGAGGTATCTATCAAGTGGACCCTTACTATATGTGGGTCCCGAAGCATCTTGTCAATTGATAAGTGTCATTTGATTGGTAATCACCACGGAACCCCATAGGCATGTAATGCACGCAGTGCATTTTTTTCATCCCAGATGGCGATTGGTGACCCACTAACGTACGTCATCCGCCAAACGTTCGACGGCGCAGGATCTGCAAGGGCTGGGATCGTCAGAAATCCGAAATGGAAACAAAGAAGACCGACTCAGCGATCCTCGCCGGATCGTCTCTCTCTCTTTCTGGTGACTCTGGTCCTCTCTGCGTCTTGACAGTCTCTTCCTAGTGAACACATCGCTCTACGAAAGTTGCCACTTTGCCAGCAAGTTTGGTGGGGCCGACTCCCACATAGTTAGAAGAGGGAAAAATAAAGAATATGCTTTGCTCTGTTCTGTGAAATACTCTCTCTCTCTATCTTTTTCATTTCTCCGCTCCTTTTTCTTCCGATCCATTCATCTGCAAATTTAGGTGAAGGGAGCAGAAACCATGGAGTTCTTCCAGGAAATTTGCTTAACCGCTATTCTTTCGCTCATCTTCGCATTCCTCGTCTCCAAGCTTCTTTCAATGGCATCGGCCGGTGATGCTGACGGGCAGGATTCTGTGTCGAGACTGGGGAAGAAGTATGATGGTGGCGTTGTTGTGGAGGAGAGAGTGCTTGAAGGAGAAATGAAGAATCAAAGATTGGAATCCGAAAGAAGAGTTGAATTTGTTGGTGAATCTGTGAAGGTTGATAGATTTCAAGCTGATATGGCTCAAGAAAAGTTGGAAAGAGTGCATGAAGGTGGCGAACCGGTTCAGTTTCGTGAAGATGATCAGATGGTGGTCGAGGAGGAAGGTTTAGAAGGAGTCAAGGCTCAAGGGTTCTTGGAAGATAAGCTCGTTGATGAGAGGCTTGGAAAGGAGGATGTAGAAGCTGGTGATACTGATTTAGGTGAGGTCGAGAAAGAATTAATGTCGAACAAGGATAACCAGGCAGAAGGAAATTTGGTTGAAGAATTGACAAAGGACGAACAGATGCCTGCCAAGGATGAACAGTTTCAGGAAAAAGGCATAGAGGGAAATGAGAAAATTAGACCGAATGATGAAAAGGAAGGAATGTCTGGAGATGATGACGACTGGGAGGGGATCGAAAGAAGTGATGCGGAGAAGCTTTTTGCCACCGCTGCAGCTTTTGCTGGTTCTACTGATAACTGTGATCGCCTATCGAAGGTTGGCAGTGATGTGCAGATGCAGTTTTATGCGCTTCACAAGATTGCCACCGAAGGGTCTTGTCACGAGCCTCAACCGATGGCACTGAAGGTCTCTGCCCGTGCAAAGTGGTACTAAACCTTTCCTGTGCTCTTTATTTTCTTCGACTGTCGATCTCTTAGGTACTGCATCGTTTATTGATCTCTTATTACTTGCTAAATTGTGTAAACCTCATGGAAAAGGTTAACTTAAATACCGGGTTTTTTTTTTTTTTTTTTTATATATTAATTTTATGGTATTCGCTTGAGGGATGGTACTTAATGCAGCTGAGTTAGAAAATAACAATGTAGCGAGCTAATAGCAGAATCGATCCAAAATTAACAGTTTAAGAAAACTACTTATCCTGCATTAAAATGATGAAACGAGTAAAAACAGACAAAAGTTAGAAAGGGGGAGGGGGATATGGAGTGATGACAAGAAACAGAAATGGGCCTGAAAATGCTAACTATTAGAATTTAAGAAAACCACATATGCTGCATTGAAATGATGAAACGAGTGGAAAACAGACAAAACTTAGAAGGGGGGAGGGGATAAATGAAGTGATGACAAGACACAGAAATGGACGTAAAAATGCAGCTGTTTAGAGTTAAGTTGAAGATTGATGGTTCGAAGTTGGAGATGAAGCTCCTTCCAGTGGGTTTCCTGTTCAGTACTGTGTGCGTTTATTTCTCATTTCTTCTCAATTTGCGGTTATTTGAAACGCCTTCCCTCCTCTTAAAAAAAGAAATCCATGCTAGTGTTAGTAGAATTTTTTAGTTGATTTAGTAACCCATAGGGCTATGCAAACAAATATAGAAATTCTAGTCCATGGGTACGGAAAAAATTCACCTTAATAACAAAAATTTCTCCGCTGAGATAACATTCTGCCAGAAAGTTTGGGGAGATTTGAAGAGGGCAGTTTACAAAACACCTCAGGACCAATCCTAACCAAAATTCAGGGTATAGTTTGATTGCTAGTTATACTAACAGGGTTGAGAGCTGCCACATATGAGTGATGGAGGGGACTGATTGCGTTGTGAAGGAATGCTTGGCAGCAGTTGGGGAACATGAATCCAGAGGTGGCTATGGAGCAATATATATCTCTTCTTTCAGATAGTGTTCCAGGGTGGATGGGAGAAAGTTCTGGAGTAAGTCCTTTACTTCATAGACATATAATTCCAGTGGCTTTTCAGTAATTTATTCTCAAAGAATGCTGGATCCTCATGTTCTTTGTTGTATGTTTGTTACAGGGTGACAGTAAGCAGGATTTGCTGGAAACAGGAACATCTGGAGCACAGGCTCCTGATTTAAACGCAGTTCTGCACCATCAGTCTAGTTTAGAAACTGAAAGGTAGGTAGTATGTGAAAACTTTGTAGGCACAGTTCTACAGCATCATCTTTTATTTGTTAAATTTGTGTCTTATCTATCTCTTTTCATACAGTGAACAAGAAGGGCCCAAGTGTTCTGTTGAAGGAGGTGATGCCATCGAGGACCCATATTCTTTAAACAGGGTATATACTTGTGATCTCATCTGACATCGCTTTTTCTTTGGTTTTCTTTTGTTTACTTAAGGTCAAAGAAACTAGATGGCTTACAGTCCTTAATGATTCAAAAATTAATGTGGAAAAAACTTGCAAGAAAATACAATTGGAAAGAATCACAAAAAAAGCTGATGGGCATGGACCTTCTTTTTTCTTTTCTTTCCTTTGTTTAATTTTTTTCCCTTCATTTGTTTGGGCTGTAAGTGAAAGTTTCTATTTTTGAAGCCTACTATTTAATTCTGAAATCCCACCATATCTCTTCATCCATCTTCAAATCAGGCTGAGTTTTTGAGGAGTTAATCCCACCAAGGACCCCTGCGCTCGACATGAGTTTCATCCCAATCCAAGGGGACAGTTGTTAAATCTGGTATCAACTGATTTTCTGGAAGTTTGATTTATTCCCTAACTGCGACAGACCTGTAGATATTACTGGTTGTCTTCATTTGTTGGCATTCTTCACACTATAGTACTGTTATATGCTGTTGGGAGTCGTAAGAGTGAGAATACCTTGCTGCCAGGTGTTGTTTTAATGTTTTCCTTGCTGTTTTGCATGCCGTAACCTGCTGGCATGACATAGAAGTGATCCTGCTGTTGAGCTGGTACCTAGCTGTCAAGTTTGGGATTGTTTCTACATTACTTTGTATATCTTTGTAATACTTGCTAGTTGATTTGTGTTGTGTTTCTCATATTTTGTGCTGTATTAATAATTATGTATCTTTGTAACACTTGCTAGTTGATTTGAGTTGTGTTTCTCGTATTTTATTCTGTATTAATAATTGTTTTCCTCGTTTACTTAATTTATATCTAGATGTCATGATTTTTCCATGTTTATCTGTTCAATAGTCTGTTTTAATTTAAGATTTTATTGGTAGATGTGGATGGTGTGATTGTCTTTGGTTATTGTAGGATTTGAGTTGATGGAGCCCCTCCCCAGACCCCACAGTGGCAGGAGCCTCGTGCATGGGGTATGCCTTTTTTTAGTTAGAGATGGAAGATAGTGAAGTTCTTGTTTATTTTCATGATGATCTAGAAGTCTCTACTCTTCCAGGTTGTTTCATCTTAGTTAAGTATAACAACATAGTAGGGCTGAAAAGTTTTCCTTGACAAACATTGAGGTCATTATACTTCCTGAAGTTGTGACTTCATTGAGCTTAATATTAAGATCAAAACTCCGAGTGAGGATATTTTACCACTTTACACTTCATGTCATCCTCGTCCATGGAGTACTTGACTATCTTGACTGGTTTTGTCACTGTGTGTGGCGAGGAAATAAAGTTTGCAAGTTTGTTTGTCCTTGCTTATTTCTTTCATACTTTCCATTTCAACTCTTAAAATTGGGAATCTAGAAGTGATATGTATCATTCTTTCTTGCGATCATTTAACATGCCTAGTATTTTCCAGGTTATTCGGTTGCTCTAGATGCTATGTGAATTGATTCTCTGGCAAGTATATAAAATGATAAATATTTAGGCAAATGATCAGTCCGTATGCAAATTTTAGTTTTTGAGAGGAAGGTCTTGCCCCTTACGCAATAGGGTGGATAACCACCGAAATGATAGAGGTATAGACAGACTCTCAGTCAAGGAAGCTCTGATCAAGAGGGGCAACCTGTTTCTCTGTTTCATCATAGGCACTAGCTATGGAGAAGCTGCCATTAGAAGTGAGGCCCCAGGAGGGAGTATCAGTTCAGAGAGCCTGGTAGCAAGAAACCTTTCGCCTTTAGCCACTTCAGCGACAGAGAAAACAATCTCAACAACCTAAGATATGTTGTTAGGAGGTCTTGTTATTTGTCAGTTGTTGTTTATTTTCTCATATGTTATTTCCTATATTGATTCAATACACTTGCATGTTCATTGGGTTGACACCAACAGGAAGGGATGTTACTGATGGCTGGCTTTGGTAGTAGTAGTGCTGTGGGCTATTTTGTTAGGTTCTATATGTTCTGCGTGCAACTTGCACATCTATGCTGTTTACCAAGAACCATCCATGGATGAACATGGAAACTTCTATAGATCTTTTTCCAGTTGCTGTGTTTTATTCGTCTTCTTGAGTTAATTCTGAGAGATTATATAGAACCTTAGCAAGAAGCTGACGGTGTCCATTTTTGTTGGCCTCTTCCGTGTTTCCAGTCTTCTGCTTCTATGGCAACCACAATTGGAGATTTGAAACAGGAAGAAAGAAAATACATACCAACTTTACAGATTTGACTATATTCACTTAGTATGATCTGAACAACTGATCGCGTGTGTTAAGGCTTATCCTGATGGTTTATTAGGAAGCTGTCTTGTGGTGACTTAAACACTCGGCCTTTTGGCTATCGAGTGTACTGATTGGCTATGTTGTTGATAGTTCATGTCTAAAGGAGATTCAAATCATCAAAAGAGTGTAACATAGCATACTTTGTGTTCTGCAAATTTCAGGACAAATTATCAGACTCGAATGCAATGGCCTGCCTACAACCCCAGGAGACACTCTTGGGTTTTCCTGACTAAAAAAAGGACAAATCCCAATTGCAGAAGCATATGTTTCAGGTTTGCTTGCAGGATCGGTGGTTGTTATGCTGCTTGTACCAGCTTCCAACTATGTTTTCATGTTTTAAGGTTTAAGGTAATGCATATTGTGTATATATGTAATATGTAATATATGTATGGTTGCATGTTTTCCAGACTTTGGTCCTTGCGAGGGTGAAGAAATTATAAATAACATTTACGTGTCCGTAATCGTTATACCGTTTGTTCTGTGCTGTCTGTTTGTAGTCTTACTCTCTTGTCATTTTCCTGATCAAGTTACTGTAGGGTTGTAATTATAATTGTATTGTGCGTTGGCATTTGGTCAGTGAAGGTGTGAGAAAATACCCCTGGAACGGACCACTTTATAGAGTGAGCCTTCTCATGAGAAGAGTACTTCTATCAAATTAAAAGAGTGAATAAGTAGGGCCATTAACCAGTGCTGGTCCAGCCTATGTGGGGTCCTGGAAGAGTGAGTTTGGAGTCGGTCCTAACCTTTGATATTTCAAACATGAACATTTGCCATGGCAACCGGTCCGGAGCTAATGCTGTTAAATTTTGAACAGTTTTACCGGCCCGGATGAGCTTTGGTACCAATGCAATTCGAGTGATATTTTCGGAACTTTGAAGCCAGCCTCGTGGAACTAGTCATGCCTCCTTTGCAGGGAAGGCGGGTGAGAAAGATGGGTACGGGTTGTTTGCAACCCGAAAATCCATCTTACATGCCATGGGTGGTGTAATTTTTTAAATACTGAAACCTGACTCGAGGCCCAATTAACTCTTGCCAAGTTACCCCTGACCCATTTTTATAATACGTGATATCGTTAGTTTGTTGCATGATGTAGATAGCTGCTAACGACCACTGAACAACTGTGAGGTATTGGTGGTTGGGGAATGGGAGCATGCAATGCAGGTTAGCATTCAATGTCCATTAACTGAGTATAGAAATCCTCTCCAAGGAGGTCGGCTCGCCAGTCAAACATCTAAGATACATCAATATGATAGGAAAAAAAATGATAAAGAAGAAAAATGATAAATTCTTTAGTGAATCTAACATGAAACAATCAAATAGAAAGCAATATTTTAAGCACAATAAAATTCAAAAGCATAATACAAGAAATTTTTACGTAAAAAATCTTCCCAATGTGAAAGAGTAAAAACCACGGGACTATAGTTCATTCAAATCTCTTCACTATCACCAATATATGAATACAAAAATCTTTTCTAGTTAGAACTAGAGATATACAATAACATCACTCCTCGAGAACATAATATTTTTAACATATATCATCAAAAATATTTAGAATAACATCTTCTAGGAATACACTATCAACAACCCAAATATTAAGATGAAGATTGAAAGAAATCTCATCCGAATATGTGAAAATGTTGATTATTGGACTAATTTAGAAGGCTTTAATCGTCAATTGCACCGTTCAGAATGAAGAACTCTTAGTTACGAATCTGCTGTCCAAATTTCAGCTCAATCGGACCACGGATGACCTTCCGATCCTCACCTTGATTGAAACCTCACAGTTTTCTTCTCTTCTCTGTTTTGGGCGGACAACAACTCACTGAACCTCTCTTTTTCTCCTTGTTTCATTCTAATAGGGTTAAAGAGATAAAACCCTAATTCAATTATATTTGTGAAAGTTACTTAAGGGCCCTTACTCCTTATGGGTTTATAAGTAATGGGTCATCCTCTACATAAGAGGGAAACCCACCCAACACAATACGCATACCGATGTATTCCAGTCTATCTAATGTTTGGTTAGCAGACTGGCCAGTTGGAGTTTTCGCTCATGGGTTGTAGCTCCGTCTGCATTTTGGGTCTGGTGAAGAACACAATAATAGTGATAAATCAAAAAGAAATCTCATTATGCCAAAATTACATGATTTGGAAATTTTAGATTTCTAGTTTGCAGTTTATTGCTGCTGCATGTCTGCATGTTCAAAGATAAACGACCTGAGCACGTCAGTCAAGAGTGCAAGAGCACATACTTGGGATCGGTCGAGTCGGATCTGCCTGGATCGAGCTGTACCGGCAAACAAAACACCAGGAATCACCTTATACGTGTGAAAAATCGGATCCGAATTGGTGGATCTGCTCGATCAGATCCACATCCCTCAATCCCTGCGTCAACCCCTTCTTTTAGGGTGCTTCTTGTGTAACCAAAACCAAAATAGTAAACTTGGAAGAGGTAATATTCTCCATTGTTTTATTCTTAAAATGTCTTTAAGTAAAGAGAAAAATATTTTTAAAATAATGATAAGGTTTCCTCCCCGAGATTGGGGGGGGGAAGGAACACCCCGGGGGGGGGCACGGGAAGGGGAAAACCCCACCCCCCTTGGACCCGCAAGCGGCGCCAGAAAGGAGGTGGTGGGGGGAGGGGAGGGGTTGGGTCCCCGGCCCCCGGAACCCGCCCCCCCCCCCGAGGAGAGAGAGAAGGAGGGGTGATAACGTCACCATGGAAAATCGGATCAATGAGAAAGCAGGAGAAAGATTTATTCAACGGTCAGAATGGATCCACATTTTGTCGGATGGATGGATCCATCCCATTCCATCCATCCCATTATGTGAGAGGACGTAGATAGGGAATTCCCAATCTTGCATTGTCGGAATCATTTTCCTTTAAAATAGTTTGAAATTAATTTACCATAATCTTAATTTCCAGCTAGTATGGCTCGCAATTTTTATTTTTATTTTTTTTAAAATTTCAGAAGTGAATTGGATAATACCCCTTTAAAAGGAGTGTGTTGTACTAAAGAAAAAAAAGAGAGCTAGATTACACTTTCTTCTTAACCAACTTTGATTACACTAAAATTTTTCCTTTTTTTTTTTTTTTTCTAATAAATAAGAAATCCTTGCCATTACCCTGCAAACTAAGGATCGTTCAAGACAAACACAAGAGGAATCGTAAACCCATTCCTAGCCTCTAGGGGTGTTTGAAGTCGTCCTTTTGGGATGATGAGCCTCGTGGCCCATCTGCTCTAGGAGTGTCAAAATGAGGCCCAAATTGATTAGCCCAATTGAACCTAATAGAAAATCCTGAAACTGAACCAGACAGAATTCCTATCGGTTCAGTTTTGACTGAAGCATGAGAAAGATGATCGATCTTGGTTTGTTTGGGTTAGCTTGATACCAGCTTGAGAAGATCAAACGTTGAGGTTCAGTACGGTAGTAGTCCAACCAGAAAAGAGAAAAAAAGAGAGGTATTAGGTAAAAAAATTATATCGGATGCCCTATAGAATCTTCTCACACCCTGTATAATCCAAATTCATATTCTTCAAAGAATAGAAAGGATAGAATAGGATGATTCAAAAATCAAATAAAAAAAAAAGTGATTAACAAATAAAAATTATAGGGTTTTGGAGCAATCTAATAAAATAAAAATTAAAATCCTCTATAATATAATAAAATCCATTTAATGAATTTTCAATTAATTTTTTTATTTTAATAAATATAAATTTTTTTTTTAATGTTTTGTTGTTTAAAAAATAAAAAATAAAAAAAAAATTTATAAAATATAAAAATAAAAAAAAAAGATTAAAAAGAAAAAAAAAAAAAAGAGATTAAAAAAAAGATAAAGAAATTAAAGAAAAAAAATAAATATAAATTTATAAAAATATATATTATATTTAAAAATAAAATAAAAAAATATAAATTTTTATTAAATAATAAATTTTAAAAAAAAAGTATTAAAAAAAAACCAAGAAAAAAAAAAAATTAAAAAATAATAGAAAAAAAAAAATAAGATAAAATAATTTATGTTAAGGTTTAGAAAAAGAATATGGTTGATTACCAATAAAGAGAAGGATAGTATAAAAATAAAAAAAAATTAAAAAAAAAAAAAAAAAAAACCAGCCCATTAGCCCAAGGTGATTTGAAACCTGTTATGAGAGAAAAACATCACCTAATGAAATTCTTACACGTGACACCTAAATTCGGCTAGGCCGATCAGACAAACAATGTAGCGTTCGGCTTCTCACGCTTCAGAGTTACAATCATATCCGGATGCGTTTTGTGGATGGAGATACAGTCCTATTAGGACACGTTGCTTGGTCAGTGGCATAGTCTTACTAGTTTACGTTTTTTGATCGGAGGTCAGAGTTCTAAGGCAACTAGGTTGCATCATAGGAGTCCTTCTCATAGAACAATACGTTGCGGACCATCAAGGCCCTACAACCACTCGTATGGTGATACGTGTCACTCTCATTACCAACTGACTTAGTTTCCTTGGCTACAGTCTCCCACTCCTATTCGGAGTTTATGACCTGGGCGTCCCTCAGAGTGACACCTGACAGTCCTATTAGAGATCTACTTCTTTGAGTCCTGATACTTCAATGTTTCTTCTCAATCTCTATAAGTAAAGGACGAATCTCCAAGGTAATACACTTACACAATCTCACTATTCACCATCAATTCTTTCTTACGCTCAAACTCTCTCTTCGTTCCCCTCTTTCACTAAACTGGAGATAGCTTCCTGCTATCTTTTGATTGTTTAGATTGAGAATTTGACTTAGACATCAGAATGTACCCAGGGCTTAGTCGCCCAACTTCTTTGTTTAACTTCTGTGATTACAGGTTGTTCAGATCGCAGATCGATGGACGATTTCCAACCATAACAAAACCCATATACTAAAACCCTAAAAAGTTATTTGTTGCGTCTTTGTGCATCTTCTTACATAGGGAATGAAATGATCAATTTATCCCTAATAATTTTCACCCCTTCATGTGCAGACATAAGGAGCACAGTTGGACAGAGATTCGTAGCCTTTTTTTTTTCTTTTTAAATATTTTCTACACACCCTCTCTCTTGGCTTTTGCTGGTTCAATGAGCTTCCAAAATGGGTTAAAAAGGACATAGTACAAGATTACAAGTTAATGTAATTTAACCTTGACCCAAAGATGTTAATCGAGACATCTCGATTTACTATCTGCTAGCATTTAACCCCAACACAAACCAACCCAAGAAGAAATCAAAATCAAACCAGATCGATATTTATCCATCAGTGTGGGCCTCTTAGACCAAAACCCGAATTAGATCAGTTTTGGGGTGCAATTTACATCTCTAGCACTACAACAATGATGAAACAATGACGAATATATTTATATCAATTCATATGTTTACTTTTCATTTAAATTTTTTTTTCCTCTTTTCTTGGGGTCCACATCCTCTCCCCGTAGGGATTCGGGAGGAGGATGATTCCCATTAGCCGATGTCTGACACGTGAATATCGATTGAATCTGAATCCTCTATCCGAACCAATAAAATGAGTCAACAGAGTATCAACTTATACATCAGCTCAGATTCAACTGACACTTGCGTGTCAGGCATCGATCGGAGAGAGTCACCCTCCTCCCGAACCCGTGGGAGGAAAGGATTTGAATACCTTTTTGTTCGTATCCAAACATAGTTTCAAGGATGTTAATTGTGTTTTTTTTTGGATGCAATGTCATTTGTTGTCGAGTCGTTGGCATGGTTGCATTAATCGTCATGGTCGAAGCGGCTGTGTAATAACCAACAAAAACACCCGCGAAATGCGAAGTTTTTTGCCCGTCGGGCCGACACTACTACTCTTCCGTCTCCGTTCGTCCTTGGCAAATTCGCATGGCCTTCTTACACATAACATTTCGTTTCTAGGGTTTTGAGATCTTATTCTCCTTACAATGGGTGTCGTGATAGAGAGTGAAGTGTGGGAACCAAAACTCTCCCTGTATATCTTCTTCTTCTGCTCCTCTCTTTTCTCACTCATCCTTCTCCCTTATTTCTCGAAGAACTCTAACAGAACGACAGCTCTCTTCGATCCTTCTGGCGTCCCGGCTTCATTCCTTCGTTTCCAGAGAAGTTTCCTTCTCATTTATTCACTTGCTTCAGGTCTGCTTTCTTCATTTTAATGTTGCCATATTCACTCATTTTAGTTCGCCTTTTTTTTTTTTTTTTTTTCAATATGATAAATGGATCAATGGATTACTGGATATAGATGTTTGATTTATCTTTCAGTGCATCATTTCCTTGTTCATTTGGTTAGTTACTTATGTTTTTATTTGCCGACGCCAGTGATGGAAGGTCTCGGATCAGTGTTTGGGGAGTTTGAGTATGCTTCCTATGGTATTAGCCGGGAACAGATGGTGTTTTCTCTCTGCGTAGGATCTGCCGCGTCGCTGCTAATCGGGTCCTTCTTAGGCATACTCGGTGATCTGATGTGAGTCATCTTTTCCCCACTTTCTGAGATTTTAGTTGTGATCCGAATGTCTCCGTTTTGTAATATTAAATGCTAACATATAAATCCCCATTGCATTTGGATGGCATTGAGAATCGGAATTTTCAATTCGTTTTTAATTTTGACCGTTCTTTTCAATCTACGTCAATAGAAGTAAACAGATCTTCATTTTTTGGACTACTAATGTGTGGACCTATCTTGTATTTTTTGAAATTTCCTGTTACAGTTTCTGGCTTTTGATCGCTTCTTCAATTGGTTTACCATGCATATCTGTTTCCTGGACAAGATAATTTAATAACTTTGCTGCTGGATTTTCTGGAACTTTTGCTGTTTGGTGCATCCTATAAATAAGTTAGATGTTGTAGAAAGAAAAATGGGATATCTATTAATGAGTTTCAGTGGCCTATTATGGTTGTTCCTTTAGCAACCAGTATGAGAGTCAATTTTCATGAAGACGCTTCTTTAATTGTTTCTGACAGACTGGTGTGGTGAAAACTAATTGATTTAAAATCAGTGTATGAAGCTGTAACCATTTTATCTGTGTATGCTTGTATGCAGAGGTCAAAAGAAAGTCATCTTACTGTTTTGTGTCCTCCATCTATCGGTTGGCATCTGGAAGAGGCTGACTACACATCCATATGTTTGGGTTGCAAGTGTCTGTTTAGCTGTTGCTTCTTCTGTCTTCTCCTTTGGTTTTGAGATATGGATGGTAGCTGAACATGAAAAGGTTTGTGTTATACGAGTCTACTCAATTGTTGCATTATACAGAGGTGAATTTGGTGCAGGCCCGAGTCATGTTCACGTGAAAAATGACTTTAATGTTATGTTCCTCTTCTTCTTCTTCTTCTTCTTCTTTTTTTTTTTTGCATCTTTCTTGTGGTTGGACACTGAGGCCTGCATGAAGTTACTGGAATATATAGGATCAGCTGTCAATGCTAATACGTTCTTTGTTTGCAGCTGGGTTATAGGCAGGATTTTTTGAGTGACACTTTTTGGCTGATGGCATTTTCTGAGTCTGCCTCTCATATTGGAAGCCAAGTTCTTGCTAATTGGCTCACTGGTAGTACTAGTGAGAAAAGATTCGTTTTCCCTTCCACTGCAGTGATTTTCTTGGCAACGATATGTCTCATCTATGTCACAAGAGAATTGACGGAAAGTCCACCCATAACAGCGATTGGGAGCTATAAGAAGTCATTTTCTGTCAACATTCTTGGAGGTAAAGCTGCACTGCATATCCTTCTTAAGCGTTGTTGTGGTCTCCCCCACTCCCCCTCCCCCCGGGGCACATGTTTAAATGTAGCAATGTGTGGACAAATTTGAAATAGGAAATAACCTGAAATGCTATACTGATTATACAGCAGATTAGTGAAAACAGTTTAAACTCACTGCAAAACATTAAAGGGAATAAATAAAGGTAAATGCACGTTGCTGTGATGTTCTAATATATAATTTTTTTGACATTAGCATTGTGCAATTTATTTGATAGAGGAAACCTGACTTATCGTCCCAGCATTGTATGTAAATAAATACAAATCTACCAATAGTTTTATATATTTCCTTGGGGCTTAACATTGTGGCATTGAAATAGAGGGAACCTGATGTGATGCAGGTGTTTTGCATTCTTTACAACATTGTCTATGGAAAATGACTACTACTTTATTTGGACACTCGGATCATTTCTTTACTCCCTTGGCTAGTTTGACAATGAGTTTGTGTTGATAATTTCTTCCAAGTTACATATATTATTCTTTGGCTTTGTTTTTTATGTTACCTCTTCATGACTGCCGACAGTTTTTGATTGCCTTCGTTAATTGGGATCATGAATCCCTTTATAATTTATTCATTTATCACCTTTTTTTTTTCTGACACTGGCATTGTAATATCTTCTCTTCATCCATGTCCTCCTTTCTGCATTTGAAATCATGAACAGCTGAGTTTTCTTGGCAGCCAATATCCTCTTCTAATTTGTAGGCTATGCTTTCCAGCAGTTGGAGGCTTCTGTTTTTTTAATTTTTTTAAATTTTTTTTTGGATGGGGGGTGTTTCCACACCACTTGAACCATGTGTTTTGTAACATGTCCATTTTGGCCTTCAAGTTATTCCAGTTGGGAGTTTTGAGTAAAATACGAAGATAGAGATAAAAAACTGGAGGGAGGAAAACTGATGTAGCCCAGGCCAAGCTGCACTTAATATAGGTGGAAATATTAGGACTGCAGTAGATGGGTAGGGTGTTTGGATGGAAATATGGGTATTATAAGTGGGTGGGATATGAGATGGGTGAGAATGGGAGGAGTTCACCTCCTTGGATAGGCCTTGATTCAAGGTCTGATCCAAAATTGTTGAAGGTATAGAAACCTTTAAGTTAGCAGTGACAACACGAGAAATCTTTCACTCAACTTACTGTAAAATGCTTACAGGCTGGCCCTTTTATAGACTATTATATTTTTGCTATATGTTACACATGTAACTGACATACACATACATATATGTTAGGGACTGCTTTCATCCAATGTCTCAACCTTAACTGAATCCAACCTGACAAAAATCAGGTTAGGTCAGTTTGGTCCTTATTACCTTGCAAAATGCATTTTGTACCAGTACTTGGATGATTGCTTACAATCATTTGACGTACATTCTCCACATGTCTGAACCATGAAGAAATGTCTAGTTATAAATGATAAATGGGTTCTGTCAGGTTTACTACATGGATAATAAACTGACAATAAAGAGGTAAATGTTTGGGTATGCAAGCATGGTGCAGTGGAATTCCACTTTAGAAACCCTTGTAGATGCTCAATGTTGTACAACTTATTGTGTTTGTTTTCTTTTTATTTTTCTCTTTTTCTGATTTTTTTCACAGATAAACGGATATGGTTATTGGCATGGGCTCAAGCATGTCTTCAGTTTTCCATTATGGTCTTCTGGATTCTATGGGCACCAACAATTGTGGTATGTTCTATGTGCAATTGGGATTCAACAGAAATTGCATATTAGCATAAAAGATAAAAAAAATATAAGTGAATTCTTGATTACTTTATTCTTTTTACCTTGAAATTTGTTAAAAATAAATAAATATTAGGCATTAAAATTAGTTTGGTGGAGGTCCTATACAATTACAGGTATATGTAGGTATATGTAGTATTCATAATAATTTCTGGCCCCATGCTGAATCATATGCACGAAAATGGAAGTGCATGCTAATTTACATTGAGATGCACAACTTATGCTAAATAAGCATGAACGTCCTTTTTTTTGCCCGGAAATCAGCCCATGATGATCTATAGCACTGTGCATTCTTTACTATATTTATCCATGTTTCAGGCTGATGGACGAGAAGTGAAACTAGGGATGATATATCCATGTTTCATGGGTGCAAGAATGCTAGGTAGCACTGCAGTTCCATGGTTCACAGGTGGACCATCACCAGTTCGCAGTGAGGATTATTTGCTATTTGCATTCATTGTCAATGCACTTGTCTTGTCTATAGTAGCATATGATTATCAGGTATTGCTTCCAAATTATATAGGTAGGAACAATCCTTTATTTGTCTGATGCTGTAACTAGATGCTTGAAAGTTTAGCCTCTGTAGTTGCACTTTGCAGGAAATCGGGGTTTTGATGACACTGTTCTGTCTCTTCAATGCTTGTGTTGGCCTGATATTACCTTCACTTGCACGACTGAGGACCATGTAAGAATCACATCTATTGTTTCTTCATTATAGATTTCTTAGATTTTCACTGATCACGGTACTTATTGGGAGGGATTTGGTCTTTTTTTTTTTTTTTTTTGTTGCTAATACTGTTTGCACAGATATGTGCCGAATGAATTGCGTGGGGGGATGATAAGTCTGTCTACTGCTCCTGCAAATGCAGCAATGGTGTTTGTTCTGATCCAGGTGTGTTTTCCTTCTTTGTTTAAAGTAATTCTCAAGGATAGGGTAGAGAAGAAACGAAGCCACATCCCCTATGATATCTAGGCCAAAAAATCCAATTAAATAGTTCAATAGTCTTATCAATCACTTCTTCACATTGAGATCATGGTATTAGAATACTTTTTGGCTTTGGAGACATATCAGGTGAGACCTGTCCTTGATGGTGTACAATGTGAACCTGAATGAGGTGGAATGTGGAATGGCTTCATGACATTGGGTCCAGGCTCTAGCATTCACTTGTAGTCACAAGCATAACTAACACAGTTTTCATTTAAGTTGTGGGCCTGCTTGAGTGCTCAGAATTTGGCTTTGTTGCAGGGGGGCTACCATCGAAACCTTGGCAATGCAACAATAATGACATTTGCTGCTTTTGGGCTGTTCTCAGCTGCTGGTTGCATGCATGTATTAAAGAAGTGGGGAAAGCAACCGCACCAAAACTGGCGTAAGTTGTAAATTATTTAGTTCCAGGCTGAATTGGGATGCCCGAATGGCCTGCAATTCTGGGTTCATTCATCATTGTTTATCTTTTATCATTCATTGAACTGATGAAAAAGAGGGGAAAGGGGAAAAAAAAAGGGGAAATGCAGAATTTTTTTTCCACTGTTGGGGTCCAAAGGTATGAGGGAAACTTATTGGGTATAGGGTGGAGTGGTGGAGCCAAGTCAAATCCAAGAAAAACATGCAAAATGACTACATTATTTAATGAGCTACAAATGCATCTTGTACTCCCACCAGCCCCACGGTGAGGACATCATCAACACAGCAGAGGCCCCACCGTGCAGAAGAAAGAAAACTAGTGTACCAAGGGTGGGTTGCCAACAGGATGATGTCAGATGAATGGCCAAAGTCGCACAAGAGTACAGGTAGAATTGGAATGGCCACACAAATATTACTTGTGGAGCCTGTGATCATTTGAAACTGAAATGCATATTTTTGATCCCTTGCGACTGAATGCATATCGTCACTGTCTTGTTTTGCAGTTGCTGGTGCCAGTAAGTAGATGGTGACTATGTTTCCTTTTTCTTTGAATTGACTAATCATTCAATGGATATTGAGTATTTTCGGTTGGATAGTAATAGTGAATACTCACATTGCAGGCATCTGTGAAACCTTTAGTTAGGAATGATTGATGTCCATTTCTGAGGTTTAAAAGGGCAATTGTAGTTGTCTACTAATCTGGATATGTGGAGCAAAAGTGTGATTAATTTTTTAATTGTGAGCGAATGCATTAAGCTCAATGCAATGCCAGGGGCAACTTTCTTTCTCAAGAAAAGTCAGGATTAGGAGCCCGGAGCGATCATCCAATTATGTTATGCAAAGGAGGTGACTCCACCCATCCCAGCTTACCAATGCAAAGTATTGCTGCCAACAAAGAACCAAACAGTTGTGCAGTGCCGAGACCTCAGCACCAGTAAAAGAGTACAAAACCTCCTCTACAATCCAACTTAGGAATCCAAAATGACCCATTTAACACACACAAACAAACAAAAAAAACAAACATCATTGCACGGTGGATTAAGATGGGTTTTCAAAAGATGTGACAGCTCTGGAATTGGCAAGCAGGCAGATTAGCATTTATTTTCATACTCCCTTTATTCTCAAATCTCCTTTGCATACTTATTCTTGTCATCTAAAAAGAATCGCTAGATCCTTAGATGTTAGACCCTAGTACTAGAATAAATCTTTGGATCCAAATCATCTCTTGTGGCAGGAGGGTCTTGCGGTTGATCCAAAGGGTTGGAGATCAGTCAACCCGCCTACCAATACATGGGAAGGTGGGTCGGTTGAAATCCCACCCTTGGCAGGCGGCAGGTCGGCAGAAAACGATTTGGTTGTTAAATCTTTACGCATCGAATCTCAGATCCAAGCATCGAATCTCAGATCCAATCAGAAGAGAGGATGCTTTACACATTACAGGAAGAAGGGGAGGGGGAGGAATCAAATTGCTTGCCAAATCTAATTACTATTATTCTTCCTGTTCCTGATCTCTGATCCACTTTGTTGCAACCCATTTCCCCCCTTCAATCACTGGACAGCTCCCATGAATTGATGTCTGCATAAATTGTGCACCCAATGCTGAAGATTAAGAAACCAAAAACATATATGCAATATTGTATGGTGCAATTGCTTTAAACAATTAAGATTTTTTTTTCTCTCAAGAGTCTGTACAAAGCCAAGTAAAGAGATAAAGCATTGGGGGAAAAAATAATAACTGGAGAAGAAAAGATGGCATGACATTGACTTTCCTAGTCGCCCTATGCTTTTAACCTCCATTTACCAATTATATTCCTGCAAGTTCCCCCACATCAGACACATGACTAGGCAGGTAGTGAAGCAGAGACAAGCATCAATAAACCAAATAGGCTTAAGGGGCAAAGCATGCAAATACAAGGATAGAACCAAGGCTATGCTCAATCAACAAGGCCTTTGAAACTCCCTAGTCTCCATGGTTACTGCATTAATCACGGTTGGAAGATCATTGCTTTCCCAGAGAATATGAGATGAACTCAAATTATCAGACCAAAGCCACCACACACAAAAGATTGCTCCACTTGATCACTATGCACTGGCATTAAGCCCCTAACAGTCTTTTGTAATCAGCTCCAACAAGGTATTGCAACTTATCAGGATAGGGAACAATTCACTACCAAATAAACACTTGTACTGAAGTCACGTAGTGATATATTCCCACCATCATTCTTCATGATACAATCTACATGAACAGCTACACTATAATTATGACCTAACGTTTAGCATGTAGTATGGGTCCATAACTAAAATGGCATGCATCTATGGGTGATACAATCTTCATTCCCACACCGACTGTTTGTCTGCCATGTGGAAGTGTCTACGGGGCCCAAACTCTGTCAACATTTAGATCATGTCTTTAGCTAGTTAGGGGTTAACATTCAAACCAATCTGACATCCCCATGTGTCAATAAAAGTTTCAAAAATTGTTTGAAAAGGTTGAAGTTGCTTCGAGCATAAGGGCCGTTGAAAAAAACAAAGAGTCATAAAAGTGAGATTGAGCACCAAAGTTGACATGGAACTTATCCAAGGAATTTGTCAATTATTTAACAGAATGACCAAGCCATCTGTCCATATGGCAGAACAAGGTGTCATTCCACACTGTACGTGAAGGAAAATTTCTCCTATAAAATATTGGGCTTGATCCTATTATCTCAACTAAATAATGCAGGTTTAGTCGAGACCCTTAATTAGATGAAAACAGTTCCCATTTTCCTCCATTTATTTCCTAAGGATACCAAACCCTATACCCTACAGGCCTAGCAGCCACAACCCCCCTGATGAGGGACAGATTCCCAAGAGCCAGAATCGCAATGATCTGGATAGGACCAGAATGGGGACAATACAAATAACTAAAAATCTACCCCACAGATAGGGATCATATTAAAGATACAAGCAAAATATGATAATGAACGATATATCCAAAAACCAAAGCAATCCAATGACTGGATTGACATATATGAGCAGTCCTAGATTAAGTAGGATTAATGGAAGGATGCAAGCAATTTTTTGATGGAAATTAGAACACCAAAATCTAAACCAATGGATTGAAGATCTGATTATATAATAATGCTGTAAAACAGAATGAACACAGTATCCCAGAAGATGAGATGGTTCTCATGGGTGGACAATAATATATGGTAGAGTCCTAATATAAGTAGGTGTAACAGCTATATGAAGAACAGCACAGCAGAATTGAAATAATTGCAGGGACCTTACTTACTTGAAGTTTGGAAGAAGAAGAAGAACAGAAATAGAAAGTAAAGATATGGACCTCAAGCATCTCACCTAGAAACTTTTGACATCTCATCAACCTTTCTAGCATCTCACTACATCAGCAGCATCTCACCACTAAGAACTAAATCTCACAGTTGAAATAAAAGGCAGCAGCCATGTTTATTGATAGTAAATTCGTCTTCAGGTTTGTAGCCCCTTACAAATATATATAGAAGACTCCTTTTTTTTTTTTTTGCTAAAGATCCAAAATAATATATTAAAGAAAAGCAAACAGAAAACAAGGCCCTAACAGAGTGATAAACCCCTACCTTCCATCAGGCGGGGCCACCCTGGGCAACAGATCCAAAAAAATTAATTGAACCTATATCTAGGCCTATGGGAAGTATCCCATACGACTTCCCTAGCAATCTCGTTTGGACACTGAGACCAAACATATGAATGCCTTTCAGAAGCTGCTTTTCTAGCAAGCTTATCCACTACAACATTAGTCTCACGAAAACAGTGTGTATACCTAACACAACATGTCATCAATTGAGCCTTCAATGCGCTCCAAGATTGTTGCCAAACCCAAGGGAGAGAGGAAGATATACAAGCATCAACCACTAATTTGGAATCTGATTCCAGCCATATATGCTGATATCCTAACCGTTTGGCAGCCTTCAAACCAACAAGAACAGCCTTTAACTCGGCATAGTAATTAATTGCAACCCAAAGCGTTTCAGCAAACGCAAACACCCCTCACCTCTGTGAGTCCGAACAACTCCTCCCGCCCCAGCCTCACCTGGGTTGCCAAAACTACACTCATCGGTGTTAACTTTACACCAACCCACCATAGGAGGAGACCAGAAAAGTTCCAACAGCGGCCTTGATGATGTTGAGCATGTCATTAAAGCCAAAACATGAGCAACATGCAGATCCTCCATTGACTTGATCACACAAGGATGCCTAGTTGAAAGATCCCTACAGCTTCTTCTAATCCATACTTTTAAATTATCCGATCTTGCATGAATGTTCCTATGTAGGGAATCATTTCTGGCACGCCAAAGAGCATGAACACCCACTGCAAGAAGACCATTCCAGATATGCCTATGCGACACAACATTACATTTCTGCCTCCACCACAAAATGAGATCAGAGCATGAAATAAAGGACTGCATAGAAACTCCAAACCATACACCAATCATACACCAAATCTCAACTGCTACATTACACCTGCAAAAAATGTGATTTGTAGTTTCCTCATTTGAAAGACACAGATGACAGCGAGAAGGCATAAACACACCTTTTTTCTGAACTAAATCATCTGTTGGGAGTTTATTTAAACACCATCTCCAGAGCATCCAAGACAAGCTAGGAGTGAGAGAAGCATTCCAAAGTAAGCCATACCAGCTTTTCTTCTGTTTCTGAGACCGAATCATCTCCCATGTTGACTTAACTGTAAAAGCACCAGAATTTTCACCAGTCCATTTATGTGATCTGAAGCTCCTTCCACCAATGGAATTTTACTAGAAAATGCAAATAATTGCCGCAATATAAGGGATTGAACCACAGGCCATCTCCATTCTCTATTCCTGATAAAATGACCAAGGGTGCAATCCATTCCTCTTCCCATCTCCATATCAACTCCCAACTCCTCTGCCAAAGAGAAATTGCCAATCCACCTTTCATTCCATAAATGAATCTTTGTTCCATCCCCTATTATCCATCGAGTATGCTTCGATGTCCAATACCAAACAGAACGAATGCTTCGCCACACTGGAGAAGGACAATGATGTCTTCGAGGGAGACCCTCTTTTGAAAGGTAATGGCCACGCATAAACCTAGCAAAAAGAGTATTTTCAGACTTCATTCTCCAAGCTAACTTACATAACAAAGCATTGTTAACATTACTTTTAGCCGACGTACCCTAATCCAACCTCCTTAGGAGCACACATGTCATCCCATTTAACAACTACTGACCTTCTTTTATTTGGATCACCAGTCCAGATAAAATTCCTCATCCACCCTTCGACTATTTTTATTAGGGCCCTCGGCCATTTATACACAGAGAAGGAGTGAATAAAGGCACTGCTAAGAACAGATTTGACCAATTCCACCCGGCCAACATAAGATAGTAACCTACCCTTCCATGTCATAAATCTCTTCTTGAACCTATCCAACAAAGGATTAAAGTACTCACTACGACATCTACCATGAAACAAAGGAACCCCCCAGGTAGTTTGTTGGAAAAGAACCTTGAGAGAAGTTTAGGCAATTCAACATGCTTTGTCTCATGCTACCACTAACATCTACAGAGAAATAAATTTTACTCTTAGAAGAGTTAACCCTCTGTCCACCATATTCATCATAGATGGATAAGATATTCTTCAACCCTCTATAACCACTCAACTTTGCCTTCATAAAAATAACAATATCATCAGCATAAATGAGATGAAAGGGAGAAACCACAGACCTACCTTTAAACACAGGTTCAATGGTAACTAGAGCCACCAACTCCTTCACCCCCCTACAAAAGACTTCCTCTGCAAGCACAAATAAAAGAGGAGATAGAGGATCTCCTTGTCGAAGACCACGCTCAACTGTAAAAAAACCCATAGGCCCTCCATTCACCATGATAGAAAGGCGAGCCGATTGGAGAAGAGATTGCACCCTATCAACAAAAGTTTGAGAGAAGCCAAATTTAAGAAGAACATCCACCAAAAAACCCCACTCGAGGGTATCATATGCCTTTTGAATATCAAGCTTGAGAGCTATATTTCCTTTCTTAGTCTTTCTATGCATCAATGTCACCAGTTCAGAAGCCAAACCAACATTCTCATGAATGATTCTTCCTTTTATGAAAGCACCTTGTTCTTCAGAAATTAATTTATTCATAAACAATCCCAACCTTGAAGCCAAAATTTTGGGAATTATTTTATACAAAAAATTCCCCACACAGATGGGACGGAAATCAGAAAACTTTACTGCACCATCCTTCTTTGGAATGAGTGTAATGTAATTGCAATTAACTCCCTTCATCAGTTTACTAGAGTGAAAGAATGATTTTATAGCATGACAAACCTCCATCCCTACTATACTCCAACACACATAATAGAACTTACCTGGGAATCCATCCGGATCAGGAGAACTGTCAGAATTCATAGCAAACACTACTACTCGAATTTCCTCATCAGAAGGAATCCTGTCAAGAACATTATTTTCCTCATCAGAAATTAATGAGGGAATTACAGAGAGACATTCAGGGTGAGGATGACCCCGAACACTTTTATGAAACTCCTCATAATACTGAACTATATACTCAGCAATATCTCCCTGAGAGTCCAAAACCATGCCATCTTCCTTATTGATCTCACGAATCAGGCTTTTATTCCTCCTTGCTCTAGCATATGCATGGAATAAAGACGAATTTCAGTGACCACATTTCAACCACTTCACTCTACCTTTCTCCGCCCAAATATTTTCATGCAAAGAGCATATACATCATCATAAATCTTCAAGGCCTTAGATTCCATATCACGAAGCATATCATTGCAACCCACCACTTCCAAAGTTTCCTGCACATCTTCGAGGCAAACTCTAGAAGAGAGAACTTCTTTTTCAATATTAGGAAATACCTCCTTGGACCACTGCCGAAGCCTTCTCTTCAGATTCTTCAATTTAGTCGTCAACACATAAAAAGGATTGCCCCAAAGAGGCACTTTCCATACCTCTTGGACCACTTCCTTGAACCCAGGATGATCCATCTAGAATCGTTGAATACGGGAAAGGGCATTTGAGGGCTTAGATAGAGAGGAACACCCAACTAAAATAGGCGCATGATCAGATCCTGAATGATTCAGCACCTTCTGATAAGACTGAGCATAAATGGAATACTAGATTGCATTACCAAAGCTTATGTCCAACACAGCAGAAACCCTCCCCACAACTCTGTTATTTGACCATGTGAACTTCGGCCCAGAAGAAGGTATTTGAACCAGCTCAGAAGCATCAATAAAAGTCTCAAATTCACCTGCAGAGGAACTAGAAAATTGACCAGGCCCAAATTTTTCATGGGCAAATCTACAAACATTAAAATCACCCATAAGAAGCCAAGGGAGATTTAGAGTACCAAGAGCCACCAAATCCGCCCATAAAGCTCTACGCGAAATTTTCCTATTATTAGCATGCATGAAAGAAAACAAATGCTGCCTACCATCCATCAAAAAAGTCATTGATACCTGTTAATCTGTACTAAGGAGCACATCAGGTTTTGAAATTTCCCTCTTCCAAAACACCCACAGATTGGGAACCTTACCAGGTCTGTCAATAATCACAAAATCAATATCATACCCTAGCCGATCCACAAAATTCCTTGAAAATTTTCTAGGATCCATCATTGGCTCACCTAAACAAAAGATGTCAGGTTTAAACTCACGCACCAACCTTTTCAGAAATCGTCTCGATTTGGGGCTCGAGACACCCCTAATATTCCAATAAAGGCATTTCATTTATTACCTCTTTGGCGTAAGGTCTCCATACGAGTCCTCCGAGTGTTAGAAGTACTCACATGATCCAATTGTTTATTACCCTACCAGGGAGCTTACCATTCGGTCTTTTTCCTACTTTAGTAAAGGATCCCCCATGCTCAGCCAAAGATGCATCCACAACCATCACATCTTCAAAAATTACCTCTACCCTCCCAGGAGAAATTGTTGATACTGCAGTATTAGCCTGATCAGAAATCATCATGACTGCTAATCCCTCACCATCCAAACCAAACTGATCTTGCACAGCATTCAAAGCAACATCCTGACAAACAGGCGCTAGAGTCCCATCCGCTTCAATAGGCAAACCCGCAGAGTTAGAAGTCCTATCTGCATTGACATTCAGATCTTGGTCCTTATACTGACCCTCCCCTTCATCTTCTTCATTATCAGAAGCACCTTCTACAACATCAGCCCACCGTCCAAGATCAGCACGTGGAACTCCAGAATTTTGATTTAAAATATTAGGATCAACATTCAGATCCAACCCCCACCAGAATGATGCTCCGCAGCCACATTGACCTTCATAGTCTCCTTGGTCTTACAGTCTCTAGAACTATGACCAAATACCCCACATACTCCACATGAACCCGAGGTTCCTCATACTCAATCAATTGTTTAAAAAAACAATGATTCCCATTATGAATACAATCAATCATCAATTCATGAACTCGTGGTTTTCCAGACTCCATGAGGACTGAGAATTTGGCATATCTCCCAAAAGATGTATTTTGGGTGTTACGATCAATACTGAGTGGCTTTCCCAAAGCTTTCCCTATTGAAAAAATTATATCATCCTCCCACAATTCCAACCTTTAACTTGGGAGACGAACCCATTGGACATGTCGAGGAGGTTGAACTTTATTTACATCAAACCCAGGTTCCCAATTTTGGAGACGTAATGGCTGTCCATTGATCCTCGTCACACCTCTCTTCTAAACTGCAAGCATAGATTCCTTTGTGAAAAATCTAAACACAAAGTAGCCTTTACCTAGAGATGTCATTTCAAATCTATTTGCACTTCCCCACTGCTCAGCCAGGGATCAAGACATATCTCTTAGAGTAATCCCCTTTGTGAAAACTCTCCCTATTAAGGCCAGTTTGAACTTCTCAATTTGTCTCTCATAAACCTCTTGAGGAATGACTACCCTGGTAATTCCTCCCTCTACAACAGGATTAGGAATAGAAGTAAAGTCAGGCAGTCCAGAAAGCACTGATGCAAGAGTTTGAGAAACACCTGCTGAGCCATTAGGCACCCCATCTATATTGGACCTTTCTGAACCAGAACCAGGATTAGAACCAACCCCTGGAGCATGGCCCTGCTTAGAACCACCGGACTAAGGTTGGCCCGTACCCTTATCTTTGTTAACCCATCTTCGTTTTTTCTTGGAAGGCATTCGAGCTCCCCTCACATTCGAATTTCCAAAGATTGCCTCACCATCAGTAGATTTGACATAATCTACGTTATTTCCTAAAGTAGGAATAGACTAATCCCAAGATGGAAATCCCAGAAATCTTCCAAGATCTATCCTTGTCAGACTCGAGATTACCTCACCCACCGGACCTCTGGCAACCGCCGTCTGCCCTCCTCCAGTAGAGGATGCGCCCCCCTGCACAGTCACTAGAACTCCTCCAGCCATGGACGAAGTACCTCCACTAGATGCTGGCAATGTCCCCTCAAATCTAACTCGCCGATCAGATCTTTCTCTTTCTGCACCAGATGAACCTGCAGCAAAGTACAAGGCTGGTTGGTTCACCCCTCCATCATGCGACTGAGATAACAACGATTGGTTTACGGAAAAATTAAACTGCTCTATCGGCACAGCATGCTGAGGCACACTCCTCGAAGCCCCATCAGCAGGTTGTAAAACAACCTCTCGATCCCACAACACCATAACATGAGGGTTACCATCTAAACCTGCACCACGACCATACCTTCTTCCCCCACCAATAACACCAGCCCCTGGGACCGGAAACCTAGAACTCCCAGAAAACATGATCGACCCACTGAAACTCAATCATTCGAACATCATCCTCCCTGTTAATGGTTAAGTCTCAACTTCAATGGCCTCCCATTTCCCTTTATTTCGTTTGAAATGAGCTGGCTTCAGGAAAAAGCTTCACAGTTCCAAAACCCTTAATGTCGAATGTCGAATCTAATATGAAATGAAGTCTGAAAGGAAAAAGCTTCACAGAGCTTCACAGCTTTCAAAACCCTTCTCCATTTAAAATTGAAACCGAGCTAATGCATTGCATCACTAATTGAATCCATCGTCAACTTTGACACCTCACATTTGGCATTGCCATTAGCAAGAAATGTCAAAGCCAGAAGGGAAAAAAAAAATGAAAGGAATATTTTTTTCTTACAAACAATAAGTTACCTACCTTGGAGGTAATTTTTTTAATAGAACTCAACCGAAAATAAAGGGAAGTACTTAAAACAACATAAAACAATAAAAAACTTCAAGCATTAGAAGTCTTATCCAACTAGATAAAAATTATGCAACGAGATAAAGACTTATCTAACTAGACTTAGAATAATAACACACTAATCTGTACTCCTACCTTATAGCCATAGTTTAGGCCCTTTAAAGAGGCCTATTACAATGAAAACCCATGGATCAAAAGCCCAACATACATATAACCCAACCCAAGGTTTATCCCCACTAAAATAAGCCCAATTCGGTGTCGTATCAGCATCACCCCCTCCTTATCTTAAGTAATTAAGCACACCTTCCAAAGATGCAGTTGCATTGGACAGGTTGGATCAATATCATCACGTATGGAGGCCTAGGCACAAGCTTGGGAAGCCCACAAAGGGCAGGTGGTAGTTCAATCGGCCAAATCGAACTTTATGTAGTTTCGTAGTTATATTATAGGTTGGGCCTTTTATTACTAATTTATAAACTCATATAATGGGGTGAAATTAGTACACGAGATTAGTAGTTAAGTATTTGAGTTAGATTAGGAAATGTATTAACCTGATAAAGTTTTGAGTGTACTTAATAGGTCACTATAAGAGACTGAATACGAGTCATTTTGTAAGTGGAACTAGTAATTTCATATATATATATATATATATATATGGAGAGAGAGAGAGAGAGAGAGAGAGAGAGAGAGCGACTTGAGAAAAGAATTTTAAGTTTTCTTAAGAGTTTTGGAGCTGCTGAGCTGTAATCTGTTTTGCTGCCTCCTAGTTCTATTCTTTTTTCTTCTCTGGTGTGAGTTTTGGAGCTGTTGAGCTGTAATCTGATTTGCTGCCTCTTAGTTCTATTTCTTCTCAGGTGCGATCTTTCCTCCCTCTACTCTTTCAGGCCAGATGGAACAAGTCTTTTTTGAGTCATAAAATCAAAGTCAGTAGCACTGTTCAGATTCTGTCTCCGACTCAGTGCAGAAGGCAGAAAGTCTTCAGAAGAAGAAAGCTCCCGGCCCGGTCAGGGCGGATCCTCGCCTTCTCATTTATGCTCACTTGAAGATAGGCGCTGTAAGCAATAGATGGAGCTAAACCTTAGAAAAATCATATAAAGGGTCTATAAGCTTTCAGCATATAGAGGCTTAGCTCGAGTCCTGCTTGTTGAACTTCATTTGATGGCTCGGCTTTTTTGCATGATTTCATGACAGAAACCACCTTTGATGGGCTTTTGCTACTTATTATTAGATCTTCTAGTCTGTGGCTTCCCTGTTTCCTTCTATGTTTTGGGCTGCTCTCTGTTACAAGATCTCTTCAGTTATTGTTTTGATTTGGCTATAATCCAAAACCTAAGATTTTGTTAAGTTGGTGCTTCTCCAACTCTCTGTGATTCTGTTATTAATTGATTTCTGGTCAATTACTACAATTCTAGTAGCACGAGGACTCTTCTGAAACTACCTACTCTGTTATCAGAACTGGTTCAGATTCTGCAGGTCTATTCCACCAACAGAACAGACCACTTGAATGAAATATTGGGTTGTTCTGATTTGGTTGGCTTAAATTATAAATTTTCTTCCGATTCTAGTTTTGTTCCCTGTTCTGTAATCCTGTTAAGTACTAGTATCTTGCTGGATTTTCTGGTTCAGGATTAGTCTACATTACTCAAACTACTAGGGAGCTTCAACTTTATCCAAGTAGAACGAATATTGATCCTCAACTGGACGAAAGACTGTAAAGTAAAGAGGAACAATTACCGGATCAATAGTACCATTAGGAAACAACGAATAAAATAGAAGTCCATCCCCTTGCCGTGGCTTCACTTTCAAACCAATGCATTTTTCGGGGTCGTAGTTGAAGTCCAAAAAATCATTCTACAGGTTCAAGTAGAGGATAACCATCCATATTAGCACCAACAATGGGATAAAGGTGAAAAAATGAAAAACCACTTCATACTATTACCAGACAATAATACATGAATAAATAAAAATATAAATAAAAGAACATTATCTTACCTCACAAGGAAACATGGTTTCCCCACCTTCTTTAACATCAGATAGATACAACAAGAATGAAGCAATCTGCACAAATTAGTGGAGTTTGGAATTATGATTACAGGCTCTTGCTGGATTCATTTCAGCAAGCTAAAATAAAGGAAATCAAGAAGAAAAAATGAAAAAAAAAAAAAAAAATGAGGCCAAAACTTCAAAGGAAAAGAGGCAAGGGGATGCAAAAGAAAAGAAACATAACTAAAACAGAATATTAAACTTAGCAAATCCCTTTTTTGGATGGATTGGCAGCACTCTCTATACTTAACTGATCTTGGTACCAGACACAATGAATGCAACAGAAACTCTTACAGCAGAAACATGAAATGCATAAAGAGAAATCCATCTGGTCAGAAAAAAGCTTGGAAAGTGCTCTCTTTTGAAATGCTGACGTGAGGGGTTTTATCTTTAAAAAATCCAGCAAAAATAACTCAAAAAACAACTCAAAGGAAACCCTTCCTAAGTGTAGCAATTTTCAAGTATCACAAGCCCTGAATGTTGATGGATCTCTGCCTAACTAACTCAACCATTTTGGAAAATCACTGCTCCAGTAATACCCTGCAGAGGTAACAGTCTGGACCTCTGTCCAACCATCATTGTGTGCATTAGCAGTGATTCATAGGGAGGAAAACGATATAGCTAATAAAGCTTGCTAGTTATACAGTAAATTAGAATCACCCTACTATTTGGGGATAATTTGCTGATATTTTAATTCTCCTTGGTGTATTTCCTTGTGTTCTTCTGCTTGAATAAATTGATTTAGTTCTTTCCCCAAGGAAAGCATCAGAATTTTGTTTTTGAAGGATCCAGATGGAGAATACTTCAGTCACATACATGAATATATATTATTGGGAAATTAATAAATTATGCAAAAATGGTTGCTCGTCCAAGATGACTTCAAGGGTCAGGTCATTTCCACTTCCAAAGCATTGAACATTATTTCTCTTTTCTTTTCCTTCATCAGTTTGACACAATTAATCAGTGTCTCTGACAATTACTAACTCACCAAACTGAAATCTAGTTTAGAATTTCCATTTCATTACAATGCACAACAATATGACAGAATCCTAGTTTTAAACTTTCAAAATGATCTGTTGTTTGCGCAACATTAAATTATCTGGGTGAAGCAAATGGGGTCAAACCCAGTTGACTTCAAAGATCAGTTCCAGTTGTGGTCTACTGTGCTAATTGAGATTGCAGCAGCCAATCACCTTGATTATTATGCTGAAGTATCAGACTGCCTCTAAGGTGAAAAATCTAATAAATTATCAGAGCCTAAAAGTGGCAAAGGACTTCAAAGGCTGCTTGGTTTCTAATATTAAGGTTAGTTGGAATAAGATATTAAGGCTAAAGTGCTTTGTCTGGTTGGACTTCTGTTTCTATTGCTGCTTTTGGGTTCTGCTTTGACCTTGGCAGTACAGTGAAGCTGTTTTCGCCGGGTATCACACTCCCTTCTTTTTTAATATAACTCGTGTTTATTTAGGAAAAAGGTTTTCAACTTATAATCTAATGAATTTAAGATAGTATGTCCAAATTAGAAGAGTGACTTAGCCTCGTCGAACAAGGTGAGGCTGTCATGTAGGTCATCCCACACTTTATGTAGAACTCTTATTTAGGGGGGAAAATAGAATTATAATAATAGTAGTATGCTCATATTAGAAAATTCTCTAGTGTATAAGATTATTCCAAATCATCTATGATTACATAGAATGTTCATTGCCTAATAACTGGTATAAATCAAATCTTCCTTATCCATTCCATAGTTCAATCCCACACCGACTAACAAATAGCCTGCAAGCCCCCTTATACACCTAAGAGCCCCACCTACTAGTTCAAACTTTTGAAATGGAAACTTTACATGGTATCAGTGAGGGTTCCACCGTCTCCAATCTCCACGTGTCCACAATACATACTGCTACACGTGCAGAGGAGTGTTGGGAGTTTAGTCTCACACCAACTACCAAATAATCTTCAAGCCCCCTTACACACTTGGCAGTCCTTCCACCTAGCAGTAGGAACTTTTGGGATAGAAACTTTACAAATTAAAATTGAAATACTAAGATATGACACCCCCACTTGAACCTTCTAATGGCCACCAGAATCAGGCCCTATTTTTGCTCTAAGAGAACATCCTGAAATAAAAAAATATTTGGTGATGTTAGGAAGTTTAGGAAAACCATAGAAATGCCCAATTGAACTTGATGATCTACGGAGACCTTCCTTCCATTTCCAATCTTGCTGGTAAAGATAGCAACTAAGAACAGAGACATAGTGCTGTCCAACCAAGGTAAACTTAGTTCTCCTTCAAAAACCAAATGGGAAAAATTCAGCTCAATCACTATGTGACTAGAAATTTCACTTTCCATCTTCGAACCTAATGATCTCCTTCATAATTATAAAAATAAATTGGAGTTTGAGTACAATTTAGATTTTTATTTTCTTTGATACTTTGCTGCTTCTTTTTTGTGTGTGAATATCTTTCTTTCTTTTTCTTTTTCTTTTTTTTCCTTTTTTTTTAATATTATGGCATTTCTACTATAGCTATTAGAACTGTTAGCTAATATTACTGTAAAGGAATGGGTGTGTTTATTGAGGCCCATTATCAATTAGTTTAAGTGTTTAAATATTTAAGTGTTTAGTGATGGGCCTAATTATTCAGACTCAATATCGATTTAATTAAGAGACCATAGCCTATCTTATCACTTCTTACTTGTAACTAGGACTCCATCCTTTAGAGTCCTAGCCTCTTATCTTGTCCTTAATTAGAACAGGATTGTTTTTCTTTATACTTTTAGCAATGAGAGTCCTTGTCATGTTGACATATGGAACTCTTTTTTACTTTGTAACGACTCCTTATCTTGTGGAGTCCTAGACCTATCACTTTACCTCTATAATAGTGACTGTTAAGAGGAGAGGAATATACATCGATTCGTTCTATCTTCTTTTATTTTTCTATTTTGTAACAAGAACAATTTGCAAAATTGGTAGAAGAATCAAGGATGTTTGTCAAGATATAGATGCCAGCTGACTAAGTTAAAAGCACTAACTGATGTAATTCCTTGAGAAAGTTGAAACAAGTAAAGCATATCTATTTTAAACAGAAAGAAAGTGGTAATCAACAGAAATATCCCTTTTTCAATAAACAACAAAGTAATAACCAAAGGGAGACCGAGACCTAGACCTATCTTTCGCTTAGTATGTACCCTTTGGCTCTTCGGTGCGCCATATTCAGCTGGGTTGAATGCATCATAATGAGAAATATACCTCTGCCCAATCTCGTAATGTAGGATATTAAATGCCTGCAATATGATGATATCCCCGCATTACTCGGGCAAGTTTAGAATTGCCCTGAAATAGATTAACAAATTCAAGACAAAGTAAAAAAACAAATAGCTCAAATATCACAAAGGTAAGACAGAGAATGTGGAAAATTTTAGTCCTACCACAAGCAACCTGTGAAAATTAAGAGATAAGCTATGAATGGATTCAGTAAATTACTATTAATCCAATGGGATCTGGATATATAAGCTATAAAACTAGAAAATTGTGTTCCATCATCAAAATAATTTTTAGAAAAACTAGCTCTCTAATGTAACCAGATAAAAGAAATCAAGTAAAGTCTCTAGTTTTCTTCTATTTACCAATAAGCCTCAAACAGAAGGGCAGATTGCATAATCAAGCACCTTTCCATAAAGAAAAGGTACTTATTGTTAAAACCGCTTATCCTAAAAGCTCAAAGCTGTTACGGGCCACAACAATATATATCAACTCAACACACACCCCGCACGGTACACAGGCAACCCTGCACATGACACACACTTACATGGAAACATCATTGCGTGGCACCAAGGCGAGAAAATGTCAGGACACCCCTTTGCACTTCCAGGAAATCAAACACTCAACCTCCCCGCTCTCATACCATGTTCTAACCGCTTTTCCTAAAAGCTCGAGCTGTTAAGTAAGGGCAACAACAATGTAGATCAACTCAACACCTATTCAAGGCTTCCTCTAAACTATTGATGCAACACATTCCTTCTAGTTCCTTATATTTGCTCTAATGGTTACTTACTCAAATAACTTATCAACCTCTCGAATGGCATGAAGTCTATCCCTAAACATGGAGATATTACTAATAGATCAGAGTAATTTGATCTGGAATCAGGAACCCACCAATCTCCAAACAAACTAATCAACCCTCTAATAATAAATTGGAAGGTTTGGTTACACACCAATCTCCAAACAAACTAATCCTAGCTCAAAATTTTTTTCAAAGAACAGATAGGAAGCATAGACAAAATCTCAAGACAACTTCAATTGCTTAAAAGATCGGGAAATCTAATGCGAAAGAAGTTCTCAAAATAAGCAACTAGCTAAAACTTTATTTTAATTCACTTAAGGTTATCTCTCCCCCCCCTAAAACCAAAAAAAAAATGCTAAAGATTACTTGAGCATTTATTGGTAGAAGGTGATGATAACAACAACAAAGAACTTTCCTAGGCCCATAGGAATATTTGACATTGTAGAGTCATGCTTATGAAGATGGTTGAAAGTCAACCTTTTAAATTTTTTTTTCAAATCTACTAATACAAGGGGACGGTTAAGATGGGAAACCAAATTTGACACGCCACAATCCCCAGGGCGGTTACTCCAATGGTTTAAATGCCCTCATCAGCCCTCATGTGACTTAAAGAAGGTGACCTTGTGCAAAAGCTCAAATGCTAAATCATCCACCATTCTAGAAAACCATTTTACTAATAGAAGCAACAACAACAACAACAAAAACTCTTGTAGTATTTATTGTCAGTCTCACAGGCCCTTAGTCTTGAAAGCGATAGTGGGATTAGAAATTAGCTTGACTAAAAATGGGAATGAGATGGAAAAGAAGTAAAGCATCAACAAATGGATCTTCAACAAAATACACCATTGGGAAGTTCAAGGGGTAAAAGAAAACCTTTTTCAATTCCTTAAGTAAATGGGCCTTGGATAAAAGTGTTCCTCTCTAAGGTCTCTTTGAAAACTTAAGTTTCAGGAAGTCAAAGGGAACAAAGTAGCATCATCTCAAAGATAAGATTATAAGAGCATCATTGGCATTCAGTATGCCAGTATGGTTGAGAAAACAGGAAATTCCAGATAGATGAATTCTCCAACCAAGAATTTTTTAACATAATCCAAGAAATCTCAACATTGACAGAAGAATAACAAAAATTGCAGAAATTTTAAGTACTAGGAGAATGGAATCTAGCATGGTTGGCATGCTCCCACAAATAATGTGGAAGGTTAGGATCTACATCCAGGTTAGGGTGGGATGGAAATCCCTATAGCATGTGACTTAAAGTTAAACGTTATTCTTCCTAACCACTTATGGAGGCTCCGAGAAGACACAGTACGTAGACGCTTCAAGGAAACCTTTGAAATTACCAAGGATTTCTAGCAGTTGTAAATTGTAATCCTTATGAATTTAACCCTTGTGAGTTTCAAATTGGGAAAATTATAACTAAATTAAAACTATAGAAAATAAGAGAAGAAAAAAAAAGGAAGAGAGAGTGTGTTAATAACCCCTCCTCCTATTGCTGTATATATAGAAAGCAAAAGGGAGCAAAAACAGGACTTAAGACTCTTCTAGTTACAATCCAACTAGCTAGAAAAACCTAGTCAACAAAACCAATTCCTAGTATAATTAGACCCTTACAAACATAACAAAATAAAACCAATCAGTAATTGGGCCTAATTAGCAGGCCCATTACTAACATTATTTATTATGACTAAAGAAAGGGGGGGGGGGGGAATGGGCTTAAGTTAAGTGGGCTCATTCCCTTACAATAACAACCCTTATATATTAACAAAAACAAAACAAGGAAAATTTTAATAAGAACAAATAAAAATGAACCTTTTCTGAGAAATGTATCTCCCTTCATGTGATAAGTGCAGTTCTAATGTACCTAAGATGGAATAACAACCCAAAAATCAAAACTATCTTTGTCAAATGAGCTTAAATCTTCAGAGTTTACTACATTGTTTTTTTGTTTTTTAAATAAATATTTTCCTGTTACTCTTTATAGAAAGTAAAAATAGAAGCACAAAGAAACAGAGGTTTGTGGTGGGGTTGTCTACAAAGATAATGTACTCTATATATAGTCTTCTCTGTCTGCATCTCACTAAAATCACTTCAGCTCTGCCCGTGTGTGTGTGTGTGTGTGTTGGGTTGGGGGGAGGGGGGGGGGGTTGGAAACCAAAAGCAAAATACTTTTTTTTTATTTTTTATTGTCTTTAACAGCATACCTCTCCATGGTTCTTTGGAATCATTGTAACCCTAGCAATCTTCTGCTCAATGATGTCCAATATTCCTGTTTTGTCTTGTGATGCACTCATAAATGTGCCTGAACTGTTGACCAAAGAGAAAAGTATGAACAACCAGTGGCCAATTTCATAAAATCCAAAAAATAAATAATAGGTTTTATGAACGATCGTGCACCTAAATAATCTTTGCATGGGGTCTCGTAATAACTGTTGGATATGACGCACGTACTCTAAACCATTCAAATTCAGAGGACAAGAACCCCTATGAATACGGAATACCTTGTCGAAATACTCATCTTTTTTTATAAATTAAGATAGGAATGCCTATATCAGACCCATCATCTACTCCCAATCAAAATCCACTTAAAAAATCCGACATTTTCCGGCCGGTTGCCCGTGCCATTAGCAAAGGGCTATCCACACCTTATTTAAATACTTGAAAGGGCACATTTATCAGAAACAAGAGGTCGAAAGGACTATTTGATTTCATTTACATGCATATGATACACAATCTCTGTTTAAAACAAAAAGGAAAGGGACAATAGCAACAATACATGTAATGCATAGAAATAAAGCATACTTATTGACAATACAGGCAATAAAAGTGATATGGTTGTGACTCTTGTCAAACTCGTTTTTGCTGTGACTGTGTGTCATATCTGATTTGAGATGAACCTTAGAAAGTGGATGGCTAAATCTAGATCATACAACTAGATCTGGAATGCTATCATAGCTGATGTGTGTGGAATCATGATGCCCTTATCTTCTCCTTTGCCGGAAACGGAGAGAAATAGATTCATTATGACTTCTTGGAATCTGGCTACTGTCTAAAGTGGATTGTGTTATTCTTTCTAGTTTCTGTTTTTGGCTTTTTGCCTAGTCTATAAGGAGCCAAGCTCTATCCTTTGGATACCCATGTTTGTTCTCCCTTGTTTGGGGTTTTGTTAATATTATTATTTATTCACCAAAAAAAAAAAAGTGAGATGGCATTTGCACCTTATTTTGGAATCTCCCAACCAGAGTACCATTGTTTTAATAACAATCTCTAATAAAAACAAAACTCATTAGAAAGTGAATTTCTTGTATAAATAGCATTTCTGTTTACATCCATAATTGCTTTTGAAATGACAGCAACTAACCTATAAATCTTTGGAAGACTAGAGGTAAAAAGGAACAGTGTTCTTATCATTTTCTTACCTTATATGAAACTATGAAAGAGAAGGAAGAAATCTATGGTATAAGTTATAAGATAACACAAAGGTCTAAATATCTGAATACAAGAGCCTGCGACATTCATTAATAAAAAATGCTACTTTAATCTAGACGTTTTAGATCCAGAATCACATGAGTTAGATGAGATTGTAGACTCTAAATGCAAATGTTAGCAATCAATACCATTCTTATTTCTTGCCCACACAGAAAAATGACTTGAAACATTGACTAAACTCAATCTCAATACTTTCATAGAATGGGTTCAGGTGACTCAAGTAAATAAACGTAGAAAAAACAAAAGAAAAGGGAAAGGGCAGGGGTTTAAAGACAAAGCAATTACATCGAAACAGGAAGAGATGACGCTTGCCAAGTACTGAACATTATCACTCAATCGAAAGAAGCAAAAAAAAAAAAAAAAAAAAATCTTAGTATGAGGACATTCCATGCAACCTGAAGCATAACCATTAAATATTATTGCTCTAGACGAATGGACTCACAACAGCAACAACAAGAGAGAAAAAAGGGAGCGGGAGAACAAGGGGAAAGAAATACAGTATTTTAACGGAGCCAAACCCACAAGATCAAATATATCTAAGAATCCCTTTACATCTGTACGATTTAGAAGATACTTAAAACTAACTCCTATTTATTGCCTTTTTCCCCACACATGATGGCCTTTTATTGAATCAATTATAATGGAGAACACCGTCCATTTATCTTGGAAAAGACTCCAAAGTACCAGAAAGTTGCATGCCAATATGGAGAATAAAGTTACCTTGTCCTAATTCCTTTAGTGTTTGCCACAGTTTCTCCTTTCCGCAAAACCAAGGTTGATGGTCTAAGGTTAGACTTTGCCATTTTTATTATGCTTTGGCATTGCTCTGCAGTAGCAAATTTTGGAAAATATAATGCTCGAGGCTTCCAGCTTAAAACCTGCACTTAAAATTCATATGGCAAAAAAATTTATTATAAAGAAAAAGAAAAAAAAAAGAGAAGAAAGAAAATAAAGAAACGAAAGGTAAATCATCAGCACTAAACATAACCGCAACACTAATGGAAGAGAAGGTTTTGAATTTTCTTTCTATTACAAACTGTACATAATTGTTGCTTGCATTCCTCTATTGGTCCGTCCATTTGATCCCCACCTGCACCTCCACCCCACAACCAACAGAAGAAAGGGAAAATGGAATGAAATATAATAGGAAATACTTTCTGTAACTGTTTTATGACTTTATCCCCATATGTTATCATATTATCGCTTATCTCCTTGCTACTAACTACACTCCACACCTCTATTCAAATACTTCATAAACATTTCTTTTTCCTCCAGCCTCAATTGGTGAACAGCCACAAGGATTATAAATCTCTCTGTTTTCATTATCTTATTGTTACTGGATATAAGATTGTTATGAAGCATAAAGAAAACAATGACTGAATAACCACATGGTGTCAAAGAGGCAATGCAGAACAGATACTTCAACAAGTTCTTCATATGAGATTGAGAACCAAGAGATCTCTACCATAGGGCATGGGCAATTGAGGCATTAAGCTCCTCAGGTCACAGGAATGTCAGTAGAAAATTTCAGAAAACACATTGCTACAGCAATATCAACAAGAAAAGACCAAATAAGGAGAAGCCAATAAACAACAGCATAGTTGTTGCTTGTGAGATTGCAAGTGCTTCTCTTCAACTTCTCCTAGGTTTCATAAGCAAAGTAACTCCTCATCCAAAGATCCAAATATGAAATTAGTCAAATCCAACAGTTAACTTTCTATAGGACAAAATAATAAATACATAATTTGAGAGTTGTTCAGAATTTTACTGGATCCTTTGCAACACAAATAATAGTAGCAGTGTGCACTCTACACTAAGAGTAAATATCAAATTCATACTACTGTTTCTCTGCTTCAAACTCTTATTAATTTCAAATGAACGAGTCTATCAAATAGAATCTTTTCTTTTCTTTTCCCCTCTGGCTAACTCCAGGTTATTTGAACTGCTACAAGAACACATTCAGTAAACTTTGATTTCATTTTTCACTATGGTTTATTTTTTCTACTTTTTTTTTTTTGGGGGTCACCTGAAAGGGTACCGAAGAAATCGAAGTTTCTCCAGTCTCTCCATGCGGCATCGGATTGTACTCTATCTTCTCTTCGACTGATTCAAGTAACCTCGGCCTCATCTGGACGCCAGAGATATCCTGTAAATGAGCGATCGGAAAGAATCGTAAGCCAGATCGAACGAAGGAATAAACAGAAATTCGATGAATACCGAGTAACAGCTAATATATCACCTGTGAGAGGAGCATGGAACCAAATAATCCAGCAAGGAAGAAAACGATACATGCGAGGAAGACAACTGGCAGCCCTAGCTTGGTTCCGCGGCCCCAGACTCCTTTTCCCTTGGTTTTCATTTCTGATCTGCGTATCAAATGCTGCTATTTCTTTGCCTCTGTTCTTGTCTGGACAAAAGCTCTTCCGCTTCTCTTCTGGTCTTCTCATCGGTCTTAAGATTTGTTGCCGATTTCTCAGGGAATGAATAATCTTCACTTCTGTCTTAATGTTTGTTGCCGATTTCTCAGGGGTGGCTATCAGAAAATCAACTGAACAAAAAAATAATAATAATAATCCCAAAAATCAGTTGCAGTTTTTGCAAAAGAATACTAAAACGGCGGGAGTTTTCTCTTTCGCATGTGAAATGATACAAGTACCACTAACGTCACATAGTGCCAAGGCATGTAAGTTCGAGATTCTGCCACATAATAGGGGTGTTTTAGTCATTAGGTAAAATTTGGCAAGTCAGTCCAGTTGGCGAGCAACGGATGTATTCCTAGAATTGGAAACTTATAGTTCTCTTTTTTTTTGAGGGTTTATAATTTCACTGTCCTTCAGATTGGGATGGAGATATTAGAATTTTATATGTTAATGGAAAAATAAAAAAAATATAATAATAAATGATAAACAGTCAGGTAGAGGAAGAGAAATAACCTGATTTCGATTTTTTTTTTTTTTTTCAAATGTTTGTAGTTAATTTTTTTTTATGAAAAAAATCCATTTGATGAAGATTAAGTAATAAATACTTTTGAATAAAAAAAAAAAAAAAAGAAGTAGAAGCTCATTTAGTAGACATAATAACAAGAAATAGAAATACTGCAGATATTTTCATAAAATATAATTCCAAAAGAATAGAAAAACAATGAAAATACTCTTGGGAATAGTCCTACATTGTTTAAGACTAAAGCTTTCTTTGGCATAATTTATATTTATATTTATGAGTTATTTATGATATCATTTATGAAAATAAATTATGAGTCATAAATAATAACAGTGTTTTTTTTTTTTTTTTTTGGTAAGACAATAATAACAGTTTAATACCATCGGACATTATTTAGTAATAATACATTATCACAATAATGACAAATACCTTCTAACTTAGGTTCTCTTTGATTTGTATTATATAATGTATTATGTAATACATTATGAAATTTATGATTGTTTGGCATGATTTATAATGTCTATTTATAATTAAAATAAATAGATATAATGCATAATCTACGAATAGGTTATTAGTTGTTTATCATTATAACCTATTTCTCATATATAATGTATTATATTTAGTGGTACCAAACGGTCATTATTTATTATTCAGAATCTATTATTATAATTGATTTGTCACAAATAGCTCATAATACATTATATAATACAAACCAAAGAGAACCTTATTTGCAGATTTAATTGATATCAATTTATTTTAAACATAAGTAAGTACCATAAATTATACCAAACAATTACTTATGTCATAATATATTATATAATTAATTCTATAATATATACCAAATAGAGCTTAAAACTTGAGTACCTTATATATGTGGGAATCCTTTCATTTACTAATTCAAGGTTTTTTCTTATGATTACCTAAATATGGACCACATCTTTCATACATATAGTTTCAAACTGAAACCTTGCATGCTTTATATATATATATATATATATATATATATATATATATATATATATATATATAAGAGTCCCTTCATTTATTAAATCAAACTTTTGAGATGGAATATTAATAATGAACACTTCAAAAAAAACATTCCCATACACCCAACATCTCTTCCCAAATATTCTACTAAAATTTCTCCCTTATTCTCTCTCCCTCTCTACTTAAGTCAGGATTAAAAGATTAGAGAAAGAATAAAAGTGAAATTTATGAAAAAAATTCAGGGAGAGACATGGGGGAATAAAAACCATTTTGAGCTGCCTTTTTAAGATCTCAAATATAGAGGAACAATAATTTGGGCTAAAATTCTCCCATCTTTGTTCAAGCTCTTTGCAATATATTACTAAATCTGTTGCAGCAAAGCAGGTAGGATTATCCATGCATCTCTGATTCTCCAATCATGAAAGTAAGTGAGGATGGTTATTGGGTGTCACAAATTTTGGTGATGATTCGACAGTCACAAGACAGATCTAAATTCTTCTATTTTCATGGTGAGTTCTAAAATGACTTCCAAGGAAACGCTCGATATGTGGTGAACTTTTCGGGTTTCGATCATCTCCTACCCCATTTATTCGAGGTATAAGGCCTAAGTTGTGTGTGTATGTCTTTCCTCACCATCTTCTTTAGATATATTTTGGGTTTACCCTTGGTTCTTTTAATTCCTTCAATCAAAAAAAAACATTCATCCACACTAGAGCACCTATAGACCTCCATTGAACATAACCATGCTATCTTAACTGAGTTTGTTTGTGATTTTATTTTTTACTTTACAATAAAATCCCTATAAAAAATAAAATTATATCTAAAAAATGTAAGATTTTTAAATAGTTATAACAACCATCCTTATAGAATTTTATTTTTCACCAAAAAATCCTTGTAGAATTTTATTTTTCTTTTTTTTTAAAACCAATTTCACTTACTTTTCTTTCTTTTGTTACTTGCAACGATACTGATAGGTTAAAACATCATTTTATTTATTTCGAAAACACGTAGAAATTTAATTGGAAGTCATTTTCCAAATTTCCTATTGCAATTTTTTTTTTTTTTAAAACTTATAAGACAAGTTTGGTAAAATATTTTCTGTTGAGACAAACAAGCCCAAAGGGGAAAAAAAAATAGACATAAATAAAACTTGGGAATTTCACAACGGTTCTATACATGTGCATAACTGTACCTGAGCAACAATGTAAAAAGAAAAAGAAACAGGAAGTTTGGAAGTCTATATGGAGGTGGAACTCCGTGGAAGCAGACATCATTTCTTACCTCCTTTGAGTTACCTCTAGAGCTTGTGGAAAATGACTTACAGAACAAATTGGAACTGATGCAAGCAGCAACTTGGAAGTTACGACATTAAAACAAACAGATGAGACCACTAGATAGATAAACTTCCCCATCCCTCAAGGTGTAGCTTAATTATCGTCATTATCATGGAAGAAGGTGCTCATATAATAGAATCTTCAGAAGTCTTTGATGGCGCCTTTCTTCTTGTTTAGACCTCCCACCATTAAGGATATTAACATTAAACTAACTGATGCACTATGTTCCTTCAGCTGTCAAACATTTCCACGGAGGATGAGCTTCATGTGGTATCCTCGTTAAATAAGTTTCTTGCACCAACGGAGAATGCTATGCAATTTCGGTTCAACAATATCCCTAACCATTCGTTTCCTCCTCCTTGCATCCTCTAGGTCAAGAGTTCTATATGCAAGAGTTACCAAATACATGGCGGGATGGAGTCTCCTACGCAAAACAAAAGGAAAATGAAGCATATTCAGTTCATCTAGCGTGGGTGGAGATTATTATTATTATTATTATTATTATTATTATTATTATTTTGAAAGAGATTATTAGACATTAATAAAGCAATTTGATTCCAAGAAAATCCGACATCCCAAAATTAATAATCAGATGAACCGGAAAAGAATAAAAAAGAAAGATATCTGCAGCAGGACCAGGATGATAATACCCATTAGGGCAAAAAACTCATAGCTACATGTATTTGTAGGACTTTAGATATGCATACAACTATTTGTTGACTTTTATTAGTATTAATAAGGTCAAAGGCAGAATATAGAAAAGCAAAGAGAGCTACATCATTGGAAAACAGGGTAGGATATAGTGTGTGTGAGAGAGAGAGAGACATGAACCAGCAAGATTACTCACTTTTGATCAGGCTGTTCAGCTGCATCATAGCCATCCCAATACCTTTGGGATGGCACTGTTCTCCCTCTCTTATCTTGACCAAATGTTTCAACATACCAGCCACCAATGTCATGCATGCTGCAACGAGGCTCAAAAAGCCAAAATCTGTAGAATAAACTTATACCAGTTGAGGACATAAATATATCATACTAAATGAAAAGACAATGAGGTGCAAAGCTGAATGCATAATGCTTTTATGCAGGAGGTGACTCATAAACCAAAAAATTAACCTGATTTTAACCCTTAAAAACATAATAGTTGTTCATATATCTCCCATATTTACTACTCAGCTTCAGCATGAGGTTCACAATCTAGTTTCAGGATTAAACTAGGCAGCTTTACAATTAAATCGAGTCGGTGTTACAGTGTTAGTAATTAACAAAAGCCCGTAAATGGCACCAAGCTTCACTCTAGAGGGAAAAAAGAAAAAGAAAAAAAAAGAGACTGTACGGAATAGAACAGAGTGAACTTGGTTTAATCATCAGGCTGCATCATTTACTAAAGGTGAACAGACACTTTGAGGAAATGAGTTAGCTTACTTGCTAGGGGGTAACCGGGCTCTGCTACATCTACATTCACAAACAGAAACTTCATCTCCAACCTGAAACCAGTGCATATGCTTCACCTGAAAAAAGATGGCATCTACATGTCAATAGAAAACTTCTTCTTTTTTGAACAATTTAGTATTAAAGTAGTTGGCATACGGTTTTGTAATTTTAGTTGAAGAATATAATATCTTTGCCTCTAGCAAGGGAGTAGCTACCACATACTTATGATTTAACTCACATACACTCTCATAAATGAACAATGTAAAATAAGAGATAGGTCTCTTGTAGTAAGATTTGACACCTTGGGTGTTTAAAACTATAAACACCTGAACACCTTTGACAGATAAAATAACTTCACATAAGGCACTACGAATTTTAGGCGCACATGAAGAGTAGCATGCAATACCTCCACTAGCGACGTGGATTTGCATGCGGGTTGTCCTAGCATCATAGGTGGGAGGAAGAGGCCAACTTTCATTTTAAGGTAACTAAAAGTTCAAGTTACAATCATTGTGTACTGTAACAACACCAAATCACATGCAGATCTACTTCCACCCTTCTATTCGAAGACATCAAGATGTAAGCACATAAAGTTTCAAAAAGTAGCTATTCCAACTAATTACACTCAGAATTATCTCCCATTATCTCTTGACAATACGTTCTATACAAAATCAGGAAACTATAGCTAAAGGTCACACGCACAGTATACACCAGCCTTCTCTTCTGGTGCTCTCTACCTAAATAGAAGAAAGTGGCCAGGGCCTGGGGGGTATGATAACTTCAACAAAACAAATATAATTACAATAGGTATTTTGAATGTGGATAGGGTACATTAAAGGAGAACAATAATACAAACCAGTAGTGTTCTAAATTTCATAATCACATGAGTTTTTGTGCCATGGCTGTTGTAGACAGAGCAGGATCCTTCTTCTGGGCTGGTTCCCAGGCCACTTATTGTTCCCAATAGAACTGTTGATCCAACCAATCCACCACTAACTGGATCTCCATGTAAATTAAGATAAACATAAATCTGGTCTAGAGAATCTTGGTCTTGAGCCTCATTACAACAGATTTTAGGAGGGGTCCTAGTAGCCACAGCAATCACTCTTCCAGAAATGTGCAATTCTAGATCTTTATAAACATCTGATACAGAATCTTTGTGAGGTTTTGGGTGCTTCCATGGGACCTCTGAGTTATTCAAAATCCCAGATCTCATTGAGGTTGTTGCCTGCTGCCCAGTTTGAGGCATCCCAGAAAGCATGGACATAAAAGAAGTCAGTTTTTCAGAGTGAGAAAATGATAATTCATGAACCTTGTCAACTAGGTATACAACTCCGAAAAGGTCACGCCCTGAAACCAAGTGCAGCACCTCAGGAGTTCCATATTCAGACCTTTCCTCAGCTTCAAAACAGTTAGGAAGAAGATCCATTGACTCGATGACAGGGCCATAATAAGCTGCATGGATGGCTGAATAGAAATCCCCCTCGAGTATGTCAAAATAGCCTGAACCAGTCACCACTTTTTTCTGTGATAATATTTCATTTATAGCAAATCTATACCATTTCAACCATTCAACAACTTCCATCTGCTTTTCCACAGTTACACAAGATTCACGTCTGTACATAAATGAATGCTTTTTCAAAGTTCTCTGCAAAACCTTTCTCTGAGAGAACAAATGCCTGTCATAGTGCGCCCTCTTCTCTGAATCTGACAGAATCTGTAAAGCAACATTTGGTGAAATTTCTTCAAGTCGCAAATTTCATTTCATAAATACTATACCATGAATCATATACTTTAGCATCCTTGCAAATCCACATACCATGCATGTACATGGCACATAGGCACAACATCAAAAGGGTTGCGCAAACATGATACTCTGAGACTATGAGAGAGGAAGTTGGGTACAAAAAGGTTAAAAAAAAAAATCTAAGTATTTTGCATCTTTATACTGCAAGAGTCTCCCATGCTTTGTCTTGACAAAGAGCATAACCGGCCAGAGGACCATTTCAAAGGAACTATGGTACCATTCAAGTTCAACAACAAAGAATCAATGTCCTTATGGAAATCCCAATTCAGTCCCAGAAAGCAATTTCTAAGAACCCTTTGAAAATAACCTCACGCAATCAAACAGAAGTACACAAATGTTTAGAAATTCTTTTGTTTCTTGAACAAATTTCACAAAATTTATGTATTTCAGAACTCATCAATACCTATGTTTCTCTGAAGTGCAAACAATCATCAAGCATGTAACCCATGATGATAACAAGGAGCTCATGAAGCTCAGTTGAAACTGAAACCCCTCCAATGAATGGCCAGCACATGTTCAAGGTATCTCAGAACACCATATAATGCTTTCAGTAACCACAATTTCAGCTATTTAATTTAAGTGCCTATCCAGTATGAAATTCTACTTCACTGCCCAAGAAACAGTCCCCCCACCCAATGGTTCTGACTGTGACTAGGAGTCCTGGACACATATTCACGCGTAAATCAGATGCATCAGAAGAATTCATCTCAATGCTTGAAGAAACAAAGCTCCTTGTTCCAATCTTTAATTGGAAGTTCTTTTGTCTTCTGTAGAAAACCAAGAAGAGGAACAATAAGTCACTTCCGTCTGGTGTTAAAAATTCCGGCATCCACCTTGTATCTTGTTTTGTTGGCCACATATCAAATTTCTATTTGAATCAAGGCCAGAAAGCTTAATTTCATAGATTGGGCATCGGGTCATGGTTCGATAGACGCTAGATTTTCAACAAGCATGCAACTGATTGCTCCAAATCCGTGCCGTGACCATGCACGGGGTAGATTTTTCCTACCAAGGTATAGATCATAAGTCATCTAATGTTTTCACATCATAAGTCCGTTCAACCAGTTACAAACAACTATAGAAGACGAAGTAATGAGATTCATCGTTGAAATTAGAGACTAAAAAGAACCAGAAATTCACGGGAACTAGATCACTGACTAAGAAGCTTCCCGAAATTATAAGCACCATACCTCATAAGCTGCAAGAATTTGAACAAATCGTCGGGAGGCGGTTGGGTCGCCGTCGGAGCTTATAAGGTCTGGATGCGTTTCTTTGGCCAATTTATGGAAGGAAGCTTTGATTTCGGCAAAGCTGCTTGTTTCCAACACCCCCAAGACGTCGTATGCATTCTTTCCGGAAAATTCGATCGGATGAGAGGCTGTACTACTGAACCATCGCCTGCTACAATTCACCAATAAGCAGTGAGTACGGTGATTGAGATAAGTTCCTAAGGAGATTGAAAAAAATGGATGATGACAGATTCCAAGGAGCACTGTTTCTCCGGCACGGGAAGCCATTTTCAATTCAAGAAATCGGGACTCGGAAATTCACGGCTACAATGGTATGAGCCGGAGAAGAGGAAGAGCTATCAGTCCCGGAGATATTTCTGTTCATTTCATTTGGCGGATTGTTTGGGCTGGTTGCCCTTTTCCGGCACAGAAAATGCCGGGATCCACTCCGGCAAAACTGCCAGGTGTAAGTGTGAAATAAGTTGACATACTGCCATATCATCTTATCAAATCTCTCCATTTTTACCCATTGTAAATGAAGGAACTCTGTTATACCTAAAAAAATAAATAAATAAAATTTCTTCTTTTTTTTCTTTTTTCTTTTCGATTTTACTAAAAATTTATTTGATTAGGAGAAATGAAGGGAAGGGAATTGTAAAAATATGTAGTACATCAATGATGTTATTGGAAAAAAAAAAGGAGTCACCGGATCAGATTCTTGTTCCCATGATTGAAAATGTAAGAAATTCAGAATTCTTATTTGATTGTTATTCCAGTTAGAATAACAAAAATATATTAATGGGGTTTGGACTACTTCCATGCCTCAAGCTTGGTATGCGAAAATTGCCAAGGAGTTAAGAATCAAAGGAGATGAAGATGAGCAGAAGTCAGCTTCCGGCGATGCTGTCCTTAGAAATCCTTGGGCCAAAGTCATTGAATTCGAATATTCAAGACAGAGGAAGGGATCGTAGGACTTGGGCTCCAAGGAGGAAGATCAAAAACCCTAGTGGAGTACGGGTAGTGTTGTCGCACCAAACTAAGTGGATTCTTAGCTCGACGAATTTCCCTACACAGGAAAGAAACATACCGTGATGATGGTCAGGTTGTTAAGCCCTCTGACCATTCCAATGCCTAAATAAGCTCGATGAACAAACAATATGGAATAGACTCGGAAGGCTATCCCTTTTTTTCAAAAGGAGGATTCTGATAGCTTTCTCTGTTTGAGTTCAGAAGTTAGAATTCCGTTTCGCTTTTACCTGTGTTCTTCCTCAAATATATAGGCTGGAGGTGGTCTTAGTTTGGAAAGTCTGACATCTCTCCTGATGAAGCGAGATGCCACCACGGATGGCATAGATCACGTCTGCTGCTATGGGAATTGGAGGAATCTCTCCATGCTAAGTCGATCGGAGCTTGATCCTGTTGTCGGACTATGTGGATCGCTCCTTGGTCAATGCTTAGAGAATCTTCCCGTTTGGAGGGAGGACTTCTCGGGTGGAGCCCTCCATTGCGCATGCGTGTACAACTAGTGCCAGTTGTAGTGCCTCGCCCTGCGCAAGACTACCAAATGTGGGTCGGACTCTCGAGGGCATAGGTTATCGGGAGTCGGATATGAGGAACGGGCCTAACCATTGGGCTTCACGGAGCCTTGAGGTTTCGCTTCCCTCGAGGCTTCCACCTTCCAAGGCTCTGATCCTTCAAGGTTGGGCTTCCAATCTAAGCTTTTCTCGAGGCTCCTGGGTTAACGTCCCAGGCTTCGACTCTTTGAGGCAGCGCTCGACTCTGGCTAACACTTTAGATGCATTGAATGCCATACATGTGTCGACGCTTTATTGGGGGTTGTTATCACTAGGGGTGAAATAGGGTCGGGTTGGGCCGGGTATTTGCAAACCCTACCCAACCCAAAAAATATTCATGCTAACCCAAACCCTACCCTACCCTACCCTGTCAGGGTATTACATAACCTCAACCCTTACCCTACCCTGGCAAGGTATTACCAAACCCTACCCTACCCTGATTTACCCTGACCGGGCCGGGCCAGGTCGGGTTTACCCTGATTGACCCTAAATCAGGGTAGGGTTTACCCTTATTTACCCAAAAAAAAAAAAAAGAACAAGGCAAACCTGAGATTCTGTATTCTGAAGGCAAAACTGAAGGCAAAAGAAGCTAAAGGCAAACCTTATTCACAGAAGGCAAACCTGATCACAGACAAGGCAAACCTCATTTGAGGATTTTCTATTTGAGTTTTATTTCATACCAAATTAAAACTCTGGTAAACAATTAGATGGAAACCTAAATTTATGTGCAAACTGCAAAGATTTAGAAAGATAGAGAGAGAGAGAGACTAGAGGGAGAGAGAGAGAGAGAGAGAGAGATAAATACCTTATACCTAAAATCAGGCCGAAGAGGAAGAAGATGATCCGATGGGGCTGAATCCGTGAATCGGATATGGTGGCTCTACTCTCTAGATAGTGTCGTCGACTCGGCAGTAGGAGGAAGAGAGAGTGAGAGAGGCTCTCGCCGTCGCCTGCCCCCGGTAGGAGCCGTCGTCGGTGCCTTCGTTTGCGGTCGCCGACTTTAGGAGAAATAGAGAAACCGTCGGTAGGAGAAATAGAGAGCGAGAGCATTAGGAGAAAAAGAGAGAATGAGAGAAAGTGAGAAACTAAAAAATGGCCGCGCCGGTAGCTACGGTAGGAGAAGGAGTCTGAAGGACTGAAAGAGATGCGGTATTGCGGTAGGAGAAGACCGAAAGTCTGAAAGAGAGAATGAGAGAAGAGAAATCGTAAGGATTAGGGATTTAGGGTTATTTAGAAAAAAAAAATGGAATAAAAAATTATTTCTGATTATATATATATATATATATATAAGTCAAGGTCGGGTAGGGTCGGGCCGGGCTCTACCCGAGGCCTCAACCCTTACCCGCCCTTACCCTGACAGGGTAAAAATTACCCTGTACCATGATTGGACCTATCAGGGTACGGGCTGGGCTAAACCCTGACCGGGTTCAGGGCGGTTTTGGGCGGGCTTGGGCCGTCAGGGCAAAACTTTCACCCCTAGTTATCACCTATATCAGGTAGTATTGTCTTTAAAAAAAATTGGAATTTTTTTTGTGAGTTTTTAACGTCTGGTGTGGACTATATTGTTATAAAACATTGTTTCAGGGATAGTCTACGTAACATTTGTCAAAAGAGGATAGTTTTGTGTAGTAAACTAATTGTCAATGGGGTGTCTGACTAAACTTTTTAATTATTTATATATTCAATTATTGAGAGTTTAATTATACAAAGGCTACTAAATAGTCATCCGCCTCTTTTATATACCTGAAAATTCCTCCACCTACTATACTAGATTGAACTTTTAAGATGATAACTTTACATCAGTATTTGCATTTTGAAAATTGACGACTTAAAAGTTGACCATTAGTTTCCAAATTATGGACAATTTTCCGGCTTTTTGTTCTAACTTTCATTTACCAAATTGTTTTTGAAGCAGTTGCAAAACCCTAAAAATATGCACTAAAAAAATTTGGAGATCACTTCACAAGATTAAGATAGAATTATTTTTTTATAGATTTTTTTTTATAAAGTTATGGGAAGGCCTAGTTCCCACAATACTCACTGGTCAAGTTCTAACAATTATCACTCATCAGATGGACTTAATTTTGTGGACAAATATACTCTTAGAATCTCTGGTCACGTATTAAATTTCAACCTTATCAGCATGTGTCAAAACAAAGTTCTGAAAATCAAGGACATGAGATTCCATAATATTGGTCAAGAATAAAAAAAACTCTGTATATATGGGAGGCATGCCAATAAAAAATATTAAGCTTCAAAATTTGACATGTTAAACATTATTTGCCTACATGGCAATGATGTAAAATGGAGGAATCATTTTCCCAAAAATTTGACGTGTGACACATTATTTATCCTCATGGCAATGATGTAAAATAGAAGAATCATTTTCCCAAAAATTTGACATGTGACACATTATTTATCCACATGGCAATAATGTAAAATGGAGGAATCATTTTCCCAAAATTTATTTGAAGATTCTTACCGAATTTGTCCATTGTTCTTGAAATTAAATTATACACTTTCAAGGGGACCAACTAAAGGTACAAGTCTAAAAGGCATTTTCCCAAAATTTATTTGAAGATTCTTACCGAATTTGTCCATTGTTCTTGAAATTAAATTATACACTTTAAAGATGACCAAAGGTACAAGTCAAAAAGGCTTCCGTGCCACTCCCAGTACGTCGTATGCACTTGTGCGCGTCCGTGCGATTCCCAGCACCGAAGAAGATAAAATGATGGACATTAACGGTGGGGCTGATGGAGATGCCCCAACTTCCAAGGAGGGAGTCTCAGAGGAATTAATCTCACTCTCACTACTAGATGCTTAGAAAACTTAAAGAAGACGATGGAATATCTCCCTGGTCTCTACTTAATTTGAATATCTCTGTCCCATAAATTCTGGGAAGCTCAACAACTTGACACAGAGCCTGAGAGAATCTCGATGAGTATAGAATATAAACAGATAAAGCCGAAATAGATGTGACCAAAGCCAGTCTCTTCCCCTCAATCTGCTCCTTTTTTTTCTTCCTCCGTTCCCAGGTCTCGACGACTATAGAATATAAACAGATAAAGCCGAAATAGATGTGACCAAAGCCAGTCCCTTTCCTTCAATCTGCTCCTTTTTTTTTTCTTCCTCCGTTCCCAGGTCTCTCAATCTCAGGGAGTTTGGAGATGGAGCTTTTCATTCTTTTGGGTCTCTGCAACGTGTCTGTGACTGCAATGGATGACAAGGAAGAAACAGCAGCAGAAGCTGGAAAAGAGGGCCTACACCGTTCACATGGACAACTCCAAAATGCTGGTGACGGCAGTACGTAGGTGAAAAGACTGGGGACATGATAAAGAGTTACCTTTCCTCGGAAGCCAATCCGACGGCCACGATCATTTACGGAGGCACGAAGGTGAGGATTCAACCGTCACCGGTGGTGGCGTTCAGCTCGCGTGGGCCGAGCAAGCCGAACAACGTCACTAATCTTAACGTCGGATTTTAGTGTTGGAAACACGAAAAGTAAAAACCATGAATGCATGGACTTTTTACCCCCCCCCCCCCTCCCCCCCAAAGGAGAACTTTAATCTTGAAATGGTGAGAGCCCGGGGTAGGTTGGATTCGAATCTGTCTCTTCCCTATACTTCAGGGAGGAGGGAGATGCCCCCGTCGGATGATCGATACGTAGTTCTCAGAAAAATTAAAGTCCCATGTTCGAGCCAACACTCCTTGTCTGTTCGGCTTGTCGACTGGGTGTGAGCTCGGACGTGGGGCTCGAATTTTTCCGAGAGCCACGTGTCAACCATCCGACGGGGGCATCTCCCTCCTCCCTGAAGTACAAGGAGGAGACAATTTGAATCAGTGTAGGTTGGACTGGGGACTGGGGTGATATGCTGATGTATGGGATTTCGTGCTTCAATCCATAGCTGCAAATTCAAATCCACTCATGTCAGTATGAGGAAATCTAGTGATTGTAGTTTACTGTGTGCACATATCGATATAATGGTTTACGTGCACAATATCCATCACTGCAACTAAGATTCTAAATCTAAGTACCGAGGCACAAACATATCCAAAAACGATTGGATCGGTGTAAGCACCCCATTTTTGCCACTTCAGCATAAGTGAACCCATATAGTAGATTTTCAGTCTTTAACCTAAAGATTTGTGATTCTCTAATGAACCCCACAGCAGGGTCATAGGATATTACCTACTTGGATGAATAGGTCGTGAAATTATCTTCGAAATGAGACTAGAATTATTAAATTCTGACATCGAATAAGGAAGATATCACAGTTTGAAGTGCAATGACATTTACATAATTATCGTATGATGCATGCATTATCATTTAAACTTCATGTCATCATATCTTGGTCATTTGATGTCAGAATCGGATGATTCAAAGACCAATATTCATTATTTTCAATCCTCTTCAAATTAGAAGTAAAAAATCCCGGACAAAGGTCACCGGTGGGTCCCATGCAATCTTTCATGTAAAATTATCGTTAGAACTTCAAAGCTTCATATCTTTGTCGTTCTATGTCGGATTCAGATGATTTCAAAGCCATTATTCTTCATTTGTGATGTTCTACAAAGTGGAAAGGGAAAATCACGGGTAGAAGTCTCCTAAGGGTCTCATGCAAAATTACACATAGAAATGGTTATTTAATCTTTGAAAATTCATATTTTGGTCACCCCATATCCAAATCAGGAGATTTCAGTTTCATTATGTTCCATTTTTAGTACTCTACAAAGTGGACGTAAATAATTTCCGATAGAAGTCCCCGAAGGATCCCATGCAGAATGGTTAGCCAAATTATTGATAATTGGCCTGCTTAAATTTCAGAAATTCATAAGTTGATCATTTTATTTTCAAATGAGGTGATTCAAGTTCCAATATTCCTCATTTTTAGTGTTCTACAAAGTGAACGTAGAAAATTTGGAATGAAGGCTATCAAAAAATTTCATGTGGAATGGTGGCAGAAATAGACTATGAAATGATAGAAAAAAATCAAATTTGGTTCAAACTAGTTCAACCCAACTTAGTCCAACTCAATCCGGCCCAGCTCAGACCAATCCGGATCAAGTCACGTCAGCCCATATGCATGCATTTCTTCTATATGTGTATAATGTATAATATATTATTGTATATAATATATATATATATATATATATATATATATATATATATATATATATATATATATATATATATATATATATATATTATAGGAAAGAGAGAGGAAAGAGAGGTCGTGGGAAGAGAGAGGGAGAAGGAAAAAAGGAAAGAGAGAGGGAGAAGAAAAAAGGAAAGAAAAAAAGAAAGAAAAAACGTGAGAGATGAGAGGGATTTTCTAGAAGAAGGAAAAAAGGAAGGAAGAGAAGAAGGAAAGAAAAAGGAAAGAAAGGAAAGAGAAAAAACATGGAGAATAAGGAGAAAGAGGAAGGAAGAGAAGAAAGGAAGGAAGAAGAAAAGGAAAGAAGGAATTTCCTAGAAGAAGGAAAGAGAGAAAAGAAAGAGAGAAGGGATTTTCTAGAAGAAGAAGGAGAAAAAGGAAAGAAAGGAATGAGAAAAAACGTGGAGAAGAAGGAGAAAGAGGAAGGAAGAGAAGAAAAGAAGGAAGAAGAAAAAGAAAGAAGGAATTTTCTAGAATAATGAAAAAGAGAAAGGAAAGAGATAAGAGATTTTCTAGAAGAAGAAGGAGAAAAAGGAAAGAAAGGAAAAAAAAAACGTGGAGAGGAAGGAGAAAAATGAAGGAAAAGAAGAAAGGAAAGAAGAAAAAAGGAAAAAAAGAATTTTCCAGAAGAAAAAAAAGAAAAGGAAGGAAGAGAAAAGAAGAAAATGAAGGAAGAGAGAAGAGGAGAGAGAGAGAACGACGTTTTCTACTCTAGAAAACATGAGAGAAAGAGAGGGAGAAGAGAAAAAAGGAAGGAAGAGAAGAAAGGAAAGAAGAAAAGAGGAAAAAAGGATTTTCTAGAAGAAAAATAAGAAAAGGAAAGAAGGATATTCTAGAAGAGGAGAGAAAAGTATAAATAGGCCAAGAGAAAGAGAGAAGAATCCCTTTTTTTCCAGACCACAAGAGAGAGGACGTGAGTGAGAGAGAGAGCTAGAGGACGTGAGAAAGGGAGAAGAGAGAGAAGAAGAAGAGAAAAGAGAAAAAAAGAGAAGAAGAGAAGAGAGAAAGAGAAGAGAGAGAGGAGCAGAGAAAAGGAGAAGGAGGATTCACTTTCAAAGAGCTTGATACAATCTCCAAACATTCTACATCGACGGTTTCACTCCATTCGAGCACAAGGTTAGTACCCTAAACAAATTTAGAGGTCTTTAGAATGCTCGAATGTCAATTGTGCTTGAAAAATATTTATTTCCATTAAATCTCGATCAGGAATGCTCTATTGGATGCATATTAATGTTAGGATGCTTATGTCTAGCATTTTTTATGAATGATGATTTGCCTAAACTACTCAATGATGAAGTTTTGAATGCTATATGATGATGTTTGATGTTTTTGACAAGTTTTATAAAGTGGTTTTCTAATATGAAATTTCTAGATTTAGGATCCAAACTTAGGACGTGCATCACATGTAGTTTTTCTTAGATTTTGAAGTCTAAAATTTTATGGGAGTCTCTCTGATATGTTATAAAACTATCTTAAAAATTTCGTTTCATTTGAAATGGGAAAAGTATATCAAAAAATCTGTCTTTGACATTGCTGTTTTATTTGGATATAATGCAATCTCCTATCAGAAAGTCTCTAGAAAAGGGTCTTATGACCATAATAAAAATAAAAAAAACTTCTATGAATTTTTTAGATATGGAAGTCTTCTAACAAATGGCACTGGTTTCATATTTTTTCGATTTTTTATTGAATTGATATTGATTTTTAAGTGCATAATGCTTTGATTTTGAATCTGTCAGGATGTACTGATTTGTATGATTGAAAATGATCATTTTTCACAAAGAAAATATATTGTTTTCACTTGTTTTTCTTAATGAAATTTTTGATCAGACAGTTATCTACATGGACATATATCTGGATTTAATTTCATTCAGTATAGGATTTTATTCGAAATTTATGGTGCAACTGGTCAAAAATCTGGAACAGACTTAACCAGTACACATATCCGGTCTTGGGGCATATTTTTGACCTATTTTCGCTCTCTGTTGGGATTTGACTCCTTCATATGAAATATAGCACGTTAAGTCATCTTTCTGTGAAAAAAAAATAGAGCTTAATTTGAGTTACAAAAGACCTACTTATGGTCATTCTTGTGTAATGCGACAGAATCTGAATGCAATTCATAGTTTTGTCCAATATCTGAAACTTTGTGTCACATTATTGACAGTTTTGAGTCATTAATCATTCCAAATGTCTTCATAGAAATTATAATATTTTCAAAGAACATTGAACATATGTTTTTGATAATTTTGTACTTTTCAAAAAAATATTTCATTAATGTCTCATTCATTGTAACATACAATTAATTGCTTGGTGAATTCTACCATATTTGATTGCATACTTACCATATTTGGATAAATGACTACATTTAGAGCATTTACTTGCCATGTTTGGATTATTCACATGATCATTACTATATTTGGACACGCACTGTCACCTGCTATATTGACTCTCAAATACTGTATTGGATTGCTTACATGCTATATTCGAAATGCTCACATGTCATATTGGATGCACACTTTGACTGTCATATTTGGAATGATATCATTGCTGTATTTGGAATGCTAACACTGCTATAGTTGGAATATTTTCATTTATCATATTTGTCTTGGAAAGAGATAAATTAGAAAAATAGCAATCAGGGTAGAAAACCCTAAAAAATAGATGAGCACAATAATTAGGGTAGGAAACCCTAAGATAGAAAAAAAACAATAATTAGGGAAAGTGAAACCTTAAAAAATGGAAAGAATAATTAAAACAAGATAAACCCTAGAAATAAAAAAAAATTAGGGTATGAAACCTTAAAAAATAAAAATCACAATGAAAAGGGATAGGAAACCCTAGAAACCTAAAAATGGAAACAACAAAAATGGTAGGAATTTAAGTCTTATCCCTAAATCCTATTGACAAAAATGGAAAGAATTTGGTACACATCCCAAATAAAAATGGTAGGAATTTAGGTCTTATCCCTAGACCCTATTGACAAAATGGTAGGAATTTGGTACACATTTCAAATTCGACTCTCACAATCATTTCGAACTACGTCATACCTGATTTCTAAGGCACACCCTAGAATACGTAGGCAATTTGGGAATCCCAAATACGGTACAAAGTCACCCATCAACCATCCATCCAGCATAAACTTCAACTTGAACAAAGAATATAATTGAAGCACATGCATAAATCATTTTCGTAATCTTTAATCACACAACCCATTTTCGAACTACGTTTTAGACTTAATTTCTAGGATTGGAATACGTAGGCAATTTGAGATGTCTTACACGTCTCAGATTCAGTCCAAGATCGAACCATCTTTGGTATGATTCACTGTATAGTACTGTATTCATTGCTTATTTATTTGCTTTAAAACATGATTGACTGAACCCTAGATTAGAATAACTTAGTAACTTGGTTTAGGACATCCCCCATTGAACCCTAGTCATCCAGTTGACCAAGCACAGTCAAAATTAGAATTTAAGAAAAATTTAGGAGGTCGATATTGATCGGGTGGTTTGGGTGCCTTACACCTTCTCATAATCGTACCCTGAATACTTACCCGATCTCTTGCAGACCAAAGAACTGATACATGGGGTCATAAGTCAATAGAAGTCTTACCTCAGGGTGAAGCTACATTTTTAAAGGTCCTAGACTTTAATTTATGTGACGACTCCAACAAGACAATTGATCTTCATCGATACGGATATACATTCATCCCGAGGAGGATCACAATTTCCCACTGTCCTCACAATCGGTGTACGGATTTAATGAAAAATTAACATTTGGTTGATATGTGTTGTAGATAAAAAATATTTAAATAGGATCGGATAGGACTATATACGACTGGATTAGAGATAGGGCAATTCCAAAATTGGTTGATCTAATTTTGATTACTTGAATCATACATGATTGCAACTGGTAGACTGTTAGTTACATTGTATTTTTTTTCTTCTCCCAGTAAGACCATTCCATCGGCTTCGTAGAACCGATATGGTACTAACAACTAAATACTTCACAGCTTGTGCTGATTTTCGACACGTAGGTCTTGTTTGGTTGCATGGGACATTAAAGGAAAATGAAGTGAAATTTTCAATTTTTAGAAGGAACCTTTTGTAATCTTTATTACTGTACCTAACTTCTAATCATTCATATTTGTTTATTAATTTTCATTTACTTTGATTCTAAGTCCGTTGCATTTGAAAATGTAAAATAAAAGTTACATCTAGAATATGTCATTACTGAATGGGATTCTATAAATGACCCTTTTATATGTCTTCTAAACATGACACATTCTTTTAATCACCCATTATCTTATTCTCAAAAGTTTTTTAAATTAAATGTAAAATAAATTTTTAACAAAAAAAAAAAAAAATGTTTACTTTGCTCTTTTGGTTATGGTTCTTTCTCTTATTACTTTCTTTTCTTCTTTAAATTTTATTTGATATGACATTTTTCAACATCTTCTTCAGGTGTAATATTTGAATATGAGCCTTGTTCAATTGTGCCCACAAACCCGTAAATCCCCGAGGCAAGACGAAAGGAATAGATGCTCCGCCTATCTTTAAGTGAGTAAAAAAATAAAGTTATAAATTATTTGACACTTTAAAAGGTGTGAATTAAAAAAACCACAAATAAATATGATAAGAAATTGTTATGTTATTGCATGCTCACTCCTAGGTTAACATAGGCCTGTTGTAAAATTGGATAAGATTGAATGGTCATTTGTTTGTGTGTGAGTGTGATCAGATGAGCCCACCGTAATGATTGTCTAAAAGGAAAGGGGCTCATGGGAGGGGGAGAGAAGATGGAGAAAGTGGGTGATTCCGATCACTCGATTTCTTCGGACTCACAGTAAATTCATTAGATAACAACTACCACAACATTATAGGCTTGCCTGAATAACCCACATGAATATAAAACTGTTCATGCGTAAAATCAGAAGCAAATAGAACAATTTTCTTGAAAAATCGCATGGTTAATACAACAATTCCACAGTTTTTCTTATACTTATACTTTTCATTCTCCCTTCTCTAATAGCGTTAAGGTATAAGATTGAGATCCAATGTAGTGAGATCAAAGTAGCATTAGAATGTATGCCAATATACTTTGAATGGGAATGATCCTCATTATCACTTTGGCCTCACTATAGAAGATCTTTTTCATCCAATTTATACGTTAACATAAGATCCAATGAAAAGTCATTTGACAGGGTATGGGAGAGGACACATTAGGATACAATCAGAACTTTTTCCCCTTCACATTTTAGTAATTTATTGTTTTTTTTTTTTTTGGTAAATTTTTTTTGTTCAAATCATGGTTTAATATTTCAAAACCGGGTTGCATTGAAAGGGTTTCTTCTCACCTCGACCCTGGTCCGGTTTAAAGATTGAATCCTAATCCAACGGTCCAGTTGGTCAAATCAGCCATCCGCGTGCTCCATTAAAAGTTAGCAACGTAGAGTGTAGCAATTGATGGGCATGGCGGCGGGGGAGTTACTATGCGAGGCGGCGAGGTCCGGCGACGTACCAGAAGTTAACGCTCTGATAGACGCTGGCGCCGATGTATCGTACTTCGACGGAGAAGGCCTCACTCCACTAATGCACGCGGCGAAACATGGCCACGCCAACATTGTGAAGGCCCTGCTTGCGGCTGGCGCACCTTGGAACGCTCTCTCTCCCTCTAACATCACGGCTGGCGACTTCGCCATGGATTCTGGTCATCAGGAAGCATTCGACGTTCTTCTTAACGCAGGTTCTTGTTCCTTGCTCTTAATTATTTATTGGATATTGAACTCACAACATCCCTATCTTAGCTATTATAGTTACAACAACACCGTAAGCACATTCGTAAAGGTATTGCTCTCTTCAAATTTCCCCCTTTTAAATAATGTGATATGGACTTCCGAATTTTGGTTTGAAGTGGTCTAGAATTTGAAACAGTTTTAACTTTCAAGTTTCTATCCGTTATATTTCTCTGTTACTAAATCACGAAACTGTGTCACAACAAGGCTTCTGTGTTACGAGGGCTGATTCAGTTTGTGGAATTAAGGGCGTTTAGAAACCGCATGAAAGTTTATCCCCTCATTTTTCATTGCATATCATCTGGACCCCGAGTTCACCTCTTAAACTGGATAATATCTAAAAGTGCAAATGTATAACTGAGTTCTATTAAAATCTTCAAATGGTTTAGTCTTAATTAGGTTTACGTCTGCAATATGTACCCTACAGTCATGCTCAAGCCACTCTTTTTAATGATTCGAGTGCAGTCCCATGCTTATTTTCACGCAAATGTAGATCGGTTGCAGCATATTGAGAAATGTCTTTATTTTCCATTGTTTAACCAGTTTAAGGTAGAGTATTTTACTGGGTTTGGGAAGAAGTAATCTTGATATGGCTTTTTGCTTCCGCAGTTGAATAGTAGTTGAGATCAGTAATTTAAGTTGTTGGAAATGTTTTTTCTGGGGGGATCCCTCAGTTAAGGGACTCCATGATGTGGAGTCATCCACCCACAAAAAGGCACAAACCCACACCACTCTTGTATATGAAGTTCCCATAATACCTCAAATCCCATCCTGGAGTCATTATGACTCTCTTTATCTGCTCCATTCTCTTAGAGAACCTCTTCCCTTAAGTTATTGTTGCAATGCTGCTAAACTATTGGATTTAGGTTCATTGCTTTCATGTGGTGAGAAAGCTGATGTGGTATGCTTGATTGGGGTGTGTTGAAGATATTTGTTGTGATTAAGTGGTGTTTTTTCCACCTTAGGGAGATTTATTAGAGGGGAGAGGAGAAGAAAAAGAGATCAATAGCTTCAAAACTATAACAAAGAGGTCAAAGGGTAAAGCCTAAGAACAAAGAATGGATCATTTGGTCTAAGTTTGAAGCTTAATGAAGGAAAAAAGTTATATTTTTGCTGTTAAATATAAAACAGAACTTTTGGGAAGTCTAGTTTAACATGCTCATATTATGCATGCCATGCAATTGTTTAGGATTAACTGATATAGTAGTCAAAAGATACAAGAATAGTCATGAAAAGCACACCAATAGGATGCAATACAGTGTACCCCGGGTTTTGATAACAAGTTTCTGTACTTGAGCAGGCATTCAAGCTGAGTTGGTCTTGGGTACTATTGCGAGGACTGCAAAAGAAGATGGTGATTCTAATGGTGACTACCTGGAAGATAGGGTTACTTTTAGTGAGGATAAGTTGATGGACATAAATAACAAAGCAATCATGATGGCTTGGGAGAAGCCATTGATGGAGGCTCATGCAAAGGCTATCTGCTCTGGAGGTGGGCATATTCTGAACATTGGATTTGGAATGGGCCTTATAGACACAGCTATTCAGCAGTATGCACCCATTACACATACAATTGTTGAAGCTCACCCTGAAGTCTATGATCGAATGCTTCGTACTGGATGGGGAGAGAAGGCTAATGTAAAGATTATATTTGGCCGCTGGCAAGATGTTCTCTCTCAACTTGAATCTTATGATGGTTAGTTGGTAACACCAGACTGTAGCGTCTTCTGGAAATTTGATGTTTTTTCTATTCTCTTGTTAATCTTCAGAGCTATCTACTAATCAAATTTGAATATTTTGTGTCATTTCATTTTTCCTTGTATCTTTCTTCTGTCAGATTAAGGTGGTAGTTCTTATATGAGTTATTTATATTTTCTGGTGCAACTATTATGAGTGTTATTTATATTTTCTGATGTGATGTTTGTTTTAATTTTGTTTATGGAAATTAACGTGAAACAACAACTTGGCATCTGGACAATAGAATACCATAGAAGGCCCTTCTAAGAATTTATCATGATAGCTGTAATGGTTAATCAGGATGTCCACAATCAAATACACATCACATAATTGACCTCGGGGACTTTGAGAGAAAATCAAGATTTATGAAGCCTACAATCCATTTTGAGAAGAGTGCTAATTTGAACTGGCTTGAACCCTTTAATTTGGATGAATTGATCACTAAATCTGCAATCATTTAGAATAATGCTCAAAGGCTTTTCCATGTGTAACATGTTAAGGCTCTGTTTGTTTCCATGTAAAAAGGCAGAATATTAAAAAAATTAGTTAAATAGGATTTTCTATTGTTTATTTTATCCTAAAATGCAATAATTGGCATTGGAAAAATAAATTTTACATAGAGGAAAATTTTCAGGTAAAATATTATTTGCACAGAAAATTAAAAAAAAAAGAAAAAAAAAAAAGAAACAATCAGGGCCTAAAGAAATTGAAGTAGGTGAGGAAAAAAATTAGTTGGTGGATTGCATCTCGTGTCTGGACAATGGTTATCTATCACTTAGCTGTGTTACTTTTCAGATGTATTTCTCTGAGTTTGTTCTTTCATTTGCTGCAGGAATATTCTTTGACACTTATGGTGAGTATTATGAAGACATGAGGCAATTTCACCAGCATCTCCCTACATTGTTAAAGCCTGAAGGAATCTACTCATTCTTCAATGGCCTTTGTGGAAGTAATGCTTTCTTCCATGTTGTTTACTGTCAGTTGGTTTCTCTAGAACTAGGAAATTTGGGTTACTCCACCCAGTTCATTCCCTTGCCTGTTAAGGATTGTTTGGGTGAGGAAGTCTGGGAGGGTGTGAAACACAAATATTGGCAACTAGATACATACTATCTCCCTGTTTGTCAGTTTTCTGAGGATTCTGAATAATGTTTGAATTAAGATTTTAGTTCCTTTTTTTTTTCTCCAACTCTAAGAGTTTCAATGGACTTTTGAGAATACATCCGTCTAGTTTTGTCGTGTTTCCTCCTGGCATAATGTATTTGTGGATCTGCTGAAGGGCAACAGTGCATTGTATGCCTTGAAATAGTGGTTTTCATTTGTTATCAAAGCTTGCTTGACCTGGTTGGTCTGACCCATCGAAATTGGTGTTGAGATGGGCACCCTACTGTAAACCTGATTGGTCTATCCTTGATCATGTTGCTACAATTCTTCCTTTTTTTGGCCTTGGGGGAAGATCTAAGTGTCAGTAACAGTCAATGTAAAATGTGATCGAGACAGTCTATTTGACATATTTCATGAGTCACATATACAGGGCTTAAAAGGCAGAAACCAACATTTTTGTGGTGCCATTTACTGGGGTATCTTATTGTCGACCTTGAGATCTTGTGTATTTTAGTTGTTCAGAAAATTACTGGAGATGTTTGGATAAGAAAAATCTATATATGTTTTAGATGTTCAGATTATCCTTTTATAATTTGTTCCTTTTTCTTGTTTCGTACTTTCTGAACCTATCGTTAGAACTGTGGATCGTAGTAGTCTATACCAACGACCAAGATGTATTGACAATGATAAGTATATTCTGGATTTGTGAGCCAGCGATCGTTGAAACTTTGGGTTAGCTGTAATATAGCTGTAATACTTATTAGGGAGAAGGATTGCTGCCCAGCGACATCCCCCGCTCCCTCTCTTATAGGTTGGTCATTTCACTACCCATGTGAGAGAATTTAGGGGGATGCTCCGGAAAAAATGTGAGGCAAAGTGTACAAAATTTGGGTACGACTCCAAAATTTACCCCATGGAACAAGGCAGTAAAATGGCATCACCATCTTACATAAGCATCGAAAGTGAACTCTTCATACAAAGGAGGACCTGATGGAATGGTGAAGATGCACATTATCAGCCTGCACAGAGGACTACTTATCCAATAAAATAAAATAAAAAAACACCTGCACAGGGGACATAGGTCTCAGTACAGAGGCAAGCCAGAGTTTTGTTGCTCCCACAAGTCCACAACCCTCCTTTGGCATGGATCATAAATTGGCCTTAGCCATGTAACTTGTGTTTGGCTCTTAGTTTACCCACCTATATTTGCTTATTATTGAGTTTTATTTGCAGTGGACAAGCTAATCCAATTTGCCAAAACTAGGAAAAAGTAAAAACAGTGTCCATTCCGCGTAAAAAATATACCAAGTCTGGACCAGCACAGCATCAAATAATAACGATTTCAATTTTTATCCTCATGGTGGGCATCTGATATTGGAATCTTGCATGAGGTTGATTATCACAAATGGCAGAGTCATGTTCCTGAAGCTGAAGTGTTGAAAGCCATGGATTTTACTTTATTAAGATGTCCTTCCCAGGACATCTTAATATGCAAGGAACCGGGTGGGCAATATTCTTTCTTTGATGTAATCATCCTTTCCAAGTACATTATATTCGGACGTATAAGGATTGTGACCTACGTTTAGTTGGTGAGAGCTATAAAAAGGCATAATAGGACCATTCCTTAACTACGACCTTCCTTCCATTGTTTTCTTATTCAGGGGATGGACAAAGCTGTGCTTGCAAGAACCAAGATGTTGCTCTGGTAATTAGTTTTGTTATTTTTAATATTGGAGTTATTCACAAGCATGAAATTTTATATGTTAGTTCTATTGGACTGCAATATCCAACCATTGAGTTTCTGGCCTGTCAATGCTGTGTCAAGGGTGCCCATAGGGAGCTTGTGTAACTCTGGGACCATTGGATCCATTGGCTTAACATTTCTAAAGCATCAGCCCCTGCTTAGATGGCGAGGGGCTGACCTTCCTGAGCATGATATGGCTAAGGTAACGTTCTTCAATGGGTAGTGACCTAGAAAGAACATGGGCAGGTGCTATCGACCATGTTGGATAGGGATTAAAGGCATTTATTTTCTATTTTATTTTTTGGGACAAAAGAACAATTTTTTTAAAATCATTTTCTTATTTTGGTAGTTATCCTTTTTGTCGTCTTAAATTTATATTAGGGTACTGATCTTGTAAGAAAGTTATGGTTTCTTCACTTGGATTGGGATTATGCGGGTCTTCATGTCAATGCATGCCGAAGATGAGATTGATTCTCACGGTGATGGTATGTGTCAACAAGGTTTTCTGAGTTGGAGGGCCCACACTGGCAGTTCCTCTCTCTCTCTCAGCCTCCTTGCCCCCCTATGAACCCCAAGCCTTCAGCTTGGAGAACCCTCTCTCTAAATTGGATCCATATCGTTTCCTGCCTGGGTTTGGGTGGGAGACTGGGCGGCCCGGATGGATGGACGCCATGTGACACTTGGAGGGATCCGAGCCCTCCATCTGAGGATCCGAGCCCTCCATCTGAGCCGACTCCCCAGTCGGCTCAGCTTGTTGACTGGGCGGTCGGCTCGGATGGAGGGCTCGGATCCCTCCGAGTGCCACATGGCGGCCATCCATCCGGGCCGCCCAATCTCCCGCCCAAACCCAGGCGGGAGACGATTTCTGTTCCTCTAAATTAGATTTCTCATGTAAGCACACGCTCTCCTAGTATCCAAATCCTCTCCTGCGGTCCTGCCGTCTGTCAAGGGCCGGATTTCAACCGGCCCACCTCCCCATGTATTGGCAGGCGGCCAGACTGATCCCCAACCCCTTGGATCAGCCGCAGGAATCTCCTGCCGCAGGAGACGATTTGGATCCGATTGTACCCTTCAATCCCCACACCCCATTAAAAAAAATTAAATAAATAAAACCTAGGCCAATTAGACAATGATCTGATCAAGTAGGGCACATACAAATCATTATGTTCTGTGGGGTTTTAGTCCCACATCAGGTGTATGTGTGAATTTTTGTGACACTAGTGGTTGATTAACCCTTTTAATGTTGACGCAAATTGTCCTTGTCTTACTACCCCAAAAAAAAAAAAAAAAAAACCTATTTTAAGAAGTTAAATCTGATTTATGACCGTTGAACGAGTGCCATTCAGACAGATCTTGCTAAACAAGAAAATCGTTTTATTGCAGGGCTTCTAAGAGGGGTGAGTGTTCTTTCCACAAGCTGGTCCAGACTACTGATCAGACAGAAATCCCAGGAGACTCAACCCAAGATGCAAAGGGGATAAACCACTCGTTCTGGGTGCCTCATCCACGTAATGGAATATACTTTCCAAAAGGCCATGAGTCGGTGATGGATGATGTTCCTTCTGGAGCTGCTTCTTTCACTCAACCTTACTGGCTTAGGAATACTGAAGCAGTTGACAAGCCATCCCCAGACTCGATGATTGAAAATCCACCCTCCGAAAATAAGTGATGAGAATTTCCTTTATGCTGGCTTGGATTTGAATATCGAAATCTCTAGGGCAGGATGGTATCTATATGTAATATCGTTTAGGGTTGCTTACTTACTGTTACTACATATAAATGAAATAAAAAGTGCTTTTAGTTCTACAATATAATAAAAAATCTTGTTTGACTTTTGTAACTGTGATCTAGTCTTACTTAAGGGGTGATAAAGATTTACTTTTGGGAATGTTTTTGTTCTTTAATTAATGTTTATGAGTCAAAAGTATTTTTTTAATTTTTTTTAATTCTAAAATATTCTTCCCAAAGAAAGAAATATGTTTGGTAACGTTGAATAAGAAATAGTTCTTTTTAGTAAAAAAGAAACAAAATTGGGTAGAAAGAACAATAACAAAAATACTTCTCATACTTTTACAAAATATTATTCCAAAGAACATTATCAACGGCAGAAAAGGGAGATTTAGAGTTTTCTATTGCCATAGTTCAACAAAAGGTCTTTTCATCTCTTTCATTTGAGCTTTATGAGAAAGCCTTGATTTCCTCTGGGAAAAAACTCTCATGTTCAAAGGTTTCTTGATTGTTTCGAAGATGAATAATTTTGTGGTTTCTTCTTTTCAGAGAACTCCTGTTTTATATAATAGGGTTTCAAGAGTCTGTTTGGGGTGTTCTAGCTATGGTGATTTTCTCCTTGTGAATTAAGCAGGTTTGTGGCTCCTTTTTTTTTTCAATTTTGTTTGTGTGTTTATTCTGGTTCACTCTTTGAGGTTCTAATTTGATTGATTTTTTATATTAATAAAAATTCCTGTTTATCTAAAAAAAAAAAGGCTTGGATAATAGCTTGCCAAAGCCGCAAAAGTACATTGCTTGCGCCAAATCCTCGTGTCGTCTTATACCATGCGAATTTTGAAAATCCATTTCTACCACCACTGTTGTTGATTAAATCCAAAATAAGATTCTTCAAAGCGGTCCCAAAAGAATTCAATAAATTTTATGATAAATTTTATGTGTAATATTTTATATGTTAAAAAAAATTTAATATTTATAAAAATATTTTTACATATAAAATATTACACGTGTCGTTCAAAAAATTTTATGTCAAAAATAGATTGAGCATAATTGTCATTCGAAAAATTGGGCCGACTAGAGTTTCTGGTGCTGACAATTATCAACTAATGCTGCGTCTTGTAGCCATTCTCCATTAGAGTTTTGATTCACTCGTCAACCTTCTTCCCTATTTTATTGAACTCTTCCTCTTTCTATTATTCTCAGATTTACAAGAATTTAGAAGATTAAATGGCAAATTCCTTGTGGTTATACTTTTCCTCGATCGTCCTTCAACCTTCACTCTCTTTCACCCTTGATAATTTACAAAAATGACAGTCAGTTTCATCACTCTCTTGACAGTGTTGGGAACTTATGGTTCCCACCACGATCTCCCACCGCTTTGCTATGCTACTTTCCCTCCCTCTGCAACTCCCTGCTGCCTCCCCCTAGCCCCATCCACGCTTGTTTTTTAACAACGTAATTCAAAATTTTTTTATTTTTTTTATTATTATTTTTTTTTTTATAGATTTCACTTGATTTTGCAAAGATGTATGGTCTTCTCTTAACTTTTTCCATAATTTTAATGTTTTTCAGAGGTTTTTCAATCGTCCGGGCAATCTCATTGTTGTTTAATTTCGTAGATTTTCTAGGATTTGATTTGAAGTTCCTTCTTTTGAGGCGACTTTTAAAATCTACAAGAACACAATGGATGATGATCTCAAGAACAACCAAAAGAAGCAGAAGCTAAATTCAAGCAGTTCTCTGAAGTAAGGCTATGAACTCTCTTTGTAACCAAGCAGGTTACAAACATAAGTGCACCCTTTTCGGATTCAAATCGTATCTTGCTTGAGTATCAGCAAAGATTCGGCTGGCCTGTTGTCGATGCGCAACATGTGGTCATGGGAGAATTCGAGTTGGATGAACAACACTGGTGCATAAGGTGAAATTGTCTTGAAGTTTCAGCTTATCAAATGGCTAGTTGATTTAGATTCTCCCATGGTCACGTATCGCGTATCGACTACAGACAGTTGAGTCTCCTACTGATACCTAGGCTGGAGACAATTTGATTCCACCCTTTTTTGGTATTCAATAATAACTCCTATAACAAGAATTCCAAAATTACCCCTTACACTATTAATGGCCTCATGGTCCAAGTTGAAGGACAAAAACAGATGAATCAAAATATTCCGGAGAAGGAAAAATTTTTAGATTTTTTTGTTTGGTCAATGAACGTTGAGGGCGCGGCAAAAAACGGCGACGGTAGGTTTTGCTGACTGATTCAGTCGCATTGGGATGGCTTTTAAATTTTGGAATAGGAGATTCCTCCCTAGGATGACCGTGTAACGAGTAACGACTAACAAGATATTCAAGAGAAATATTCCAAAAACAGACTTTTCTTTACTTTTATTTCTCTTCGCGTCCAGTCTCATCCATTTCCGATACCGAAACTGCGAAACACAACCCACGAGTGGCCACAACGCGATGGTATTTCCTTCAATGGTACTGAGTTGCCATTTGCAATAGTAAAGATCTTCTTTCGCCGCGGTTTCCGTACGACGCAACACAGTAAGAGATGGACGTAACTGCTGATCGGATGGCTGCCATAATCCATCGTTGATGACACGAGATCGAAGCAGCTCCTCTCGAACCTGTTTTTGTTCTAACTGTCGTTCTTCTGCGAACCCACCTCCTTCCTTCCTTGCCTCTCTTTCTCTCTGAGTTAAATAAGATCTGAAAAACGATCGTTGCTGGTTCGCTATTGAAAGTATTATCTGACATTTCCACTTACGTGAATGAATGTTTCTCTCTGCAAGCCTTTGTAGGAAAGCCAATATCTTTTAAGGGAAGGGGAAATCGGGGATCTCGGATGGATTCGAGTTTCAGTCGGTGGGAGAAGGATCCGTTCTTCCCCGCGGCTGAGGAAGTTCAGGAATCTGCGGACAGGTACTTCACAATTGGGATTCTCTTAGAATATCAAGGGTTTTGATTAATTCTCTTTGCATTTAAGGGTTCTTCTAATATTCTAATTCTAACTTTCTCCCAATCGCTTTTCTCTATTGATAAAAGGATGGAATCGGTTCATAGAACTTGGATAAACGAAAGCAAGGACACGTCGAACATCTGCGATGTCGATTTGCTTCGCAGGGACCTGCATACAGCCCTTGGCACTGCTAAATGGCAGGTGAATTTTACATGTCCTAGTTTATTTTCTGAGATTAGGGTTTTTGAATCGTTTTTGATTTGCTGAGTTTGTCGCTGCAGTTGGAGGAGTTTGAACGGGCGGTCAGCTCGAGCTATGTCGGGAGCCCTAACTTGGCCGAGGATGGGAGAGCCAGGCACCGCCAATTCATTGGTGCTATCGAGAATGAGATTTCTACGGTTGAGAATTCGTTGAAGGAATCAGTCGTGGCGGAAGGAAAATCGACGGTTCCTTGGGTTCGTTTGGATGAAAGAGAACGGGATGAGCTCGCGTTGTTTCTGTCGGGACCTTCGGTAGATAGGGTTACGCCCCCTGCTACGGTTGTTGCTAGGGATGAAGAAGAAGGGAATTTGCAGGTACAGGTAGTGCCTGGAGAGACGGTGTCTGTTTGTTCGAAGAATTATTCGCATTCGACCGAGTTGGGTTCACAAGAGACTAGGGACGAGAGGTTGCACGGGCATAGGAGGGCTGCAAGCGCCAATGCTGACATTAGTACCTGGAAGATTGTAGTTTCTGACGAAAATTTCAGTCGGAGGTCTTTTGATGCCATGCCCGATCCTCCTCCTCCCAGAGTTTTCAGTTTTTCAGGGCTCCTTGGAGCAATGGAGCCCATTCCCAAGCCGAATTGGTCGAAGAATGGTTTCAGAAAATGGAAAGCTGGAGATCGTCGTCTACCAACCGATGATATGCCGTTGCGGTCACAGCAGTTGAGTCGGGTGAGTAATTGAAAATGTGGTTTTTTTTTTTTTTTCTTTTCAGTTTGTCATTTACAGTAGTAGTTCCTGATTATTGTGCCTCTGGTATTTTCCCTCCTTCTGCAGGGAATAAATGCATGTTACGAAGGAAGTAAGAGCTGCCTTGATGGCTGTGATGACTCTTACGATAAACAGTTATATGGCTGGTTTGGATCTGTTCAAAGACAATTTCAAAGGTCTCAATATCAAATCCAATATAGTCGGCCCATTCAAGTTATTTTTTGGGTGGTTGTTGTCCTTTGCCTGATCGGTAAGCTTGAAACTCTTTATTTTATTTTTGAGCTTTTTTTTATTTCCATACTGAATTGTTTGAGTTTTTGACAAATATTTGATGTTAAAAAAAAAGAACAAAAAAACATGGGCGTGCCAAAATTACCAATTAATAGACTGAATGAACGCTTGTGTCATATAAGAGGAATTTATATGAACAAAATCTATTCAACATTTAGATGAGGGAACCTAAAATAATTTATCTGCATCCCATCTTTTCATCAAAAATCCAGCTAAAAGTGACACTCTCCTAGAATTTCTTAAAACTCCAAGTTCAACCATGAACTGCTTCATTAGATTCGGAAAGCATGTGGTCGAGTCCAAATGACTGAAATTTATGCTGCCATGCTATGTGATGCAACTTACAATCAACTTATAGAATTTAAAAATTGCATTTGGATGTGGTTTTTCTGATATTCTGTTTTCCTCTCTTTTGTTTAGTGGGGCTGTTTAGAATTTGCACACACGCACACATGAGAGAGAGAGTAAATGCTGGTGTACCACTGTACCATGCAAAGTCCAGATTTTGGTTGGGGGAACTGTTGGGGTAGTTGGGGTAATTGTTCAGAGAGAGAGAGAGAGAGAGAGAGAGGGGAATTAAATGAGTAAATGCTGGTGTACCACCGTACCATGCAAAATCTAGATTTTGGTTGGGGGAGTAGTTGTTCATACCTCTCAAATGGTGGTGGGGCAGTGGCTGGAGGAAAGGGGCGTTTCTTGAGCTCTTGCCAATTCCTTTTCTGGCTATGGGTTAAAGCAGGGTAGGACTAGTCATTGGATAGGCTTTGAGCAGAGGATCAAGGTTTGATTGGACAACAATGGAGTGATAGCTAAACAGTGGTACAGATTGCAACAACTTGGTACAGAATGCTGTCCGTCAACAACTTTAACTCATGCAAGAGAAACTTGAAGAAACTAGGAGACAATGCAAGGACTTTAAAAGTCGATCTCCTATTCAGTTCAATGGAAACGTCCTTCAATAAATTAATTGATGCAGGAGCAATTGATTAGCTGAACCGATTCAGCCTGACTTGGAGGCCCAAGGGAAATCGGGTTAACCCCTGGTCTTTTGGTCCAAAGGGGTTTGGTACTGGTAATTTAGTAGGTTTTTTTTTTTTTTTTTTTTTTTTTTTTTTGGGTGTGTGTATATTTTTATATATTTTTTTATATTTTTTTTTTTTTTTTTTTTTTTTTTTTTTTATAATTTAGAAACATTACCCAATGAAATTCTTACACTTGGCACCCAACGTCGGCTAGGCCGACCAGACAAACAATGTAGCGCTTGGCTTTTCATGCTCGGAGTCACAATCCTATCCGGATGCGTTTCGTGGACGGAGATATAGTCCTATCAGGACACGGTGCTTGGTCCGTGGCATAGTCCTACTGGGTTACGTTTCCTGGTCGAAGGTCAGAGTCGTAAGGCGACTAGGTTACATCATAGGAGTCCTTCTCCTAGTACAGTACGTTGCCGTTCATCACGGCCATGCAACCACTCGTATGGTGACACGTGTTACTCTCATTACCGACCGACTTAGCTACCTTGGCTACAATCTCCCACTCCTACGCGGAGTCTATGACTTGGGCGTCCCTCAGAGCGACACCTGACAGTCTTGTTGGCAATTAACTTCCCTGAGTCCTGGTACCTCCATGCTTCTTGCCTACTCTTATAAATAAAGGACGACCCCCCAAGGTAATACGAACTCACGATCTCATTATTCACTATTCACCCTCACTCACAATCTCATACGCTCAAACTCTTTCATCGTTCCTCTCTTTCTCTAAACTGGAGATAGCTTCCTGCTATCTCTTGACTGTTTACATTGGGAATCTGACTTAGGCATCGGAGTGTACCCGGGGCTTAGTCGCCTAACTCCTTTGTTTAACTTATGTGATTGCAGGTTGCTCGGATCGTAGACCGGCGGGTGATTTCCAACCGTATATATATATATATATATATATATATATATATATATATATTATGATGGGGATTTATTTTGTGGTTTTTAGTTTCCAATATATTAGGTTGCTGCTTCTATTTTAAATATCATGTACCCATCGATTGAAGGATAGAATTTTGGGAATGGAATGAGATTTTGAGTTCGAATCTTGCCGGTACTCATGTATCGGTTGCTGCTCCCTTCTCTCTCTTGCGGTTCAACTCTGAATCCACTTCTCAGGTCTGATCTTTAACTATATCTCTCTTATTCTTATTCTGGTTCTATTTTTCCATTTTTCCTTCTCTATTCACCTTCTCTCTTATCCTTATTCCGTTAATTTCCCCTTTATTCCTCCTTTATTTTCCTCCCTTTATCTCCCCGGTAGGCTGTTTTGTTACTGCTACTTATTCCCTTGTTTATTATGCAACTGGCAATAGCCAGCCCATTAGGAAGCTTCAGCGATCTCCTTAAAAATAGGTCTGTTTGGCCTGAAACTTGGAACGAAGATCAATCAGCCCTGGGCAACCTGAGTCCTAGGGTTTCAGCCTCAGAAGTCATCCTACTGTGGGATTTCAACCTGAGATCCACCAGAACCTGAAACTTCCGCCAGGTTCTATTGCAGATGTTTTAAAATTAATTTATGGCCATTGAGTGGTTTGTTCAATGAACGGATTTGGAAGTCCAGCCTGTTATAGACTTCCCTTGAAGTTTCAGAGCCATCTAAGCCATATTGGGGGAGTCCTTTCAACTGGAGTAAAACCTGTTATCACCTCCCTATTCTGGTTCGGGAATGGAAGAGGAAGAAGACTTTAATTATGTTTTTTTTCCAGAAATACTGCTCCTCATATAAATCAATTCCTCTTCGTCCATCTCTTATGATTACTGCCAAGTCCACCCGTAATCATTAATTTTAATCCCCTGATTCATCCCGTACTCTTCCACTTCTCCCAAAGGCCTTGAATTGCTTCTGAATTTGCAAAATTTTCATTGTACTTGCAACTTGAGATATTTATCACCTTAGTGGGCCCTCAGTGACCCAATTAGGGTTTTTTCGATCCTGGGTTTGCACCATTAATCTCTCTCATCGAGCAATGCATGGATGATCCTGAAGGTGAGTTGATTGAGGAAGCCTTTGACAATGAAAACCCTCAAGAGGAGCCCATGATCAGGATCGAAGGTAAATCAATTGATGATCTTATCAAAGATCAATAGTACCTATAGAAGATTGTGTTGAAGAGGATCAAATCACGATCGACCTTATTCCGTGGCAGATCTTCAATGTCAATTTTGATTTTCACTTATTATATCCATGCTATTCAAGAGAAGTGTTGAATCGTCGAATCAAGGTGTTTGATATGGATACTGATTATGCGATGAGGGTCCTCCCGTTTTACAAGACTTGAGGGCAAGTTTTTATTTTTAACAGGAGGGGAATAGTACAGGCCCAATTTAAGGCCTGGTTTAAAGTTGGGTCAGGATTTATTACTAGGTTCGGTTGGGTTTTTTATTTTTGGGTTTATTCTTTGTAATAAGTTTGATTTTAAGGCCCAGTAGTGGGGGTGTAATGGTTGTACAAAAATAGATTTTTAATTAATAACGAACCCATGCTCTAGTAGATAAGGTTAGTTACTAGAGTTAGTTTTAGTAGCTGATTTAGTAGCTGATTTAGTAGCTGATAAGGTTTAGTTAAGGTTCATTTTTTGAGTCATTTAAGGACTCGAGAATTTTTATTTTTCTTTTTCCTCCATTAGCTATTAGTTAGGAAGTTTATCATATTAGATAGTTTTTTAGAAGTCTTTTATGTCTTTTAGTCTTATTTGATTATTCTTGGATTCTCACTTTTGGAAGTTTAGATTAGATTGATTAGGATTTTGGTTGTTTCTTTTAAAGATCTTGGTTCTCTCATCCTAGTCTCTTGTTTGATAGAGTAGCATCTAGTTTCATGTGGTCCAAGCCTTTTCTTATATTTGTTGTAGAGTATATTAGATCTAGGGACAGGGCATTCTCTTATATATTCAGCCTTACCTGTCTCAAAGCTGCCTCACCTGCAAGCAAAACTATTTTGGAGTTTATGAAAAAATTGTTAACTCTTACGTATCAAAGGTCTATGCCTGCCTGGTACCTTATCATGAATTGGTTGATTTGCCATTTTTTTTCATCTGCATGAAAAGAATGTAATGCCATCTGCTACTTCCCAATTTTCATCTTGTCAGTTAAATTACGATGCACTTTTCGTGATTATAATATTGAGAATGTTAATTTTTGTTGCCTAGTAAAGACTAACTCCTGACATATGGCTTGATAGCAGTTTATTTTAGGAAGTCATAAGCCTCACTGAAGGAAGTGAAGCCTGTAGTAACACTTTCCGTACTATAATTTGGATGCAAGAAAAGAGTCTTTTGCCACATCTGTTTCCTCATCCGCCTAAAATACCAGTTGAAGATGTCTTCTAAGCATGTTGCGAACAAGAACACAAAACTGGATGGATATTTTATGCAGAATATATATTTTCCAGATAATATATACACAATATGCATTTTTTTTTAGATAGGTAACCCCCAAGGGGAGTTGAACTCATGACCTCTTAATTGTGAGGGTTGGTCCTTGCCAACTGAGCTACCTCTTTGGGGGACAATGCTTGTTCTTTCCATTTTCTGTAGCATAAATTTAGTACTGTTTTGATTTTGTCATCTCTGCAGTTTTTCTTGCATGGAGTGCAGTCTAAGGAGAAAAACTATTCTTTGGATTGGATTTGGTGGCTGGTGGTATTGTTCAGAGTGGGGTAGAGGAATGCCAGAAGTTTGGTATTCTTCCTTCCGTCTACTGATGAATGCATTTTCTTGTTTTGTAGCATGGGGAAGGTTCCATGCTCACACACGCTTGTAAACTATATGCGACAGACGATTTTTTTTTATCGCAAAATTAATTGTATATTGGAAAATGATGTAAAGGTGAATCAGTATTGCTACCTTGTTACCACACTTGTACATCTTTTTTTTTGTTGTGGGGGGGGGGGCTGATCTTCAAGGATATGTTGGATTGATATCACTAGCGCCTTCTTTCTTCTTCCTTCATGTTTCCGATCTTCTGTCAATTGCAATTGCCATGACGAATGAAGAATTGGGAAGATACAGTGATTAGAGGAGACGGCCAATCGGTAGAGCTCTGGCGACGGCAAAGATGGCGGAGTTGTAGAATCTGACGATAGGATGGAGAATTCGGAATTTGCAGTGACCAATTCCCCCTTTATGACTTGTTATACCTGCTCATGCACTCTTATCCACTCATTACTCTGTCTCCTGCCCTCACTTCACCCCTCCAGGATGAAGGAGGGGTCTCTCTCCACCGATCCTGAAGCAATCTTGCTCCTCTCCTCTCTGGTTTGTTTTCATGTGATGAAATTATGCCTTCACCAGGGAATAGATTAGAAAGACAGAGAACGAAAGAAAAGAAGGTTGAAAATAAATATAAAATAAGAATTTATACAAAATAATTAATAGAAAATTTTATATGAAGAGAAATTTGCATGTATAGAAAATTTTACAATCAAACAAATGAGGGTTTTTTTTTTCTGATTTTAAATTCTGGGTGAAAAGCATTGAAAATGAGGTTGGGTTCTTCATTGCTGCTTGATAGTCACCACAGAGGATCCCAACCCAAAAACCTAAAGCTTTGTCTTTGCAAGGAAATAGGACTGGTAGAAGGTGGGAGAAGAAAAATAGAAAAGCAGAATGTAATGGATTGGATCTTCGCTTGTTTTCTAATCGTGTCAGTCGTCCATTGGACAAGATAGGATACTCAACATGCATGCCAATGCACAACAATTCATCCGATAAACAAGTGGTGGGTGGAGCTAGATAATATTTTTTCAAATGTAATGGTTTTGTATATCACTTAGGTCATCAAACTCACTGACTGTTGGATGGATAGAGAATGACATGAATCAAACAAATGTCAAATTTTATGAACTATTTCAACCATACAACCTTATTATGTTCAAAGTCTTCCTTCTAATTTTGTTTTCAAGGTTTCTCCATTACAAACCAAACAAGCATGATTCTTAAGCTATTATCCCAACATAAAAAATTAGGATATTCTTTGTGACACCGATCTAGTGTTAAATTGCATTCACATTGGTGCTTGGTGTCCATCTGCACAAAACCTAATTTCTCCTAGATTCAAATACTAATAATACCCTTTATATTCTACAATACCATGATGGCCTGATCATGATGCCCAAAAGGATTCAATGTCAATAGGGTCTTGACCCCAGCTGCTATCAAGTAAAATACAAAATTATAAGATTGACTTAAATGTTTGATCTATGGTTAGATGATGATGTAATCAAGATATTCACCACATTTTGAGCCATCCAATATGGGTAAGAAGAAACGAATTTCATCTGGAACCCATGTACCACACTTAATTATGGTTAAACCACCCCTCCAAAGGTTAAAAAAAAAAGGAGGGATACTCTTATTTCTTCAGCGATTGGGCCAATTCTATCCATTAGGCCAAAATCAAAATCAAACTATCTGATAAAAGCCCATTAAGTAAACCTTTTGTAAAATATACATGTAACAAAGTAACAAACTGAACCAACTCCATAGATCCCTTAAATAAACTTGTCATTAAATATGCATATAGAAAACTGAAACCAAACCAAAATCACACCAATTAGACCACATTATTAAGCTAGTCCAATGAAAATTTGAAATCAAATCAAACCAAAACTGATTTTTTAACATAAACTATAATTTGGCTTGAATGTACAAGACAGACCAAATCTACCAGGGTTGAACCGACCCATTGACTCCATTACAAGTAATTCAATGTTTTACGACAACAGAGAAACTTCGGCGAAACTGCCACGAAGATCGAAATCTTTAGTCCTTATTCTAGAGAAACAAATAGATAAATAAATAAATAAAAAGTATATCTATAGGTTTCTTTAGACTGTGTGCGGTTTGCCGTTGGATTCGCGGGATCGACGCGTCAGTTTCGAAACCGTTTATCACGCGAAACGGACGTTCCATTGTCTAATTGCTGACGGGAACCATTCCACGTGGCAAATTTTCTCCTGATACTTTCGTTTTCCGATGAGTGTGCTCTTTCCCCATTAGTTTCTCTGCTATCCTTCCACCTTCAAAATTCGAAAACTCCCAAATTCCAAATTAAAGACGATCGATTCAGATTTGACTCTCATTAAAGATGTACAGTGAGTCGAGCTCGAGTTCGAGGACTCCAAGCCCACTCCCTTTGCTAGGAAGTTACTGGTAATCTTCGCTTCTTTTACCTCTCTCATTTTTCATTGGTTGTGTTTTTTCCTTTTTTTCCTTTTTTCCTTTTTGCCGTTTTTTAAGGATATTTAAGATCATACGCGATATAAATACTAGCATCACAAACGGAGGATAATCACAAATTTACGCTTTATATCCCCTTCTGGGAAACAGATCAAAAGTTTCAGAGCAGGAGGAATAACCGAAGAGGAGGATAGTGTGTGTTCTGGTGATATCGGTTTCAGAGTGTATTGCATGCCAGGCGCCACGGAGCTCTTCTACGGCAGGAGGTCTCGCATGGGCCGAAGCACCCTTGAATCAGGAGGTTTAGGGTCCGGCGACGCTCTCGATCGGAACCCCTACAATCATCACCACCATAACAATAGCCACAACAACATCCACAATAATCGTCACCACCATAGTCGTCATCGTGGCAGCCACGATGTCAGGCCTCCCTGCCATCGCACTTTTCAATCGGTAAGCAAAAAAAAAAGAAGATGGAACTTTCTTTCTCTTCTTTAATTTACATCTGCTTACTTTAATTTCTTAGTTTTTCCTTTGTCTGGCTCTTAATTAAGTGAGTATACCAATGACTATGCTGGTTCTAGAGTAATCTTTTATCTGAACTTGAAACCCTTAGGATGAGTTCTAGTTTCTTATCTATTATTTTTCTTTTCAGTCTTTTTTGTTGAGATGACTAACGAATTCGGAAATTGACGGAAGTATATTATGAGGACATTTAAGATTCTCGATTGAGTCATGTATTCGATGTTCATGGGATTGGATGCCCAGTGAATAACTTTGGTGAGATCGTTTTTGTTTTGTTCTTGTGGTCAAACTTCAGAGAGACATCCAGTTTATCTTAGATTCCATTAAAATCCATTTACCAAACACAATAAAAATCCCGTTAAAAGCCTTTAATTTCCTATTGGAGTTCATCCGTCCACTCCTGGTTTCCTCTTAGGGTAATGCCACCCATTTATTGTTTCCCTGAGAGGGCACATCGTTCCCTTGCTCTGCCGTTTCAGTATATTGGCCGATAATTTGGTTATTGTTGTCATTCATATCTATTCATGGGAAGAACAAAAGGAGAGGTTTGCCAAGCAACACCTTCTGTTCTCTGGGGGTAACAGGGTAACTTTTGCTTCCATTGTGTTATCACGTGCATGAAGTTGTAAACAACACCTATGGATCAAGAAATGACGTCCGAGTTGTTCTACATAGCTATATGACCATTCTTTTGAACCTTTTCCTTAATGGTAATTTTTGTTGTATTTGTACCGCTTCGTTAATACATATATTATCTCATTTGGGTTGGACTTGTTTGTGATAAATGTTAACTTCAGTTTGGTTTACACCAGAGTTTAGGTAGTATGCACCCATATCAGACTATAACTTAGGGGAAGATTATTTTCATTCAATTTTTTTGAGTTGGTTTCTGTTATAGCTGTTATAGTTCTTTAACAATATATGTGGAAATTTGAGCTAGTTGAGCTTCCAAAATTTTCTAGTATAATCCTTGCATTTTCTCAGCTAATTTTCTTTATTTGTTTTGGGTCAAAGAGGCTGGTGTTGTTGGGGTTTGAGGTTAAAGAAACAGTTCTGTTTTCTCACTCATAGGAACTTTATTTCAATATTCCTTTCGATGTTCTCTCTCATTGCCCTAGTTTCAGGTTTACTACTCCTTTCTTCTTCCAAGTTCCAATTCCATTTCATTTTGGAATCTACACTTACAGATTTGGTTGATCATTGAAGCTGACCTTACACCCCCCCCAAAAAAAAAAAAAAAATCCCTTTCAGAGGAAGTTATAGAGATTAAATCAGGTACAAATTGTGCTTTTGGAAGCAATAAATAAGGATTATTATTTTAAAAAGGTGAATATGTTTAAAAACCAGGAAAGTCAGGTTGCTAATTGGACTCACTATATCATCCAAGTGGAATGCATGCATCTGTTCATAGTATACGTACTATAACAGCGTACTTCTTGAAGTACAAAAAATGAAAGGTGTTTCCTTTTTTTGTGAAGTCCATGAGCTATGCATAGCTTCTTAATATATTCATTTGGTGCTTTCTAGGCGGCCTAATGTTAGATGTTGAAAAAAAAGGGTCAAGTTTACCATGTGTGCTTTTTTATGCCGATCTGTGTCAAAATGTGATGAAATTTGCTATGCTGTTTGAATAACTGTACGTTAAATTCTTTGATTGTCTGATTTAAGTGCTTATGAAATAAGTAGAGCTTGACTGGTTGGCTTCTAGCATTAAATATTAGCGGGCAGATCGTTCGAATTCCTTTCTAGGGAAGCTTAGCTAGTCCCGTGATCCTTAAGAAGTTGAACGCAAGCATGTAAGGGTAGATTGATGCTGTACTGGCTATGGCAAAAGTAAATCTGGAACTCTGTTTAGGGGGGGTGGGGGGTGCTGGAGGTTGAAGTAAATTATGTTTCCAAGAAGTTGTACCCTCAAAGATTAACATTAGATGGAGTTACTTATTGAAGTCATGCTTGGCTTCTGTCCTCATATTGAACCAGTATGTTTTCTAGTAACAAGTGAGAGGTAATGTATTGTAGTGGAAGCCTCTATGAACTTCTGCTGCCCAAGTTACATGTGGCAGCAACAGAACATGCCCTTCATTTGGGCCATACAGTAGGTTTGTATTGGCATTCCAGTCATCTCCTGAATTGATGTGATTGGACGTCCCCAACTTATTTCTTTAGATGCTCTTCTTTCTGTAATTTCTGTTTTAGATGGTCTCTTTCCACTGAACTGAAGAGTAATCTGGTTACTGTGTATCAAAGTCATCCTAATGAGTCACTTAACTATACTTATCTTTATGTCATTTGTCAAACTACAGTGACCTCAGGAGTTTTTGTCCCCGTGCAACACATTTTGTTAATTAGTTATCTGTTCACATGGAGTGGTAACTACTATCTATGAAATTATTTGCAACTATTTTGGGAGGTTTTGAGCAAAGACTGAACCTAATCATCTTTGGATGAATGAATGGTTGTGATGCGTTTTTAATGTTTGGGACAAATCTTTGTTTAATTCATTCTCCCAGTTGCAAAGTTTTCTTGAACCCATTCTTATGTGGCATTTTCATTTTCAGGAGCGTGAATCAGTTCGAATAGAAAATGGTGCTATCCAGTCTGGTACGAGCAATGATACCAGCACAGAAATTTCAAGTAGTAGAGCCAGTCGGCTGAGATTCACAAGGAATGACAGGCTTCCTGGAGCTGTATTACTGGCTCGGGAAAGGCTTGTTGAAAGACTGAGAGGTGTAACTCTCTCTGGTAACAGGTTTGTGAAAAAATTTATATTTTATTGTAGAGTTTTTACTGTTGTTTCCCTCTGGTAACATGTTTATTAGAATTCCTAGATAAATTGAAGATTTTATTATTCATGCTTCACAACATTGGGTTAGAGCTGTGTGGTTTTTATCGTGTAGCATGCATAAGATGGTTTTCCTTTTATTATGCTGTTATCCAGGTGTATAATTGACAAGCTTGAACCTCTGTTTTTTTATTATTCGTATGGGAAACTACCTTTTAGATTTTGCTAAAATTAGTAAGAGATTACTGAATAAATTGCTGCTGGTAGCTTGCATGACATTGAGATATCAGATATTTAATTTATTTGTCCAAAAAAAAAAAAAAGATTTTAAATTAAATGAATTAATAATCTATAACAGACTTAAATTATGATATATTTTTAGATAATCTATATAAGTATTATAAATGACGGTTTTCTTGTATGTGGAATGTCTGTGCCCTGTGGCTCACATGTCATGACAAGGACACTTCTCTAATGAATTACCTGAGAGGAAGAGTAACCTTGTGAGAAAGTCATAGCCAACATCCGTATGATCCCATTTAAGTTTCATATGAAGGATCTTCTGGGAACAATCAACATAAACTGGTCCCAGTGGAACAGTGCTATTATGCTCCAGACACTGTTAATTGTTCCCTCTTTCTGCAGGGGTCCTCTTTCCTTCCCCCCCCCCCCCCCCCCCCCCCCCCTCCCCCTCCCCCTCCTCTTTCCATTTTTTTACCCTACTATTCAAAGGAGAGGGTCAAGTGGTTACCAGTACTCACCTATGAGGATCTTTGGCATAGGTATCTGTTAAGTGGCATGGAGAATGGTATATTGTCATTCCTTACGTGTCGGGCTTATTGTTTTGGTATTAATTCTCAGGCAATGGTTACCGGGTATGTGGGACACAAAGTAGTTAGAAATTGGCCCTCTCTCCGCTGCTGTTCTTTTTTTGGATACATATTCCTGGATGTATATGTACATATATATGCTTTTGATAAAAAAAAAAATTTCTGTTTAATGTTCAATATTTGCATGGCTTAGATCAAAAAAAATATTTATATATATTTGCATGGCTTAAATACGTTATTGCTTGGATAGGGATTATAGATTTCCCCGGCTTTATTATATTAAAATTTTGCCAAGATGCACTCTGAGTTTAGATGGCATGTGAAGTTCATATGCTTATTTCAGATGTACTGATATTTGATTGTCATTAACATGGTTTCCCGTGTAAGTTCCCCCATCTGGTTATCAAGTAATGACATTCTTTCTTTCTTCTGATTCTAGACAAGGCGGCGGCAGGGCAACATCGGGCATCTCATGGGATGAGTTTGCAGTTAGCGATGACTTTAGGCTCATTGACTCGGGTGACTGGGAGGCTGAGGCCTCAAGGGAGTGGTTCCCATTTAGTGTTTCTGATTCCCAAACGGGCCTGTCATCCTTACCCGGGTTGGGCCACAAGAAGCCATCAGGACTCAGCAAGAAGGAGGTGAAGTGTCTGCATCGTGAGGTCTTCCACAAGATGGGGATAGACGATGAGAGTGTGGTATTAAGTGCAGTACAGGATTGTAGTATATGCCTGGAGGGGTTCCTGGAAGGAGATTTGTTGGTTTGCCTGCCTTGTGAGCATAGGTTCCACTCAGCGTGCTTAGAGCCGTGGTTGCTGACTTGTGGGGATTGCCCATACTGTCGAACAGGTGTAGTTGTTGATCACCTAGTGGGAACGAATATACTGCCATAGGCAAACTGGGTTCTTTTACTAGGTACTATAAGAACGAATGCTACTGAGATATCCATAGTTTTTTGACCCTGTAGTTCTGCTTTCAAATACAGGTATCTGTACACTTTTGCTAATCTCTGTGTCACTGCGTCCTTGGTAATGTGCTGAGTAGCTAATCCTACAGCCAAACACAATCTAAGCAAAAGTCATTATGTACTTCAATATGAATCAGCTATTGGGAATAGTCTTATATTGCTAATGAGATTGGAATCCTGTGATCTTATATATGGAGAGTCTCTTCATTTAATAGTTTGAACTTTTGAATTGGAAACTTGACATGGTATCAAAGTTCTAGGTTCCCTCTCATGTTAACCTTAAAAAAAAAAGAAAAAAAAAAGAGAGGATAAGTCACTGCAAAAGGGATGTCAGATGCACAAAAGAGAGACTATGGTCACTTAAAGAGGGACGATCACCAAGAAGAGGGATTATAAGTCACCCAAGAAGAGAGACCAGTCACTTGTAAAGTACCATGTATTGTCACATATACTACTACATACACTATCTAACGGTGGGATTATATGTGAAGGAGAGTATTGGGAATAGTCTCTCATTGCTAATGAGATTGAAATCTTGTGATCTTATATATGGAGAGTCATACTACTTACTAGTTTGAATTTTTGAATTGGAAATTTGACATCAGCTAAGGGAAATGAAAAGAATTAAGGAACCTCACACTAATTTTTACACATTTCTTCTCAAAATAAGCAATAAAAAACAAAAAAATAAACAATAAAAAAACAAAAAAAAAAAAAAAAAAAAAAAAAAAAAAAGAAAGAAAAGAAGAGTTTGAATCAGACTCCAAACTTGCCTTGTCAACTTCTATGCGACATATGATAATGTCTGTTGTTGCTCAAATTAAGTGAACATTTTAATTTAACCGACATTCAGACTAAAGTTGCCAATGGATAAGGTAAAGTTAATTGCATTAGTTGTACCCTACAATGGCTTAGGTCGTATTTACCTTGCTTGACAAAAAAAAATTATAGTTAAGAAATTGCATTACCTGGAGGGTAAATAGTAAGGTAAGTCAAGTATACCATGTTTTTTTCTACCTCTTGTTTAGGGTTTTGAATGGGTTAGGGCTTAAGAGTATTATAGCTAGATTAAGATGGGACGGGTTATGGGTGTTTGAGCTTGATCATGAGTTACTAACCCCCTTCCACGAGGAAAAAAAAAGCTAAAGTGGGAAGGTAACATACAAGCATATGAGAAAGATTGGTATAGGATCATTCTTTCACATTCTTTTTCACTTATTACTCTGCTCTTTTCCTTAATTTACGAACCGATGTTGCTCTCTTGGTTGTAAGTATGATTCTAATATATGGTGTCAGTGTACTGTTCCTCTTTCATATAAATATATATAATGTAAGCAAGTGTCAAATTTTCTTCTCTTAGGTATATGGGTTAAAAGAGAGCATACCTTTCCATTCTCAATTCTAATGTAATTAGACCTCTAAAATAGGAGCCAAAAATATTTTTGTCATAATTCATGATTAAAAATGAAACCGTTACATATACAATGTATATAAGAGTAAAAGTTTGCTATCCTTGTCTATACGGGTAAAAAAGAGATCGAGTAAGATTGTCTTATCCGTGTTGGCCATAAGATTTGTTTTAGTTTTCGGTATTTTTAAGAGTTGGAGCTGTTGAGTTTCCAAATCGATGGTTCACCCTAAGGGTGTCAAAAATGGGCTCGGCCCGGTAGCACGGACGGAGCCGGTCCGATATAACTCGACCGAACTTTAATGGATAGGTTTCGGTTTCGATTTGTAGAGTTCGACACCGTTTTAGTACAGACCGAAACCAGATCAGACCGGCCCGTTAAGAAGCCCGAACTAGCTTGAACCAATAATACCCAACCCGAACACCGGTAAGGTCCATCTGGGCTCAGTTTCTTAATTTTAATGGTTTTAAATTTTGATGGATTATATTACACTGTTATAGTTCACTTCTTGATCCGAAAGATTATGTGAATCTATAATTGAAAAGGTATGTTAATTGTTATAATTTTCTGAATTACATACATATAGAAAGAATGATGCTAATTTTATAGATCGAAATAATAAATAGGTTAGATATCTGACATATAAAATAGGCCCAATAAGCTTGATAAGCCCGGTTCGGACCGAATCAGTCCGAAATCACCTCAATAAGCTCAATCCGATAACAAACCGACACTGGACCAGCCCGTTAGTTATTGTGTCCAGCGTAGCCCAATCCAGCCCGAACTCTTAATGGACATGTTTTGGGTTGGGTTTATAAAACCCGATATCGATTCAGTCAGAACCAAAATAGGCCCAGACCAGCCAATTGACACCCTTAGTTCACCCAAATCGGATGACAAAATCAATTGTTATTAGCAACTAAAGGAAACGAAGGAAGGAAGATTCAAATCATCTCTTGTCAAGGGGTTGGGAGATTCGACTGCATTCAATCAATGCCCAACACGTAGGTATCAATTGAATTCTAACCGTACAACCAGTTGAACCTTATGCACTACTAATGGCTGGACTGACTCTAATTCAACGGGACACCCATATATCAAGCATCGTTTAAATAGAGCGGCGTATCCTACACATACCCTGACAGAAAGACAACTTAAAAAATCCCATGCTTTATTGCTTCCACCGTTATACGGAAGGGATAAAAGTAAGACCAAAGTCAAAGCACCCGTAGATTGAGGGTCAAAACTGATTCATTCCACTGTCCAATCCGACTCCGTCGGCCTGAATTTCCTTCCCATCGTCGAATGCGGAAGCATAAATTTGGTCATTATTAAAGACATGTACAGAACGAGCCACGTGTAATAAGGAAGGTTTATGTATCTACACGTGTCTCAGCCAGCTTTACCACCTTCCCCTACATATTGCTGAGAATTAAATGCAGAAGCAACCAGTCCCAACCCCTATCATTAATTAATTAACGAAAGAAGCCTAAACAAATCTGAGAGGGAGAGAGCGATGGCGGAGCAGATGAAACGGAAGCCGGAGAAAGCAGAAAAAGAAGAGGAAGAAAAAGCGCTGGAGGGACTGCCCCTTGAGAGCAGCCCTTACGTGAAGTATTCGGATTTAGAAGACTACAAACGCCAAGCTTACGGAACCGAAGGCCACCTTGAGCCTAAACCCGGCCGGGGTGCTGGCGCCACTGACGCTCCCACCCTTTCGGGAGGCGCTGCTTCCCAGCAGCTCCAAGGCCACCCAGATCAGCCCCGCTAGTTCATGCTTCTCATCCATGGCGTCGTCCTCATCACCTCATGTAGAGAGAGAGAGACCTCTGTAACTTTTTTCTAATTATTTTGATTATCCCGTGGCGTTCGCTGTTTTTTTTCTTTTCTTATAAAAAGTAAAAAGTGCAAAATGACTGTAGATTTGAAATGATTTTTCAGCCGTATCGTTAATCACGATCGGTTCTTGTATTTATAGAATGTATTGTGTTACAACAGATAGAGTGATGGTTGAGAGGCTGTGATATCATGTAGACTTGAAATGATTTTTCGTGAGAATCATGTATGTGCTCTTCGTTTGAATTTATACTTGCGAATCTCGGATGTCCTTTACAATGACCATCACCCAGATATGTATGTTTACAACCTACGTATCCCATTTACTAATCGATAGGATTACTACTTTTCACCGTTACCAGATCCAATTCAAATCGTCTTTTCCCAGGGTTCGGGAGGAGACTCGGTTCCCACCAGTCGATGCCTGATACGTGGGCGATACGTAGGCATCGGCTGGATCCAAGCCCTTCAGCTAAACTGGTGCATAAACCGACACCCCCTGGCGACTCACCTTACCAGCTAGAATACGATCGCATTCAGTCGACGTCCACGTGTTGAGCATCGACTGGTGGGAGCCGAGTGAAGCCCTCCATCAAAGCTGGTGTATAAGCCGACATCCCCTGTCGGCTCGCCTTACCGGCTAGGATCGAAGACTCGGATCCAATCGACGCCTACATATTGGTCATCAGCTGGTGGGAGCCACGGTTCCTCCCGAACCCTGGGACGAGACGATTTGGATCCTACTAGATATATGGATCCACATCCACTCCCGCTTGAGTTTGGGCAGGAGAGTTGGCGACTTGGATGGATGACCGTCACCTAATTCTAAAGTGAATCCGAACCCTCCATCCGAGCTGACATCCCTGTCGACTCAGCTTGTTAGTTGGGGTGTCAGTTCGAATAGAGAACTTGAATCTACCTGAGTGCCAAATAATGACCATCCTTCCAGATTACCAACTCTCTTACCCAAAGCGGAGGGGATTTCTATACCCAGATATATAGTGAAAATGTATGATTTCTCAATCTCCCGTGATGAGATAAGACAATAACTAAGATCTTTGTTTTTGGATGGATTGATCTGATTTAACAGTTTTATGACACTTGTTAATCATTCTAGAGAATGGATTACCACGTGTCAGACAATTTTTAAAAAGTTAGAAAATCGGTGCAGACAGCGGATTGATCTTAATGTGACTGATAACGATTGCTAAAACTACATCAATTGATTCATTATTGCTCGTGACACCAGAGCCTCCTCCCTTCAACTTTTGACGAGCTAGAAATGCCAAACGTGAGGCCACTGACTTCTCGAGTTGACCTGAGGAATTCATCTGGAAGAAGATTCAGTTAGGTGTTGGCCTTAAAAACATAATTTCTAGGGTGGAGTCGAAAGGAAGATGATCAGAAATTCATCTGGAAGAAGATATAATTAGATTGGTCACCAAAACATAATTTCTCTGGTTGATTCAAAAGGCAGACAATCACAAATTCAGAATCCTGTGAACGTGAAAGCGTAAAGAGCTGAGCCACCACACAAGTAACCTGTTTTTCCATACCCATTTAGATTAGATGGTCTTCATACTATGAGTCAATGCAGCGAATAATCAAATCCTGCGAGTCATTTGTGCAAAGCCTCCTATATTGACTCTTTGCCTTCCATAGTTAGCTGATGGTTTCCTCCTTGTTTGAACCACTAGATCTCGAGACTCAAAATAAATACAGAAGAAATATATAAGTAGAGCAGTGAAAATTCTTCTGTATACCTCCATTGATTTCTTAGTTCCAAGCTAGGAAAGCGCATGATGAGGTATGATTACTTGGGTTTCTTTTATTCCTTCTTACTGTTTTATATATAATTAATTCCTGCGGATCGAGTTTAATTACTTGGATTCAATTCTTCTTTCTATTGTCATTCTCCCTCTTTTCTGACATATTTAAGCAAGGAAATGGATAGATCTTTTGATCCTTCAACTATATACCATCAAAAATCACGCCTGTGATCCGAGTTTGTTCCACCGTAACTCATAAATGCAGGCATGCTACATAGATTTCGATACAAAAGACACGACCCTCACGTATGAGACTTGATAGTATCAAGAAAACCATGAGACTTGATAGCACTATGGGTGCCGGAGCTCGGTGGTGACTGATTGAAGCATGGTTTCAGCTTCCACCGCAATTAATTAATTCTCCCATAACATGGATGTCGGTGATTTTCTTTATTCAATAGTGTTGAAATCGACACATCATCGGTCGGATCCACATCCTCTCCCGTCTGAGTTTGGACAGGAGACTTAGCGGTCCGGATGAATGGCCGCCACATGGCTCTCAGGTGGATTCGAGTCCTCCATCCGAGCCGACAAGCTGAGCCGACAGGGGTGTCGGCTCGGATGGAGGGCTAGGATCCACCCAAGAGCTAGGTGGCGGCCATCCATCCAGGCCACCAAGTCTCCCGCCCAAACTCAGACGGGAGGGCGGGAGACGATTTCTATACTCATCTGTCCATATGGCAAAATAGATTCCTTATGATATTTGAAAAACTAACAAACCCTTATTATAATAATAATAATCAACAAAATTGTTTTTAATATGTATGAAAAGAAGTAAGAATAAAAATATGAGAAGGATTTTCAAGCAAATCTAGTATGCCACATGGGATCCTTAGAACATTATGTAATATAAACTAGCATACCAGTGTCGAAGTGGTGTAATTCTTCAACCTATATTTATATTACTGTCATAAACTTTGGTTCATTTCCACTGTGATTTCAATTGGTTTATCTCTAATCCGTGATCAACTAGATCAAATCGATCAAACAACTAAGGTGAACTCCCATTAATCAACCAAGAGGAGATTTCAGCCATTTTACATGTAAGACAAATAGTAGCATATGAGATCCCTATTTTGATTTAATTGGGCAACTCTATGATGGAAAAGGTTCCACGCGTGCTTGCAACAAACTCTTTTGTTTATTTTTTAAACTAAATTTATGATTACATAGACTCAATGAAACACGCCTTAATTTATAAATTCATACAAATTATGCGTTTCTTCCCCAGCAAGAAAAGGTAGAAAGAGAAACCAGAGAAGAGAGCTCAGAAGAAACGTAGTCACGGACAAGGGATAAGAACAAAAAAATTGTCATCTCTATATCACGCAGAGTTTTCATCCACACACCGAACAGATTAATGAAATATTAAAAAAAAATTCACAGGCTCTGCATGATTGACATTCAAAGCTTTTAAAATTTTCCTTTTCTTGGTTGGAAGAAATCGAAGCTTTTAAGAACTTCTGCATGCATATAACCTATTCGATGAATTTCCCCAGTGAAAGAGAAAAAGGAGAATAAAGCATGATAGAGAGAGTCATACATATCCTGAATCAAAGTCGCCGTCATCCCAATATATTCTGATGTTCCAAGGAATGAGAGGAGTTCATGACATAGCCCGGTCCCCCTGGGAGTGACCCCAATCACGCACTCCTCGGGACCCGCAAATCTATCATTGCCTTTTCTCTACCCCAGTAATAAAATAATTAGACTTAGCTCTACAGTGATTCAAATCAGAAAGAGCACTCAATTGTCTAGGTGATCGATTGTTCTTTCTTTTTTGAAAATTTCTTCCTATTCCTATTTATAAAGACTTTACTGTTTTTGTCACTTCGTTTGAACTTTGAAAAAACTCCCTCTCAACTTTTGCAGGGGAATGTATATTGTCGAAAAGATGATGTCGAGAAAAGACCAGGAAGAGGAAGAGGAAGAGGAAGAAGCATTGTCTCTCTGCGATCTTCCGGTTGTCGAAACAACAAAGGATGAAAATGAATCGAGCGATCAAAGTCAAGTATTGAAAGAACTACAAGAAGACGAGTTCGAGTTTGGGCCATGGGGTGCAGGTTCTCTTCTGAGAGAATTTGACATGTGTGCTGCCGACGAGGTTTTCTTCCAGGGGCAGATCCTCCCTCTGCGACTCTCTGATGGCGGAATTGCCGGGATCGGTCGTGATAGCCAAAATCCCAGCAGGTGCGCTTCGAGGTCAGAGTCTATAACCAGCAGCAGCAGGAGTAGTAGCATCAGGAGCCGTATCTCTAACTCCTCCTCGAGTGGTAGCTCCATCAAAATGAGGAGCAGTGGGTACAGGGAGAGAGAGCTCTCGCGGAATCATTCTCACGCCCATCAGAGCCCAAGACCGCAGATTTGGCCAACCTCTGCTCCGCCTGGAAATGGTGGTGGTCGGAGCCGGAGATCGACGGGGTGGATTCTTTTCCGACCAGGTTTAGTGCGGACACCCGAGATTGAATTGCATGACCTAAAGTTGAAGCTTCGGAATAGGAATAAGAGTTGTGAGAACAGTAGCAAGGGCAGGAACAGCAAGAATGACGCTAAGGAGCGAGAGAAGAAATTGATGAAAACCACGAAGACGCAGGGGGTGAGAGTGAAGCTGTTTGATGGGTTTACTAGTGGGTGTAAATGTTCAGTGAGTGCAGTTGGACCAATCCCTTCGAGGATTGCTAGCGTTAAGAAGGTGAGTGCGAGCGACAGAGAGGAGAACAAACTCCACGAAGATCAACAGCAGAAACAGGGGAAACAAGCCATGGCCCATTATCGAACCTTTGAGTGGCTAAAGCAGCTTTCGTTGGCAGATCAGCAGCAGGAAGCATAGATTAGATTACAGGCACGCCTGCTTCTCTACTTTCCCCCTCTCTCTCTCTCTCGTCATTATGGTTTATGATTTTGATTTGTATCTTGTCGTCATTGGTTAGCCATGAATTTAAGGAAGGACTCTGTTTCTTAAAAACCTTCTTTAATCTGATTCCCTCTCTGTCTCTCTCTCTCTCTAGTCTCTCCCTCTGTAATTTACTGTGAATTGATAATCTGTAAGTAATTGTGTGTTAATCCTTATTTCTGGGAAAGGAGGAACAGAGGAAATTGGGGTCCAGGTATTCGGTGGTGACGAGGGGGAGAGCAGATGAACCAATAAAATGGAAGGACGTACGGTGGAGATTTGTTGCCTGCAGGTGGGCAGCAGTGGGATTCATGATTAAAAGGAGACAGCTTGTGATTGCTTTTCCTGGTATTTTGTTGTTCCTGACTGCAAACCAAGGTGTCACTTCAAGTGCCAACATCGGGCAAAGTATATTGATCACCTCAACCTCCATTACTTTATTTGGATGATTAAAAATTTGTCCCCTGACACATCTGACGTGTCCAAATTTCATGGCTAGGTTCAAATAAAATCTCCGCTCACATGTTATATTATATGTTATATTATAGCTCAAAAAATATTGAATCTATTTTAGTGTAATATTATGGTCCTTTCCATACTTTGAAGGAGTGAGAACCTTGTGCATTCAGGTGTCTTTTTTTTATTTTATTAATGTAATAATGATTATTATTTATAAGTGTAATTGATTTTTTTTAATGCACACTTTGCTAATGGGTTTTCACATCAACTTCAAAATATATGTATAATTTTGATATTTCATTTGGGAGGATTGATGCGAATTTGATGGTGAATAAAGATGGTTACGTATGAAAAAAATCCAATAAAATATGTCAAATAGCAAATTAGAGTTTTGAAAATAAAAGTGAATTTTTTCATCATGCATCTACCATGTGGTAAATCATATGGGGGTTCTTAATTTTATGGTCGAGAGAGACTTCACACTAGTGTGACAATGTCCTTCACTTTTTGATGTATATTTCAAATTTCAACTATTTTAGGAAGTGGTAAAATAGGATTTTGAAAACCTAAAACCGTAAAAGAGTGCATAGTAATGATGTAGAAATGTTCATGAACAATGACATATATGAGCGGGCATTTAATTGAATCATGAAAGTTAATACATGAGTATCTAGAACATACCATCTCTATCCATGGTAGAATAAAAACATTATGAAATTTTTTTAATGTGTAAATTCAATCAATTAAAATATAGTGTTGAAACTATTTGTATACATGGCTGTGTATGAAACATGGTCAACACTTCAAATATATAATAGTATAAGAAAATCCGTGTATTTCTATCGACACTTCATTTGTGGACAAAGTATATCGACCATGTTTCATTCTTGATTGTTGATACGTGTCGAGTGCAATCAAAAATAAATTACTATACTTACAATTAATAGCAAGGATAAGTAAAGATCGATCCACAGAGACTAGTTAATCAAATTATCTACTTACTAAGAAAAAAGAGGATTTTCTTTTGTAATTTAATTGATAACAAAATTAAGTAACAAAAAATCGATGGAAGATGATGTCGATTCAATAAAATTTACTCACGGATGCAAATTGATCACTGACCTCATATATATTATTCTCTATTTAAATATTTAACTAAGGATTATCCAAAAGTCAGACAATCTTTATCTTTCCTAATTTCATTAATTTGAGCCCAACATACAAATTAATTCTTATCAATAAATCAATTGGTATTAAGCAATCCTCATGAATTTATTGATAGCACTCTCGGAGGGAGTTATTAATGAACAACAATTTAACAAACGTCAGATTATTTAATTCATTCTATGTTTTCTTTAAACAAGTAACAAAAACTTGAATCATAATTATTCTGCTTAATTACTATTTTTCCTAAACACCATAATAATTACGGATTATGGATTCAGGTTAGCTATAAATCACATAACTCAATCAATTAATAGGCCTCTTAATAAACTGAATTATGCAACCATTAATTTGAAAAATCAAGAAACACAGATATTTGAATAGAAAAATAATTAACATTAAGAACAAAGTCTCACAATTTTACTAATTGGATTGAATTTCCCTAGAATCAACTAAAGAACTTAATCAGACATGATAGAAAAAAAAAAAAAAAACAAAAGAAATAAAACTATTTTCTCAATAATTCTTGGATACTCTATTACGTAGTATTTACATTACTTAAATAGCGCAAGTAAAGAAGACTAAAACTGGTATGTCTAGAATTGACAACCTTATTACATGAAAATAAAGATTAGAAAAAATCATTTTGTCTAGATTAGATAGAGAATCATTCCATTATTAAGCAAATATCATCCATTGACTTGTCAATCTTTGTGATATTCTATGGAGGTGTATATTCTCTTCAAGATTTCTAACAATCAATCAAGGCTTTTCAATAATGAACCTTCTGTATGTGGAAATCTTCATTCTTTAGTTCGAATTCAGATCAACATTTCAGATCAGATTTTTAGACCATGTTTGATTTCTGAGATTCTTTTCACGTTATAAATCTGCATGAAATTCAAAAAGATTATTATTGAAAATGTCACAATTTTTTTTTATTTTAAATATAAATTAGCAATATTTTTCACTAATATCTTATATATATGGAATCATCACAAATGAGTACCATAAGACATAAAATATGTTAAATAGACTAAATATAAGGAGAATAAATATATAAAGTTATGAATCTATCAATTGTGTATGAAATTTTTCACCAAAATAAAAAGTTATATTCAAAACAATTTTTCTTGTTTTCAAAAATAGAATTTTTTTTGGGAAAAAAGATCCCCACAATGTCAATGCGGGGATTCTTTTCAATAACCTCTCACATAACTCAAATTCTTTCCCTTTCCCATGACCTTGTAGGTCCCATTGAAGATGCTGATCTTGAATACTTATTTATTCATTGTGGGAATGTCCCCAAGAGTAACTTTAATTTGTGGGGAAAACACCCTTTTTAAGGGGAAGGGTTTTATGGGAAACAATTTTGAAAAAGAGGCTTTTATGGGTGGTTGGATAAAGAATAAAGGTATTATGAAAACACTTCAAATAGGGGTGATGGGGGGCTTTTCACATTTTTTAGGGTGAGATGCTCTAAACTACGCCTTTTGTAAGTTTAGGGGCAAATCAGAGAAACTTTCTCCTTGGTTTTTTTTTTTTTTCTTCTCTTAGTTGTAAGATTTCTTTTGTATACTTTGTCCTCGTTCATGTCATCATTTGGGGGTAGTGTGCAATACTCTCATAACCCGCTTTAGATAATTCTAGGTTCCCTCTTTTAGGAGATATTCTTAGTGACATCAGTGGATCTCAACCCCTCCTCCTTAAATACCAAAAATACCCTTATATTTTGTGATTTTCGTAAAGATTCAATGATATCTCATTAAAGAGAATCGTGTCAATGCCCTATTGACACCTGCGGATGTCATGTAGATGGTCCCTTAAGATATGGAGAATCTAAGGCACTTGTTTATATTCTATTTAGATGGACAACATTAAAACTAAAAAAAAATCCCTTGATGGCTTCTTGCTCTTCCGCCCAATTCTGTCCAACATTATTAGTGTCTATCTGTGATTCACCTGGACTACTTGACCGCTAACTCATGAGCAAAGCCGCCTTTTTCCGCCCCTCATGCAGCATGAGCGGATCATCACTAAAAGCCGGCTCTATTGGCGGACACTATGGACAACTCACTCTGCCATGAGAACAAAGAAAGCCGCACTATCTCCTTGCAGCTTTGCCTGCCGCCCTTTGGTGGTATAGTAGGATGGATAGCAAAGCCGTCTTCGGCCCTTCGCTTAGTAAGCCCTTGCCACGTAAGGTTTTTTATTTTCTCTGACAGAAATTCGCGGGCTGCTGAAGGAAATTAACCAAACCAAGCGCCTTTCGAAGCGGGCAGCCTACTCAAATGATTGGCAGTGGCCATCAATGAAAACAATCACGGGTAGAGCTCGTCTCAAGTTGAGCGTTCCCTCCAGCCATATCCAAGAGTTTACTCTGTGCATAGACTGACATTAGTCATTGGATCTCCAACTTGAGGGACTGCGAGACTGCTCAACTTGAGAGGAGCCGGACCCAATTACCCAACCAACAACAACGTGTCCATGCTATGAAAACGTTTATGAAATCTGGAGCAAGTGAAAAGAAGGGTTTCTAACTTTCTGCCTGGTTTGGATTTAGGGTTTTACGGATTAGGACCCCAATGGTCTCCAATGTTATCATAGGCAGGCAGGCCTACATGCACAGTAGTCAACGCTTTCCAAATGGAACTTGGCCGGGTTAGAAATTTCAACCTGGATCCTCTCCAGTCCAACAACCTCTTCAACCCGAGATCAGACGATTGGAAGGATTCGGTGCACATATCAACACATTGGTATGAGCATTGAGCATCGAGCATCTCCGGCTCATCTGATCTCAAATCCATCATCTTCATCTCCGAATTTTATTGACTCGAAATCTCTATATCGGCTGGAGAAAATCTCCATATCCACAGTCCAGATTTGGAGGTCCAAATTTACCTAAGATCTTTTTTTTTTTTCCTTTCTTTGTCTCTTAGGACATGTTTGTTCTATTTTAAAATTTTCCATGTCAATGATATTTTACATAAATTTTCCCCTCATATTCCATTTGTTTCCATTTATAATAGTAGAAAATAAAAAAAATCTGTCAACTATAAATTTTCAATTGTTTGTTTTAACGTAAAAATGCAAAGAAAAATATTGAAAAAGTATGAAATTTTTATATGGAATTTTTTTTTTCATTTAAAATATCATTTGCACTATAATTTTTGTAGGCTCTTTTGTTTTTCATGTAAAATGGTTGAAAAAGAAATTTCCTGTAAAATAATGTTTCCCACATTTTGTTTCAATGTAAATTGAAAAAAGAAAAAGTTATTTTTTTGAAAAAAATTGTATTTTACACTAGAACAAGTAGTTGAAAAATCTAATTTTACAAGAAAATTTTCATTTCTATTTTCGCCGCCATGAAAGTGACGCTATGGTTAAGACTCTTGGAATGATGAGTCTCATCATTTAATTCCATCTCCCTGGGTTTTATTTAAAGGGTAAGATTCCATAGTTGAAAGATTCTCTATCTTAAGTTATGTTTGGATGTTAAGGAAGAAAAAATAAAAACAAAATAAGACATCACTTTTATGTCTTTCTCCTCTCTTTCAAAATTTTATATCTCCCTCCTCTATTTTTTATCTCACCATCCAAACATAGTCTTAAGTCTTTATCATGAGGATGAGGAGAAAATATTCAATCGAGTATTCTTTAGAAAATGATCACCACCACGAAACCATTACAAAACTTGTTCCTTTGCTTTAGCAGTCAACGTCATCTCGCTCTCGCGTCCGTGGAAAATACGCCAATGACCACCTTTTTCCCTCTTTTTTTTTTTTTTTTTTTCAACAAGTTATTGAGACTCGGTGATGTATCATGTATATGGTTAACGCGTCTTCGAAAGAGGCTGGTCCATCTGTTCAAACGTGTATTTTTTTTTCTTGAGATTCGATCATCGTCCATGACATATGGGATCCACTCCCCCTTGTGGAGTGTATGACTCACTGGATATAGATGGTGAACGGTCCTCTCCACCTATACCCATTCTCTCTTATTATAATTGTCCATAGTTTGGGGAGGTGAAATAACAAACTTGTTTTATCCAATAAAATATGTTAATCTGGTTCTAAATTGTCTAGAGGATGGTGATCATCTTTTGGTTTGCAATTCCGGCCCACAAATAAATACTATGGAATACCTCATTGCATCAGTCAGTTGTGAAATTTTCGAGCAATTTCTTCTTGTGGATCCATGGGTGTGGGACCCATTATATATGGACAGTGATGGAATCGTGTGTTAGGTAGACATCTGTGGGGGGAGATCAGTAGGTACACATCTATGCAAGTAACTACACTGTTCAACTATTAAAATACCTACATCATCTTTTTTTGTAACGTAATGAAATGAAAATGGATCATGTTGATTTAAGTAGAAGACTTGGTAAATGGGTTATGAAGGGGGATTAAAATTTATTCATGTTTTTTCTTCATCCTTCTTCGTCATGTAAATGGATTACATCTTCCTATGTGGCCTATGTTTTAGAAGCTTTTATATATGGCATATATATTTGCCAAGTGGTATTAATAAAAAAAAAAAAAAAAAAGATATTTGCCAAGTGGTGGCTTAATTGTTATTTACATCATCATCATCTGTTACTTCGAGCCGTTTTTGCCAAAACAGGTTTTCCAACCTAGAGATATGATTGGATCTTGTGTTGATGATTCAAACTTATGAAGCTCCGGAGCAATGTACGTGTGTGTGTGTTTGTGTGGTGGTGGCGGCAGTGGTGGGTGGCTGTAGTGGTGGTGGGTGGTGGTGACAATGACAGTGGTTGGGGTTGGAGTGATGGTAGTGACAATGGTGGTGGTAGAAAATAGCTCTGAAGCCACGAAAACTATTTTTTTTAGTTATCAAATCTCAGTTCTTAGAGCCATAAAAAGGCTGGTTCACTCTCTGAGAGTTCAAAATCGAACCGGTATTATCAAACGGGATTCTTCTCTGTAATGGTTCGTAGGGAGACGGGAGCCAGAAATCCTGCTCCCGGAGTGTTATCAAACGGGGCCCTAACAAAAAGGTGAAATATATTTGGTCATCCAAGGTGCTGGTTTTAGATTGGTCGATATCAGTCTTGGACCTGGCTGATCCTTGATCTCCGCCTGTTTTAGAATCATTTTAATGAGGATTAGACACATGTTGATTTCCTAATGGATCCATTCATCGGATCGCATCAATTTTCGACAAAAATACTATGTTCGATGCCTAGATTTAGATTATTCGCAGCCAATGAAATGATTGACATGGCAAAAACAATTATAAATCGGTCTTGACCAAGGCTGAAGAAACCAAATCAAATTGATCGATTCAATACCCAATTACTAAAACCATGGTCATAGTAGTTTATCTGGGCTTATTCGGCTTGGTCCACATTTGTGACATCTAGGATCCTATTGAACATGTCATATTTAATCGGGAGAGAGTTTACCAAGTGATAAAATAAAGTTTAGAAAATTATGAATTAAGATAGAGTAAACAATATATACAGCAACAGTGATTTCTGTGCTCTTGCATACACTAAAGGGAACATTTCACATATTATCGAGATAGTTTGATAAACATCACCTACCTTTCACACGTTTCTGACATCATCAACTACCATCTAAAATTTTAAAACGTTTAACAAAGAGACTCAAGTCGTTAAAACATTTCCGTTAAATACTGATGTCAGTTCAAATATATTTTTGGATGAACAATAATACACCTTTACTGTAGGGGAGAAGGATTTTAGTGGGTCTACGAGTCTGCATTGGGTAATCGCTACAGGGAGAAGGAAGGGTGGAGGGTCCGAGATCCGAAGGTTGGTTGTGCATATCGTCTTCTCTCTTCTCTGAAATCGACGATCAAGTAAGGAGGTTCCATTCTGCATCTTCTTTCAGGTTGTCGTCACTCTCGGGGAATCAATAACGGAAAAAAGAAGTTAATATGGGGAACCAAGAAATGCTAAGAGGTGATTTCAGAATAGAAAAGAGAGGAAAGAATACATAGAGAGATGATTTCACAGAAAGAACAAAAAGAGAAACAAATTGGAGAAGCAAATATGTTGAAAAGAAGAAAAGTGCTGCGTTTTTTGGAAATCATGGTGTCATCGTTGAGGAAAGTAAGAAAGAGAGCACTCCCTGCAACTGTTTTACTATGAGGGAGCCTCTGTTTCTTTTTCTTCTCTCTCTTGTTTGAGTCATCTTGGTAATCGTCATATAGGAGGGATGGATCAGACCGACGGTAGCTCCATACCTCTTTTCCTCCACGCAGCCACAAACACGATGGCGACCTGAGTCAGCGGACTCCCTACGAGGTTCTTGAATCGGTACCATCTCGTTCCCAATAGGAAGATCATGAGCCCAAGCAAGATAGCCATGGGGCAGATGCCATAACCCTAGTGTCTTCCCAGGTTATCCTGGATGTACACGAAGATGGTCACCGTTGCAAGAGACCCGATGCTTGTGAAGAAGAAGAAACAGTTGAAGAACTTCGTCATTTGGGTTTTCTCTTTCTTGTCTGAGTCATTGAACTGGTCAAATCCGAATCCAAAAGCACTCGATTTTACACTGCCGGCGCTGAGGGCAGAAGAAATGCTGGAGAGGTGATTTCTACAAATACTGTTGCCGGAGCCGATCCAAGAAAAATTACTGCTGTAATTAGTCTCTCCAGATAAGAGTTTGAGAGGTTCAGCTCCATTAATCCCATCCCATCATTGGCTTAAAACAAAAACAAAAAAAAAGCCGATTTCAACTAATTCCCTTGAGCGATCTCATTGTTGTTTGATTTCGAAGAATCTCTAGGATTTGATTTGAGGTTTTCGTTCTTTTCAGGTGACTTTTCAGGTTCACATTCAATTTCTCGTTTCTCGTTTCTCATTCAAGAAAAAGGCCAACCTTCATGGTTACCTTGACGACGAATAACAGAGATTTGAGAATTGAAACTGGAGCTATCCCTTTCACTCCCCCATCGTAGATGGTTCAGCCACGCCGTGCGCCACGCCCGGTGGCACGAAATGATTGAGAACTATATAGAAACTCTGAGATTTAGGTATGGAATTTGAGTAATTGTTGCAAGGTAGTTATGTGGATCGAATAATTTTAAGTAATTTCAACATTTCTTAGTTTAAAATAAAAAAAGTATAGATGTTTAGAAAAAATTTAACTCTTTTTCTTCGATTAATGACGTAGGATTGATGATTTCAAAAACCAATAGTTAGTGGGTGATGTATTTCAAACTATTTAGATAATATATGATATATACTTTGCTTGAAATTACACAATTACGGTTCAAGTTCTGTTTTGGCTCTGATTCGTCTCGTAGGTCCATCAAGCTGACTAGACCTCCAAGACAAGCAAAGACATTGAGAGAGAGTAACGTCAATTCGAGAACAAATATCTCATGTTGAACTAAGGGGGATGTGAAAATGATATCACCAATGTTGACCAACATGGTCACAGAGAAATAAATGTACGAAGGTGTGGGAATGGATCTTCCATGGATCATTCTAGCGTTGTGGGGATCTTTTATCTTTTTATTTGAAATTTGATAAATAACAATAAATTATTAAAAAATATATAATTCTTTTTCACATTCTCCTTAATACATTATCCTTCCTCATCTTAACGATTATTTAATTATATAATTCCCAATCTATCGTACCTATAAGAATTTAATACGTCCCACTGTATGTAGAGCTGCCTCCCTAAATTATTAAATTACTCATTGTATGGTCAAAACTGTCACCGTTTTTGGAAGAATTAAGGAGGACAGAGATAAGCTTCTCTACGCGACTATGGTGTGGCGATAAGAAAAGACCAGGGGCTTATCCCCAAAAAAAAAACAAAACAAAAAAACAGGGGAGAGTAAAGAGAGACCGGGAGAGAACTTGTTGCTTGTTGACGCGTATAGAGTGGCAATCTTCTTCAACGCGGCATCGCTACGACTTTCTCTTACTAATACTTTGCCCCCTTCTCTTTACTCTGTCTTAGGATTTCCGACTGATCAGTAATCACTCCGTTTCCTTTCCTTTACTTTCTCCTTCTACCACTCCCCGTTCACCAACATCGAAGCCGTACGTAGCTGTTGAGCGAGCAACAGAGAAACTGACGAACAATCAAGCATCCTTACAGAGAGAAAGAGAGAGAGAGGGACATACAGAGAAGCAAAAGGAGATGCTCCGTTCGTGTTGCATACCACTGGAGCGATGCTTTGGCCGAAAAGACGACGACGGACTTCTCTGGCACATGGACTTGAAGCCTCACGCTTCCGGCGACTTCTCGATCGCAGTCGTTCAAGCTAACTCGTCCCTTGAAGACCAAAGCCAAGTCTTTACCTCTCCTTGCGCCACTTACGTTGGCATCTACGACGGCCATGGCGGCCCCGAAGCCTCCCGCTTCATCAACAGTCACCTCCTTCCTCATCTTCAAAGTAACGCAGTTACATCACCAGTCTTCTACTTCCCCTCTCTTTTCTATTGGTTACGAGAAGTTACTCAATTTGTTATATGTCCATGTATTTTTACAGAGTTCGCAACGGAGCAAGGGGGATTGTCCGCGGACGTCATAAAGAAAGCGTTCGACGCCACTGAAGAGGAATTCTTGCACTTGGTGAAGCGTTTATGGCCGGCCCGCCCACAGATCGCATCAGTGGGATCGTGTTGTTTGGTGGGGGCCATCTCCAATGATGTGTTGTATGTGGCCAATCTTGGGGACTCCAGGGCTGTTCTTGGACGGAGGGCATCCGAGGGCCGGAGGATCGCTGTGGTAGCAGAACGCTTGTCCACCGATCACAATGTTGCAGTTGAGGAGGTGAGAAAGGAGGTTGAGGCGCTCCATCCTGATGATGCTCATATCGTGGTTAACAGTCGTGGAGTTTGGCGGATTAAGGGCATCATTCAGGTATTATTGAGAGCAATGATTTCTACTTTCTTGTTCTTGTTGCTCTTGCTGCTGCTAGTGCTATTACTGCGTTTATCTGATTCCCTCTTGTTCGAACCCTCTATTTTTTTCCCCATCCATAATTGTTGATTCTAGCTCCGTTGGACTATGAACGAATTGTATATAGGACGAGTACCAATCTCATTATGGCTTAATTATGTTGGGAAAAGAGGAGCTAGAAAATCTCATTTCAAAGTTACTCATTGAATTCGGAGGCTATATATATATATATATATATATATATACACACACACACAACAACACCCCCAGCGGCCGGAAAAGGAAAAAAAAAAAAGGAAGGGTAATTTGCATCTCTACTATTTCTGTTATGTTCAAATGAAAAAAAGAAAAGAAAAGAAATGTTTTCTAGTACGTTTCAGACTGTTTTTCCTGCTCTAGATTGATCAACTGGTGCTTGAACGTGCATTATTCCATGGTGCTGTATTAGAGTTGCATCTTCATTTTATTAGTTCAAACTGGTTGGAATAGAGTTTCAGTTATATAGCAAGCCCATCAAACTCTGAAGCATGAATCAGCTTGAGGGCTGGTATTGGACTCCATATTTATGTTGTATTTGTATGGCCATCTATAATTTGGTACCGAGGGGGAAGAGGGCGAAGGATGTCACCTATTGCCTTTTAATTCATTGTTCCCGATTCTAGACAGTTGTCCTGCTATGGGTATTTCTACAAATCAATGTTTTATCCTTTCCTTTGATGTATAGTAGTCACTCTTAAACTTTAGTAACTTTTGGTGTACATAATTTGCAGTTAATGGCTACTTAAGTACTTTTGAAATCGAACTCCTTGAAAGATCAGTAAGCAATCAACAGTTTACCGATGATGAAATGTATGTTAGAATTGCTTTGGGGTTTGTATTTTCTAGTTTTGCAAACATTCATATATTCATATCCTGTCAATGTTGTGAGGGTAAGTTGCATCATAAGACATACACACAACAACAAATTCATAATCCAGAAAAGGATGTCACCTATTGCCTTTTAATCCATTGTTCCCGATTCTAGACAGTTGTCCTGCTATGGGTACTTCTACAAATCAACGATTTATCCTTTCCTTCGATCTATAGTAGTCACTCTTAAACTTTAGTAACTTTTGGTGTACATGATTTGCAGTTAATAGCTACTTAAGTCCTTTTGAAATCGAACTCCTTGAAAGATCAGTAAGCAATCAAAGGTTTACCTATGATGAAATGTATGTTAGAATTGCTTTGGGGTTTGTATTTTCTAGTTTTGCAAACATTCATATATTCTTATCCTGTCAATGTTGTGTGGGTAATTTGCATCATAAGACATACACACAACAACAAATTCATAATCCAGAATGGGTTCAGTGTGCTTTTATTGGTGCTGAGATGACAAGTTATACTTTCAAATAGGATTATAATGGTTTATGTCATGGATTATCCTCTTTAGATCACATGGCAGTGATAGGCACAAAAAACATGTTTGCAGTGTCTGTCTATGTCAGACAGAAGCAAAAAATTGATCCATCTTGGAAAACCTCTCCTCCCTCTTTCTCTCTCTATGCAACAAGTAAATTCGATTTATTTTCCTCATTCGGAAATTTAGGGATTTTGTGAGATGCTTTAGACATGGGATAAATGGACATGTGGGGGGCTTAAACGGGGGGGGGGTGGGTGGGCGCCTATTCTATGTCCACCTTTGGTGGCCCCACCTCCCATATTTGGTAACTTGTTTCTCATTCGGAAATTTAGGGATTTTGTGAGATGCTTTAGACATGGGATAAATGGACATGTTCCTATTTTAGCATTATAACACGGTGAAGGATTGTGGTCCGTACCATTCTTGAAGAATCTATATGTTCCAACTTTTATTTTCTTTTCCTTTATCCCCTTGACCTATGTCTATGTTCCACCTTTTGTAGGCCCTACCTCCCCCCCCCCCCCACAAAAAAAAAAGAAGAAAAAACTGAGAATTTTCATATGGATGATGGCTTCAATTATTGCGGAAGCATTTTCGTTGGTTACTGCCTTCACTTTGTATGCACCTCTTGAGTTTATAAGAATTCTTCCCTCAGCATTTCTTTTCTAAGTTCCAAACCCTCAGAAAAGGTGCTTCAAAAAAAAAAAAAAAAAGGGTTCCAAACCCTCAGAAAAAATATGTGCTTCCCTCCAAAAAATTGGTTATTGGAAGCTTGCTCCATAATTCAAAAAAAACTTGGCTGAAAAGTTGTGCTCTTTATGTGCAATAATTACATCATAACTAATGATCAATTATTTTCTGGAATTATGATCCCCTGCCTTGACATAGGAAAATGAAATTCAACTCTAGAGAAAAAGGGGGAAAAAAAGAGAGGCCCTTATCACTATACATATGGGTCAAATCAGTGTTCTAGAAAAGGTACCAGATATGTTATCTTTTTTCTAATTATCCTTTAAGGGATCACATTTTATGATTCTTGAGTGATACTCTTGTGCTGATAAGAAAATTAAAATTTATGCATTCAATACATGTGGACCATGAATGGAAGTTACTGTTGAGTGTTGACTACTCAGGATATTTAAATTTCCCTCTAGATGCCGGCTATCTCCTTGTCTATCATGTCATAATATTTCTCACCATTATGTATACAAGGTGATTGACATGCATGCTCTTCATTGAAGTTCATCTTCAGGTCTAGCATGCACTTTCAGGATTCAAGCATAGTTGTAGCCTGGATATTATAGTTTACCTCCCCAATGTATGTTCACATTTAGAACTTCTTTAACCTATTCTACTCATACTTCATCTGCAACATTTAGGAAATTTCATTTGAAGTATACTGAAGTTTATTTCTCTCTTGCAATCTTGTTAGCTGCTATTTTGGTCGTGTCATTCATAATTCAGAAATATCTGATGAAAGTGAAGGTATATTGTTTTAATGAATTCTTCTCTTTTTTTTTTTTTTTTTCTAGGTGTCAAGATCTATTGGAGATATCTATCTTAAAAAACCTGAGTTCAATAGGGACCCTTTTTTCCAGCAATTTGGATATCCGGGGATCCCTCTTAAGCGACCTGTGATGACAGCAGAACCCTCAATCCAGATTAGAAAGCTAAAGCCACATGACTTATTCTTGATTTTCGCATCAGATGGACTGTGGGAACAACTAAGTGATGAAGCAGCCGTAGAGATTGTGTTCAACAACCCAAGAGCTGTAAGCACTGCGTTACTACATTACCATCACCATTTTTCTGTTGAACATCTTATCATTTCCATTACTATTCTTTGATTGCTATTTAGTATTTGTGCATTCACTGGGTTGAAATGTTGTCAGTATGCTGGGCTGAGCAAAGGGGGTTTCTTGCCAGCATGATCAATTGTCCTGTGGGAAGATATTGATATTGTTGTCTCATGGAGCATTGGGCCATTCTGGGGCCATTGCTTTACGTTTTTGGAGCAGTAAGGCATAGCCTGAGTCTACTGGGTAGCTTCTGCATGATACAATACTGGAGCCCAATTAATTTGCTGACTAGGTCTGTTTACCATGGATACTCAGCCTGGATCAGCTTACTCCTGGATTCTGAGTTGTTAATCCTTGGTCTGCACTCTGCACTTGGTCCCCCATCGGCTTGATTCATACAAGTAAAAGGTGTGTCAGAATCAAATATGAGATTTTGCCTATGGGAGAAGCTTATGTGGAAGTAAGTAGCTTAGTGGCTCAGCTAACTTTTTGCCTGGACCTACAATGCCCAAACCAAGCCTAAGCCTGAGCCTTTGACTGTTCTGCGGATATGAGATGGAACATCTTAAATCCTAAAATTTTCTCTGCAAACCATCTTAATGTTTAGCTGGTTGCTTCTCCATGATTCTGTACTGTTTTTGTTCCTCATTTCTGGTGTTTCTTTGACAAGCTTCAGTGACATTCATGGCTTGATGTTGTTACCTGCTGCATTCTCGTCAGGGTATAGCCAAGCGATTAGTCAATGCTGCCCTTCAGGAGGCTGCAAAGAAGAAGGAGATGAAATATGATGAGATTACGAGGGTAGAGAAGGGAACCAGGCGGCGTTATCATGATGATATCACTGTGATCGTAATTTATCTTCATCATGTCCAAGGCTCTTCTAGTGGTAGATTCAAGTACGGTACTGTTGACTGCACCACTGCTCCTGTCGACATCTTTTCTCTCAACACAGATGAAGCCGAAGAAGATCATATCCTCAATTTATCTTGAGCGACCCTTTCCAGCTAAGGCTGCACACTGATTTACCTACTAGTTGCCTCATGAATTTATTAAAGAAACAAAGAGCAATAATTCAAAAGATTTATGTAAATGTCATAAAATGAATACACGGGTGTCAAAAATACAGTTAGAGTGGTGTACATAACAGAATCAGGGTGGGATTGTTCTTCTTCTCTTTTTTTCTTTCTTCTAAGATGTGGCTGTATCAAATAGGTGACTTTTGAATTCTTTTCATTTTGTTTGATTGTTATCACTACTAAAATTTTCTTTCAGGTGATTGGTCACATTGCTATCCTCTTCCTCTTGACCCAGTATGGTTGTTGGATGGATGCTTTTGATGGTGCGAATTGTAAAGGTGCCATGATCATTTTAATCCTTTTGCACGGTGAATTCCCATGTTGCAGTCAGTGACATCCACCATGTAGGCATGTTTTTTTCTACTGATCTCTCCCCCCACCACCATGTAGGTATGTTTTTAGTTCATGATATCGGAAGGGGTATGGGTTACTCTGAAAACCGGTATCAGATTGGTACGGAACCTATGACAGATTAACTAAGTAAGAGACCTGCGAAAGCTTTCTCTTCCCAACAGTTCTTTTATGAACTTAAGCCCTTTTATCAACTAAAAGCTTGATGTGAGCTTCACTGGGATTGCCTGTAGCCATGCTTGAATCAAAGTCTTAGGCCAGCTTAGCCCAGGTAAAGCTAGAGCATTTGCCACGAAGGATCCAAACCCTCTTTTCCCAGGGGTTCGAGAGGAGGGTGATTCCCACCAATCGATGCTCGACACATGAGTGTCGGTTGGATCCGAACCCTCCATCCAAGCTGATAAGGTGAGCCGACAGGGGTGGCGGCTTATGCATTTGCTCGGATCCAGCCGACCCCCACATGTCAGGCATTGGTTGGTGGGAGTCGCCTCTCCTCCTGAACCCTAGGGAGGAGACGATTTGAATACGTCAAGATGAGGGCATGAGAGGGTTTTGAATCCCCCACGGGAGGAGGGGGACCCCCCGTTGGATGGTCGACACGTGAGGCTCGGGCTCGGGTGAATTTGAGCCCCCCATCCTAGCCGACACCCCCTGTCGGCTCAGTGTCCGCTCGGATGGAGGGCTCAGATGAATCCGAGCCCCTGTTCAACCATCCAACAAGGACGCCCCCCTCCTCCCGAACCTTTGGGAGGAGAGGATGTGAATCCAATCCCCCACTCAGTCGTCACCATTGATCATATGTCTCATCAGAAAATATATACTGTATAGTGGATGCATCAAACATGGGATTCACATCCTCTCCTTCCTGAGATTCGGGAGGGGGTTACGGCCTGAATGGATGGCCGACACCTGGTTCTCAGGTGAATCCGAGCCCTCCATTCAAGCCGACACCCCCTGTCGGCTCGGTATCGACTAGGATAGAGGACTCAGATTCACCCAAGAATCAGGTATGGACTATCCATCAGACCACTGCCCCTCCTCTCGAATCTTAGGGAAGAGAGGATTTGAATCCCCAAACATGACAAGGATAAATAATAGACAAAAGTAATGTGGGGTAAAGATGAATTTCTAAATTTTTTTTTTTTTTTTTATTTCCTACCTTCGGAACATGGCTTTAGTAATATGATAAAATCTAATTATTTCACATGTGTGTACTATTAAACAAAATGTGCACGAGAAACAAGTGTTCTAAATCTGATGTACGGATTGGTCACTTTTTACATTAAAAATAACTTTTGTGAATGAAGGTTCATTTGTTTTGACGTTAAGTTCTATGTGTAATAATTTATATGTAAAAAGAAATGTTTAAAATTTATTTTCAAATAAAAGAAAGTTGAAAATTTTTTTCCATCCTTAAAAGAGATCATTATATTTAAAAAAAAATATATATTAAAATTTTTTTTACATATAAAATATTACATGTAAAATTTTCTAACAAACAAATGAGAACATAAGAGAACACAAGGTTATTATTTCTTAATTTCCTATTCTGGTCACAACATGGATTCAAAAAAATCAATTTTTCCCTACACTTTTAGGCGACGGATAATAAATATCGTCGTCTAATATACGATGATCGAAAAACCCAACAGCTTCCAGCGAGAGATGGCAAAGCTGGCCAACCTGCACATCACCCAACCACAATACACGACCTAAGAGCAAATCGAATTGGGATGGATGTAAGCGTTAGGTTTTGTAAGGGTTGACTCCCAAAAACACTTCCAATAAGACGAACATTCTGATACCCTGCGATTGTACGCGAAAAGTGTCCCAATTCTTTTCTTTTTCACTCAAAATGTTTAGGAAAGGTTGCTGCAAACCAGCTGAACAATGGTGCTCCCTCCGAAACCGATCTGTAGCTCTCATTAGTGGAAGAAGAGTGGCCACGTTGGACTTCATCCTTTTCACTGATACAGAGATACTTTTTTAGGGTTTTGAGCTCTGGTTGAAACGTCGATACGGTAGGCTGTCTCCTGAAAGCTGGAACGTTCCTCTTTAATTACTCTTTATATCTGCTTGCCGTGTGGCGTATGGAACGCGCGTGGTACTATTAGGCTCTCTTCTTCTTCTTCTTCTTCTTCTTCTTCTTCTTCTTAAATCTTCCCAGTTTCCACATTCCACAGGCAGAAGAGTTGAAGAAGAAGAGATGGGAATAGTGGAGGAAGCACACAACGTGAGGGTGTTGGGGTCCGGAGAAAGGATCATAGTGCTAGGGCATGGATTTGGAACAGACCAGTCGGTGTGGAGGCACCTGGTTCCTCACGTTGTCGAAGATTACCGTGTGATCCTCTACGACAACATGGGGGCAGGACCCACTAACCCAGAATACTTCGATTTCGATCGCTACTCAACGCTGGACGGCTATGCCTACGACTTACTAGCCATCTTAGAGGAGTTGCAGGTCGATTCCTGCATATTCGTCGGCCACTCTTTATCCGCCATGGTCGGTGTTCTCGCTTCCATCACTCGTCCCGATCTCTTCTCCAAAATCATCATGGTCGCTGGCTCTCCCAGGTAACAATTCTAATTAATCATGGTTTAAACAGTGACAATGTAAGCCAATGAATCGATTTTTCGTTTTTATTTAGGTATGTGAACGATGAGGAATACTACGGAGGGTTCGAACAGGAAGATCTGGACAAGTTGTATGAAGCGTTGAAATCGAATTACAAGGCCTGGTGTTCGGGGTTTGCGCCACTGGCGGTGGGAGGGGATATGGAGTCGGCGGCGGTGCAGGAGTTCAGTCGGACTCTGTTCAATTTGAGGCCTGATATAGCATTGAGCGTGTTACAGACAATATACAGAAGCGACATGAGGCAGATCCTGAAGATGGTGACAGTCCCTTGTCACATACTGCAGAGCATCAATGACGCCGGTGTTCCAGTAATGGTTTCCGAGTACCTGCACACCCATCTCGGCGGCCAGTCTGTCGTCGAACTTATGGCGTCAGGTGGTCATCTCCCTCAGTTGAGCGCGCCGGTTACCGTAATTCCGGTTCTGCATCGGCACATCCGTTTTGATATTGCCGATTTGCCGTCTGAATTCTGAATTGAGAATCGAGGATTGAGAATTGATCCTCCATTAATCTGTAATCCTGTAGTATCTACTGGTTAGTCACTCTCGGAGAGTTTAGGAAGTATAGAAATCCTCTCCTGCACAGTTTCGGCTATCAACGTGATCTAACGGTTGAAATTCATCTAGCACATTCTCATTTACATCCAGTTGCAGCGATTCTCAACATGATCTTCTCAACATGATCAATACTGTGTCCGATATCCGGATTCAAAACCATATGTGAAGCTGGGGAATATATTTAATTGTCACTCTATTTAGCATGAGGATCAAGGTGTTAATCCATTGGTGTGTTAACCAAATAAATCGAAAATCCGAACCAACCTACCCAAATTCAATCTGACTGAAATCTTATTGACCATGGTTGGGCTGTGTTTTTAGGGATTCAAATCTTCTCCTCCCTGTACTTTATGGAGGAGGGATATGCCCCCGTTAGATGGTCGATACGTGACTCTCGGGAAAATCCAAGTCCCACGTCCAAGCCAACACGGGAAAATCTGAGCCCCACGTTCGACCAACATCCCCTGTTGGCTCGGCTTATCTGCTGGGTGTCGGTTCAGACGTGGGGCTCGGATTTTCCCAAGAGCCACGTGTCGGACATCCGACGGGGTGTCTCTCTCCTCTCTGAAGTACAGGGAGGAGACGATTTGAATAGAACCCGGTGAAAAAAACAAAAATCGAACATAATCGATTGATAAATCTGAACCAAACCGATCCAATGAATCAAAATCGAAACTAAACCAACCCCGATAATAGGTGGAAAATGAGTCTATTAAACCAACACTTTTACTACATAGTACGTACACATTTAGGAACTCAAACGGGCTTGATAATGGACCAATAGAGCCACTAAACTAATTACTAGATAAAATCAAACCAATAGTAAACCAATAAGAGACCATTAATCTCATTCAATAAAATCCAAAATCGAATGGAACCAAACTAAAAACAAAGCTGAACTCTTCTTAATGATTTGATTTTAGGCTTGAGTTTACCAAATTGAAACCGATTCGATCCGAACAAAACCGACTGATACCCATAGCTCCCATTCTACCACCCTTCTTGCCCGTTCAGCCGTTGTCCTGGGCTTGCACCCCACAAAGAAAAATTAAAGATTGATTCGAAGCAGTGAACGCGTGTGCATGGGAATACGTAATACGATCCATCTATATTCATTTTTCCTTTTACTCGTAGAAATGCCACTAGTTTTCATTGCAAATACCATGATATATATATATATTAACAGTAAAAATACGTTTTTTTTACAGAATATTAGCATGGAGTCGCCAGCCTATCCGTTTTCTATGGCAATCCGTGTTCTACGCATTTAAACTTTGAGAAATACGTTTAAACATATATTAAAAAAAAAAAAAAAGTTTCATCGAACCCCCAAAAACTATGTCAAATTCGATATAACCCTCAAAAGTTTCAAAAGTCTCATCTAGCACCCAAAAGGTTTCCAAATGTCTCATCTACCACCCAAAATTTTCCACCGTTAATCAAAGAGACCCCACCTCTTAGTTGCAAATATTAGGACAATAATGCATTTATTCTAAAAATAAAAGACAATAATGCCCTTGTTCCCATCTATTTTTTAGGTTTCTTTCTTCTCAAACCCTAGATATCTGGAGACAAAGAACAAGAAACAAAGGAACCTCCTCTGATCGTTTCCTACGTTAGAGTTCAATGTCTACAATTTTTTTTTCTCTCAAGATACTTCAGTTAAAAGGGTTCTTGTTGCTCTGTTTTTTTTTTCAGTTAAATGGATTTACGGATGGGTCAAATCCAAGCAAGAAATGAAAGGGGATCTATATAGGGATTGAGAGAAGATTACAGGAGAAAAAATAGGGAGAAGAAATAGGGATTGTGGAAGAAAAGTGAAGAAGAAGAAATAGGAAGGAGAGAAGATAGGGAGTGGGGCCGTCGGTAGCCAGAGTGAGAGAGAGAGTCCAAGAAGAGGGGAAGGTAAAGAAATTTTAGAAAAAAAAAAGAGGGATTGTGGGAGAAAAGTGAAAGAGAAGAAGTAGGAAGGAGAAGAAATTCATTTGATCTGTCTTAGCAATCTAAAATAGTTTTTGGAAAATGAAATCGAGAGAGATTAAAAAAAAAACCCATTGCAAATCCAATATAATTTTTTGAAAAAAATGATAGAGAGAGAGAGAGAGAGGAGAATAATACATATTTTACCAAGATTTCCAGTCAACCTTGACGTAGCAAATGGAGATCAGGACTCTTTGTTCCAAAAATAATGAAAAATCCTTATCAGCAACTCCAGTCGACTATGACGTTCGGTTGCTGCAGAAACAAACCTAGAAAAAGTTACAAAGTGATAGCTTATAGTTCGCTTTCGGTTGCTGCAAAAAAAATTGAGAGAGATATATTTAAGTAGCAAAAATGATTCTCTCTCATTCGGAGTTGCAGAGAATCATAGTTTGCTTTAGGATGCTGCAGAAAAAAATCGAGAGAGGTATTGAAGTAGCAAAAAGATCATCTCGTTCGAAGTTACAGAGAATAGCTGTTCAGAGTTGCGGAGTGTAGTTGTTAAGACCATTGGTTGTCGCAAGGAGAAACAATGATCATGAATGATTTTCAATTCCCGATCTGAGATACAACTTGCAAGTGATGAAATTTTATGATTTTTTTTAAGTTTCATTTTAATGTTTTAAAGAAAGGGTAAATTAATAACTTTGTCTTATTTTAATGTTTTAAAGTTTCAAATAGAAAGGGTAGGAATGTCTACTCACATGTTCAATCAAGTTTGTCAGTTAAATGGGGCCGGTTAGAATTTGAAAACCATTGGATAGTAGATCGAATTTGACATAGTTTTTGGGGGTTAGATTAAATTTTTTCTAAAGAAAAAGAAAAGGGGTAAAACAAACCCACTAAAACACAATTCTTCTTTCTCCGATTAAAAAACACTTATTCTTCTCAACTCACATCGTTCCCAGATTCTTTCCGCTATAACTAGCGGCTACCTCTACAATTTTCGTAGGCAACTTTGCACTCCAGCGATACTCTGGCAACAAGTTTTGAGGCTTCTGTCGCCGCAGGTACATCTCTCTCTCTCTCTCTCTCTCTCTTCCTTTGACAGTTTCAAATCCCAATCGTATCCAAGTACAGGCTAAAGTCTATACACCAGATTTAGCATGGCATTGCCTGAAGATTACCCACTTTTGTATCCAAGTACGGATTGGGCTCGTTTGAACTTGAGAGGATACAGTGACAGGTCGATGGCTGACAAATGGCCATTTTTGAGATCTAACGGTGGCTGACATATGACTCTTAAAACACTTTAAAATCTTTCATTTTTCCGTACGATAACTAAGACCGTTAGATCTCAAAAATGACCATGTGTCGGCTATGAACCTGTCACTATCTCGTCTCAAGTTCAAAATAAACTTGAGACGAGCCCAATCCTCCAAGTGCAGGCTCAAGTCAAATTAGATTGTGTTCCATCCAGTAACTTTGATTTGAGTTAGAGCTGAAATTGGGAAGATACAATTATGTTTTGCTAGTAAAAACCTAGGTTTTATACCTTAGATCACGTCCATTTGCAACGTGGGCCATTTCTTGCCCAACACCACCATTTGAGAGTATATCCCACTGTTATTGCAAGAAATAGTGGGAGAGGTGGGAGAGCGCAAGTGAGATAGGTATGGTTTTATAGTGCGAAGGTAAAATGTTTTCCATTTATCATTTTAAATTTTAGAAAAAATTTCATCTAACCCCCAAAAAGGATGTCAAAATCTATCCACTATCCAATGGTTTCCAGAAACTCTAACTGGTCCCATTTAACTGACAGACTTGACTGAACATGTGAGTAGACATTCCTACCTTTTCTATTTGAAATTTTAAAACATTAAAATGAGATAAATTTACTAATTTGCCCTTTCTTTAAAACATTAAAACGAAACTTTAAAACATTAAAATAAAATGTTTAGAGAACACCCGATCTTTGATGTATTGTTTCCTCTCTCTGCAGAGAGTCGCCAATGGTTTGATCATCTACTTTGGATCTGCCACAGTCCATGTCAACACCGGAAAACCTAGCCTCACCTCACCTCTTCTCCTGTTAACATCTCAACCTGAACGCACAAATGTATAGAAAACATTATGAGAAAATGTTTGCAAAGAACACCCGATCCTAAGATCTCCATTACAGAGAAGACGTTTTCAGAAGCAAAACTGAAAATGATCCTAAATAAATAGATAGAAATCCAACACTGAGGCAGAGAGTTGAGAACAACAAATCTCCGATAGATTTGGAGAGAGAGAGAAGGGATTAATATATATGCTCGAATTAAAAGAAAATCTGACCGTTTAGATCTTGGAGCTCTGCTCTTTCCCACCATGCGACAGATAGACAAACAGACACAAACAACAATTTTGAAATTTGAATCCAAATTAAGAAATCTGATCTCTGAGATTTCTTATTCATTTCTGAGCCGATTTTTTTTAGTTTTTGTGTCATTGAATCTCATGCTTTAGAGAGATTGCTCTTGGTTTGGGGTTATTTGCGATTCCAAGTCATCTAGGGTTTTGGCTCTCAATATAACCGGTGGTGATGGCGGCAGTGGAGGTAATTCAAAAACTCTTTTTTGTTCTTCAAATTTTGATCGACTTCCCAATATCAGAATTTTAAGGATACCGGAGATTCCTCTTGAACATAACGAAAGTCACGGCTACTCAAATGAGATCGCGTTGTGAATTGCAAAGAGAGTAGAGAGCGGCTCTACAATTTCAAGTTGAGGAATTTGAATTCTGTTTTTGAGTTTCTTCTCAAAATGGGTATGTTGATTTGGTGTAATTATTATCCAAAATGCTTTATGAGCCACTGCTTGATTTTTTCATGTTAATATCTCAACATGAGAGGATCTGATCCGTTTATTGATCTGCAATACAAACAACACACCGACTTTGTAGCTTTGAAACTCTCTATAGGTGGCTTTCGATTGTTGTCTGATGTCCGATCGTTGCCCCAAAATATCTAGGACTTCCTTGCTGCCTCGTCTGAGAAAAAAGCACAGACTGTGCGGATTTCTTCTCCTTTCTACAGAGTAGCGGCATCCATTGTCGGCGAACGAAAATGGCAAAAATATCTAATGGCTTCCTTGTTGGTTGACTGTAGTCATCGTTGAACGAAAACGACAGCACACTATAGTTTTTTCACCGTTGCAACTCGTTTGGGAAGAAAGGTATTGAAAGAGGATTTCTTCTTTTTTACTTTTACTCTAAAAGATGAAAAAGTGGTAAGTAAAAGTGTTTTTGACTTTGGAGGGCATTATGGTCTTTTATTTTTAGAATAAGAGTAATATTATCCTAAAATTTGCAATGAATATGACTCTTTTAACGGGTGGGGTCTCTTTGATTAACGGTGGAAAAATTTTGAGTGGTAGATGAGACATTTGGAAACCTTTTTGGTGTTAGATGAGACTTTTGAAACTTTTGGAAATTAGATCGAATTTGACATAATTTTTGGGAATTAGATGAAAATTTTTATAAAATTTATTAAGCTACTTGAACAATGCTTAATTGAAGCTCTGAGGGTGATTATGCACAAAATCATAATTGTTAATTTTTTTGTTTGATGGGATAATGATATTTCACTTTATATATTTGATGGGATGATAATTTTATACAGAATTTCATGTATTGAAAAGTTTTTTTTATTTATAAAGTTATATTTATATGATATTATTTTATTTATTGAATGACAAAGATGTCTGTTGCATAGTGAATGTATGCCCATATTTTTTATCCCAAATTTTCAATATTATGTGGTATTAAACATATACATGGTTTTATAAAAGAGATTCTTGGTTCCCGTATTAAAGTCAGTCTTCGTTTAATATTGTATAAATGGATATCTGACTTTTTATCATATCCCAATTTACTAACTATGATCACAACTCACAACTCAGGTGAGAGAGAGTACTCTGGTCACAACTCACAACTCACAACTCAGGCGAGAGAGTGACTCACAACTCAGAAGGCGAAGGAACCTTGCCCTCCATCCAGCGTGTTCAGTTGTAAGCCAAACCAAAGTCCTCTGTTGTTTCTCCCAACGAAGCTCAGAGCCTCAGACTAGTCGGAATGATTAGTTGGAAGTAAGTCCGAACATCCCTATCTGCTTTTGATAACAGAATAGTTGTAAATACAATTTCCAGGAACGTGACTGATCAGCTCATCCGTCGAAGGGCATGGAAAATAATTAAAATCTCTCCCTCTAAATATCTCTATGTTTGTGATTTATTTTTTTATTTTTTTGGTAAGGGTGTGTGAAAATTTCAATCTGGTATGAAGATGACCATTAAGCGGTGTGATAAAGTGGATATAAGAATTGTTCAATGGAGTTATATTTAACTGAGAGTTAAAACCTAATGGAAACGGCGCTCCATATGGTCTATGGGTGTTATTGTAGCAATAACTCTCAAATTTGTTTTCTGAAAATCCAGTATTTCACGCGCTTGTAGGAAGAGACCAAGTGCGAATGGCTGCGAGTAATTTGGTTGCAGAAGCAGTGTGGAAGGACATTCAATCGACTCGTTCAGGTTCATTGCTTTCATTTCCTTTTTCTACCTGCCCATCTCCACTTTTCTGTTCCAGTGGGAGATTTTTCATTTTCTATTCCTAACCATTTTCGGGCTGTTAATTGGATGATAACAAAAAGTTGATCTAAAATGGAACAGTGACGGACGATCAGCTCTCTATGTTAGTAATCCTTCTTTCCTAGTTATCATTTGCAAAACTTACATCCATAGAAAATGTTCTCAAAACTTAATTTCGACGTCGATACAGCTTGCATTTTCTGTTCGGAAAGAACTTTGAACGAGCAACTCGGATAGTAGATCAAAGAGGCGTCAAGAGGATTTATGGTGAACCCAGTGGCCGTTCCGTCTTCCAGGTTTCTAATATTATCTCAATACCTTCACTTTTTATGGTTCTACTTCGAAGGCAGGCATTTTGGGTTTTGATTGGGTTCTCATTTGTTTGATCTTATTAGGTGGTAGGAGAATCCAGGAAGAAGGAGGAGTACTTCTGCTTCCCTGAACATCACTGTGCTTGCTACTCGTTCTTCTACGACGTTGTCAACAGGGGGGAACAGCTTTGTGTAAGCTCATTTTCTCCCTTGCACTTTGATATAGTGGGACTCTGCTTTCTGTTCTCTTTTTGTCTTTTTCTTTATTATGGTAAAGTGCTTCTCGGTTGCTCCTCCTTCCAGTGCAAGCATCAGTTGGCTGCACGTCTTGCTTTTTCAGTGGGTGCATATGTGGATGTTAAGGTGTCCGATGAACAGCTAGCTGTACTGCTTTCCAAACTTTGATTTCCTTGGACAGAGGAGCTATAATTTTGCCTACATAATTGAAAAGGGTATTCGAAAAAAAATTGGTAATTGAATTTGTATCAGGTTATTTTCCTGAACCTAACACTTTAATTTTTTTGTTAATTGGCTTCAAGAAAGTATTATCCTATCTTATATTAATGAAAACACTTTCATATTTTTTCTAAATGTTGTGAGATGATAGTAAATTTATCATTTACTTTATTGATTAACAGATGAAATATGTGAAGCCAATCAGTTTGTTTCATGATTTGCTGAAGACGAATAACCTAGGACGAGGGAGATTGCTTGGGTTAGATGTCGGCCAAAAATATGTGGGTTTAGCTGTTTCGGATTCTTCTAATAAAATTGCGTCACCGCTAAGGTATGAATTTTACTTCATTAGGTGCATAAACATGATTAAAGTAGGTAAGTAATTTTTCTTCTATTAGAAGCTCGCGACTTGAATAATAAAAAGTAGTTAAAACAAGATCGTTGTGACTAACAAAACAATCATTGAATAGCTAAGCAAAAAACTTACTTAATATACCAACAAATAATTTCGACTAGATTACTTGAGACTTTTTTTTTTTTTTTAATGTAGAAAACTTTGCAAGAGGAAATATTTTGCCTCTCTTTTCAACTACAACACCCCACCTCTTTTGACTGGTAGTAAGGTGGACATGAGATTTGATTCCAAATCTTGATGACAACATGCCACAGAAGCACTGAATTAAATCGTTAAACCACATATCACTCCTCCCCTTGTGATATGATTATGACTATTAACTTGTCCAAATAACTGACAGTAGAATCAGGACAACCACCTTCTCTGGGTCTGATTCTAAAACAGTCATGAAATAACCTATTTCCAATATTTTTTTTTCTTTTGCATGTTTAGTCAATATTTGTTTCTATCTCTGCTTTTTGCCCCTTTGATGACACCATCATAGTACTATCTAATAGGCTTAATTTTATATTTTAGTATATATTATAATTGTTTCGAATAATCCCACATTGACTAATTCTGGGACCTTGGATGACTTCATATTTTAGTTGGACTTCTCCACTTAACAGCATGAGCTTTTAGGTTAGGCACTTAAATATGGTATCAGAGCATCAGGCCCATTAAAAATCATGCATGGTGACCCAAAAGAGGGGCCACATATGTCACATTTACTGCCACCTAAAAGAGGGGCAACATGTTAGGGAATGTGTTAGGAATAATCCTGCATCAACTAAATCTGGGCCCTTGGATGACTTCATATTAGTTGGACCTCTCCACACACAGCTTAAGCTTTTGGGTTGGACACTTCAGTAATAATGATTATTTAGATGCTGTTGAGAAGAATATAGAATGGATGGCTAAAACAGTTACTGATATCGTACCATTGGATGAGGGACAAATGATGAGTCTTTCCTGTCATTGCTTTGACTGTGGAATGAATTTACATTGTTGAATTGTTGGAATGGCCATGTGTGATATTGATGTGTAACTGGAACCAATTTGTAGGCATACTGTTCTATAGAATAGAGAGAATAGAAAGAATCAGAGAATGCAAAAGCTAAAGAATTAACAATAATGACTAGGGACATAGTTGTCAATGTCTTGCCTAGGCATTGCTAGCCCCACGGAGCTTCAGAATGAGCAGGCTTGCACTTGCTTAGTTTTGGTTGCCAAGGCATTTCCTTGGTTGCTTTGGCCAGGTTTTGACCTAGGTGAGCACCATTTTGGTTTTCTTTCTTATTTTTTTTGAGACTCGTATATGGTTGTATGCTCTTATGGTGCACCTTTTTGCAGCTTATCAAAAATTTAAATGAGTTAAAGTTGGAAAAACAAATATAACTAAGCCCTGAAATTTTTGTAATTGGGAAAACAAAGACTTCCTTGATCATTTATTTACTTGTTTTGATGATGAACATTGGTTGATTGGTGAAGGTTTCATGTATCCTCTCTAGTTTATACTTTATATTACAACTTAATAGGTTAAGTATTAGCATACCTTGGTCAGGATATTAATTAACACTAAGTACTAACACTACCAGGGCCCTCCTAGATTAAACCATGTTCTATATTCACCTTGACCTATAAGGTCTTGCCTAGGTGCCTGGGCTTCAAGGGTCCGAGGATATAAACCAGCGCCTTGGCTTGCCTTAGCACGTGATAACTACTAGTAAGTAATGCAGAATCGATCTCAAACCAATGGGAGATCAATTGCTAGAGAATCGACAAATATAGGGATAAAAATAAGAATTAATAACAGGATTTTTTTTCCCTCTTCTCCAACTCCTTTTTTTTTTTTTTTTTTTTTCAAATAAAAGCAAAATAAAAGGATATGACTTGGGCATCCCACCTAAGCCTCGGCCACTCACAATGAAACTAAATCTAATAATAATATATATAACTTCACTAGTAGTGAAAAACTAACTCCACTAACCTGTTGACATCCCCAAGACTTCTAACTAACTAGTTAAATTCATATGGGTCACTTGTCCCTTATGTATGAGCTTTCAAACTATGGTCATTTGATGCAGCTCTCAATCAATTGCAGAGCAAACTAGAATTTGGAAGTAATTTTATAGCAAATAAGAAGACAAGTACAAGATGACAAGGGTCTGTTGGGGACTCTCTCAACCCAAGTGCGGGAGACTCTCCACAAAGAGAACCTCAAACTCTCTCAATGGGCTGCAATAGCTTTCGACAGTTCAAAGGCTCACAAGTATTCACTAAACTCATTTTCAAATAAAAATACAATATAAATAGAAGAGGATGAAGGGAGAGAGAGACGTTGAGGGGAAAAGAGACGTTGGAGAGGAGAAAGCTCATTTGCTTTTCAAATGAGCATTAGATGCTCATTATGTGTCTCTTCAAATGAGCATTAAATGCTCACATGCTTGATGATGTCATCAGCATTTCAATGGAAAACATCTTATGTTACATGTTGAAATCATTAGACTAGGATTTGGGCTTGTTCTGGCATGAATACTTTTGCTGGAACATCTTATGATCTACATCACTGAGGAAGTGAAGTTGGAGCTAGGAATTTTTTTTTCTGGAAGTATGCTGCTTTTCTATCAAAATGTCTGACTTGTTAAGAAAAGAAGGGCAACTGACCTTCAGCATTAACAATATGTTGAAGCTGAAGACAGTCCTCATTAATGCTCCTTGTAACATCTCTGCAGATTCACCAAAAAAAAAAAAAAAGAAGAGGAAATCTCTGCAGCCAAGATGGTTGTATTGCATTTGCATTACTCCTGATAACTGAAGCCCTTGGGAGCAAATTTATGAAGAATTCTATTTTTCAAGATCAAGCTAGTGCGCGAATCCAGCAAGCACTTGGGCTCCGTCAAGCTGGTCGTAGAGCACCGTTGCGCTAACGCGCGCGCTGTAATTTCTTTAAAAAAGTTGCTATTATGAAGATGCTTCAATCTATGGGAATGTTGCTAATAATTGTAAATCTAGCTTATCTCTGTTATGGGGCAGTAGAGTCAAATCATGAATAGACAACACCTATGCCTGGGGCTAAGCCAGGAACCTAGCACTTGCATGGCTGCATCAATGTCTGAGTGGTCAATGCATAACAGAGTTTAAGAAATGAAAGCAGTTAAAATATTTAGGAATCTTACATTATTATAACATATATGTGGATAAGGAATTATAGATGAATATGGTTTTGGGAGGAAAACAGTATAATGTTTAGGGCATGCAATGTCCATTTCTGAAATGCCCTGCTTCCTGCATTGGTTTCTGATGTACTTTTATTTAGTAATGTTTCAATTATCATTGGGTTTGATCATTTTATTTTCTTTTTGACTGGGTATGTATTATTTGTTCTTTAATCGATCCATCATCATAATTTGGTATGCAACTTAGTCTTTTATATGGCTTTGTTATAGCTGAAGCTCTAGCTTATTTGAATATCCACAATAAAGAAAGATATTAATAAACAACATGTTAATTGCCTACGTACCTTGGCTACACTATGGTGATATTCACTGAGGCAGAAAATATGCTGAACGGGTGTGTGAGAATGAAGGTGAGTAGTCGCATGAGCAAGTTCTTGGTTGAGTTTTGTTTGAATTAGATTAATAACTCTTAACTAAAGGTAGAATATATAGAATACTTTTGATGTAGGACAGCCTAGGGGTCTAGGTCTCCTACAATTACAACTAGCTAGATATTAGGTTACCTGATGTTTAGCTAGATAGGATAGAAGGCAGCAGCATACATGTCTTGTATTTAGAGATTTAGAACTGAATTTTATCAAATAATGATCAATGTATTCCTAACAGAGATTTACCAACTAAGCAATGATCATTATAGTGAAATAGGAATCAGCAATTTAAAAATAGCATTGAACAAAGAATTATGCAGGAAATTTCAGAATTCTCAAAATGATAACGGCTAATTCCCTAGTAGAAAAAGTAAACCAATGTACATAATAAATCAGAAACAATACAATGCAAAGGATAAACAAATACTAACCTGGTTAGGCTTGAAACAGATGACCAGTCCAGATAAGGTTTACTGACCAACAAAAACAGGACCAAAAAAAGAAGAAGAAGAAACAAACCAGGAAAAAGACAGAAAATAGTAGCACAGGGGGGGGAATTGAAGAACAGAGCAACACAAAATCTATATAGAAAGAAATAATCATGAACAGGAATTGCTGGTTAACTATTATCAGAATTTCAAGGACAGAAAAATATAAGCAGAATTTCTTAATGCATGTAAATTACAGTGGAGATGTTATAATACCTTCATTAAAATATTCAGAATAGTAACAACATTAATCATAGACTGTAGGAGTGATTTTTGTTGTTTTTTTCAGATATGAGAAACAAGAAGAAAGAAAGATTCAGTAAGGGGAATAGGGACTTTCAGAAATAACCAGAAAAGGGGGGTAGAAGAGAGAGAGAAGAGAGAACGTACAACAGAGGGATAGAGAGATTCTTCCATTCTTCATTTCATTCATTGCATCGTAAATTACGGCCAAAAGAAAATGCCTTTAAAGGCTTACACAACCAAACCGTGGAGGGGTGGGGATAGTTGGAACTGCCTATGGGTATTTACAACTCTTGTAACTTAAAAAAAAAAAATAATAATAAAACAAAGGGGGTTGGGGGGTATCTGTTCTTTTTTTTTTTTTTTTTTTTGGTGGGGGAGGGGGGGGGGGGGGGGGGAGGGGGAACTGTTCGTGCGAATAGTGAACAGGAGGGGACGATTAGTAACAACCAAAATATAAAAAAAGAACTATTCTAAAATAGAAATACAGAAATAGAAGTTAAAACAAACAGTTAAAAGAAATAAGAAAATAAACAGATAATAAAAAGAAATGTAAAAATAAAATAAAAACAAAAGATGGCTGCTGTGATGTCCGCGTCAACTTTTCTTCAAGGGCTTATTTGGTGCACTGGGTGCTTGAGACTCGTTTTAATTGGAAAATGGAAAAGCTTAACAGATTGTGGTGCCCAATTGAAGTCCATTGGATCATACTGACTAATGTTTAGCTTACATGAAACTTCTTTTTTCACCACAACTACAGATATACTATTGCGGGGACTCCTTTTTGGTTCTAATATGCTTTGGTTTTTGTGCCACTGAATTCTCTTTTTGTGATTTTTGGATCCTCTGGATGTTAATGCTGCAGTGTACTGGTACGGAAGCCGTCAAATATTTCTGCAATGGCAAACGATTTTCAATCTCTGGTAAGTTTGACAGTGTTTACTTTTTCACTCTCATCCAACACCGGGGAGTTTTGTTCAGCATGTTAGGTCTATGTTAGGTTTTGCATGTTACATTTGTGTCTCCATCGTTTGTGGATCACTCGGATAAATGCAGTAATTCATGAGAAAAATGTATTCTATAGTTATAGTCGATCAACAAGAACAGATTTGTATTAAAAAGAACAAAACAAAGTACTAATTTTGGATAGTTTTTGGTCTTATGTAGAATGTGTGAATGATGTGTTTATATTAAAAAGAACAAAACAAAGTACTAATTTTGGATAGTTTTTGGTCCTATGTAGAATGTGTGAATGATGTGCTTACTTTAAATTTCATCAGTTGCGATGCTATCTATTTTTGTGCATTATCAGGCTAGGCCTCTGTAACCTATAAAGCATGTTTTTGCTGGAGCTCATATGTGGGTAAGTCAAATTGGTATTAGCACTCACAAATGCGTACACTATTCTGATTAGTAGACTCTTTTGCTTTGCTGTTTAGACATTGTATGAATATTGTCACTTAGCAATACAATTGGGATACAGTAAAAATGCTTCCTTTGCAGTGATTATGTGAAATCATGCCAAAACCTATAATATTTTTGTTGGATCAGAAAAGAATAATTGAGGGAATTATTTTCTCCCACCAACCCAGCTTTATTTATAATAATAGAGATATACAAACTAATAGGAACTCTAAAAAGACTAGGAGTTTTAGAGAGACTAGGAGTCCTTGTTAACTAAAGAAAGAAAGAGTCCTAGTTAACAAAGGAAGCTAAGGAAATAAAAAACAAACAAAACATAATATAATAAAAGTCCTATACACTTGACATTCAACACTCCCCCTCAAGTTGGTGCATATATATCAGCCATACACAACTTGGATAATAACGGATGAAATTGCTTCCATGGGAGTCCTTTTGTAAAGATGTCTGCCACTTGATCATTGGACTGAACATATGGAACACAGATCCATCCATTATCTAATATTTCCTTGATAAAGTGACGATCAATTTCCACACGCTTGGTTCTATCATGTTGTACTAGATTGTGTGCAATACTGATTGCAGCTTTATTGTCACAAAATAACCTCATAGGCTGGGTAGTATGGATATCCAAATCCTTTAGTAATCCCTATGACCATAATAGCTCGCATATTCCCTGAGCCATAGCTCTAACTTGGCCTCTGTACTGGAACGGACTGTAACATTTTGCTTCTTACTGCACCAAGTAACCAGATTTCCTCCAATAAATGTACAATATCTTAAGGTAAATTTTCTATCTGGATTTCCTACCTAGTTTGCATCAGTGTAGGTATCAACTCTAAGATGTCCTTGAGAAGATAATAGAATTCCTTTTCCAAGAGCAAATTTCAAGTAGTGTAATATGCAGAGAACTGCATCCATATGGGAAGTATATGGGTCATGCATAAATTGACTTACCAAACTTACTACAAAAGCAATATCAGGTTGAGTGTGAGTCAAGTATATCAACTTTTCAACTAACCGTTGGTACTGTTCCTTATCAACTGGTCTACCAGCCTTTTCTTGCAGCCTGGTATTAGGATGAATTGGTGTCTCACAGGGTCAACACCCTAAGAGACCGGTCTCTTAAAGAAGATTAAGTATGTACTTTCACTGAGACTAATAGATACCTCTGGTGGAGCGTGCAACCTCAATCCCAAGGAAATATCTCAATTTTCCTAGGTTTTTTACTTCAAACTCTTTTCCCAAGAAAATTTTCAGGTGTCTAATTTCTTCATCATCACTGCCTGTAATCACAATGTCATCTACATATTCTATGAGAATAGTGATTTTTTCGTCCTTCTGCTTAATGAATAATGTGTGATCAGCATTGCTTTGTTTGTAACCTACAGAGGTCATTGCTCTGTGAAACCTCCCGAAGCAGGCCCTAGGTAATTGCTTGAGCCCATAGAAAGATCGTTTTAGTTTACACACTTTTCCTTCAGGGGCTGATGCTGTAAATCCTGGAGGAATATCCATGTACACTTCCTCATCTAACTCCCCATAGAGGAATGCATTTTTGACATCTAGTTACTGAAGATCCCAATCAAAGTGTACTGCACATGCTAGAATGACACGAATAGTAGTCATTTTTGCCACCGGAGCAAATGTCTCCTGATAATCGATCCCATAAGTTTGAGTGAATCCACGGGCTACTAACCTGGCCTTGTGTCTGTCTATAGTCCTGTCTTCTTTTTGCTTTACAGTAAAGATCCACTTACACCCCATAGTCTTCTTCCTTGGTGGAAGATCAACTAGGTCCCAAGTCTCATTTTTCCTCAGGGTAGTCATTTCCTTTACCATGCCTGCTTTCCATCTTGCATCTGCGATCGCATCCTGCCAATGTTTGAGAATAGACACAAAAGACAAAGTAGAAACAAAAACAAGATATGACGGAGACAATGATTTATAAGAAACATATTGAGATATAGGATGCTAAGGGCCTGTTTGATAACACTTCAGAATCTGGATTCTGGCTTCTAGAGCATAAATGTAGTAGAATCCCGTTTGGTAACCCGGTTCGGATTCTGTGGAATCCCGAAGTGAACCGGCTCCAAATGGACTCCAGAATCCACTTTTTTGGAGCATCAAATAGATGCTTTTTGACTTCAGAGTACAATTATAGAGTAGAAAGAACCACCCCACACCATTACTACCACCAACCACCACCACCACCACAACCATCACCAGCCACCACCCACCACCGCCACCACCCACCACCACCACCGCCACCACCCTCCACCACCCACCACTACCACCGCCCCACCACACCCACCGCCCCCATCCTCAACCACCACTACCCTGCCCACCACCACCACCACCCACCTCCACTACTACCCACCACCACCCATCATCGCCATCACCACCAGCCACCCACCACTGCCACCACCATCCACCACCACCCACCGCCACCGCCACCACCACCAACCATCACCCACCACCACCACCACCACCCTCAATAACCACCCACCGCCACCACCACCACCACCACTCACCCACCACCACCGTCACCAACCATCACCACTCACCACTAGTGCCAATATCCACCACCCATCACCATCACTCTGGAGTCCATGACTAAATTAGGTTAACAAACATGTTTCTACTCCCATATACTCTTGAATCCTTTTGAAGCAGAAGTAGAAATTTGAACCGGAAGTAAGAATCACAGAGTTGAAGTTTTATCAAACACCCCCTAAGTACATGACCTAATACCTTTACGAATAGCAATAGGTAAGTCTGACTCAGAGGGAAGAATATTACCAGACGAAAGGATCTCATTCTCTAAATAGTTTCTGGATCCAGAGTTGGCGAAGTGATGTGCGTAGGTGCATTGATGGTGGTGGTCTTTCACTGCTTGCGTCTGGTACGGCTATAGACTTGTAGGCGAGGTGTCTCCACAGGAAGTTGTTTAGTAGAGGGTGATGTAGGTTCAGTAGCAGGTGTAGCTGTAGGCTCAGTAGCAGGTGTAGGTGTAGGTGTCTCCCCCTGAAGTAGAAGGGGAGGCATAGGTATGATAATAGGCCCATCTTCCTGAAGACTAGGCTCCCCCTAAAGATGGGACGCAGGGTAGTAAGGAAGGTTCTCATAGAATTAAACATCCATGGAGATGAAGGTGCGGCGGGTTGGTGGATGGTAACATTTATAGCCTTTCTGGGTTGGAGAATAGCCCACGAAAAGGCAACGGAAACCATGAGGTTCAAGATTTCTTGGAGAGAAATGGTTGTGCACATAGCATACGCAGCCAAAGATAGGGGTTTAAAGGAGAATAATAATCCAAGATTGGGGTTGGGACACGGTTAATGAGGTAAGCAGAGGTAAGGACGACATCACTCCAACATTGTGGTGGCACATTGCGGGCAAACATCAATGCACGAGCCACTTCAAGGAGTTGGCGATTCTTTCTTTCAACCACTCTATTCTGAGCAGGAGTATCCACACAATTAGTCTGGTGCAAGATAACATTATCTGCCAGATATCTTTGAAACTTTCCATCAAGATACTCTCTGCCATTGTCACTCCTGAGAATCTTTAAGGAAGCTTGAAATTGAGTCTTAATCATTTGGTGGAACTGACGAAAACACTGAAACACGTCGTTCTTATTATGCAAAAGATAAACCCAAGTAGTTGTGGAATAACAATTTATAAAAGTAACAAACCAATGGTGACCAGTAATTGAAGTTGTTCTGGCTGGTCCCCAAACATCAGAATGAACTAAATGGAAAATAGTACTACTATGTTTAAATGTAGGACTATATGAAGAACGAGTTTGCTTAGTCAGAATACATGCTTCGTAAAAAAACTCGTCTCATTTACATTTATTTGCTAAGGAGGGAAAAAGACTCGCTAAAACATTAAATGAAGGATGCCCGAGCTAGTGCCATTGTTGGAGATTAGAGGATGCCAAATAGAGTTGATGTACTGGGCTTGGGGAAGCTGAAACTGACTTTGGGATACCTTCCTCAAGCAAATACACACCACCCTACATCTTACCACATCCAATCGTCCTCTCTATTTCCAGATCCTGAAACAAACAATAAGAAGGAAAAAAAACGTTACTTTGCAGTTTAAAGCAAAGGTAATTGATGCAGGCCAAGATCCGTTGGATTGGAATCTCTAGAGGGTTTTTAATTGGGATATATTTGTAATCTTTTTATTTTGAAAATTTTAATTAGATTTGTTAGGATTTTAAGTCTTAGAGTTTTGTTAGGAATCCTTATTTTTACTCACATTTTAGGTAGTTCCCTTTTGTTGTTTTTATTTATTTATATTAGATGTGGGCCCCTTTAGTTGTGGTGTTTTATTTATTTTAATTTTTTTTTCTGTTATGGTGGGTCCCATTCCCCTCTCTTTCAAACGTTGTAGTCAGTCTTTGAGTTAGTTTAGGACTTTGTTTCTAATTGGGTTTTAGAATTATATTATGATTAGGATTGTAAGCCTATAAAAAAGGCAGTTTTAGTTAATAAAATAATGATGATGGAATGATGATATTAGTTACAGAGAAAAAAGAAAAGAAAAGGCTCTCGGCTCTCTCCCTCCCTATGGTATCCCTCTAATCTCTTTCTTTGAGTTCCTTTCTCCCTTGCTGCGTTTGACAACTTCTTTCTTCTCTCTTTCTCTTTGGCTTCTCTCTCCCTTGCCCCTCTTGGTTCTCTCTCCTTCCCCTTTGGTTCTTTGTTTCCTTTCCCTGATAGTGGTGTTTTTGATATTCTCCATTTATGTGCCCAAATCACGTCTGCATTAATTGGTATCAGAGCCTAGGTTGAGTATAGGTTAGAGAAATGACAAATTTTGAAGGTTAGGAGGAAATCTTAAAGGTTCATCTGCGTCAACAACAAGTAACCTTAAACCTCTTTCTTCAAGCTAGTTTTGAGGGGTTACAACAAATAGATGGATGTCCGACTCGAATGGAGCGACATTTGGGTATCCCAGACACTTCATCAAGAGTTTCTAGCAACTCTTGATGATAAGATAGACTCCACCATTGAAGTTCCTACCGTAGAAGGTTACATTGAAGATGTCAAGAGCGAGGTTCCGAACGTGGTTCAAGTTGAGAGCATAGTTCAAGATGATACTCTGCAACCAACAATTGAGAATGACCTCTTCGGCGATTTCGTTGGTGACGATGCGATCACAGAATATGTGATCCCATCATTCTTTGAAGGATAGATTCCTCGACTTTCAGACTACATCCCTACCATTCGCGTGTCACCGGGATTTCGTTACGAACTATCACTGGCTGTGTCTCCCACGAGACTGTTTCGTCGTCCCTACAAAATTCGAGGACGGATTTTTTTAAGTGGGCGAGAATTGATGCAGGCCAAGATCCGCTGGATTGGAATCTCTAAAGGGTTCTATTTTAATTGGGATATATTTGTAATCTTTTTATTTTGAAAATTTTAATTAGATTTGTTAGGATTTTAAGTCTTAGAGTTTTGTTAGGAATCCTTATTTTTACTCACGTTTTAGGTAGTTCCCTTTTGTTGTTTTTATTTATTTATATTAGATGTGGGCCCCTTTAGTCGTGGTGTTTTATTTTTTTATTATTTTTCTGTTATGGTGGGTCCCATTCCCCTCTCTTTCAAACGTACGTAAGTTGTAATCAGTCTTTGAGTTAGTTTAGGACTTTGTTTCTAATTGGGTTTTAGAATTATATTATGATTAGGATTGTAAGCCTATTAAAAAGGCAGTTTTAGTTAATAAAATAATAATGATGGAATGATGATATTGGTTACAGAGAAAAAAGAAAAGAAAAGGCTCTCGCCTCTCTCCCTCCCTACGGTATCCCTCTAATCTCTCTCTTTGAGTTCCTTTCTCCCTTGCTGCGTTTGACAGCTTCTTTCTTCTCTCTTTCTCTTTGGCTTCTCTCTCCCTTGCCCCTCTTGGTTCTCTCTCCTTCCCCTTTGGTTCTTTGTTTCCTTTCCCTGATAGTGGTGTTTTCGATATTCTCCATTTATGTGCCCAAATCATGTCCGCATCAGTAATACTACTAATGGACATAAGGTTGATATTAAATTTTGAAACATGAAGAACAAACTGCAAAGCTAGAGAAGGAGTGCATTGGATGGAACCTTTCCCTGATACAGAGGAGAGAGTTCCATCTGCCACACGAACAATATTAATTCTAGGATTAGGAAAGTACTGATGAAATAGGTTATGGTTACCAGTCATGTGGTCTGTGGCACCAGAGTCAATAATCCAAAGATTAGAGACCATTGACGCACAATGTCCACTGAAACACATACCTGAACAGGCAAGGTGAGAACCTGGAGTGGTAGAGGTAGGAGCAGTAACAAATGACGGTCCAGAAGTAGCAGTAGAGGATGGCTGGAGCAACGACTGAGTGCCTGAAGAATATGATTGTCTTGTAGTGGAACTGTGGGATCAGTAACCTGATGAGCTTCAGTCTGATGTGCTTGTGAGCCCTTGAAAATCTTATTTTTCTGCATAAGTTTGTCACGTCTCTTCGCTTCAAAGTCTACTGGTTTCCCATGGAGTTTCCAACATGTGTCTTTAGTGTGCCAGGTTTACCACAATGCTCATATTTCACTGTATCTCTAGATGCAGTAGGGCCCTTGGGAGGTGGAGTAGAAGTTTGGAGGGCAGACCTATCAGGAAGAAAGGGTAATAACATAATAGCTCTCCTTTAGTCTTCAAGCTGAATCATAGCATATGCCTGCTCTAGAGTAGGGAAGGGATCCTTACTGAGGATTTGTGAGCGAATAATATCAAGCTCAACATTCAATCCAACTAGAAAGGTATAGACTATGTATTTTTCTTCCTGTTTCTTAAACAGAGTCGCATCTTCTTCACACTTTGCATGTGTGGAATCATAAAAACAATGGTCTGCCACTGACTCCTCAACTGAGTGTAATATTGTGTCACGGTCAACTCCTTCTGTGTAGTTCCATGAACCTTTTTTTGTAGAGAATAAATTAAGGCATCATTCGCCACCTGGAAATATGTGTCCTTTGCATATTTCCAGATTTGGGTAGCGGTATCCAATAATAAATATCCCTTGGCTATGGCAAGTTGCATGGAGTTAAGGAGATATTGCATCACTAAGGAATTCTCAGCATTCCATTTATTCAAAGATGCATCAGCAGTGATGGATTTAGTTTTGGCCCCGGTGAGATCGCCAGATAACCCTTGAGCAGTAAATAGTAATAGAGAGTTGAGTAGCACGGGACCACATCAGGTAGTTACCACCGTCAAGTTTTGTGGTATTTGTTGGAATGGTGAGATTATCCATCTTAGAAAACTCAATTCCAATAGAGGTTACTTCAGAAGATATTGTAATCACAAAAAATTGATAATTTGCTGGAAGGTAACCAACACAACTGATATCTGATAATGATACTCAAATAACCTTACCAGAGTAATCGAAGAAGAATAGAGAATAGATCTCTGTAACAGAGGTGCCGTGTATCAATCCTGAGGGAATAAAGAACACAGCCTCAGCAAATTTTGATCTGCATACATGGTCAGTGAAGACTCGATGTAGGCGCTTCTGAGGATCTCTTCAAAATTATCCCAGCAACAAGGGATACACGGCAAATAAGAAGAACAAACTGTAGGAAGGTATTTAGTTCATAAAGAGGATTTTTGAGAAGGGAACATAAGGTTTAGGAGTGGATTATAGGGCTGGGGTAAGGGACGATAGGTTTAGGACCAGGTTATAGGTTGGTGATGGGTTAGGTTAGGTGTTTGTTGCTGTCGGTGTTGTTGTAGAGGTGGGATAGTGGCGGCAGGGGCTATATGGAATAAGATTGAGGTGTCAGTAGCTTTAGGTGGGCTTTGGGGTCTGCAAATAGGTTTAGGAATGAAGGAGAGGCCTGGCGGTAAGGTACAGTAGGGTTAGGACTGGTTTTTAGGCTGGCGGTAATGTTTCCAGGTGAAGGGAATAGCAGCGGCAGGTTTTCAGGGGAAGGAATGGTGGCGGTAGTGTTTCCAGGTGGAGGAGAGTGTTAGCGGCAGGTTTTCTGGTGGGGAGAATATTGGCGGCAGGCTTAAAGGTGAGGGGAAAAGGAGAAAAGGAGAAAATAAAGTGGCCGCAGAATTGAGAGAAGAAAAGGAGAGAAGAAGAAGAAGCAAAGAGAAGGGAGAAGGGGCTGTGGTTTTAGGTTGGCTATGATATCATGTTGGATCAGAAAAGAATAAGTGAGAGAATTATTTTCTCCCACCATCCCAGTTTTATTTATAATAATGGAGATTACAAACTAATAGGAACTCTAGAAAGACCAGGAGTCCTAGAGAGACTAGGAGTCCCAGTTAACTAATGAAAGAAAAAGTCCTAGTTAACAAAGGAAACTAAGCAAATAACAAACATAAAAAACAAACAAAACATAATATAATAAAAGTCCTATACACTCGACATTCAACAATTTTGTTATAATGGAATAATCACTAATATGATTTCTGCTCAACTTTTCTTTTCTTTATTCAAGAAAAAATGTGTAGGAAAGAAATGTCTTCTCAGAATGTAACCTGGTGCAACAAGTATACTTTATGTTTTTTGGCCTTCCTAATGTTTCTGGTTACCCAAGTGCTGGTTTGATGGGTAGAACCATTGCTGGTCCTCTATTTGATAGGTGATGCGGTTCTGTTTTCACAAGACACTAATACCATGCATGCTGATGTGTGAGATCTTCATTTGTTATTCATTATTATTTGAGAACATCATACCCATCTTTTGTTGCTATCTGGAGAATTATAGGTCTCATCTGCCCTTGATGTCTGTATGCAGATCTCAGAACTTTCTCTTGCTGGCTTCGTGGTTGGCTACCCTTTTGATCACCTGCGAAAATCACCAGATGTACGTTTTCATTCCTTGGACTCTCAATTCGTTATCTTATTTTCTCATTTATCATAATATTTTGCTGCTTTGGTTAGGCTTCTCAAGTGAAGGTCTTTGTGGAGGATCTTCGCAAGACAGGAAAACTTGAAGGTTGGAGTTATACATATTGGGATGAGAGCTTTACATCAAAGGTAAATGGTTGTAATCTTATTGGGTTGATCAATTCCAAAATGGAATGATCATGATAATGTTTACTGATGGTATCGGCATACATGTGAGGCCAATGAAGTGGTAGAGATTAAGCCCATTATTGAGCAGGTTGGCTTCCACAAGAGGTATTCAGTGGCAGGATTTAAGCCAGGTTGGCTTCCACATGGGTATTCTGTGGACACCCCCCCCCCCCCTTTGCACCCCCGAAAAAAAGAAATACAAAACATGCCAGCAGTTTGGTTTACACCATGTCTTAGTATGCACATAAATCACGCTACTCGTTCTATGACCTTTACAATATGGGTGCCAGCAGGTTGGTATACACGGTACAGCGAAGGCATGTTGGTAAAAGACTGGCTGGATCTTTGGTAGCTGTTTTTAACTTAAGTCTTGGATGGCCGCCAAGGCTATTTACTTCATATATAATCTACAGGACTTAATCTTGCAATCACCTCAAAGTTTAGCTGGCCATTTTGTCCAGGCCCTGAATGTACCCTCTTTTAAATACCTTTAAATGTGACTCAAGCGGCCTGGATTTAAAAGCCACTGAGGGAGCTTAACCTTGTGATTCGCTGTAGCTCTTTATATGCAGATTTATATGACCTCCATTTCCCAATCTTGTTTGATAATATTGCCATTGCATATGACTGATTCTTATTATGGTGACTCCTCTCAGAGCGTTGAATTACTATTGAAGCCTTTGAATCTACACCCAGTACATTCAAAGACAATTCTTGACAAATTTGCTGCTGTTGGGATACTCCAGGTAATAATGCTGCCTTTCACATGTGCTTTGATTGATCTCCTAGAGGTTGCGACGCCTTGGCCTCAGTCGGGTCGCTTGAGCGTCCGGCGGCCCTTCAATGCCTTGTCGTCGTGACAACCTTGCTAACGACTGAATTATTAGTTCTGGGTATTTTCATTAGCATAAATTGGAATGCTGCTTACTGGAAAACTCGGTAGATATTTGAAGGCACTAAATTTTTGTATTACTATTTTTTGAATGGGGGACAATGAAACTGAAAGTGTCAATAACAGAGAAAATAGCTACATAAAAAAGTATATTAAGTATATCCTAAAGGTTGTTAGATGATATAGCTTGGTGTTTCAGCATATCAACGTGATTGTCCCTACTGTCCCAGCCCCTATTCACTGAATCTGGATCAATTCTGGCATGAATTGGAGAACAATAAAAGGGCATCCCAGTGCACAAGGCTCCCACTACTGCAGGATCTGGACAGGGACAGAATGTACGCAACCTTACCCCCGCAACGCTGAAAAGCTGTTTCCGTATTTCGAACTCGTAACCTTCATGTTGTAATATGACAACCTTATTGTCACATCAAGGCTCACCCTCTAAATTGCCATCATTCAAGCATACTTGAGAACATATTTTGGCGAACACACAAGAACTATTTGCCATCAAAGTTGTCATGGCGACAAGGTGTTGGAGGGCCGGTGGACGCCCAAGGCCCCTGGATGCCGAGGCAATGCCTTGACAACAACGCTTTTGCATTCTATTTATTCACAAAACCATCCTTGTCAGATACTGTATTTCAAAGAACCTTGGGATGCGTTATCTTATTGGTAGCGAACATTACTCCGGATCTTGTGAACTGGATCCCATATCTGATGTGGATGTGAATCTACAATCTGATTTGGTTACACATGGAACAGAACTGGTAAAGTAGTTCAGTTGATCTCAACTTGTCTTTTTTTCTTTCTGCCTGTGTACTTAGGGAAGGAGTAATGGTATTCAGTGTGTTCCCATTTAGCATTTTAGGACTGAGAGCAGGAGCTTATACTTAGTTATACTTAGTACCATGATGGTTTCTGACAGGGGTACCTGGATCACATGCACAGGAAATTGAAGTGTGAGGAGAAATAATTGCAGCAATACCTATGTGAAGGGGTGGAGGTAATTGGTTTCAGTGTCGATGCTTTTACTTGTGTGTCTAACTAGTCAATTGTATTCACTTGATAAGCTGTACACCCTCGGGCAACTGCCACTATGGGTTTCATTGTCGTATAAATTTTATACTCTGGTTTTCATGCTAACAGGTAGGTAGGATTGGGAAATTTTTCTGTAAGATAATATAAGATAATATTCTCTGCCTTTTGTAAGGTAAATACAAAAATGCCGTTGAAAAAATAAGTAAAAGTTGACACCATGTAAAATATTATGTGCAGGGAATTTTACAACGAAAGAAATAAGGCAATAATAACTAGTGTGAGTTTACATCTGTGGCTGCCTCAGCTTCTTCTGCCATGCTCCACCCTTGACTGGTCATTTAACAATCCCGGGCACAACAAATTTGATGGTTTTGTTGTAAATTATGGACCATTTGTTTCCAAGTTTCCATTTTTATTGTTATTTTTTTAATTTTAGTGGCACCCATCCCTTGAACTGTTACTTCCGTTACAATATATCATTCTGCACCACAACCTCTCTTAAAGCTTTTAATGGATTTTCCTCCTGTCTCTTTGGTTGACCACGAAATGCAAGCTCCTGTGACTCGACCAATTTACGTTGCAAGAAATCCAACTTGAGGATTAATGCTTCCTTTCAAACGAAGAATAAAAAAGAGCAAAAACTTGTCACCATACATGTTGACAAATATTTTGGATGACCTTTTAATTTTGAGGTGTGGTCTCTTAATCGATTTTTGTCGAGAGAATTGAATCCGTGATCTCCTGGTTACTTGCATTTAACTGCAAGCCATCAAGACATCAAGCAACTGTGCAAGGTGTTGATCACTCCCATGATTGTCAAGGCATCTCCTAGGCAACACCTAGGTGTTTAGGCGATGGGCAATTGGTCCCCTTATTGTATTACGCCTTGTTTATTTTATTTATTTATTTTTAATTAATGTCATTTGTAGTATTTTTATCGGATGTATAAAGTACATATGTACACCATAAAGAATGGATTACATGCATGTTCATTAAAAACAATAAAAATTGATGCGTTAACCCCTTCTTGTGTATGAATCCTCTTATTAAGATGTACCATTATAATGCTTTGGGCGCCTAGATACCCAAGAACCTCTCTAACGCCTTGGGATGCCTTGGTCGCCTTGGCACCCTGACAAATATGATCACCCCTTTTATATAGTGCATTTATTACTAGTGAACAATTTGATATAATGTTAATGGCATATATTATTTCTTGACAATTTGCTTGTTTGTGGTTAAGCCAATCAATTATAAAAGGCAAAATTATGGGTATCTCCCCTCTAGTTTGATGAAATACCAGGTGCCCTCTAAACCTTTTAAACAATTACAACTATCCCATTATTTTGGATAGCGTTAAACTTTACACAGGATGGACAAAAATGACTTTGCGTTTATTAAAGCCAAAAGGCCTGTTTAAAAAGGAAAATACCATTTTAACCTTACCATCGATGGCATCATTGGCGAGCTTGAAGATGACATCTTGCGCATTGTGAATCTGTGAGCGGTGAGAATAATTAAGAGAAAACTGAAAGTAGCGAAGCTAGTAATGACCAACCATCCATCCCTTGTCAGGATTGGCATTTGCATCCTTTTCGAGCTCCTGCATCACATCGAAATCAACCTGCAAACTTTGGTTCCATCTACTCAAAGAACTCATCCGTAAAACCCATCCGGCTCACATCAAGGAGCAACCCCAACTCCTTGTACTGGTACAGCCATTCGACATATCGATGAAACAAAGTGTTGGCGTCCTTCTCCAATGCTTACTCTACTTCGGAACGTCATCAGTCTTCAACAAATTCACCAAGACCTCCCAAGCGACGGATTGAGGTGGCTTGGGATTCAAATTCCGATTAGAAGATCGAGCAAAGAACTTCAAACGGTTCGACAAGAGAACGAAATCCTTGCAAAGGAATCGAAGAGAGGGAGCGAATTAGGTTGTAGTGCTAGTAGTTCTTCTGACCAGACGTTTGGGCTTAAATGTAAAAGAGGACGAAGGACAAACATTGGAGACAGTCATCGCCATAGGAAGAGCTCTAAGGATCAATCAGCGATGAATACAAAGGAGGGAAGCTTCAACACAACTTTCTCATATTCATTACTAGTAGGAGTTGCAGGTTCGGATCCACAAGCAGGTCGCCGTAGATAGTGGTGTTCCCGTCGTTCGGTGCCCTTATCCCTCGAAGCTTAAGTGGGGGTATTTTTATCAATTCACTTTAGCATTCGGGCATTCTAGGTTTTAAGATTTAAACCTCCTATTTGCATCTTTAGTTAACGGCAAATCATTAACGACATAGGGGTTTTTATTATTTATTTGGATTTTAGGGAGTGTTATTGTAATTGTATTTTATATAGTTCACGTATTACTCCTGGAACAATCTGATATAATGTTAATGGCATATATTATTTCTACATGTACTTGTATCTATCTGGGGATCCCATCACCATCCATATATATTGGATCCCACACCACATCGAGAGTGATGGGATCCATGAAGAGTACATGTACATGCTGGTGATCCAGAACTCTAAAAATATGGCTAATGACCGGAAAAAATGGGTTGTCAAGGATTTTTTCCTAGAAAGTCAAAGCTGGTTTTATTTATTTATTTTTTTTTTTGGGGGGAGGGAGGGGGGTTGTAAGATCCGGTGGTATTTGATTGATCAATGAAAGAGAGCAGGCTGCTGGTTGCTCATCCATCTTGTGAATTCCTGGGTTTAAGTGTTCTTCCTCTTCTGGTACCCTTGGAACAGAAACTAAGAAGTGGGAGTAGAAGACCATGGCTTCAAATGTGCTTCTTCAAGAGTTCCAAGTATCAAAGGAAAGAAAATTGCAGTCAAGATAGGATAACATATTGAAAATTATGAATAACATGTTTTTGCTTCTTCCTTCTCACACTCCAACAAACAAAGAAAAGAAAAGGAAAAACAGAGGGGGGGTTTTGCAGGGGAGTAATGTCTAATCTAATAGGACACCTAGGCCGCCGTGGTCAAATACCGGTAGCCGAAGAAGAAGCCGGCGACCAATAGCGGAACAAAGAATTCGATGAAGCTCTTAAATTGGGGCGACCCATTTTCCTTGATCACAAATGCTGACATCTCTTTGCCCTTGGGTTCTTTGTAAGAAGAAGCAGCAGCAGGAGCTGTAGCAGCGTCTCCGTCTTGTACCTTGAATCCTGGGAGGACGCCCACCTGGTACTTGACCAGCATGTTCTTGGCTGCCTTGCTGTGGCCTACCTCCTCGAATTCTTTCGTAACATCCTTTCCTGCTACCTCTACCAGTACCTCCTCTCCTCCCGGATGTTCCTCCAAGAACTTCGTCACGTCCAACACCTGTAATTCAATCACAGAAGAAGAAATTAAAAAAAAATAGAGAACTCTCATTGTAAGAGCAGCAAATCATATTTGAAGGGAGTCAGTGACAGAGACAGGAGGAATAGACATATACCCGGCCATTGATGACGAACCAGCAATCTTTCTTGGATTTGTGCTGGGCAACCTGTGAGAGGGTGAAGACCCGCCGATCCGCCATCTATTGTGTATAACTGTGACCCAAACGCTAGAAGTGCAGAAGAAAAGTAAGAACGTGTTTTGGGTACAGCAGAGAGAGATGGGGATTTGTAGGGAGTCAAGGAGGAAGATGAGTGAGACTTGACAGTGGTGATGAAGGTGAGCTCGTGATCCACGATCTAACCTAACCACTTCATATTTCATTATTTTAATAGGAATTGCTTCTCTGGTTAGCTAACAGCTCGAAATCCCCACACCCAACTACGGTTCCACTTTCAGGTACATGTGGGTTGGTAATTCTGAAATGGAACAAATTTCAAGTCCGACCCAGGGGTTCAATGGTTTGGCTTGGTTTCAGCTGGTTTCAGTCCAAGCTGAAACGGTATTGGGTTTTATAATCTCAAATTGAAACATATTCATTAAGGGTTCGGGTTAAGGTGAGGTGCACTAGGCACATTAACTAAAGGGCTGGTCTGGTATTATTATCAGACTGAATTTATCGGGCTGATTTCATACTGGCTCGGTCTGAGAGCGGGCTTATTAGGCTCCGGTTTTTAGGCATGTTTAAGTGACATGCAACTCTCTCTCTCTCTCTCTCTCTCTCACTCAGAGGCTCTTGAGCCATTTTTGTCTTAATTCCAATTACATTGAGTTACCCTGTTTTTAGTCCTATGCCATGCTTTATGTTTTTTATGTGATCAATTTCAAGATTGAGATCCTTTGTAGTGAGGCCACCCTGTAATGAGCTGTAGTGAGGATCTCTCTCACTCAAAGTGGATCAGTACATATCTTAATCCACTCAAAATGCATTGAGATACATACAAATCCACTTTGAATGGATAGGATCCTCACTACAGGAGTGGCTTCACTACAGATGATCTTTTTCTCAATTTCAACTCCATATTCAAACCCTAGATCCAACCATTAATTTGTCCTGTGATACCTCTTGTTATGTGTTTCCTAATTTTAGCCTCAGTTCCTTTGTTTTTTGGTTAGGGTTTATGATTGTCACCAGTATAAGAAAGTGAAATAAGAAAATCCAATTCCTTGACTTTTAACTACGGACAAATGTTGTGACAATGGAAACACGAGAAGCTAAATAATATATGCAACAAAAAAATACCCAAAGCCTGGCGTTCACCATACTATAAACTGAAGAAATCAATCAGTCGACACATCCCAATCCAAGCCTGGGGTGTGGTCCATGACGAACTTGTGTAATCCAAGCCTGGGGTGTGGTCCATGATGAACTTTGTGTTTTTGGATTTCAACCTGTCTGAAGTTTGGGGCTGTACAAATACAGTGGGTGGCAAAACAGGATATAGGGTCTGTATTGTACTGTTTCTGCTCCAAAATAATAGTAATGGGTCAATTTTTTTTTTTTTTTTTGTATTTCTTTCAATTAGAAATATTTCATTGCAAAAAAATATTGTATGATAAAATTCAAAATATATTATTTCTGGCAAGAATCTCAAGTTCACCATTTTTGTATAAATTGAAGGAGATCTAGATGAAAAACTGTCAAATTTGGCAAAACCCAACAGAAATTAGATAAAAAATTTGAATATTTGAGCCATCTCGTTTAAGTGTGGCTTCTGCAACTCTCTTCGTTTCTTTGGAAGAAATCCTAGGTATCACTTCACTGATTGTCGTTGCATGCTCCATTCACGTCTTCAATGGCAAAAGCAATGTCATCCCTACTCGAAGCAAGTACTCGTCTTGAAAAGTCATAAGGAACTCAAATTTATGGACCATGAATCTTCATCAATATCGAGAAGAGGTACTCGTTGTTTTATGCTGAATAGTGGATTTCTTGAAATCAAAGTTAAAGTATTGTGATTCCCATAGATCGATTTTCAAAAACCATAACATATTCACCATATATTGGCCCGTTGTTGCTCAAGAATCTTGAACGACATGAGTGGTTGCCGCTCGATTCTATGAGGGATCAGCTTTATAAGAGAAGATTCTGCCAACGAACATGTCTAGTTGGTCGTTTCTTTTTGGGAGGATGTTCAAGTATCTCCTTATTTTCATGAATTGTAAAAATGAAGAGAGTAAGAGAATGGGGTTTACATTTTTATCGAGCAAGACTATTAGAAATTAAGAAAAACTCATATATTATTTCACAAGTGACTTGGCTTTTTTTTTTTTTTCAATTCATTTAAAGAAAAGAAAAAAGAGAGACAAATTGGTGTTTTCATACATGTTTTTACTCATACTTGTTTCAGAAAAACAGAATAACATCAGAAACAGTTTTTTTTAATGTTACAATATAGATGACCATACAGAGCCTTATTTTGAGATAAAATTTTACATGTTAGTAAATTTTTTAATATTTATTTTCATGCGGTAATATAAATTTATTTATTTAGAATAAATATTGAATTTTTTTAAAACATAAAATGTTTAAAATTTCTATTAAAACAAATGGAGGAAAAGGGAAGCCTGTATTCTCACATTCATCTTTTTGGATATGGATACACATTGATGGATTTGAATGGAGGACTAGAACTCACCTGAGCCCTAGAAATCGACCATCTGAGGAGATTGCGGCATCTCCTTGTGTACCTATGAAAGGAGGGGATTTGGATACATTGCTCTCCTCTAAACATTCGAGCCATCGTTAGACCGGTAGGCCCGCCTCCGCTGGTGTGCATGTCCCGCATACAACGATAGCGTGTAAAGTCCTCCCACATTCATTTATTAATAAAAATTGAAGAGGGAGGAAAAAAAAAAAAAAAAACGGGACGGCAATAACTGGAGAAACCTATGACTCCGTCGGTTATTTTTTTTTCTTTCACCCGCGTGACTTGTCGTCCTCAATGTTACTGCACTTTCTTTCTCTGCCATTGTCAATCCATTGAAGCAATAAGAGGAAGACAAAGAAAAGGCGGGAAAGCAGAACACTAGCAGAGGTATCCAATTCATACGGTTATAGGCTTATAGCAGCTTTGATCTCATGAGGTCTACCGTGTCTGTGAGGGTTGAGCTTGCGAAGCTCTGCAGCTCTCGGGACTGGTCAAAGGCTATTCGAATCCTTGATTCTGTAATATCTCAATCATGTGCCATTCAAGACATCTGGTTAGTGTTCTCCCTTTGCTCTTTGTGTATTTCTTCGTGTCTCGTGGGAAGAATCAATAAGGATCCTACTAGTCTCGATTTTCAGTATCTGGATCTTTTCAGTATCTGGATCTCCAGTTCCATGGATAAACGCAATTATGGGTTTAATTTTTGTTTCCTTTTGTGTCAAAGCAATCGAGATTTGCTGTAGTTCATCATCCAAATCCAAACCAGAATGCCTACCTCCACCAGAGAAACAGGGATTCTTTATTGCCAAGAAAATCCTTTACAATTCTCTCCACCTGAGACAGTCCTCCTGTGCTCTGACCTTACCTAGGTTTTTTCATATTGAGACAATATAGAAACCTAGAAATCTTAATCCCACCACAATTATAAAATTATCCCGTATATGTGATAGACTCATACCCTAATACAAATGCTACTATCATAATTACATGGATCCCATATAATACAAGACACCAATTCAACAAATATCTACCTGGCTTGGATTCTGCCAACCACCTTGAAGAAAACTCATTGATGTTGATTCTGAAAATCCGACTCTGCTAAACCGCTACATCCAAACCAGCATAGCTTACACCCCATCCGGATGTCCCGTACAGCGATGTGAAGTGACTCCATCTCTCTCACAGCTGCAGCATCACCGGAGAGATCACTTCCACTCACAAAATCCGAAGCAAAGGAAACTTGTTTCTTCCCGGATCTGTACTTGTTCACAACTTGAACTTCTTGCATCTTCTGTCTTTCATCTGTACTCCTTGCCTAAGTTCCAACAGAAGCACCATCTATTTCAACACTCCCTGTAAGTTTGTATAGATCGTTAATCATCTGTCCCTGCATCACAACCATGACTCCTTTGGAGACCTTAAGAACTCCACCTTTAGATGAACACCTATAATCTCTCGCATCCAGTGTCCCAAATGAAATTAGATTCTTCCTTAAGTCTGGCACATGTCTAACCCCAGTTACAGTTCGCACAATCACATCAAACATGAAATTCGTACAGTCCTAATCCCGAGAATCTTGCTTTCAGCATCATTTGCCATTTTAACTGTACCCTTATCACATTCATGATATGTAGCAAACTGTTCTCTAGCTGAACACATATGAAACGAACAACCTGAATCTAAAATCCAATCTGAAGTATCCGTACCTGATGAAGTAGTGAGAATGAGATCTCCATCACTCCACTCTTTTGTGACACCAACAGTAGATGATTTTTCTTCACTCTCTTTGTCTTCCTTTTTCTTTTTATCCTCCTTACGCTTTGGACAATCCCATCTTATATGACCTTTCTCATCACAATAATAACAAATAATTTTACGACCTTGTGACTTGGAGCGACCCCTATTCTTGCTATATTCCTGTCTCCCATTTGATCTCTATTTGCCCTGACCACCTACTGTAACCAAGGCATTACCCTTATTTGACGTCTCCTCACTACTATTTTTCCGCTGTGTCTCATTAATCAGCAAAGTAGCAATAACATCGTCAAGTTTGAGAGTATCCTTATCAAACAACAGTGTAGTCACAATGTGATCAAATGAATGAGGCAGAGGCCAACAGAATAAGTGCCTTGTCCTCTTCTTCGATCTTCACATCAAGAGCAGACAACTCTATCAGAATCCTGTTGAACTTGTCAATATGCATTTCAAATTTCACTCCATCTGACAAACGAAAGTCATATAATTGTTTCTTCAAAAACAATCTATTTGTCAACGACTTGGACTTGTACCTGGTCTCCAACTTCGTCCAAACTTCTTCTAGATCCTCCAAACCAATGACTTCACGAAGAGTATTATCTGCCATAAACAACTGGATCGTACTATCTTCCAAATCCCTCAACTCTAGCCACTCATCATCTGTCAACTTTTTCGGCTTGTTGGATTTCTTCTTGAGAGCCTTAACAGTCCCCTCCCGCGTAAGAATATTCTTCACCCGTTGTTGTTACAAGGTGAAATCAATATAGCCATTGAAGGGTTCGATGGAGAAGTTTGAACCCTTCGCCGCCATTCTATTAACTCGATGTTTACCTTATGTGCCTGCCATCAACTTTCAAGAGCTTCAATCACCATTGATCTTGTACAAGACTGTCCGATCAATACCAAAGGACACCGAATGTGCTCGATCGGTGCTTTCCAATGGCTCCATAACACCCAAAAACCCTTGGGAAAACAACCTCTATGTTTTCCCCTTCTCTTTGGGTGATACAATGTACGTACACTTTGTATGTACACCTTTTTTTTTTTTTTTCCACTGTACAATGCAAACCAACCCCTTTTTTTTTTTTTTTTCTTCTTTAATCCTCCACCTTAGCCGTGGAAATTTAGAGAAACATGTCACACATAAAAAATAATGATTACTTTTTATAATCCTTGTAACTTCTCTTTCTCCTCGGTTTCCATAAAAGAAGAGAAAAGTCTGGCTTAAAAAAACTCCGTACAATACTTTTTTTTTTTCTTTCTTCAAACCTCCTTATCACTTCTCGATCTTCACTAAAACCGAGAACACTTAGGTTCAGAATAACAGATTGTACCTTTTTCTTTTCGTCTGTTGCTTTGTCACCGAACTCTTTTGGTTCCGATCGATGTTGAGAAAAAAATACCTCATTCTCCAATAATCCTTGTGCACTTCCCTTCCTCTAGATCCATAACCGATCTGTCAAACCTGGCTTTGATACCATTTGTTAGGGATGAACGCACAACCACGAGAAAGAGACGGAGATTAAGCAAACACACAACACAAGATTTGCTGTGGTTTAGCACCCAAACTGGAATGCCTACCTCCACCACAGAGAAACAAAAATTCTTTATTATCAAGAAAACTCTCTACAATTCTCTTCACCTGACACAGTGTCCTCCTTTGCTCTGACCTTACCTAGGTTTTCTCACACAGAGACAATATATAAGGAAACCTAGAAATCCTAATCCCACCACAATTATAAGATTACCCCGTACATGTAATAGATTCATACCCTAATACAAATACTACCCTCATAATTACGTAGACCTCACAGAATACAAGACACCAACCCAACATTTTCTACTACAGCCAACTTGAGCTGCACAAGCACGTGATCAAGGACTGCGACAAGGCACTTCAACTCGATCCCAAACTTCTTTAAGCGTATATCCTCAAGGGTCCGTTCAAAGGAATCGTCGGCATGAGGGTTCCAACTCCCCCGCCCCCAAATTAATTTATCCAATTACATTTCTCATTTCTTAATTTATTGTTTTATTTGGGTTTCTTCGGCTAAAATTGTTTGGAGACTCAGTGCTCAGTAGGGTCTTTAGTTGGGATTGCAAGAGTAAGCATCCCCTGCTATTTTTTTCTGTCTGAATATTCTGTCGGAACGGAGCCATGTCGTTGGCAGTAGAGGTTTATTTTAGTCCATATCATGGCTTGAGGCTCTTGCCTAGTATCAGCATATTGTAAGTGATGTCGGGAGAGTGTTCTTTAGCCATGGAGCCCAAAATTGATCACAATAAATGCAATAAATTGCAAACCACCATTAGCCACACAACATGTTAGGTTTACTGGGTATCTGGCTTTAAGAACAAGAGGGGTTCAAGCTCTAAGCACTCATCCAAAACATGAGACCCTGAACCTCATACATGATACACTGAAACCTTTGTCTCATAGAACCCTAGTGAAACACTTCTCTCTTGCACCCTTTATCTTGAAACGTAATAGCGAGAACTCAGAAGAACTCCACCTTACTTTGTTATTACTTATTACAACATGAGAAGATATGTTGTTCTTAGCAGCAGATGAGTATTATAATCCTATAGTGCCCCCTTTTTTCCTAGTTCTAAAAGGACACAAATACTAAAGTTAGAAGAATCCTTTGGTGGTGGCATCAGGAGCCATCTATCCCGGCCTATCTAACTCAACATATGAAATATAGGGTCCAATCGAAAAACTTGAGTTGGACAAAAAACCAATCGAAATGGTTTAGACACCGAGGTTTCGACCGAGATTTGGTCAAAATCTGGTCTCGTACTAGGTTTCATCTCGAGCTCTTCGAGATTTTCGAGAAAACTGAGACCTTAAGATTTTGGACCATGATGGTCAACCACTTTAATCAATAGTAGAATATTTGGTAAACATGTATTTTCCTTGAAAGCTAGATGCAAATCTGTGCAGGACTTTTTTCCTTCATTGTGAGTAAGTAGGGATATTTATGACACTTTTTTGTAAGCTACAGGAGTTAAACCTATTTTAGGATTAGAATATGGATTCTTCTGAAGTTAGATGCTAGGATGATTTTCTCAAGTTTTCTACTTTCATTAGGTCATTCCTGGAGGTGTATGGACCTATTTTAGGATTTGAGTGTGGATGCTTTCAATTTTAGATAAAGATTCTAGGATGATGCTCCCATTGGCTTCTTGTTTGAACCTTGGGAATAAAATAGAGTTGTAGGGGTAACCCTTCAAAGATTTCAAATCCCAAAGTATGTTCTAACTATGTTAATTACTCATAGAATGAAAAACACATATTATGCAACAGATGTACAATCTGAACATGAATTAGTTTTGGCGGAGCTTGTGCAGCTGGGTGACAAAGTATTCCAGTGCATCTGGCCCACTTTAGCAAGAAAATGCATTATGGTCTCTCAGGGTACTTCTATACTAAAAATTGTTGACATTTTGCTAATTCCACAATACTACATTATATTTTTAAAGAACTAAAAGCCAATGAGTAGATTTTTGGAAATACAAATGAGAAAACTTTTAAGCTAAGAGAGATAAAAAAAAAAAAAAAAAAACCTTAAAACTTAGGGAAAGTCTTATGTGGTACATATGTCAGATCACTAATGAAATGCAGATGTACATGTGCACAGACAACAAAATCTAATGTATATTTCAATAAAATTCCCAGAAATTAAAATACTGTCGGGACTCTGTTGTCAAGAAACTTATGAAGTGAGATCTGTGGAGACAACTGATGGAGAACTCCATGTAATGAAATTTATGCAAACAACTGGAGTTCCTGTGGGGAATGATGTGAAAAATATTCTTATCGTTGTACAATATATAGGAGTCTTCAGTTTCATGATATCAGATAAAAATGATTTTATTTTCTATTTCATTTAAGTGATGAGCCAATTTGTCGTCCTTGTTTTGCAAGTGGTGCATTTGTCTTCACCTTAGTTCTAATTGTCACTTTATGGTCCAGGTCGTGCCTTATTGGCTTTAGGAAGGAAGGAGGATGCTCTTCTCATTTGGGAGCAAGGTTATGAATGTAATAGTTGTAGCAGACATACATTTTAGTACAAAATAGAATAGCATAGTTCATTTCAAATGATATAGTTTATGGGAAAACCCATAGTGATAATCCGACACAGTTATGGTTTCTCTTGTTTCGTTTTTCTAAAAAGTCCAAACCCCTGTATAAATTCCAGTGTTCAGTTGTCTAGTGACTTCGCTGTGGTAGCAGGCCTATGGTGGAAACTGGCTCAAGTCTGGAGACCTCCCTAACTCTCCATATCAAACAGCCTCATGCTTCCATTGGCCTTAGTTTTAGAGCTGCAATGATCCAGTGTAAAACTGCTTTTTGACTGTCTAAGCTGAGGGTAATTGATAAATCTCCATTCTCAAATTGGGAATCCTTATTCTTGAGGACAATTAGGATATGTTATAATGTATCACATCTAATCATTCCAAGCTGTTTTTCTGAGGATTGAGAATGTTTCTTCTGTCAATCCATCTATGTCACTGTAGGAAAAGCTTTCCTCTGACCAATGAGGAGAATTCAAGTGAACATCATAAATATGGCTTGTTATTTGTGTTGAAGATTAAAAGTTCTACGAAGTTTCTTATAGTCCTTTCCCCAATAAAAATAGAACTAAATTATATTGTCATAGTGTTGGTGATCCTAAGATCTATGATCTTTCTACCTTCTATTTTTCTTTTTCTTTGCTGCAATTAAAATTCAAAATGCTGTTTGAATTTGCTAAATTACAGGTGGTTCAAGAGGCTGTTTGAATTTGCTGAATTACAGGTGGTGCCGATCTTGAGTTTCTACCAACCCCTTCCATCCCTTGGATGGATAGAGAGGGAGAGCTCAACGCATGGTGTTCTTCGACTCATCGTTACTAGTACCCATCTCAAGGGTTTTTCTAAACTTAAAACCCCTCTCTTAACTTCTACAACGACAAACTTTGTGTGTTTTGATAGTTTGATTTGCAGAACACCTGAAAGCCAGTCATGTGAATTGGAAATATTGACCTGTTTATGATTAGAGAAACAATTGGTAAATAATGTAATAAAGGATGCCTCTCTTTTTTTTTTTTTTTTTTTTTTTTTTGGGGGGGGGGGGGGGGGGGGGGAGGACAGCAACAATTGGTGAATAGAATTGGCAAATATATGTAGGGAATAAGGTTTTTACAGAAACATGCTTGGAGAGATTATCCAGGCTGGCACTTAATGCAGGCTCAGTTTAAATTTGGGCTAGGTTTTAGTATTAGTTTGGGTTGGGCTTTACTTATGGGTTTTATTGTTGTAATGGGCTGTGTGCGCCAATCAATATTTTCCCCTTCCTAGGCCCATAGAAAATATATTGGACTTAGTTGTATGTAAGCTTTGTGTGCACCGACCTGGGAATGTATGTTTGGTGAATGTTTCTTTTTTCTTTTGTGTACTCTGTTTTGGTGTATATGAATGTTTATGTTCATGCACATCTGTAATCTTGTTTGCTGATTTGTAAATGAAAATTGATATCCTACATTCCAATAACTTTTTAAACCCCACCCCCCACCCCCCCCTCTTAAAAAAAAAAAAAAAAAAAATCTATAAAAAATTCAATAACTGAATTTGCTGCATCCTCAAATGCTTTTCCTTACCTAAATAATGAAAACCATAATCATTTCTTTCGTTTAGGGAACATTAACTACTGGAATATACCCTAAAGATGCTACCTCATCTGCATAGGGAAGTGGTTTGATTATTTGGACCCACTGGTCTTCTTGTGGGTCCGGTATGAACTGTACCCTTTTTGCTTATCCCACATCACACACACACACACACACACACACACACACACACACACATACAGAAATGCAAGAGACTTTGTAGATATTTTTTGGGTCCTGTGGATACCATAGGCGAGTAGAACTCATCTGACTTGTGAAGTTCTAGAATTATGAAAGTCAGCCCCACTTTTTATTGAGGAAACTAAGTAAAACTCAACTTCTATCAGAAATAATGTATGATAAATACTCCACTGCTTTTATACAATGGGGGATAGTAGATAAATTAGTTGAATTCTTCAGCCACACTTAATGATCCTTGAGTCAACTCCACTTTGGCCTTTTAAATCTAGTCAAAACCTGAACTGGTATGTCTGATAAGAACTTTTGCCCCAGATTTAAAACCTTGGCTGGTTTTGAAAACCCAGGAGCCATCTAGTTGACCACTTGACCCAACAACCAGGGTTTTCTGTATTCTAGTTAGTTTCCAGTTTATCTTTCCAAACAAAATTGTTCATTTAGTTGTCAAGGTCAAACAGTTCAATGGTTTGGCTTGACAGTTACATCAGTCAATACATGAATCAGCTCCTTTACAACCTGATGAATGAGCTAGGTTTTGAAAAACTTGGGGGAGAAGGTCCTGCAATAAATGAATTAGGGTCTTAAAATGATTATGATTGAAACTGAATGATGCATGTGAAAGTTGATATGAGGTCAATTGACTTTAGTGAAATGTCCCAGCATCATGCATATCGATAGATAATGCAAAGTTTAATTTCTGCTGATTCAGTACAAATTCATTTATCTGATTGGATTTTTGCACGTGCTAGTTGTTTGCAGAGCTAGCTAAATTGGTTTCATAGTTTCATTGCTTAATCCGTAACTTAGCATGTACAAAATACAGATAATGCACGTACAATCCTGTTCTGATCTTTACAATGTCGTTGGTGAGGACTTCTGGTTAGCTACTTGGTGTGAAAGCACAGCATTTGAGGGGTAATAATCTCTATTAAGGTGAAATTGCTATTTGTTGCTTCCTATATCATGTAAACTGTTATATAGCAAGTTTATGTTACTCTTTAGCAGAATTAAAAAGTAAGGAGCGTGTAAGATAGTTGATGTTTCTTGGCATCATCGTAATTTCTGATGGCATTTCATTGCAGGAAGCGCCTTGAAGGGACAAGGATCACCCTACATAAGATGTACTGTTCTAATTGTTTTATTGTCTGTTCTGTAATGATCATCATTCTCATTTTTGCCACAAAAACATCTTATTACACTACATGTTTCTTACAGGGGTGAACATGGATTTGATTTTGCAATTAGAACACCTTAAGCACCTTCTAGATGGGCTGATTATGACACAGAGATGGCTATGGCATGGGAAGTATATAACTAGAGCTCGAAACTTCAGTATTGGTTTCTTTCTTAAAACTGTGTGATTTATGGCATTTTGTTTGATACTTTGGGCTACAGTGCTACACTACTTGTGCATGTGGCTTCAAGTTTAATTATTTACCCCACTGTAGTGGCTCATTTGATTTCTTCATGCTAGGTTAATTAAAATATGAATTGATTTCACTTCTAACATATTTTAGAATTTGAACAAGAATTCAACTTCTATGAGCGTTCATGTTAGTAGAAGGTCTTTGGTGAGAAGAAACCACAAGACCAAATGAATGAACTTTCACTAGGAGTCTTTCCTCACGAAAGGACATTACATTTTAGCATCAGACTAGCATACTTTGTTACAACATTCGACAAACTTTTTGGATTTCCTATTGGGTCCATTTCATGCGTTTGAGATTTTGATGTCCTATCCACCTCTCCACTTTTATCTCTAGGCCTTGGGGCGTGGTCCTTCCTCCGGAGAACACTGTCAGATGATATGTCATTAGGGAATCATGTCTCTTCTGGCATTGGAGTTGTCAACGGACTTGGGGCTGTGCTGTGGTCCAGACATACTTGGGCCACTTATTGTAAGTAGCCTTGTTAGGGCTGAGTTTATGCTCTTCGTTTCTTTTTTGCAATAGAGGCTTTTTAGTGGGGAGATTATTCCACTGTTATTTGATGGATCACAGTTAGCAGCAAAATGTCTTGGAAACTTCCTTAATCCATCAGAGAGGTCCTTGCTGAACATCTTTTTTAAATGGATACCCTAGATTGGTGAGCTCACGGTGGGGTATTAGTGCAAACAAGGATTTGTTTGACATTATCCATCCCTTTTCCTATAGTAACTTCAGGACCCCAGCCTTTGGTCGGGGTGATTTTCATCTTGTCCGTTCCTCTATTTTGAAGTTTGTCATAGAGTGAGTCTGGTTGGAATGCAAGACCTGTAATATACTTGCAGAAAGTCTTGTTCAATTGATTAAGAGCTTCCAAACAAATTAAGAATGCCAAAAAGTAGAAACAAATCAGAGACTATAAAATACATTCAGAGCAGATACCGAAATAAAAGGTAACAGTTGACAGATCTAAGGCTGGCTCAAGATGACTCGCAGATTTAGGATCTTTCCCATAGCTTCTTCAATCATCCTAGTGGCTGGACAGGTGGACTAGGCCTAGAGCATTCCATGTGCCTTTGAAGCCTTGGCTCATTTACTACCACCCTCTTTTAGGCCCGTATTTTGGTTTACCTTGAAGGGCCTATGAGTTCTACATATTCCTTGACCATTGGGCTTTCCTTATTTATAAGGAGCGTAGCTCCTGCACCAATTGCATCTACTCTAAAAGGTTGTAGAAGCAACTTATATCTATCAATTAGGAGTTAGGAATTATTCCATGATGCTGTGTCTACAGGCCATATGCTGTGCCTATTGTGGTAAAACTTATGGATCGACTGATTTTGATATGCTTGAGAATGTGCGAGATGCAATCCTGAGGATGACTTATTACTGGTGATACAAGATTTGAACACAAATTGTTTGTGTTCTATAAATTAATTGGTAGATGTTTGTGTGGATGAAAATCAAACCATTTTGCAGGTATAACTTCACGCCTCTATCAAGAGGATCTGGAGTTGTTGGATTTGTGGTTATGCCTGGATTGCTCCTCACTGCCAATATGGAGGCCACGGAGAGTGTCCCACAAGGTTTGCAGGTGGATTGGGAAGTCATCCTGACCTCTGACCTGAACTCCTTTGTGGATTCTATAAAGCATTGGTTATACCCGTCACTTAAAATCAGGACAACCTGGAAAGAGTATCCAGAGGTTCAGTGAATATTTACAACAACAGGATCAGTCGTTGCTGCTCTGAGCTCCTATGATGACTGACATTTAGATCCATGAAGATGTAAGCAAGCTATAGTTGTGAGTACTTCAATGACTATATAAGTACGTTCATTTTTCAGTATTGGTTTTGGATCTGACTGTGCAGAACTTTGGGGGAGAACATGTTAAAACCATTGCTGAAGTCAATTGATCAACATCCTGTTCTTCTGAAACTTAGGGATTGACAGGCGGGATAAATCTTCATTCTTTTGCATTAAATTGGTTTTGATGTTCTCCAGCATACAGGAACGAGCCTTTGCTATTTGTCCACCAGGAAGATCCCTGGATGCCCTGGGATATTTCACCTGGACTGTTCCCAATGACCCCCCTAATTTCATGCTAGGCGAGTAGGCATTAGGCATGCCCTTGGCTGCCACATTTATATAAATTTGTTTGTGAGAAAAATAAAAAAAAATGTAAAATCTGATTATTGATTTATTGGTCAAGGAAATTTCTTCTCTTCTTCATCTTACTGGACTACTATAGAATGACATTTATTAAGAAGAACAAAGTTGAGTTAACAATTCGACAGAGCATGCATTTCCTCTTTCCCCTTATTCTTGGATTATAGGGATCAAGGATGATGTAGTGCAAGAAGCCTCTTGTGTTTGTTGCTTTGCTTACGTTGTCAGAATATACTTGGGGGAGTGTTATTTCAATGGTGCGGAACCCAGTGCAGGAGGTCGGCCTACTGCGTGGGTGGATCCTCGTATTGCTATGTTTGCGTTTGGGATACGCATTTGCTTATTTACACCAATCTACATGGCTAGACAACTGCTGGTCAAACGGTTACACTATCCAGAAACCTGAGTCTGGCCGTGGGAAATTTGCCCAATTTTGCTAGATACTTTGGAAACTAGTTTTATGTCTCATAATTTGCAAAAAGCACAGATCTGTTATTGCTCCGCTCAAACTTGCTAACACAACTGGTGTTTGGTTTGTGGTTTTCTATTTTTTTTTTCTTTTTCTAAAGCCATTACGATCCAGCCATGGTTGTAAGTCGTGGGTCGAAATTGTATTCTTCGACTATTCTCTGCCTTTATTCATCTGCAACTCACTAGGAAAGAAAATGAATTTTCCAAGAAAATCAACCGTAATTTTTTTCATTTTTTTAATCATGTCGTGGGTTTTTCTTTTTGGGTTGAGATTTGAAAGCAAAATCCCGTTACTAGTGTCACATATTTGACGGGTAAATTCATCAATTTAATCAGTTGAAACCGTCACAAAACCAGTGGAAACAAGTACATGACATTCATTTTCTATTTATCTCATTTCCTAATGATTGCGAATTCTCTCCCTTAGTGAAGTAGAAGTAAAATTCTTTCATTAATGAAACATGGGAGAGATCAATAAAGGTGAATAGATATTAAATTGATTTAAAATTTTCAATAGGCTTAAATCAGCTTTCATTCAATAGTAAGGAGAAACTATTAAAATGTTAATAAAAACAATGTTTCCAATCTCCAATCTTATATTGCTATGTATAAAAGTTTCAGAAGGAAAATGATTCTTTCATGGGGCTACTAGACGGCTAGTTTTATTCTGTGGGGCCAAAATAATTTTCTTCCATGAGCGGCAGCAACACCACCTCTCACACAAGAGGTCTGGCTTCGTCATTCATGTGATAAATGGACAAGATATTCCATACATGCACCACCTAGAGGGCAGACTTGGTCATTCATGTGAAAAAGGATACACCATCTTTGTTGGGCCAACCCACCCTCGTTGGGGTCACAATTTCTTTGTCTCCATTTGAGTTAAATGTAATAGTGTATTTTTTTAATTCTTGAAACCAGTCATTCCAACAGAGGTTCCCGTCTCCGTCCCCTTCCGGTTATCTCTTTGACTGTTTATATTGGGAATCTGACTTAGGCATCGGAGTGTACTTGGGGCTTAGTCGTCCAACTCCCTTGTTTAACTTCTATGATTGCAGGTTGCTCAGATAGCAGACCGACGGGACGATTTCCAACCGTAACATACCCCAAACCACCTTGGTACTTACGAATTGGAAAGCAAGAAGAACTGGAGCAAATTCGATCCTGATCAGATCAATCGATCTCATCTGTGCACTAATAAAACCCTGTACCCACCTATGGTTTTTGACATTAGGATAACATGGCAGACTAATTCAACAATGATGTTTTAATATTTTTAAAATGAATAAATTTCAACTACCCCCCAAAATAGTTTCGAAACATCTACCACTCATACCTTTCAAAAAACATCAACTACCACCAAACGTTTACCACCGTTAATCAAATAGATCCATTCCGTTAAATGAATTCCGTTAGTTGCTGATGTCACCCAAAATTGATTTTGAATGGACAATAATGCCCTTAAGGAAATGTTAAAAGACGGTTTTGCCCTCCTTCACTTAAGGAGGGTAAAACCCCAAATCTAAATCCTGTTTCTTCTTCTTCTCTAGATTTACCCTTTCTTCTCCGAATATCTTCGTCGACGACAATGCAAACATTTTCTTCCCCGACGATGGCACAACGAAGCTTTGGCCTACGACAATCTTCGTCTGAAAAAACTGAAACCATTTTCTTCTCAGTTCATCATCATCATCATAGCACTAGGGCTGCCTATGAAACCAGAAACTATTTTCTCTGCAAAACCATTTTCATCCCACCCCCAACTCCCTCTCTGTAAAATATAGTCCCCTTTCATCTTCATCTCCAACGAGAGAAAGACGTTGGATATGAGCAAGAGAGAGGCAGCCATCTTCAAAAACAAATTTCTTTCAAAATGAGAGACTCTGTTTTTGGTCTCCACCATCTACATTTTTGGTCTCTACCATCTTCAAAACTGACGTTGAATATGAGAAAAGAGAGAGAGAGAGAGGCAGCCATTTTTTTTTAAATAAAAAGTAAAGAATCATGCCCAAAGCTAAACACCCATTTGAACCTATCAAGAATGAATATACAGAGACCAAAATTTGGATGAACATAAAAAATCAGCCTACCATGAATCAATAGCAAATTTGAGGAAAGGGGAGGTTTATGATTAAAAAAAAAAGAAAGAATGCAAATGTCATAGTTAATCAAAACTTGCTTGAATCGCCTAGTGTAAATTTCGAGAGAGCAAAGAGAGAGACGCACCTAAGCCTGCAGATTTCTCCCAATCGATTGGTTCCCTTTGTATTCCTCTCTTCTACTTCTACTTCTACTTCTTCTCCCTTTCTCGAATTTCTACCAATACCCACTCTCTCTTCCTTTTCTCTCTGGAAAATCAAAAGACCAACACCCTTCTTTCCTCACTCAACCGCAACTCCCTCATTCAATCCATCGTCGGTCAGATAATGGGGCCATTGCCGGAGAGAAAATAAAAAATTTCTCTCATCTTGTTCTCTGCTTTCTCTGGCCAGACCCCATGGTTTAGATGCCCTGAATGCGATGGCTACACAAGATGGGAGAAGATGAGGGAGGGAGAGAGGAAAGGAAAAAGTAAGGTCATATTAGTAATTTTACTAGTTTTTAAAATTTTCCAATTAAAAAAAGAAAGGGTAAAAATGTCTAATTCTGCTTTCCGTCTCCTCTGTCAATTAGTTGGGTGTAGTTGATGTTTTTTGAAAAATGTGGGTGGTAGGTGATGTTTTAAAACTATAATGGGGGTAGCTGAAATTTAATTTATATTAGAATCAGAATCAAAATCAGAATCAGAATAATTCATTTAATATTTTTAATTATTCCAATCATAGAACCTAGTTTAATATTAGACCATTAGAATTTTTTTTATATGATGAAAGACTGTTTAAATATTTGAAAATTATAATCGGAAGGATATTATTTAATTATCAGGTTGTAGTCTGTTTAAAATTTTGTTTTAGATCACATTCGTTCATCTAGCACTTTAAATCGTCGTAATTTAATGGTACAATCTGGCCTAAGATCATACCACTATAAGCTTTGCCATATTTCAATCATCATGTTTTAAGTTCGTAGACTTCGGCAATATTGGTGGTACGTAATTTATTGTTTCCTCCTATCAATAAGACAATCTATCTCCCTTAAAATTTACCCACTCACTCAAAATATTTTCCAACATAACAACAATCTATCTCCCTAAACTTAAATTTCTTAAATACACCGGATCAAAATTCTGTAAAACACCCTTTTAGCTCTCTGACGACGGCGGCTGCCAGTTTTTGAATTCCAATCTAGCTCTAGAAATCAAAGTCTTTCTCTGGAAGCTGGTTCTATCCTTTTATAATTCCTTCTCATTTCAAAGTCACGCAAATTGCAGAAATAGTTGGTGAAGCTCAGTCCCACTCAAGTGAATTCTCTGGAATCTGGATGTAACAACATGCTCTCGTTCCCAGTTTTCTGCTTCAAGGACTCTGGGTACAATGGGCATTATTCTCCACAATAAGACCATCGCCATAACCAGAGACGGAACTTCAGAAAAGGGGTACTAAAAACCCAATTTCAGCAAGATTGCCATCCCTATTTTTTCACTTCAAGTTCTAGTTCCCTCCCTCCCCCTTTTTTCTCTCAGTTTCTTTGCGATGATCATTTTGTATAGGGTATAGTGTAGAACATTTGGTATTTAACATGTATTTATTATTGAATTTCGCATTCATTGAATTGTCTATTATATTCGTTCTTCATATACTGATGTACTCCATAGGAACACTAGCAGCAGCAAACGACCTTACCGACAACAACAACAACAACAAGAACCAAAGCTAAATTCACCCAACTATTTTTCAAATTATTGACAGTGAAGAAAAACCTGAAGCTAAAACCTTCATCAAAAGCTCAGGCTAAGGAACGAGATTGAATCCCTTCGTCTTGTCAATCCACGAAATAAATGATTTTGTTGTATTCCTGAAACCCAAGAAGCCGTGCTCTTTACTCTTGTTCATGGAGTTCACCAATGGCTGTTGAACCCCAAGAGCAAAATCCGCGAACCACCAAAGCCCTACTTCCTCCAGTTTAGTAGGCACCAGCTCCTTCTCCCTGACGATCTCGTCCCAAACGGGTCCCTTGTCCTTCATCATCTCCGCCAACGTGGGAACACCCTCTTCGTAATCGGGGCAATCCAACTCAAATTGCTCCGCCAGCACCTTCCAGAGGTGTTTCCACTTGAACACATCCCCGTTTACGCAGTTGAAGGCTTCGTTCTTGGCGTAGGGATCGACGGACGCCCATATGTGCTGCTCGGCAATGAGATCGGCATCGGAAACATCGATGAAACTATTCCAAGCGGCTTGAGTTCCCGGGAACCTCAGGGGCTGACCCTCGTGCTTACAGATGGCGGCGTAGACGCAGAGAGTGCCGATGATGTTCATCAAGCTGAAAGGCGAGAAGCCGAAGATAAAAGAGGGGCGGAGGACCGACCAGGACAAGTTGTCCTTCTTCTCGACCTCTTCAAAGAGAATGTCCTCCTGAGTGTAGTAGAAGTTGGGGGTGGGCAGCCGAGGGAGATCCTCGTGGAAGGGAGAATCGTGAGGGTGAGCGGTGCCGGCAAGCAACTGCTCGAAGGAACCCACGTAGTGTTTCGTCCCCGTCTGGAGGCAGATGTGTTGGAGATTGGAGGCGTTAGGGATCACCGCTTGGAGTACGTTGCGGAACATGGCGCCGTTGATCTCACAGTTGTCGGACTCGTTGGCCCGATCGGCCCAGGCGACGTAGAAGATGTGGGTGACATCGGTGAGAGGGGAGAGCTTGGTGAGGGTTTCGTCGGCGTCGGACACGTCGCATTGGATATACTCCACAGGGTGGTCGGCGTTCCAGGAGGGGCGTTCGCGACGGGCTACGCCGTAGACCTTCCAGGGACCACCAGGTGTGTCGGCGAGAGGGAGAATCTCTGCCAGGCTGTTGCCAACGATGCCAGTGACGCCAATAACCAGACCTACGCTCTCGTACAATCCCTTTGGATGACCTTCATCGTCATCGGACCTCTTCTGTTCAAGCAACCAATTTGGAATTCAATTCCGACGATCAGCACTTGTAAATTTTAACTAAACAATCCTTTAGTTTATTAATAAATTCTAATCATCAAATATTCATTTGGGAAGAAAAAGAAAACAGTAACAATCTACTACTTGACGAAAGAAAAAGAGTCAAAAACGGAATTGCCTTAGCAGCGCCGATCGCTCCTGCCCACCACCAACTCATTTTCTGTTCTTCTTTTGTGCGATGATGACGTTATTGCGATCAAAGTAAGAGAAAGGATGTTTCCCGAACGGACCCAAAACTGAAGTGAAAAGAGAGAGAGTGAGACGGAGAGATGGAGAGGAAATTGGAACAGTAGACAAAGAAGACTCTGTAGATTCTCTGATGCGAATAACTCCAGGGGCTATTCGATGGTAGGCGGCCAACACGGATTTAAGATGCTTTAAATCCAGCGAACACCGACAACTCAAAATGGAGAGGTTATGAGTGAGTGCATCCTCCATGTAATGATTGTAATCCCATCTCCCATTGTAGGGAGCTATTTCCACCACATATCATGTAAGTCACCACATATCCTCATGAGAAAATTACAAGATTACGTAAATTTTGGTTTTGAATTACCAAATTACCAAAAATTAAAATTACCAAATAACCTGTCAAATGCTTTGCTTGGTATGTTTTCTAAGTAAAAATTTTATTGGTAAAGTGGTTTCTAAGTAAAAATACATTCATGATAAACATAGTGTTAATATACATTCTCAATCCTGGATCTTGAGATATATTAAGAGAACACGACTCATTACCAAGAATGAATTTGTATTACAAAATTACCCAGAACAGTGCCATGTCAAATCAGATTTGCCTTTTGGACAATTTTGTCCCCAAACTTTCCTCCCAAGTCTTGCCTCCACCTTTATTTGCGAAGACGAGGACCGGAAAGAGATGATGGAGGGTAGGATTCTCTCCATCAACCTCTCGATCGATACTCTCTCTCTCTCTCTTGTTTCCGGCATTTCCTTGTTTCTTCACCATTGCTATAGTTTATACATATCAATCCCAAGGCTCTCATGATTCCCCAAGTTTCCGTTATTCCCAGTTTCATTCTATTGCACGTAACCATCGGAATTCGGTGTGGGTACCGTTGCTTCAACAATTGATTTCTGAGCAGAGGACAAGGACAATGTAGTTGAACCCAAAGAGCTGGGAGCTACTAGACCGAAAAAGAAAATTTCGAAGGGGAACTTGGCTCTAAATACTTGAATTCCTTCGTGGATTTTCTTTCATTTAACTTCTTATCTTCATTGTCAGCATTTTTCGAGACAACAAAGATTGGTTTATAGGAAAGTAATTGAAGAACCGCTTTCGGGATTGGAATATAAAGATGAGAGATTCGTGAGTGCTAATATAGGTTTGGGAAGCTAGAATTGTGAGGAGAAGGTAAGATAAAAGGAATAAGGTTTGGTGGCTATTATGGGGGAAAAATATTCCCCAATGGAAATCTTACATGTGGTACTTAAAATCATTTAGGCCGATCAGGCATGATAAAGTGGTGTTCGACCTTATCTGGTCGGAGTCATAATTCTATCCGGTTACGTCTCCTGGGTAGAGATACAGTCCTATTAGGACACTATGTATGGTCGGAGGTATAATCCTACTAGGTTACGTCTCTCGGTCGGAGTCCAGATACTAAGGCGACTAGGTTACGTCAGAGGAGTCCTTCTCCTAGTACAATACGATGTCAATCATCACGGCCATACTGTCACACCCCAATTTCGTACTGTTCAGAATGGTGTGATGAACCGCTAATAAATCAACGGTTCAACCAGGATCTCAAATAGGTTGTATCCATTTGCTTAAACCATACACATCTACAACCATAATCAGAGTAAATACACAATAGCGAAAGTCTTAAATATTAAATGAACTGAGAATCTAAATGTGATAGTCATAAATAAAATATCCAATTATCTTTCATTGACTGAGACATAAGTAAATAAAATAATCAATTATATTTCCTTAATAATCCAAATAAAAATCTAATTGAAAACACATGAGTTGCATTCGCATGACGAATCATGTGTCTCCATTATATCTTCTGCGTTCATAGCCGCAACGTGCCCGTATGCAAGAGTATTCATATAATCTTCCACGGTCATACCTGCATCATCAACTAAAAATATTCGAATTCGAAAAGGGTGAGCACACATCACGGCTCAATGAGCAAACAAAACAATGCAACAAACATATGCATGCATTCAATTCATATCTTTGGTCTGATTCATAAGTTTGCAATGTGCTATAGAAAGGTTCGGTGATCGCCTCACCTCTATACACAGGGTGTGTAAGCCCACCCAATGAATCAAGCACCATTGTCGTCCACATTCACCCCACCATGGAATAGAAATAGAGTTAAAGTGCTTAGGACCACATCGCATCACACTTCTCCTGATGCCCAACCCATACCAACACGTAAACCCCTGTTGGCGAGAGCTTACAAACTGGACTCGCAACTAACCAACCCTAATGTAAATCAGTGTATCTAAGGCCTCATCCCAGCATCCCTCAATACGTCCATAGAGATAGAGCTAAGGCCCCCCGACAGAGTCAGAGACTATACGGTCCGAGACCACCTCCCCTGATGCCCTACGACGTAATAGTTCTACTAAGGTAATGGCGATACGATGATGCTAGTGAACAAGACATGAGTAGAGATAGGGCTAAAGTGCTTAGGACCGCACCGCATCCCACTTCCCCTGATGCCCCACTCGCATCAAGTACACTAATCACACACAAGCATTCACATGCCTATTCCTAGCATCATCATCATCATCATCATATTGTAAATAAATTGAATTAAATATGCATGAACAGTAATAACAGGAATAGTAGATGACATGTGATATACACATTACAATCATACAATTATAGCATCATACATGGTATTGGACTCAATAAACGAAAACAGTTTATTATTAACCAATTAGTTTAGGTCTTGTTCCCTCACCTTTGATTGAGTGTAGATCATCTTTCAAGCTTTAAGAATCACTTTTATATCACTAGGAGAACCTAACAAGTCGATAGATTTTAATTAGAATTAATTCTAACAATTTTAAGCTTGCTGTATTGCTAGGGTCGCAGGTTGGGTCGCAGGTAGGGTAGCAGTTGTCTGAGACCCCAGGGTGTAGGGTCGGTCATAGGGTCGGTTACCCATCGACCCTAGGTGTGACCACAGCCTCCCTGGACTTCCTGAGAGCATGGGGTCGATCCTGTGGTCTAGTAGGGTCGGTTACCAATCGACCCTACGTGCTACCACACGTAGTTTGAGTTGACCTTTCATCCTATAGTCCATTCTTTCATGTTTGGATCCTTTGGCTTACTTTTATAGTCCATTCTACGACTGTTCTATAGCTCAAAACTCCAAGTTACACACTTTACTTTGTTTACAATGATTTCCTCCATGGATTCCATTGAAATTTATCCATGGATGGATGATTTGGGTTTCTCCTAGATCCTACCCTCTTCATGAACTATTCTAGGGTCTTACATAATTCATGGAGAATGTATTCATACCTTAGGGTTGCTGAGATTCAGAGATTTCTCTGAATTTCTTCTCCTTAGTCTTCTTCTCTAATTCTCCTTCTTTTCTCCTTCTTTTCTCTTTCTCTCACTTTCAATTAGAGTTTCAAAAGGAGTGAAAGAGGCTAAGGGACATCCTATTTATAGAGGAAAATTTCTCGAAATAAGTCCCATCGAGATTAGGAAATGATCCCCTTGAAATTAAGAAAGTTTCCTAATTACGGTTTCAATCTGTCATCCTAGGGTCGATGCTAGGGTCGCAGGACCCGTCGACCCTAGGGTCTCAAGTCATCCGACCCTAGGACTGAAAAGTCATGGGTTGGACTTTGTTGAGGTGGGGTCGACCCTACCTGTTTAGGCATGCGACCCTACCCTAAATTTTACTGTTTTTTGTCAATTTCATACCTGATCTTGTGATTTCTTTCACCCACTTGGTCCACTTAATTGGCTCGACCATGATAGGTAGACCTGGTACAAGGTGGTAAGACTGGTTAGTTTGAAACAGGTCTTACACAAACCATCACTCGTATGGCGACACGAGTCACTCTTATTACTGATCGACTTAGTTTCCTTGGCTACAGTCTCCTACTCCTGCTCGGAGTCTTTGACCTGGGTGTTTCTCAGAGCGACACCTGGCAGTCCTATTGGCGATCTACTTCCCTAAGTCCCGATCATTCCATGCTTCTTTCCAATCTCTATAAGTAAATGACGACCCCCAAAGTAAAAGGACGGATCTCATCTTTCCTACACTCAAACTCTCTCTACGTTCCCCTCTTTCCCTAAACTGGAGATAGCTTCCTACTATCTCTTGGTTGTTTACATTGGGAATCTGACTTAGGCATCGGAGTATACCCGGGGCTTAGTCGCCCAACTCCTTTGTCTCATCTCTATGATTGCAGGTTGCTCGGATCACAGACCAACGGACGATTTTAAACCGTAACATTCGAATTTGTGTTCTAAAGATAGAAGGTTTGTGGATTTGGGTGGTGAGACTTCAGAAGAGGGAGGAAAAGAGAGAGGAAGATGATTTGGATTGGGAAAGAGAAGAAAATAAGGAAGTTTCAGGGTTTCATTTGTATTGGGAATAGTCTCATATTGCTAATGAGATTGGAATCCTGATCCTTATATATAGAGAGTCCCTCCATTTACTAGTTCGAACTTTTGAGATGATAATTTAACATGGTATCAAAGAACCCTAAAAAGAAGGTCAGTGGATCCATAAGTAAGGAACCACCCTCATTTGTTAATTTCAAATGTCGTTCCATCAGAAAAGAACTCTATTTGCTCCCAAGTAAGCCGGAATCAGATAAAAAGTCAAAGGCATACTTTTGCTGAATCGATAAAGACCATTTGAAGTTGATACTACTTTAATGCCCAAAAAATTTATCGAAAGGCCTAAATCTTTTATGGAATTGCTGTTGTAATTGTGATTTACTATTAGAGATATGGGCTCATCAGTACCAGTTTTCAATAAATCATCCACATATACTAAAAACTGTAAATGTCAGTCCATCAGTAAATGTGATCAGTGAATTAGAAGGGACTGTTACCCCAAAAAAAAAAAAAAATCAGAATGGGATTGTATGAAAAAGGAAACGCACTTGATAGATTGATGATATTCTAAGATAATGACTTTACACCAAACAGACATGTGAAGGCTTATCATCAGCTAGAAATGAGTCAATTATTATGGTTTCTCCGTACTTGCTAAAATTCTTTGTCCATGATAATTTCACATCTCTTTTTCCATGATAATTGAAAATCCCTAAATTATTCTTATCTCCTCCTCTCTCATCCTGTAGCACCCTCCCATCCCCAGCTTTGCCTATCCTTTGCTCCTACGTACGCCAGCTACACGCCCACGCGTAAGTCGCATTGGTAAATGTTAAGAGCGGCAGCCATAATCGAACCAAGTGCAAACTGCGTGGCTCTTCGATTCACTACCTTGGTTTAGATTTATAGTATTCTAACTTGAATCCACCATAAACATATCTTCTTAATACCAAGACATTGACTAAAAAACCAAAATATTTCATTTTGTAAGACCAAACTGAAATAAGCACTGAAAAGAAATAGGATTCAATCCCTTATCAAGTGAATCCACAATGGATAACTGTTACCCAAAAAAAAAAAAATGAACAGTGGATAAGTTACACAAATATGCCTTGAGCCCAAATAACATAAATTAGGCCAAAACCCCATTTCCATTTCAGGCCCAAGTTACATAAACAAGCACTCATTGAGCCTGCCCGGCTCCATGCATGCACACCTAAATAAAGCACACCACATCAACTTATAAGATTTGGGATGACCATTTTGTTTTTTTTTTTTTTTTTTTTTTGGGTAACTGGTTGATCATTTTGTTTAGGGTTGAAAGTGAAGAATATTTTGGTATTTAATATTTATTTATTAATGGATTTCACATTGACTGAATTGTATGTTGCATTCATTCGTTTATGTAATCAATAGGAATGACAAAAGCAGCAAACGACCATACGGACAATACCAACAAGAAGAGCTCATGAAAACCTGAAGCTAAAACCCTAAACCCTCATCAAACTCATGTTAAGGAACGAGATTGAATGCCTTCATCTTTTTTACCCACGAAATAAATGACTTAGTGGTATTCCTGAAACCCAAGAAACCATGTTCTTTACTTTTGCTCATGGAGCTCACCACCGACTCTTGAGCCCCGAGAACAAAATCCGCGAACCACCAAACCCCTACTTCCTCCAGTTTAGTAGACAACAGCTCCTTCTCCTTGACGATATCGTCCCACACAGGTCCCTTGTCCTTCATCATCTCCGCCAACGTGGGAACACCCTCTTCGTAGTCGGGGCAATCCAACTCAAATTGCTCTGCCAGCACCGTCCACAGGTGCTTCCACTTGAACACATCCCCGTTTACACAATTGAAGGCTTCGTTCTTGGCGTAGGGATCGACGGAAGCCCATATGTGCTGTTCGGCAATGAGATCAGCATCGGAAGCATCCACGAAACCATTCCAAGCAGCTCGAGTTCCCGGGAACCTAAGGGGCTGACCCTCGTGCTTACAGATGGCGGCGTAGACGCAGAGAGTGCCGATGATGTTCATCAAGCTGCAAGGCGAGAAGCCAAAGATGTGACAGGGACGGAGGACTGACCAGGTCAAATTGTCCTTCTTATCAACCTCTTCGAAGAGAATGTCCTCCTGAGTATAGTAAAAGTTGGGGGTGGGAAGCCGAGGGAGATCCTCGTGGAAGGGAGACTCGTGAGGGAGAGCAGCGCCGGTAATCAAGTACTCGAAGGGGCCCACGTAGTGTTTGGTGCCCGTCTGGAGGGAGATGTGCTGGAGATTGGGGGCGTTATGGATCACCGCTTGGAGTACGTTGCGCAACATGGCGCCGTTGGTCTCGCAGTTGGCGGACTCGTTGCCCCGATCGGCCCAGGTGACGTAGAAGATGTGGGTGACGTCAGTGAGAGGGGAGAGCTTAGCGAGGGTTTCGTCTGCGTTGGAAACGTCGCATTGGATGTACTCGATGGGGTGGTCAGCGTTCCAGGAGGGGCGTTGGCGACGGGCTACACCGTAGACCTTCCAGGGACCGCCAGGGGTGTCTGCGAGCGGAAGAATCTCAGCCAGGCTGTTGCCGACGATGCCGGTGACGCCGATGACCAGACCCACGCTCTCGTACAATCCCTTTGGACGACCTTCATCCTCATCGGACTTCTTCTGTTCTAGCAACCATTTTAGAATTCAATTCAAACGATTAGCATTTAACTAAACAATGCTTCAGTTTATTAATAAATTCTTATCATCATCAAAAGTCAAAACCAGAATCATCGAATTATTCATATGGGAAGAAAGAGAAAACAAACAATAATCTAATTAACGAAAGAAGAAGTTTCAAAAACGGAATTGCCTTAGCAGCGCCGATCGCTCCTGCCCACCACCAACTCATTTTCTATTGCTCCTTTATGCGATGGAGAGGCCTGAGAGGGGGTTGGGATGGCGGATAAGGAAGAGGAAAGGGAATATCGTCGACATATATAAGCTCCCTCGTACCTCCTCCCACCTCTCCCATCACTGTCTTGGAGGATGCGCAACTTTGACCGTTGACTTTATGAGTTGGGTTGGGCAGTGCATCAAACGGCTTTGAGATGAAGTTTTCCATTTGTCACCACTTTCTACCGTGGACGGCCATTTTCTTTTGTCAGCCGTCTTTTGTTGGCGGTTTTTCTTCTTCACCCATCACAATCAAATCGTTTCCTGTCGATTTGCAGTCTGTCAAGGGAGGAATTTAAATCGACTCACTTCCCATGTATTAATAGATGGAGCGATTAATCCCCAACCCCTTAGATCAACCAGAACCCTCCAGCTACCGCAGGAGAAGATTTGAATCCTTTTAAAAAGCAAGAGGAAATCATACATACGGGTAATGTCACCGATGACATCACATCACTCCTTTTTTACTTTGGTTGACAATGTCAACAGCCTCCCATGAGGTCTTATCGTTAACATTCACAATCTGCTGAGGAAACCAATGACCAGAGAGAGCGACTGCGCCATGAATCCAAGTACGTCTCTTCTCAATGAGGAACCCGTACGTTAACATGAAAGATCTCTCCAATCTCCCAATCTCCCAATCTCCCAATCTCCAAATCCGAGTCTCCCACGTGTGCTAGTTCAACATTTTTTTTCAACTCATGATTAATTATGAGGTAAGTCAAATAGATTTTGATGAATATAGAATGTATAGTTTGATAAGCAAGTGACTAATCAAGTAACGTTTCCTTTTCCCATACGTATTTCTTGATATACATAAATAGTGTTCCATGTCTCAGTTGAGTGCACCGTCCATTACTTGTGTCAATGAAAATTGCAGCTAACCTACCTAATGTTTGTGAAAACTATGTTTAACGTATTTTATGTTGGAAGTATTAAGTTTGAGGTTCCAAAAAAAAACTTGTAATCATATTTAAGAATTAAGTGTTGTTTGACTATAACGTTCTTACTTAATCAAATAGTTTAGCGTGGTATTTCAGTCTCTTCTCCCTTCTCACATTTTAATGCGTATCGCTGTTACAATTATCGGATTTGATTAGAAAATCAGGTGAGCCGATCCTCTCTGTGATCATTACTGGTGATCATTGGTAATCCCCTATCAAGTGAATCAACAATAGATAACTCTTCACACACACACACACACACACACACACACACACACACAAAACAATGGATAACTTGTACAAATCTGCCTGACCTCAACTGCCTTAATACACTCTTCTAAATCTTTGCTCTGCTCTGAATGAATCTTTAAGTATCAAAAAAAAAAAAAAAAAAAAAAAAAAAAAACTCTTTGCTCCGGCCCAATTGGCCCAAGTATGATAAAATAGGTCGAAAGCCCATTTCCACCTCAGGCCCAAGTAACGTAAAACAGGCTACTTAAGCTCCCATTGAGTCGGCCTGGCTCCATGCACAACTAATTAAAGCTCACCACATCAACTAATAAGACTTGGGTATGAATGGTCCCAGCTTAAACATTGAATCTACCAGAAACATAGCATGATGAAATGGTTTTCAACCATCTAATCTAGGTATTACAACACCAAGAGAAAGTCATGAGACACTTGGGTTCTGTATGGTATGTTACGGATGTTTACTAGCTAGCACTTGATCCACCTTCTCCTGCAAGATGGGAAGAGCAAATTGTCACCGGAGGGCAGGCCGAGATGGCCTGATGTCCACTCCAACAATCAAGCCAGTAACGAAACTAACAGTATAGAGCTTGGAAAAGACAAGCTCCTTGGTCGTGGGGGAAGAAGATGAATTCAATGATGAATCTATGAGTAAGTATCTGAGTGTACTTAGCTAGAATCTGTCCTCCTGAATGATCGTCCAATGGCTTTTATAGACATGGGGAATCTTGGATAATCTTTGGATAAGGCGTGGGAATAACCGCCTAACTGTTAGGAGTGTCTCCGTGAATCACGCATAACCGTAAGATGATGAACCAACAGTTAAAACGTTCTAAGTCGTCCGTAAGGAAATATCCCACAGAATCTATTGCCGTGATGGTCCAGAAGTCTTCTGCACAGGCTTCAGTCGAGAAGTAGGACAAGGTGCGAGTTGAAGTGTTTAGCCACCAAGTTGCCAAATAATAGCGCAACTGGTATTCCATACTGGCTTAAGGCAAGCTCCAATTTACAGGAAGAGGCATTCTCCAAACTGGCGAGTGGAGGGTCACACCCACCAAGACATGTGTTTCCCACATTGTTAGGCCTAGGGACACATGTCACCCAATGGTTGGTGGGCAAAATATGTTATCAACATGGTAAGCATTGAATGCATTCTTAGAAAAGCATTCTCCACAAATTAGAAGAAAAATAATCTAAAGAGGGAGGGATTTTCGTTTGGGACTAAGAATGTACAATGGGTTAAAGAGCATATTCTAGAATGGATCATGTTCTCTAATGCATTTCATAATATTCCAAAGAACTAGTAACACTATTGTTGTCATCTCAATGTTCTAGAATTTGAATGCATATCAAAAGCAGCCTTAAGTTGCGTTGAAGAAACCATTAAGTCTAAGAAATTGATTGTTGCATGATCTACTACATTAGACAATTATCTGTAGAAGATGAAGAAAAACATCTATCAGATGGTATCCCCAACCTTAATCCTGGTTTGGATTAATGTAATTAAAGATTTAAAAATTCCATTAGGTTCTGATTGGTTGCAAGGGAAATTAAAAAGAAAGGAAGTAAGGGAAGTAAAATTTTCAACATTAAAAAGAAACTTAATTTGGTAATTGATGGATCACATGCTATTACATGATTATGTAAAACAAGATCACCTCCTTAACTAAAACACAAGACTGCCATCCACATTTCATCACTCCTAGCTAAGGGTGCCAATTTGATAACCAAATCGATATCATACCGTTTATATCGCTTTCGATTTATTGTTTTCTATGTGGTATAGTAATGATTTATATCGATATACCGATGGTACATATAGTTTAGACATCGATTATATATATACAGTTTACTTATCGATATTTATATACCTTTTAGATGTCATATACCATTTATATATATCAAGTCACACACACGCTCTACTTGTCTACATAGAACAATATTAAATACCGGATAGATCCATATTTCCTACAAAATTAATACCTTATTTCGTACCGAATTAGAAACTATAGTTGGTACCACTTATTAACCGCATTTTATACCGAACAAAAACAGTATTTCGTTCGTACCGATTAAATACCGCACCGATGCTACGAACAAACAACAACAAAGCTCCGATTCACCAACATCACATCAAAGTCAGGTTAAGGAACGAGATTGAATGCCTTCGTCTTGTCTATCCACAAAATAAATGATATACTTGTATTCCTGAAACCCAAGAAGCCGTGCTCTTTACTCTTGTTCATGGAGTGCACACTGACTCTTGAATCCCAAGAACAACATCCGGTAACCACCAAACCCCTACTTCCTCTAGTTTAGTGGACAACAGCTCTTTCTCCCTGACGATCTCGTAGCAAACGGGTCCCTTGGCCTTCATCATCTCCGCCAACGTGGGAACACCCTCTTTGAAGTCGGGGCAATCCAACTCAAATTGCTCCGCCAGCACTTTGCACAGGTGCTTCCACTTGAACACATCCCCGTTTACGCAATTGAAGGCTTCGTTCTTGGCGTACGGATCGACGGACGCCCATATGTGTTACTCGGCAATCAGATCGGCATATGTAGCATTCGTGAAACTATTCCAAGCGGCTCGATTTCCCGGGAACCTCAGGGGCTTACCCTCGTGCTTACAAATGGCAGCGTAGACGTAGAGACTGCAGAAGATGTTCATCAAGCTGCAAGGCGAGAAGCTGAAGATGGTTCAAGGGCGGTGGACTGACCAGGACAAGTTGCTCTGTAAGATTTTTTAGATCCATTTTGGGTTTTTTTTTTTTGATTTCTCATGAACCCTAACGAATGAATATACCACACAGATTACTTGAATGCAATGAGTATTGAAAAAAGATTATAAGACACATACATCTTGTTGTAGATTGATTTTCGACCGTTTTCTTTGCTTTGAACGCTTGGAATGCTTGGATCAGAGTCTTCCACAGCTTGTCGGGATCCCTTTACCTTCTCTTTGTATATGAAAGCAGGAAAAAAAATAACACTGTGACTGTGGGGACCCTAACCTTGGACTAGTCTCACAGTGGACTAGGTTGGTCCATCTCTAATTTTACATAAATCGGTCTACTTATAACTAGACTCTCACTGAACAAAATAACCTTATAATTAATTTAGCCTATAAAATATCTTACAATCTCTTACTTGGGCAATATTAATTATAAATTCACCATTGATCCAATGTGGCCATGAAATCTAATTACATCAAAATCATCATTTACTTTGATCCAGTCATCAAGTCTATCAATGTCGAACAACAGCGGAAAGTATTCCTACACATCCGATGTACCTCTTTCCATCAGTCACATACAGAGGTCTAATTAATGACATAAATCACTTTGAAATGAATAATTGAGTCCAATGATCAAATTATCACGATCTCGTTACCTTAAAATCCTTATAGGTCAATATACTTTGATATTATCCAACTTATATAGGCAAACCATCTCCAATTTAGACTAATACCATACTTTGACTTACCACATTCATTTGCTAAATACTACTTTGTAATTTGACATGTCTTAAATAATCAAGAATACATACAAGTAATAAATGCTTACCAATAATTCTGCTCATTAAATCACAGATAGAACAAACAATTACAGATAAATCATTAATTATCAGATCTCCCACTAACTAAGCAGATCTGAATACTCCCACTGACTAAGAGAATCTAAAGACTCTCATTGATAAAAACTTTTCAATCATTCCAAGAAAACTTCCTTAATCTCTCTCTACATTGCCCTAGAGATCAACTATGACTGGTACAACTAGTCGAACCTAAAATTACATAGTCAAACATAAAAAACTATTCACCACATTACAGAATAAATACGATCAATATTACATGCAGTCATTTACCTTACAACATCATAAGCACCATAAGCATAATTTCTTTGCATTTAGTTGAAAAAAAAAACTTTACATTTTGATATTTCAAGTAACATCAATCACATTTTTTTTTAATATGGGAAACAATATGTTAAGTCAAACAATAAACATAAAACAAAGTAAAACTAAGAGCAGAAAAAACATTTGAATGTAAAAGAAATTTTACAATATTCAAGCCAACAGTCTTCAAGACCCTCCTACCCCGAATACCTAGGGAGTCCTAGAATCATTATCTTTTTTTAGATATGCGTATCTGGTTTAACAGTATTTGGTCAAACCACTTATCTTTGGTCAATATATCCATTTTTGAGCAATCCACCTTAGAGTTACCCAACAACAATCTTATCACTAGCTATTTTATCCCCTTTGGTAATGTAAGCTACCTAAATTTGAAATATTTTCTAGCAATAAATGGAATATCTAATATATCAATTATATTGGTCTCATTGTCCTTGAGCTTTTCAATGATAGTTGATAGCTCCCAAAAATACTACCTCACATTACTATTTTCAACATAACTGGTACTAAAGAACTAGGTTAATAAACTATCTTTCGACCCCCTCTAAAACATTATTCTTATCTTTTGAATTTTTCTTAGATAATCTCTTCGTAATATTTCTCATCATAATACTGCTACACATAACCTCAGTAGTAGAATATCTTACAATTTATGTAAATTACTATGAAAGATACATCTAGGTCAAATGATCCTACAGTAGTCTCCAACCTTTTCATAATAAATTTTATTCTTTGTCCTAGGAAGAGTTGAAAAGAAACTACCAAACCATATGGTACATTCACTGAGACAGACATCCTACGAGACATAAACCATCATCATTATATGAGTCCAAACACAAATGTCCTACAATAGATAAATTACAAAAAACTCATATAAACACATGCAATTTATATTTATTTATACTCTGTCTCGACAACTGAAGACTCATACATATACCCTTTACTTGCATTAACCATATAAACCATTCAAGCAAATAAATATCATTTTCTAAGAGGTAACCAACTACACATTCTCCTTTGGGATAAACATGTAGTGGTCTTCTCAGTTTCAGTGCAGTGACTGCGAAAGAATAATAACTCTCGAAAATCTCACCACCTTTGGATTAATGAGACCCCCTAAAGTCAAAATTCTTTCAACTCATGTGCATAAACATACATATAACTTTGACAATGCCACCTTTGGATTAACATTGTCTTTCTTAGTTGTTATTCACACCATGGAAAATAGTGTATTAAAATTAATATATCATTTATTGTATATATAAAGACATAAATTTGGGATTTGAGAACCACCATGTTGGAACTGAGTATACCACTTTAATGGATTCCACCCAATCTTTACATTACACCTACAAATCATAATTTGATCAAAACTTGACAATGCCATCTTTGGGTGTACATCGCCCCTATATAAGCATTTACAAGTACATAAACTATGAATTTGAAGACATCATGATGAAACGAGGTGTACCACTTTGGTGGTTTTCACCCATTCTATAATGATATCCCCAAACCCTACTTTGCAGTACTTTGTGGATCAATAAATAAAATCTCATGCACACATAACCTTTTACATGCATCTGGTACAAAAATAACTGATAAACAAGCAGAAAACAGCAAATCAGACTAATTTGGGATACCTTTTAGTCAAAAATAAATTCTTCAAATCATCAAACTGTGTCAAACTATGTACCAAACTGTAGAGCATGAAAATACGAACAAAACGCAAAAAACTGTGTCAAAATTCGACGCTCCTAGTGCCCACAATCGTCGATCAAGGTCGGCACTTGCATTCCTGCACCCTGAACTAGTTTTGGGCAGCTCAACTTGGATCGGTTCTGTCTGACCGGGCTCGATTATGGGTCGACCAACCCACAAATTAAATTTTTTTTTTAATGCTTTGGTCCAGGCCAAACCAAATGGTCTGGTCTTTAAACCGAACCGTAGACCAGTGGTTCAATCGCTTGGCCCAACCAACCCACCCATCTGGTTTTTCGGGTCCATTTTTTGGGTCATAGAGGCGGGTTCTCGGGTCACAACATTGGGCCTATGTGTCGGGTTTTCGGGTCAAACATTCGGGTTAATGGGTCGGTCTCGGGTTACACGTGCAAACAGCACGTGCACCCTGAGTCAGGTTCACAGGTCCCCTTGGGCCCAGCCGGGCTGGTCTAGGCCCAGGTTTGGTCCTGGACTAGCCCAGATTGGCTCGGTCGAGTACAGGGCTGACCAGGTGACATCAGCCCTACTCCTTTGTTTTTTTTTTTTTTAGCCGCCGACGCGTGGATCTCACGCACTTTTTCAGGAGGCGCGTGAGAGCATATCAGGTTACTTCCGGGGACCCAATTTTTATCACCGGCTCCATCTCTCTGAGACCTACAATCCTATATGATTTATTTTACTTTTTAATGGTCCGAAAAAAATTTTAAGGGTCCAAACCCTAGAAAGGTTCGTAGAGAATTTTGAGAGAAAAATCTCTCTCTTTTCCAATCCGTTCAAACATACAATCTTTACAATGTTTTCCCATCAATCCTAGGTTTGTGTGAGTGGCTTTGATACCACTGTAAGATTTTTTAGATCCCCTTTGGGTTTTTTCTTTGGGATTTTTCATGAACCCTAACGAATACACCACACAGATTACTAGAATACAATGGGTATTGAAAATAGATGATAAGACATAAACCTCTTGCTGTAGATTGATTTTTGACCCTTTTTTTTGCTTTTTGAATGCTTGGAATGTTTGGATCAGAGTCTTCCACAGTCTGTCGGGATCCCTTGACCTTCTCTCTGAGTATGGGAATAGGAGAAGAAAATAACACTGTGGCTGTGGGGACCCTAACCATTGGTATTTATAATATCACCCCTAACCCTGGATCAGTCCCACAGTGGATCAGATTGGTGCATCTCTAATCATACTTAAATCGATCTACCTATAACTAGACTCCCATTGAACCAACTAATCTTATAATTAATTTAGCCCATAAAATATCTTACAGTCCTTCTTCTTGACCTCTTCAAGGAGAATGTCCTCCTGGTTGTTGTAGAAGTTGGGGTTGGGATGCCGTGGAAGATCCTAGTGGAACGGAGTATCGTGAGGGGAGCGGTGTCGAAAAACAACTAATCGAAGGAACCCATGTAGTGTTTGGTCCCCGTGTGGAGGGAGATATGTTGGAGATGGGGGGCGTTAGGGATCACCACTTGGAGTACGTTGCGGAACATTGCGGTGTTGATCTCGCAGTTGGCTGACTCGTTGTTCCTATTGATCCAGGTAACGTAGAAGATGTGGGTGACGTCGGTGAGAGGAGAGAGCTTGGCTAGAGTTTCGTCGGCGTCAGAGACGTTGCATTGGATGTACTTGCTTGGGCGGTCGGCGTTCCAGGAGGGGCGTTGGCAACGGGCTACGCTGTAGACCTTCCAGGGACCTCCAGGGGTGTCGGTGAGCGGGAGAATTTTGGCCCGGATTTTGCCAATGATGCCGGTGACGCCGATGACCAGACCCACGCCCTCGTACAATCCCTTTGGATGGCCTTCATCGTTATCGGACTTCTTCTGCTCTAGCGACCAATTTGGAATTCAATTCCGACAACCAACACTTCTAAATTTTAATAAGACCCGAATAATTAAATTATTCAATTGGGAAGAAAGATACAACAGAAAAATCTAATTAACGAAAGAAAAAGTGTTAAAAACGGAATTGCCTTAGCAACGCCAATCGCTCCTGCCCACCACCAACTCATTTTCTATTCCTCCTTTTATGCGATAATTAAATGTTTCCCGAAACACAAAACTGAAGAGAAAATAGAGAGAGAGAGAGGAGAGAGAGAGAGAGAGAAGAGAGAGAGAGAGAGAGAGAGAGAGAAGTTGGGATGGTGGATAAGGAAGACTGGAATATGGCTCTCTGTAAATAACTGCAAGGAGATAGTTTAGATGGCACACATCAACACCTCTCAAAATAAAAAGGCCAACGAATGTAGGGACGGTGGATAAAAGGTGAGGAAATAAATAGTAATAAGTCCGACTCACGGAAGATTATCATTTAAAAAAAAAAAAATTCATCTACACCCCCATCAAGGATTGTTAACATCATCTACACCCACAAGATTGCAAAAATATCACCTAGGTCCACTTAACTGACGGAAATCACTAAAATTATTGAAATATAATTTTACCCCTCATATTATAAATTGAAAAATTAAAAAATTATGTTGATTTACTAATTTGACCTTGTAATGATCCTATCCCCTATCTCGTTCTCCTTTGTTCTCTCTGGCATTAGGTTCCTTATTCCCTATTTTGTTCTCCTTTGTTCTCTTTGGCAATAGTGAACCTAATGGCTCAGGGTTTGGATCGAAAGTGGTGGTAATCATCTAGAAGAGGAAGACCTATGGATGAGGGCTTGGATTGAATCGAAAAAGCTATGGCACATCGTGCGTCCTGCCATCTTCAGTCGTCTCTCTTCTTTCTCCATGAACATCATCACCCAAGCTTTCGTCCCTGCAACTCTGGACTCTGGTTCCTTCTCACAAAAAGTCGTATTTTAGAAGCACTTCATCTCATTGGCTCAACTACTTCTTTGGTTTTCAACAATTTGTGTTCTTACCCTTCTTTTCTATAATCTTCTAATTTTTCAAAGTCCAAACACTCATCTGATTTTATATTTTAAATTCTTTTTTATAAACCCATTTTATCAACCAGGTTTCTATCTAGCTTTGAGATTTTTTAAGCAGAGAGAAAGATTTGGTACTTTTAATTACCTTTTATAAATCTCTTTTATATTTTTAATTCCCATTTTACCAACTAGGTCCCTTTTATAAACCCATATTACCAGCAGGATTTGCAGAGGAAAGATTTGGTATTGGATGAAACCGTGAGAAAAAAAAAAAAGAGAGAAAAAGAAATCGTTTGAATACGATTTTAACCAAGAAGAGATCGACTGGACAATCAGAAACCAGATCTTGAAAACCTCACAAAGAAATCTTGACGGGAAGCAATGAATCAACGATGATGTCGAAGAAATAATGAACAGAGCAACTTGCATAGACGATCAACAGAGCAACTTGCTGTTTTTTAGTTGGTTGGATTCTCATTGGTATGTCATTTCATGGCCAATCTCCTATAATAATGTGTTTCTGTTCACCTTTAACTCTTCAAGATGATGTAGTAATCGATTCCTATCGTGATCGACTAAAACAAGACCTAAATCTCAGATTTTCTACAGAAATGGCTTCGGTTTCAATTCTCAGATCTTTGTTATTCGTCATCAAGATAATCATGAAGATTGACCTTTTTCTTAAATGAGAAATGAGAAACTGAATGTGAACCTGAAAAACTGCCTCAAAAGAAGGAACCTCAAATCAAATTCCAGATATTCTTCAAGATTGCCCATGGAAATCAGTTGGAATAAGCTTGAACCCTAGTAATCGATCAAATTTACAGTTAAAAAATTGGATCAAATGAGACCTGGATCCAAATTCTTAGGACCTACTTTTTCCCTAGTCCCTACTTAGTTCTGGCGATTTTAGTAATTTCATTGATGAACGGGTGGTTGGGAAGGAAGAAAGACCTGCAACATCGCCAGCGAAGCACTGCCATGTCTATTAAAGACGATTTGCTCATGATCTATTGAGTTGATGATTCCATATTTACACGACTCAAATCGTCTTTTATAAAAATTGATGATTCCAGTTTTAGGGTTTTTAACTAGGATCAAAGGGTAGCTAAAAATGAAAAAAAGGGTAAAATCATCTTTTAACTCAGATCAAAGGATAGTATTCTCTATTAACGGTTCCATTTTAGCTGATATCAGCAACTAATGGGAACCTTGTGATGGAATGGACTTCTTTGATTAGCATAATAAAATTTTTGGGAGGTCGGTGATGTTTTTGCAATCTTGTGGATGTAGATGATGTTAGTAATCCTTGATGGGGTGTAGTTGAAATTTTTTCTAATAAAGTTTTAAGGTTTAAGATTTAGGGTTTAAGGTCTTAAGATCAAATTAAAGTGTTGGGTTTTAGATTTAAAGTTTAGAGTTTAGGATAGCATTAGGTTTAGGGTCATAAAGTTTAAATTTAAGGATCAACATGCAAAAAAATGCACCGTGCTTCTAATTTTATGATTTTATCAGTGTTACCGGGTGTAGAAGAAGAGTTTGGATAAGATTTGTTTTTTTAAAGATCATATCAATTCTTATAAAATGGGCAGAATATATATAGCTAGACCCAAAAAATAAAAAAACGACTTGCACCCTCATATATATTGCTATGAAAAAACTATGGAAGTCTGAAAGGACTAGCATCGAAGTTTTTAGAGCATGGAGTCAGACATGGAATTGAGATGGATCATGTGTTCCCTGATTTTTGCCTTGTCAATTGCAACCCCTGCAGCCTCGGTTGCTGTGGGATCGATCATGTTCTGAATCAATCGATCAGATCCGATCCCTCAATCACTATTTGCATCATTGCATACCTACTAAATTACTGTGTGGAAGATAGAAGAAAAACATCAGTCATATGATACCCCCACTCTTAATGTTGGTTTGGATTTGTATGTTAGAAAATTTTGAAACTTGTCTCCATCTTCTTTCCTTCTTATTTTTGCAAATGATTTGAAGTTGTCCTCTTCTTCAATCTCACCATATTTAAGTTCTAATGCCTGTTTATAAATAAAAGTTTTTAAATAAGAAAAGGAGAAAAGTAAGCTAACCTTATCTGGCCAACAACCTTTTCCCTTCTGTCTTAACCCTTTAAACAACCTTTTACCTTTTGTCTTAACTCTTTGAAAAACACCTTTCTTGTGATTAGGGTTTTGCTAACCTAAATGCACACAAGGCTAAAACTTGGTACAAAGAAATAAAGGATCAAAGTATCAAACTCAAGTCTTACTATCCCCCCCCCCCACCCCCTCTTCTCCTCTTTTTTCTATTGGGAATAGTCCTACATTGCTAATGAGATTGGAATCCTATGATCTTATATATGGAGAGTCCCTCCACTTATTAGTTCGAACTTTTGAGTTGGAAACTTAACATGGTATTAGAGCTCTAGGTTCCCTTTCATAATAATCTTTAAAAAATCACCGAAAGAGGGATGCCAGTTACACAGAATAGGGACTATGGTCACCCAAAGAGGAACGATCACCTAAAAGAAGGACTATATGTTACCCAAAGAGGGATCAGTCACCCAAAGAGGGACCAGTCACCTGAAAAGTGTCATGAATTGTCATATATACACCACCTAACGGTGGAGTTACATGTAAGGGGGAGTACTGAGAATAGTCCCACATTGCTAATGAGATTGGAATTCTATGGTCTTATATATGAAGAGTCCCTCCACTTATTGGTTTGAATTTTTAAATTGAAAACTTAACACCCCTCAAAAAAAAAGTCAAAATAATTGGTGAGATCCCTAGTGCTCTGATTCTTACAATTAAAATGCTTAAAATAATATGAAGTAGTTGAATTATATATATATAGGAAATATGTACCTCCACTACAAAACTTTTCTTTTATTTTTAATGAAATAAATTAACAAAAATATATGTTCTTTATTTCCACCCGTTATTGAAACAAATAAGAGCTTAAAAAACCCTTATTATAAAATGGGTATATACTCCTCCATTACAAAACCATATATTTTTTTTAGAGAAGTGGTGGAGTGGTTTTCTAAAAAAAAAATAAAAAAAAGAGACTTTTGTGGATAATTGAATGAAGAAGGCGAGTATTATAAAAACTTCACAGGGATAAGGGAATTTATGCATTTTTTTAAGATAAGATGCTCTAGAGCGCATGTGTCATTACTTAAGGAGAGAATAAAAAAAAAAAAATTTTCCTATTTTTTATACTTGTGCAGAAAACATTTGCCACGTCCGAGGTATCTGAGGAGATAAAAATGCAATAAAAAATAAAAACAGAAATGGAATAGGTAAATGTCACCATCCACAAATGGAATATATATATAAAAAAAAAAAAAAAAAGCAACAATGATGTATGGATGGTACTAATTTGTCCATTATTGATCCATTGGCGTTTATGAAGAAATTTTTTTTCGAGTCAAGAGGATCCCACCATGGCCATGGGATTTATAGAGTATCTATTTTTCAAGGGATCTTATCATCATTGATGTGGTATAGGATTCACCTTTAGAGTGTAGGTTTCATGAAATATGGAAGGTGATTTTTATAAAAAATACAATTACATGCAAGTAAACTATTTTTGAATTTATAGTATCACTTATATTAATGTCCAAATTCGAAAGTCCAATCACGTAAGGCAACTTGTAAGTCATGGATTCAATTCTATTTGTCCAAACTACCAATGAATACCAAAACCAAAATGCAAAATGATATAGAAATAAAGAAAATTTTATTATAAAATGAGAAATCAACTATAGAATATCAATGGTTATAAATAATCACTTAATCCAAGGATGAGAAAGAATCACTTAATTTTTTTTTCGAGGACTCATTCAATCAAATATGAGACTCACTTCTCATTAAAGGACCTCCACTTAGAAAAGGTTCACATTAACACATCCGCAATACTAAAAATGATAATCACTCTTTCTCTTAAAGTCAAATACGAGTATATATTGAAGAAGATAAAAGAACCGTTGGAATATAGCATTTGGAATATAGTCGTTAGAAAAGAATTGTTGAAGAATGCCTTAGAAATTTAAACGAATTTATACATTAACTGCATCAACTATCATATCTGATAATCCTGGTTTGGGTGCTGTTAAGGCCATATTTTGTCTTCCGATGATTAGAAGACACGTGTACTTAGGTGTCAACGTACTGAGCACTAGCGCATGTCCTAGTTATCTCAACTTGTCCTCCCATGCGAGATGACTTTATCATTATTAACAAATTGGGTCTCGCCGGCTTTATCATTATTAAGTCGTATCTCGTCAGCTCGTCACCTAAATAATACGACCGCGTGGCCACCCACTAGGTCCCTCATCGCAAGTGTTTATGACGTCTTGTCTGCCTGTGACTATGATAAGGCGCGCATACGTAGTTCTTTAACTGTTCTTGGGATGATCACATCGGCAGTTATGAAGATTAGTGATCACAAGCAACACGGCATTAAGATTGATCGTTGGATCTCTATCCTACGGTATCGCGAGGATATCGCACAAGCTTCTGGCAGTTACGTGGTTAAGCTAAAAGTTTACTGGGGACTCTCTCCCAATCTATATAAGATGCTAATCGGGTAAGAGGTAAACCATTCTGACACAATTGAGCTCTTGATTAACAGTCATCTCCGTCATTCTTGAATTCTGTTCATCCCCACACCCTCCTGGCTAACCATTTTGGTATAGCTTTGGACTGTTTGCCCTGTTATTGACTTCACCATCAGAGCGGACGCCAAGAATCTTATCCCGGTTCCTTTAACTCTTTATCTTTGTTTCGCAGGACACGAACGAATGAGCAGATCTAATTTTTAGCAGCAACAGGTGCAACATTTGCACCGAAACCAAATCGAACCGTTTACTTCGGAATCGAGAGACCGTTTAGTAATCGGTTCGGTTCTAGTTTGAAATGTGATGCTGTTTAAAACCGTTTAAACCAACGAGTTAATTACACCGGCTAGACACCGATTAAACTGAGTAGAATGTGAACCGTTTAATTCACTAAAACCTAAACTAGTAAACCTAATCTCATTAGTCATTCTCTATTAATAATTTAATATTTTATTTTCCCAAGACCCCAACCACAATTAATATATTATTTCAAGACCCAACCACAATTCCCAAAAGCCTAAACCATTTAAGCCTCGTTTGATAACACTTCAGCTCCTTACTTCTTAGCTCCGGAGCTAATCCGGAGTAGAATAGTGATTGATAAACGCGGTTCAAGTTTTGACTCCCATGGAATAAACCGCTCCAAAAATATCTATGGGAGCTAAAAAACTGGAGCTAAAAAAACTTACTTCTCTTGTTCTGGAGCTATTACCACTACTGACTGTCATCACCACCACCACCCCTCCACCGCCACCATCCCCACCACCACCCACAGCCGCCGCCACCACCACCACTACCAACACCCTTCACCCACCACCACCGCCTCCGCCACCACCACCCACCACTTACCACCGACACCGCCACCACCACCCACCACCTACTACTACCGCCGCCACCACCACCTACCACCACTGCCGCCACCCACCGCGACCGCCACTTCCACCGCCACCGCCACAGCCACCCACCACCACCACCCATCCCCACAGCCACCACCCACCACCCATCACCCCCGCCTCTACCACCACCACCACCACCCACCAGCACCGTCGCGGCCACCACCAACACCACCACCATCAAACAACATTATGGAAGCATAGTCTTTTGATTTTAGAGCAGCGTTATCAAACACCATTCTATTCCAAAAATCATGATTCTGGAAAAGAAGTGGAAAACGACTCCGGACCAGAAGTAGCTCCGTGGGAGCTGGAGTGTTATCAAACGGGGCGTAAGTGTCTAGTGATTAGGTAAAGCAACAGTCTCACTCTCTTGAATCTCGACTCTCTCCTTCCCATTTGAATTTTTTTTTAATGAAAAATCGATGCAAACCGTCTATAAACCTCAAGCAAAACTGATTAATGAAAAACCGTTTAAAAATCGGTAAACCAAAATCGATTAATAATCGGCTCTGGTTTCAATTTTGAGACTGTTTAGTTAATCGATTAGGTTTTGATTTTACCATCTTCCACACCGCACCGCACCAGATCGGACCGTTAAATTGATTATAAACAGTTATACATCCTTAAATCCTGGTATCCCATCTTCCTGACCCCTCAAAGTGAAGAGATTCCTCTCCACCAAGATTCAAATCGTCTCATCCCTGTACTTCAGGGAGGAGACGCGGCGACCCCACTGGATGGTCGCCACGTGGGGGTCGGATGAATCCGACCCCTCCGTTGGAGCCGATACTCTCTTGTCAGCTCGGCTTGTCGGCTCGAATGGAGGGATCGGATTCATCCGACCCCCACATGGCGACCATCCAGTGGGGTCGCCGCCCCTCTTCCTAAATCTCAAGGAGGAGACGATTTGGATCCTCTCCACCATCGATGAAGAAGACTATCATATTCCATAGAAGTAAGGAATATTTAACAATGGATAGCTTATACAAATCTGCCTGACCCCAACTGCCTTAATACACACCCCTAACTCTTCGCTCCAGCCCAGTTGGCCCAAGTATGATAAAATAGGCCGAATGCCCATTTCCCCCTCAGGCCCAAGTAACACAAAGCAGGCTACTTCCTCTTAGCCACCACATTGTCGCAAAAAAATTGTCTCCAGCGCCGCGCCAGCCTTCCAGCCCGTCATCTGACGGGCTGGAAGGCTGGCGGGAGAGGATTTGAGTCCCCACATTGTCTATTGTCCATAGTCCATAGGCCAGACATTACATGTAAAACCATTTTTTTCCTTAGCCTGGCCTAAGCACCCATTGAGTCTGACTGGCTCCATGCACGCATAATTAAAGCTCACCACATCAACTAATAAGACTTGGGTATGAACGGTCCCAGCCGAAACATAGCATGATGAAATGGTTTTCAACCATCTAATCTAGGTATTACAACACCAAGAGAAAGTCATGAGACACTTGGGCTATGTATGGTAGGCATTGAATGCATTCTTAGAAAGGCATTCGTCATAAATTAGAAGGAAAATAATCTAAAGAGGGGGGATTTTCATTCGAGGCTAAGAATGTAGAATGGATTAAAAAGCATGTTCTACAATGGATCATGTTCTTCCATAATATTCCAAGAATTAGTAACACTATTGTTGTTATCTCAATCTTCTAGATTTGGAATGCATATCTAACACAGCCTTCAGTTGTCTTGAAGAAACCATTAAGTCTAAGATGCTGACTATTGCATGATCTACTTCATTAGACAATTATCTATAGAAGATGAAGAAAAACATAGATCATATGATTTTCCTAACCTTAATCCTGGTTTGGATTAATGTAGTGAAAGATTTGAGAATTCAATTAGACTCTGATTGATTGCAAAGAAAATTAAAAAGAAAGAAAGTGAAATTTTCATCATTAAAAAGAAACTTAATTTTATAATTAACGAATCACATACTATCACATGATTCTGTAAAACAAGATGGATCACCCCCTTTAACTAAAACAACTTACAGAAAAGGTTCAATACAGAACAACAGCAAGACTGCCATCCCCATTTCATCACTCTTAGCTAAGGGTATCAATTTGATACCCAAATTGATATTGTATTGTTTATATCGCTTTTGATATACTGTTTTTTTATTTGATACATTAATGGTTTAATTAAATCGATATATCAACGGTACATATCATTTAAATATCCATTATATACCCAAAAATATATATATATATATATATATACCATTTATATATCGAGTCAAACACAGGCTCCACTTATCCACATAGCAGTAGAACAGCATTTCTTACCACATTAAAACTATATTTCGTACAAAATTAGTATACCCTATTTCTTACCAAATTAGAAACTATATTTCGTACCGGATAAGTACCCGGATTTTGTACAGACCCAAAAAAAAAAAAAAAAAAAAAAAAACCAGTATTTCGATTGTATTATTACGTTCGTTTACTCGTGTACTCAATAGGAACCGCCAGCAACAGCTAGCAGTAAACGATCTTACGGACAACAACAACAATCCTCGATTCACCAACCACTTCACATCAAGCTCAGGCTAAGGAACGACATTGAATGCCTTCATCTTGTCTATCCATGAAATAAATGATTTGGCGGTATTCCTGAAACCCAAGAAGCCGTGCTCTTTACTCTTGTTCATGGAGTTCACCACGGAGTCTGGAACCCCAAGAACAAAATCTGCAAACCACCAAACCCCTACTTCCTCCAGTTTAGTAGACAGCAGCTCCTTCTCCTTGACGATATCGTCCCACACAGGTCCCTTGTCCTTCATCATCTCCGCCAACGTGGGAACACCCTCTTCGTATTCGGGGCAATCCAACTCAAATTGCTCTGCCAGCACCTTCCACAGGTGCTTCCACTTGAATACATCCCCGTTTACGCAGTTGAAGGCTTCGTTCTTGGCGTAGGGATCGACGGACGCCCATATGTGCTGCTCAGCAATGAGATCGGCATCGGAAGCATCCATGAAACTATTCCAAGCACCTCGACTTCCCGGGAACCTCAGAGGCTTACCCTCGTGCTTACAAATAGCGGCGTAGACGCAGAGAGTGCCGATGATGTTCATCAAGCTACAAGGCGAGAAACCAAAGATGGTACAAGGGCGGTGGACCGACCAGGTCAAGTTGTCATTCTTCTTCACCTATTCGAAGAGAATGTCCTCCTGGTTGTAGTAGAAGTTTGGGTTGGGATGCCGAGGAAGATCCTCGTGGAATGGAGTGTCGTGAGGGCGAGCGGCGCCGGATATCAACTGCTCGAAGGAATCCAGGTAGTGTTTGGTCCCCGTCTGGAGGGAGATGTGTTGGAGATTGGGGGCGTTAAGGATGACCGCTTGGAGTACGTTCCGGAACATGGCGGCGTTGATCTCGCAGTTGGCGGACTCGTTGTTCCGATCGACCCAGGCGACGTAGAAGATGTGGGTGATGTCGGTGAGAGGAGAGAGCTTAGCGAGGGTTTCATCGGCATCAGAGACGTCGCATTGGATGTACTCGACGGGGTGATCGGCGTTCCAGGAGGGACGTTCGCGACGGGCTACGCCGTAGACCTTCCAGGGACCGCCAGGGGTATCGGCAAGAGGGAGAATCTCGGCCAAACTGTTGCCGACGATGCCGGTGACGCCGATGACCAGACCCACGCTCTCGTGCAATCCCTTCGGATGACCTTCATCGCCATCGGACCTCTTCTGTGCAACCAATTTGGAATTTAATTTCAACGTTAACGATCAGCACTTGTAAATTTTAACTAAACAATCCTTTAGTTTATTAGTAAATGAAGAAAGAGAAAACAGCAACCATCTACTTAAGGAAAGAAAAGATACCTGTAGTGTAGTGAGGATCCCACTTATTCAAAGTGGTTTATTATGAGTGGATTATGTAATCCTCATTACAGTGGATTTTTTTTCCCAAAAATAAGAGTCTAAAACGGAATTACCTTAGCAGCGCCGATCGCTCCTGCCCACCACCAACTCATTTTCTGTTGTCTTCTTCTTCTTTTTTTATGCGATGATGACGTTGTTGCGAGGAAGAAGTGATGTTTCCCAAAACAAAAAACTGAACAGAGAGGGAGAGAGAGAGAAGGGCCGAGAGGAGAGTTTGGTTGGTGGATAAGACTGGGGAAGATGGCTCTATGCAAATAACCCAAGGGGATAGTTTAGATGGTAAACAGCAACACCTCTCAAAATAAAGGTCGAGAGTGGGTTGGGACGGTGGATAAAGGTGAAGAAATAACTAGTGTTAGGATTTTGGATTTGGATATTCTCTTGTCGTTATCGTTCAATTAATGGAATGCATGTTGATTTAGGGTTTAGAGTTAAAGGTCTTAAGGTTTTAAGGTCACAAAGTGTTAAGATTAAAGTATTGGGTTCTGTTATAGGGGGAAAATATCATCCAATTAAAATCTTATACATGGCATCAAAAATCACTTAGGCCGATCGGACTTAATAAAGTGGCACTCGGCCTTGTCTACTCGGAGGCATGGTCCTATCAGGACACGGCGCCTGGTCGGAGGCGTAATCCTACTAGGTTACGTTTCTAAGTTGGAGTCCAGAGTCTTAAGACAACTAGGTTACGTCAGAGGAGTCATTCTCCTAGTATGATACGGTGTCGATCATCACGGTCATACTACCACCGTTGGTGACACGTGTCACTTTTATCATTCATCGATTTAGTTTTGGCTACAGTCTCCCACTCCTACTCGGAATCTATGACCTAGGCGTCTCTCAGAGCGACACCTGACAGTCTTATTGGTAATCAATTTCCCTAAGTCCTGGTACCTCCATGCTTCTTCTCAATCTCTATAAGTAGAGGACAATCCTTTCAGGTAATACAAGCTCACAATCTCACTATCCACCCTCAATTCTCTCATACGCTCAAACTCTCTCATCATCCCCCTCTTTTTCTAAACTGGAGATAGCTTCCTGCTATCACTGGACTGTTTACACTGGAAATTTGACTTAGGCATCAGAGTGTACTCAAGACTTAGTCTCCCAACTCCCTTGTTTAACTTCTGTGATTGCAGGTTGCTCGGATTGCAGATCCACAGACGATTTCCAACCGTAATAGGTTTTAAATTTAAACTTTAAATGTATAGGATTTTTTTGGTAAGTAAATGTTTAGGATTTAAGATTTAGAGTTTAGGATAACCTTAAGTGTTATAAAGTTTAAATTTAAGGTTCAACATGCATAAAAATGCACTGTTCCTCAAATTTTATGATTTTATCAGTGTCACTGGGTATGGAAGACTTTGGAGAAGATATATATATATATATATATATATATATATATATATATATATAAGATCATATCAATTCTAAGAAAATGGGTTTGTTGGAATATTGAAGCATATACTTCAATGTATATTTGAATTATTAGCGATGATCAGACTTGGAATACCCTACGTATGCAGTCCTTCTCATAGAGATAGTTCATGTTATTCTCAAAATTTCCCTAAAAAACTGTTACGCATGTCATGGATATATTTAAAATCTCCTGGGCATGAAAATCCGTGGAAGTCTGTAAGGACTATTGCAACCAAGGTTTTAGAGCATGGAATCAGCTAGAGATGGATCATGTTTTTCATGATTATTTTTGCATTTTCAATTGCAAACCTTGCAGCCTCAGTTTGGTGTGGGGCCGATCATGTTCTGCCTCAGATCCAATCCCTCAATCACTGATCATTGGATCATTGCATGACCTACTTCATTAGACAATTGTGTGTAGAAGATAGAAGAAAAACATCGATCATATAATAATGTTGGTTTGGATTTGTATGTTTGAAAGATTTGAAAGTTGTCACCATCTTCTTTCCTTCTTATTTGAGTGAATGATTTGAAGTTGTCCTCTTCTTCAATCTCACCATATTTGACCTTTAATGCTTACATATAAATAAAGTTTTTAAATATAAAAAAAAAGGAGAAAAGTAAGCTAACCTTATCTGGCCAACAACCTTTTTTTCTTTTGTCTTAGCCCTTTAAACAACCTTTTACCTTTTGTCTTTAACTCTTTGAAAAACACCTTTCTTGTGATTAGGGTTTTGCTAACCTAAATGCACACAAGGCTAAAACTTGGTGCAAAGAAATAAAGGATCAAAGTATCAAACTCAAGTTCACCCCCAAAAAAAATGCCAAAATAATTGGTCAGATCCCTAATGCTCTGATTCTTTCAACTAAAATGCTTTTTTTTTTTTTTTGGTTTGTGTTTTTTTTTTTTTTTTTTTTTTTTTTAATAATTTTTGGTTTTTTTATCTATTTTGTTTTTTTTGGGGGGGGGGGGGGGGAGGGAAGAGGGGAGAGAAAACAAAATTTTTTTTTTCTCCTTTTTTTTTTTAATTTTTTTTTTTTTTTTTTGGGGTGGGGGGGAAGAAGAGCTGGTTGGGGGGGGTTGGTTGGGGGGGGTTTCTTTTTAAAGAAAAAAAAAAAAAAAGATAATAAATGGGGGGGGGAAAATAATATGAAGTAGAAGAATTATATAATATTTTTTTATTTTTAAGAATTAGAGGAATTATGTACTCCTCCACTATAAAAAAAAACTTTTCTTTTATTTTTAATGAAACAAATTAATAAAAATATATCTTCTTTATTTCCACCAGTTATTGAAACAAATAGAGATTAAAAAACCCTTATTATAAATGGGTATATACTCCTCCATTACAAAACCATATATTTTTTATGGAAGAGGTGGAGTGGTTCTCAAAAAAAATATATAAAAAAAGGTTTTTGTGGACAATTGGACGAAGAAGACGGGTATTATAAAAATTTTAAATACAGAAGGGTAGGGGATTTTATACATTTTTCAAGATGAGATGTTCGAGAGCATTTGTCTCTTTACCTAAGGGGAGAATAAAAACAAAAATTTTCTATTTTTTATATCTATGGAGAAAACATTTGCCGCGTCTGAAGTATTTGGATTAGGTAAATGTCACCATCAACAAATAGAATATATATATATATATATATATATATATATATATATATATATATATAAAGCAAGAATAATGTATGAATGGTACTAATTTTTCCATCATTGATCCCATGGCATTTATGAAGAAATTTTTCTTTGAGCCAAGAGAATCCCACCATGGCCATGGGATTTATAATATCTCTAATACTAATGTCCAAACTAAAAGTCCACCCACGCAAGGCACCTTATAAGTCAGGGATTCAACTCTATTTGTCCGAGCTAGTGATGAAAACCAAAACCAAAATGTAAATTAATATAAAAATAAAGAAAATTTTATTATAAAATGAGGAATCAATTATAGAATAACAATGGTTATAAAGAATCATTTAACCCAAGGATCATAGAGGATCACTTAATTTAGGTTTTTTGAAGACTCGTTCAATCAAGTATGTGACTCGTTCATCATTAAAAGGACCTCCACTCATCAAAAAAGTTCATATTGATACATCGAGAATTCTAAAAAATTAATCATTCTCTCTATTCTTAAAATCAAATATATATATATATATATAAAAGAAGATAAAAGAGCCGTTGGAATATAGCATTTGAAATATAACCGTTATAATATAGCCATTAGAAAAGAATTGTTGAAGAGTGCCTCAAAAATTTAAACAAATTTAATACATTGGCTAATCAACTATCATATCTAGTAATGTTGGTATCCCATCCACATGACACCTCAAGTGAAGTGATTCATATTCCATAAAAGTAAGGGTGAGACTTTGGGTTCGGAATTGGGAAACATCCTTTAACTAAACCGCTAGAACTAGTCCCAGAACCATCCCACGACTAAATTGGACAATTATGGGATTCATTTTTTGGGACCGAATACAAAATGAGATGGGACGGTTCTGGAATGGATTTCCTAGCTATTCCAGAGCATTTAAGAACCAGTTAGATCTGAAATCGTCCAAAACTGTTTAAATCTAGGTTATTGACATAGATGATGGCTATAAAAGAAGTTAAATTGAATGATTTGAATTTTAAATTTAATTTGGTTTAGATGTGGTTGCGGGCATTAGTGTTGGACATCTAAATATATTAATGTTTAAATTCAAGTGTGTAATAGAGACTTTTAAATCATAGGTATGAAGAAAGAATAGAATATGAACTTCTTTTAGGTAATGATTTTATTACATAAGAAATATCAGAAGATGATATTAATAATCTTTATGATTTATTATTTATTAGTAAAAGAATGTTTTGATTCATGGTAGACCTAATGTCTTATTCCTTCAGAAAATTCTATATAAATCCCTTGGTGTACTTTATTTGCTATAAATCTTGATATGGTTAAGGACTTGAAATATTTCTATCCTATATAAATCCTTAAGAGATAGGATTTTAAATATTCAGAACCATTAAAAAACCAAAACCAACCATACCATTATTAAATGAGACGAGTTTCAAATTTTTGAACCGTCCCAATTTGACACCCTTAATTACATGAAAGTTGGCCACCGAAGAAGGTGAAAACTGAATAGTTTACCCAAAGATTCAGCCCGGTTCGGCCCGGTCGATGTTCCAATGACACATTTAAACTCAGTGACCTCCTTTCGGTTGTCTAGCTAGAAACTTAGAATTTTTCAATGAGTCGACAACCAAACATAGCATTGTTGTTAAGTTTGTTTGGCCTCTAGGTTTTAGTAGAACGATCCAGAGATGCCATTACAACGACTAAGATTGTACAATGATGACGGATTTACCAGTTAGCCTGTGATCAATCTAACATCTGAATATCTACTAATTTTTACGGAATACTTTTTTTACCGCACGGTAAAAGGCTGCTTCTTCCTCCGCCTCATGGTTCCTCCATTTTCCAGCAACGGTTCCTCCACGATAGTAGACAGACCTGAAAGGGGAAATACAACCAGATTTTCTCCTGTCTTAGTGGGGCCCATAGTCCGTTTCATGATCATCTCGTTATCAGGAACCTCATCAGCATCACCGTTAGATTCATGTTCTCCTTTATACAGTCTTTGTTTGTTTGAACTCTTAGAGCGGGCATCGTTAAATAGCCACGTGGCATTCATTTGCTTGTTGATCATACGCACCGCGTAATATGGAACCTTGATCCGCTTCGTCTCCAGAGACGTGAAGCAGCAGCCGTTCACGAAGACAATGCAGTCCATCAAGCTTTCCTTGCTCAACCCTTTCATGTCGTAAGCCTGAGACCTTCTCCACAGACTCTTACCGTGAGAGTTTGCAGGACTGGCTAAGCAGAGAGCTCGAGTGGAATCGCTAATGGCTGCCTCTGGGTCTCTCAGTAGTAGGTGGCACTGGGCTCTGTTGCTATAAAGAACGATTCTTTCCTTCCTCATCTTTAGTGGGCAGTGCTTCAGAGCTTCTGAGTACCTGAGCATTGCTTTTTCGATGTCGCCATGCCAGAACCTCTCGTTTCCTTTTCGCTTTAGCAGACCCACTAAAGCATTTCTTTCATGTATTTCTGCATCCGAAAGCAGTTCCTCTTTCTTACTTCTCTCTACCTTCAAATCCCGTATCTCCTTCAATGCTTTTTCGACAACTCTGTTCGTCTTGAATTTGGATTTCTTTTCACTGTAGTTCAGCAGCAGCGCTTCTGTCACTGTGTTTCCTACTTCTTCTCTTCCCTTAAGGCTTCCAAGCTCAACCAAATCGATCAGATACGGAGTCGCAATCTCCATAGCTTGGTACCTTGTAATTGGGTCCCTGAGAAGCAGGAGGAGACAGTCAATTCCCATGTACTGCCAGTCGTCCGATGATCTCGAAAGATTACAGAGGCTCTCCATGACTTCCTTGGACTCTGCAACGCTTTTTCTCCCTGTTTCGCTGTAACAGAGGATTCTTATTAGTCCAATTCCAGCGGGAGAGTTATGGTTTACAAGTCCACCCCACATTCCGCACAAATCCTTCAAGAACCCTGGTTTGCAAATCAGATTCAGAGACATCTCTTTGCAAGCAAAGCAATTTAGGAGATAGAGACACCAGCATTGAAACTGGCTTGCCCATTCCTCTGCTTTTCGATTCTCCATGTCAAAACCACCAACGCCTCTGGTAAGCAAGTCGCATTGGTACTTGGGCCTCTTCTTCTTCTTGAGTCTGATGAACTTGACGTACACAGAATCAAGACAGGTAGAGGCTAAGTGCATAGCGAGGTTCACAATCTCTTCTTCGTGTTCGGCAACTGCGTTGAAGGTCCTCTCGTAACTGGCGAGATGACCAAGCGCGCGTACAGAGACCCTCTGCTCGACCCAACTGATCTTTCCTCTCAGCAGCTCCATCAATGGTGGAATTACGCCTGATTTGACCGCTTTCTCGGCGAATTCGGCCTTGTTCATGGTGTAGGAGCCGATGACGTGGGCGGCATAGTAAGGGATGTAGATGTTCTGGTCCCTGAGAAGCCAATCTTCGTCGTTGATGCCTTTGTAGATTAGGCTAGCCATGCATTCGAAGATGCCGAGAGATGGAAATTCAGGATCGTCTGGTTGAGTCATGGCGAGATTCCAGAGCCCACTCATCACCAGCACGTGTTCTTGATCGTCTCTGTGAGGAATTTCCTTGAAGCATTTGGCGATCCCAGCTCTTCTAAGAGATGGGTCTGTCTCCTTCATGGTGCAGAAGAAACAACAGGGTTTGGAACATGTCACCTCCGTCCGCACATAATTAGCATCCCTGTCGTCGGTGGTTTTCTTCTTCTTAATCTTTTCTTGCTGCAAATCCATGGCTGCTGTCTCTGGAAGTTTCTGACTTGTAGTCCTCGAAGGAGGGTCTTGACTGTTTTGAAAGTCGGTAAGCTCTAGATTCTGTTGTATCTTTTAGAACTCTCAGTTTAGATTCTGAGTTAGGAAAGAAAAAAGTTGGAAAGATTGGATCTTGGTGGGATAGTGGAGTGGATGGAGATGGAGAAGCAACAGGTAGGCACGCATGAGAGATTTTATGTCCTCATCATTTGTTGAACAATAATGAACCTTTTATAATGAGAAAAAATAAATAAATGTTGAGAGTTCTGTTTAGTATCACTGTGTTAGGGGAGAGATTTTACCCAAAAAAAAGACAAAAAAGTGCAAGGGGAGAGAGAATCACAAAAGATATATATCTGATGGATACTGTACTTTGCTGCATTTATTAGTTTGTGCACTAAGCAGAGCTTTATATGCCCAGAGAAAAGTAACCCGCGGAAAGAGAGAGAGAGAGAGATTTTCTTCTGTTCATGCCCCAAAGTCCTTCCATTTCCTCCTTCCAACCGAACTCTCCAGGTAGCTAGCTGTTTAACTACTTTGTTGCAATCATGATGCCGGAAGGCTTGAAAGCTTCAAATTTTCAAACAATGCTTTTAAGCCAGAGGCTTTACCATTTTGAGAAGGAAATAGCTTGTCTGGCTTTTTACTTCATTCTGTTCTTATTCTATCTTCTGGAAATGATTCCCACATCCCGAAGTATGAAAACCAAAAAACCAAGAGATTGGGACTGAGGAGTTCCTTACAGTTACTCTTATATTAATCCGACACTGTCTCATTGCAGTCTTGATTTGATATAAAATGATCCCTCAAAAGAGATGGGAGGATGGTTTTCATTTTAACCCCCCAAAAAAAAGTTAAAAAAGAAAGGAGGATTACCCATTAAAAAAATGGAAACAAAGTAAGAGGAAGGCATGAATATGGAAAAATGGATATATCATTATCACATACGAGAGTGATGACAGTTAGTATTGGGTTTCCCTCTCTAATTGGTTTTTGTGCTCATTAAAAAAGCCCACGGTAGATTGTTATTTTGAGTACACACTCCACCTAGAGCTCTGTTGTTTCATCTTCAAACCAGAGGACTTCATCCCCAGAATCCAAGAGTAGTGACCCAATTCTTGGGTGAGCAACGTTCTGTTACCTCGTCCCCAGAATCGTACAGAGAAGTGGCTCAATTCTTGGGTGAGCAACGGTTTGTTGTCGGATCTTGTCTCTGGGAAATAAATAAATAAATAAACCCTGCTGTAATCTCCTCTGCAATCCACCCAAACACTGAACCCATATTCAAATGCCTTCTGCTCAAGTGTGCGCAATATATTAAAGAGGCACACCACTCTTGACTCTACTCATGTTTCCTGCAATTCCAAATCAAATCAAAAGATGAGAGATTGTTAGATATCCCGTACAGAGAGGGTTGGTCTCAAGAAAATGCGGCTACCAATACCATGGATACTAGTGGCTTAAGTTCTAATATTAAAACAGATTTTCAAGTTTTCTTTAGTAAAGCAAATGCTGCCTGCCTGAACTGCTATAACTTGTTTTACTTTCTATAGTCATGGATGATGATGATGATGTACGGTTTAGTTCCCAAGTGTACAGATGTCTGTAGCCTAGGTGGATTGCAGGGACCATATTGATGTGTAAGCACATGTTCTTGGGGGATGAGTATGCATTATGATCATTTGAAAGAAAAACTAGAAAACCTCTTCTTAATCTCTCTGTTCCAACTTTTGAACTCAGTCTTAGATGCCAAATTTCTGTTTTTTACTTAGAAAGTAGGTCATTTGCACTTAAGCATGCGCAAGGAAACCGGGGGTCTTGTTTTTTTGGAATGAAAGCGACCCATGCACCCAGGCTGACTACAGAGTACTGTCCAAAAGTCTCACAGGCAGTGATGATGCATCACATGCTTGTATGCACTAGACCTCTCAATCCCTGCTTGTTGCAATGCCCTCTAGGTAGCAAGGCAGAGCCGCAATTTTCACCCTATCCACATTCAACTTTCTGAAACTATGGTGAACACTGAATAGAACGGATAAAGACATTGTTGATCATGCCAGGCTTATTTGTGCTTTCTTTATCTGCTTGGAATTTTAAAGAGCTATATCTTAACTTCCACCAATTGCATCAATTATCATTCAACGACACTAAACATGACCTGGTTTAGAGCATATCTTGGGTTTCTCAACTGTTCAAGAGTGGGCAACAACTGAAGCAAAAGTGAATAAATAGATAGGTAAAAGCTCTAGCTCTTTAAGTGCAGGTGGAGCACAGTTTTTTTTGTTAGTAAGCCGCAGAAGTATTACGGATGAACTGAGTAACTTGGAGTCACTGGAAAAGATTTATCAGAATTTAACTGCAGCAAAGGTGGTGGAGAACTGACCCATACATCACCCTTGGAAAAACACAGCAAAAAATCTTGAATATCTAGCAACAAAGAGAAGATCCCATGGCAAGTTTCCATTGACCATTGATTCAAGAAACTGACAAACCTCTTTGAGTCTGTTCTTACCTCCACTTGCCGGACTAGGATCGTCTTGAGAAATGCCATTGTCGGCTGGATGGCAGACACCTGGCACTCCCCCACATCCAATGGTATGAGAGTGATTGAGTGTTTTTGCAATTTTTTTTTTTTACTTTTCCTTACAATCACTCTCATACCGTTGGATGTGAGAGAGGACCAGGTGTCAATCATCCAGCCGACACTGGTAAGTCTCAAGTTCAGCCTACTGAAATCTGAACTGAACTGCTATATCTTCTGTTTTCCATTGTTGCCCAGACAGATTCCAGCCAGCACAAAATTACCTGATCACATGTCATCAAACATATCGCAAACATTCGTTGGGAGGTAGGTCTGCAGTTCGAGCCACTTCTCTTGCACCTGTTCCCCACCCCACTAGTATACCCTAAAGTAGGACCTATACAAAAAAAAAATGCAAGGTCGCTTCCATTGCATGTAATCTTGGCTATTATCTAATAAAAAATAAAAAATAAAAAGTTGCAAACATCCCTGCTACCCCATGCAACTGAGGCAATTTTTTTAGGGAAGTTAAAATTGTTTTAGGGGAGAAATATTTTTTATGTTTGGTTACCAGAAAAATAATTTTTATTTCCCAACCAAAAAACAAAGTAAATTGAAAATCCGAATTGAACAAAGTATTTACTCATGGTTAAGTAATAACTGTCTTCTAGCCACACTATTCTGGCTCTTAAAACCAGCACAATGGGAAGGGAGATCTTAGAACTGAGTCACAAAACTACAGGAAGCAAACTAATAGTTGGAGTGTGGAACAAGCAGTACCAAATTCTGTGGACTTAAAAAACAAAAATATCTACTGTACAGTGATTCATAAAGCCAACCCTTTCTACCAAGATTAATATCAAATCAAACAAATTACGCTTGAGGATTTTTCCATGTTTTTTATCAAATGGTTTCTAACCTTAACAACAATCCATCACAATTAGAAGCCACTCGAAAGTAACCGTTCTCCCTATAATCCAGACCCTAATAAGTTGATCCAGACATTAGCAAGTAGCAACTAAACGAGGGGACAGGAAAATAGATGTTCCAGCAAAAGGAAGGATATATGTTTCCATAAAGAACATTGCCACTACCTATACAGACCAAATCCACAAACCAAGCATATGGTTACACAGGATAAGATAAATTACAACTTACTGTAAAATTTTATGTGACACATTTTATATGTAAAAAAAAAAAATCAATGTTTGTTTCTAATGGCTGGAATAGCCATTACTCTTTCACATGGCAAAACTACATAACACGATCAAGTTGAGGCTTAGATTTCTCTGATAATGCATGAAAGAATCAGATTGTTAGATAGGTTCAGTCAAGGCTGGTGACGGTGTTGCCTCTCTAGTTGCAACTAAAATTAACAATTACCTTGCAACTAAAATTGGTTTGGTCATTCTGGAAAATGGATTGACTCCTTTAGTGATTAGCTTTGGATGCATATGACTGAAATAAGCAGTTTATGGTGGGAATAAAATTTGAGGAAGACAAATAAAGTAATGGGCCTCTATTGTACAAGTATCTTGGCTGATTTATGGAAGTTACTCTGCTATACAAGGCAGCATAGAGAATCAACATGGGAAAGGTAATGTTATGAAGTTTCGGCTGAACCCTTGGTGTGGGAATCAGGATGTTCAAATTCTGTTCCCAGAATTATCACCTGGTGGAACTGCCAATGTTGAAGAAAGGTCAACCATTGAGAGAGGCTGGCTTTCTTATTATAATTTTCCAATTGGTGTTCCAAGAATGGAGTGGAGAAACTTGATGAGGATCAAGGATGAAATTGTTATTGTCAATGTTCTTTTGGACTGTAACTGAGGCAATCCACTGTATAAGAAATTTTGGATGTGAAAAGTCTTAGTAAGGTGCAACTTCCCATTTTTTCCCATTTCTACTTTACAGGCAAAACCAAATGGTTACTGCACAATGGGAAGCATTCTAACATAGAAGATGAAAGATGAGAGGGCTATAAGCTTCAATACTTAGCCCGTGGCTGGGTTAAACATTGTAGTAGCAGAGAAAAAGAATAACAGATCCAAATCATGAACCCTGATTACAGAATCCAATTCTATCAATTGCAATGGTTTCGATTTTTTTTTTATTTACAGATAACAACAGATTATATATTTTTATGAGAGAAGTACAAAACCCTGACTACAGAATTTTTTTTTTCATAAACCGAAAATCATATACCTGACTCCTGCAATGGCAAAGAAGTCCCTTCACTCCTACCAAGACCGAATCACTCATTGGGTTTGTACTCCTAAGGCTATGATTCTTCCAAAACTCCCAATATAGAAATAAAGAGACCAATTTCTCTTACAAACCAGATCAAAAGATCCATTGAAGTTAACATAATCTTACGGTTGGAAATTGCCCGCTGGTCTGCTATCCTAGCAACCTGTAATCACAGAAGTTAAACAAGGGAGTTGGGCGACTAAGCCCCGCGTACACTTCGATGTCTAAGTCAGATTCCCAATAAAACAATCAAGAGATAGCAGAAGGCTATCTCCAGTTTAGAGAAAGAGGGGAACGATGAGAGAGTTTGAGCGTAAGAGATAATTGATGGTGAATAGTGAGATGATAGTGAGTGAGTATTACCTTGAAGATTCGTCATTTACTTATAGAGATTGGAAAAAAGCATGGAAGTACCGGGACTCATGAAAGTAGATCGCCAATAAGACCGCCAGGTGTCATTCTGAGGGACGCCCAAATCATAGACTCCGAGTAGGAGTGGAAGATTGTAGCCAAGAAAGCTAAGTCGGTCAATAATAGAAGTGACACGTGTAACCATACGAATGGTCATATGGCCGTGATGATCAGCACCGTATTGTACCAGGAGAAGGACTCCAATGGTGTAACCTAGTCGCCTTAGGACTTGAGCCTCCAACCGAGAAAAGTAACCCGGTAGGATTATACTTCCGCCCAAGAGACGTACCCGGATGGAATTTTGACTCCGATCAGGCAAAGTCGAGCGCCCCAACATCATGCCTGGTCGGCTTGGGTGATTTTAGGTACCACGTGTAAGATTTTAATTGGATGATATTTTTCCCCCATAACACATAAGTATCCCTCAACGTCAAACTATGCATAAAATGAACAATCCTACATAAGAGTGCCTATGATGCTTCAGTATGCTCATATACCAAAGAGAAAAAAAATTAAAAAGAAATAAATCATGGAGATGACCAGGTACCGATTAACATAGAAATCTACAAATTAGTTTCAGATCCAAATCTCCAAACCTTAGGTACCGATTGGGATAGAAATCCCAAGGTACCAAGTGAGAGAGAGCGAGAAAGGATGGAAAGAGAGAGTTGAACATACCTGTAACAAAGGAACAAGATTGTTGCTGAGATGGAGACGAAACCACGCTCAAACAAGGAGTAGCTTAATGGAGATGGAGGAGGAGTAAAGACAAGAGAGAGAGAGAGAGAGAGAATGAGAGATGGAGGGGAAAATACCTGCAACCAGAACGAACAAGGAGCTATGTCCTTCGCATGGGCGAAAGAGAGGGTGTGCTCAGTTTTATAATTTTATCAGGCACAATTTCAACTTTTGTTCTTCTCATAACCATTCCAGAACGGAAGAACATGGTTTTACCATGTTCTCATATTTTAGTTTTTGGATGTTCTTTTTATTCGGTTCGTTTTTTAAGAACAGAAAATATAGATTAGATTTGCCAAACAGTTTTTTACTATTTTTTATTGAACAGTTTTTCCGTTCTGAACAGACAAACTGTTCTTTGAGAGAGTTACCAAACGAGAAACTGTTCTTTGAGAGAGTTACCAAACGCAGCCTTAAAATCTCTCTTGTTCTCTGAAATTCCGAACGGAAAACATTTCTTGCGTTTGCGTTTCCGACATTACCCCCCTTCTAACTCGACTTCTTCATTCTCTCGCTAAAATAGAACTCCACCTTCCTCATCCCTGTTGAAATTTCCCTAGAGTTTAACTGCAACTCCTCCCACATCCGTTGTCTGCAACAAAGAGGGAACACGAATGAGAAGAGAAATCCTAGAATTTCAAATGCTAGAAACTGAATGAACCGTAGAGCCATCGAAGGCTCGAAGCGTAACTGAATTCAGAATCAAAATGTATCTGCAGGATCTCTCTCTCTCTCTCTCTCTCTCTCTCTCTCTCTCTCTCTCTCTCTCACAAGTGTATCTGCGAGCCCTTAGAGACCGAAAATCTTCCCTAAGCAACATATGTACGCAGGAGGCTTGTAATCGTCTCTGCTTCAACTCAGTTTTGTGAAGTCAGTTTATGGTTTATTCTCACTCAGAATAGATGGGGTGAAATAGAAAGAACACTTATAGATGGGTTGGGTTACTCTGTAAGTTTAGGTGTTTGGATTTATGTTCCATTCCCATTCCCTTTTGTTTGTTGGGATGGTTTTGATGGTGGGTTCTTGTTGATGAGAACGAATTTCTGAATGATCAATTCACTCGGTTTTAGCAATTGCAAGACGAAAACAACAACCTTGATTACGTTGTCGAAGTCTTCTCTCTTTTCTTCGAAAATTCTGAGAAGCTTCTCAACGATTTGGGTAGAGCTCCGTAAGGACTCAAGCTCACCCTTGTCCGTTGGTCTCCAGCTTTGAGTCTTAGTTTTTCTAAAAGCGTATTAATGGGTGTTTTCCTTTCTAATGACGTGTATAGGTTAATGGGTATTTTACATCCATTTTATATCCAATCAAACAATTCTACATAATTAATTTATTTCACTTCGCATTCAACCAAATAACTCAAAAAGGAAAACAATTTTCCTTCACTTTCGTTTTCATTCCCCTTGCAACCAAACAAAACCTAAAAAATAATGCACCACTCTTGCATTTGACAGTCTTTGGTGTAGCAAGAGATTTTCCTTGAACCAGTGTCATATGCCCTTCAAGATTCTGGGGCAACAGCCGAAAAAAATTGTCTGAAATAGTTGCTCAGAGCCAATGCCAAACACAACTCCATTATACCCTGCTCTGAATATCCCAGTATGGTGTGGTGTCATTTGTTTTATGTTATAATGACAAACACATGATCCATAGGACCAAAACAACTCGAATTCTCAAAACAGTTCGGAAGACATTTCAGTCCCTTGCCATAACGGCTTCACTCTAACCACCATTTTTTGGTACATGGACTCGCAGCACGATTAGTAGACATATTTGACAAACACATCTCCTGAGCAAAATATAGATCTGATTTATTCATTGCAAAACATTCCCGGGGAAGAAGGTTCTCCCTGTGAAAAACAATATATTAAGCAAAACTAATAAATTATAATCTATTGCCAAACACAAAAAGAATGGATACCTGAATCCTCCAAAGCTTGAGATTTTGAATAGATAATCCACAATGACAAAAGCATGTTGTATTTCATCAGTTCATTTCCTATAGAGGATGACAAACAAAACTCAACATACTACCAAGCCGTGAATGGGAAGTTTAAGGTAATCAATGTTCACAATCCTCTGACACACAATCTTCTACTTCCTAAATACCTAAGAAGGCTCATGAAGAAGCACATGTTTTTTAGCGTAAGATCAACTAAACACAAATTTCCCATGTACAAAAAAAGTTCCTGACCAATTCTAATAGACACTATCACCTTTTCTTCCCTACTCTTTTTGGTCTTTTCCAGACGGACAAATAGCCTTTCACTTGATGAAGTGAGGATTGATCAGTCCAGAGATCTCAAGAAACCCAACACGCTCCCTCCCTCCAAATATGTTCTTCAGTTTCTTATCACACACTATAATCTTCTTGTTCTCCGGATCCTAGAAAAACAAACACATTGGTTTTGGGTGGGGGTGGGTGGAGGGGTTATGATAAACAACAAATCAGTACTAAATTTGATGGCAAATTCATCATCATCAAGGCTCAATACAAGAAGAAAAGTAAAATATGATATTTGAGCAATGCTAGGACCCCTAGCATCTGATCAGGTGTCAGTTTTTCAGGCAAGAGTTCCTTTGTTCAGATACTTTTATTCAAAACAAAAGACAGGACATCCAGTCATGGTTGGGGGGCAAGACATTTCTGATGAAAATATCATCACAAAGGATTTCAGAGCACCAGTTGCAGAAATAACAAAAATATGCATAAAAAGGAATTACAGGTTATGTTCAGGTTCACTTAAAGGTTCAAGAGGCTTGAAAGTAAAATACTTTACACGGCCCACATGTGTGTTGCACCTGATTATGCCACGTGGGAGGATCATATAGCCATTCTAACTGTTGGGTAGACAGCGTATAGTCTACATTAGCGTGAAGCTTCAGACCAAATTCAATCATATAACCCACCCAAACTCAGTAAAACTTGTAATCAGCCAAGTCAACTCAAGATCTTCAGGTCCCAATCCTACTATTGATCCCACATTTGAAACTTCAGGTTTGGGAATGCATTGTTGTTCTGGCTGAATCAAATCAACTTGCAACATACCTCTGTAATTCTAGTCCTAAATTTTGTTTTAGAATTTTTGTACTAAATTAATGACTATATTCTATTTAAAAAAAAAATTTAACAATTTCTTGGGCTAACAGACTATATATCTCAAAAATCAGTAGCACTCCCTAGGTTCCTTCACATATTAAATTTATCCTCCCTGTTCTTGATACTTACCTACCTCAACGTCCCACCTCAGCCACACATTTTAAAGACATTGTGAATCTTAGGTGCCAAACATCTGCTTGATGAAGCAACTTGTCTTTCGGAAATAAGGAGGTCACAATATCTGGTGAGTAATCCCTTCTCCATCTCTTTAGGTTTATGGGAGAGACAAAATGCCAGTAAATTCAAAAAATTGATAGCCCTTGGAAATCACTAGTATCATTATCTATTGCCCATTTGAAGAATGAAAAGTTGTGTCCAATTTCCAAAAATGGTTGATAGAGAAGTCAGTTTCTCCTTATTTCATCTAAAAAGCCCAGTCATTTACTTTGCTGCCGTCATAATATTTGTATACTCATTATTATATATACACCAACAAAATGAAAGAACACTTTAGATTCTTGTAATTCCAGTTTTCCTCAGAAAACTACACTATAAAAGAGAGATAAAATCTAAAAGTTACTTGATCACAAATCCAAGGACTTAACTAGTAACTCCATCCATCTATGGCCCACAAATTTCATTAATCTACTGTGAACAGATCAAAACAACGATTCTAGAAGATGCAGAAAGTAATAATAAAGCCTTAAGATCCTGAACCCACCAATTTTCACCTTAAGTTTGTGTTTTGGAAGCAAGAACTTGTCTTCAGTAAGTCCCAAATTGCCTTAGAACTGTTTGAATACCCCCCCCAAAAAAAAAAAAAAAAAAAAAAAAGGTGAAATAATGCAAATAACTAAAAACAAATGTCACAAAAAGGCAATATCCGCTTGGATGCCCTAGAATCCTTGCTCATTTCCAACCGCATGTAGGGGAAGTCACTTGTAAGAATTTGCCAGCATAAAGTTGAAATAGCTGATTTTCAAAACTCACACTAACAGGTTTAGGTAGAGATCATTTGAAAGCTGGATTCCAGTCTATTCTATACCTTTTGCATCAACCTCTAAAAGAAGCAACATATCCAACTAACCTTCATGTACAAATTCAAGCACTATATTTCACCAACAATTTGAGGGACATTTTCCGCTAAGAATTTCCATGCATGAGCACTTCTTTCAGTTATTTAGAACGGATTTTATTTTTGCATTTCATTGGAAGTTAACACGGACTTTAGTTGGTTCTCCATATGCATAGATATGAACAATGTTGGCACACATGATTATTTGAATGAGAGAAAAAATTTGAGAAATCTTCACACTGCTGACACAAACACGAAAACTCCAATTAACCTGCTACAATTACTAATACACATGCCACATAAACCTAGTCCCAAAATCTAAATCTTCTTCCCAAATGGTCAACAAAACTACCTTTGTTTCCACATCTCAGCCTAAACTTAATCAGGATAGGATCTGCTGGTAGTGGGTTAAAGAGAGAATAAGAGAAGAAATAAGAGTATATGGGAGCTGCTCAGGGACTGAGAACGGTATCCGTGAACAGTAATTTGGAGATAACAGAGAGGGAGAGGCAACAACCTCCACAAAATAAAACTAACTTAACTCATTCCATCAAAAATTGTGGGGTGGCCTTAGGCCCACATGGCTTTAAACAAATAAAATCAAAAACAGAAATAAAAAAAGAGACTCTTACACCTTGATAGATGAAGTAATATTCCTAAATTCACTCAATCACTAAAGATAACTAATATAAATAGAAAAAGAAACTTCATAAATCATCTAAAACTCCTCCAACCGTGAGATAAGAAAGAAGAAGACTCCTAATCTAATTAATAAAGCTGGAAACAAACTTGCCAAGAAAGGATTTTATATGATTAACTGATTAACCCAATCTTGATTACATAGAAAGAAAGAAATCATAATAAGAATCCTAATAAAATCCCCATGAGTGGCTAAAGATAGAGTTCTTGAAACTCAGGAATCTTATGACCACATGCCCAACAAAATCTTCAAACTGGACCCCACAAAAATATCCAGAGTGCTGATTTAAAGGGTGGTTATTGTTCACCAGCTACTGTTCACGTGAACAGTAAACTAGTTCAATAATGAACCAGATCGAACCAAAAAAATTTAAATATGGACCAAACCAACCAAACCAACCCAACCAAGACCATTCCTGCATTATCCTTTCTCTACCATCAACCATAACTATCGCTTTGAAAGAAATGTTGTAGTTCAAAAGAGGTCCCAGCACAAGTATCCATGCCAAAACAAACCCAAATCCTAGTCCAGTTGGTTAAATAAGAAGCCTCGTGGGATATATGGGTCATGGACACATGGGTTGAGAATTTTTATGTTCTCTATTGTAATTAGGCCTATTTTGAAAGCTCACATATTAAGGATAAGTGTCCATATGAATTCAACTAGTTAGTTGTATCTAGTCCTCTAAGTTGTGAAGTCTTGGGGATGTCAATAGGTTAGTTTTATTGTTAGTGGTGAAAGACATTGAAAATGTAAAGTTCATTAAATATCTTGAATCAGATCCAGTGCAAGTCCTTGGAAATGTATAGGCCATTAACTCTACCCTCTAGGAAGAAGTCCCAATGATCTCAACCTCTCTATAAAAAGAGTTGCCTCTAAGCATTTGAGATAAGAATTTGAAATGAAATTGGTTTATACTATTCCTCTGTGAGAGACAAAGCGATAGTTAGATGTTGTTCCTGATGTGAAGCTAGGGTTGATCGGGGAGATACTGGTTGAGGCTTTGGTGGGATGCCCTAATCATATCCTTTTATTTTCCTTCCATTGTTATAAATAAATGTTGGAAAAGAGGGGTGGATCTCGCACTGGTTCTTCTCTGGTTTGATATAGATTCAGCATTAGAAAACCCTAGATCCAAAGAAAACCAGCAGCGGTAGTCACTTATCATATTTCATCACTCAAACTTCTTCATACATATAGGCGCAACTTGGCCTCAACTAACCCAGGCCTGATAATTACCCTTGATGGCTGGTTTTTCTAGCTCATGAGCTAAAATAGGTTTGGGAAATGCGTACTTGTATATGTATCTAATACATAATGTGCTTTTATATATTATCTACTATGATAATGTATGGCATTTATCTGTATCTACTATAGACATAAACATAACTACCATCTATTAATACGATACAAACATACTATTTTAGTCTTGTAGCCTATAATGGAAGCACCACATCAAGTCAAATGTTTCTTTTGATCTGAAATGAAAATTACAAACAATTAAAAGTTAAACAAAACAATTTAGCATGATTTACAGGATCCAAATTTTCCTGTTCTATAACTGGTAAGTGGGCTTATATAGGATTGAGCCCAATTCAACAGGCAACATCAACACAGGGTTAGATTGGGCTGGTTAGGATTGAGGGCAAATGCACCCCCCAAGGTTGGACTATGGTCCATACCAACCTAACCTAAGCCAGCTTGAGTTGCACCTTTGCTCTGAAAACAGTCTTTTATACTACACAAGTGATCTGAGCTACTCTTCTACCCAATGAAGTTATAGTTCCCTGTCTGGTACAACAAGCATTTGATAATTTTCTTCAACCACCCCCACGCTTTGAATTCGCCATATCCATCCTACATTGTTAAATATCAACATCTCTTCATCATCTTTAATAATTTTTTATAATGAGGGAGTACATTTTGCATAGCCAACCATAAATAGTCAAGAATAAACTCAAAAAGGCAATGACAAAGGAAAATTCTAAGACACGATTAAATGGATCAGCTACTAAGAAATCAAAACAATTACTGCGGCAAAGCAAGAGAGAAAATAATACACTAACTCTGCCACAGCTAGAAGGAGAGAACTCTTTTACACAACCATGAAGCCACAGAAATCCAGAATCAGCCAAACCAAAACCTTATTACTCTTTGGACTTTGGGTGTTATTCATCCAGAGAATGCATTTTCCACAACAATGCTGCTTCTTAGTTTTGCATACCTTATAAAACTATAATCATACAGAAACTTCAAATTTTTTTTCCATTGGTTTAAAGATTCATATAATGATACAGAAACACGGATACAATAATAGAAATGCAGACACTTTCTGCACAGAAAAAAAAAAAAAAAAAAAAAGGAGGGATTCTTTTTTTAATTTATTTCAGGTCTGAACCAGGTGCCATGAAAATTACACTAGACTGCTGGTTAAATATCAAGGGGTTAGCTCAGTTAGTAAAGACCAACACCTCAAAGAGGTCATGAGTTGACCTACCTATATTTTTCCTATTCATATCGACCATCCCATTTACTTAAATAGAGAACAGTACACAAAGATAGGATGATATGGAAGTTCAGTTTCATGATACAAAAGTGCCATCCCAAAGCTAGGACGATGATGGCCACTAAAATTGTTCAATTTCTTGATTTAAAAACACATTTGATAGGCACAAACACTATAAATTGGGGGAATTTAGGCTACAGATTTGAAAAAAGAAAGAAGGGTATGGGAGATGTTATTTCCAAATCCATAAAAAAGGAAACTCAATGAGTCGGAAGGTCTTCTTCAGTATTCACAACTCTACTCTTCTTATTCTCTTGCTAGAGCCAAAACATAGCCAAAGTTGTTATCATTCGATAGGTGTGATTCCCCAGAAGCAAGACACATGCAGTTCACTCAACCTATTGGAAAAGAAGGATTCCATGCTATAACTTCCAGCTCTGCTCTCATGTTCATATACCATACCCATGGGTTGACTCACAAATTGTTGTGGTGGGGTTGTAACAAAAAGTAAAAACAGGTTCTCCTGGACTTCTCAAAGCAACATCTTTCCATTCTTCATCTAGGTACGATGTGGGGAAGTTTAGAAGGTCTGAAGAGGCAATGTTGACTTCCTTTGCTTTAATTTCTATTTATAAATTAGGATTTGTAGTTGCTGTCTGTCCTTGCTGCACCCAGTAGCCGGTATGCCACTCAACCACATATTTGCTGTAATGCTGTATGCAGTTTCCTGGCATACAATCCTCCATATTTAGTTATTTACCTCCTCCCGCATTGCAACACCCTGGGATTTGTAAATGCAAGAACAGACTGGGTTTAGTTTCAAGGATGATGTCGAAAACCACAGAAGTGGTGGTCGCTGCTAGGGCCAGAGCCCAGGACGAAAAACATTGCGCCTAACATCAGAATTCTGACCAACATATCAAAGACTACATTCCCATTAAATGATATTCAGGAGACAGGTTCACACTTCATACACCCACCCCCCAGATAAATAAAAACACACCAGTATTGTAAGCAAATTTACATATCATAAGTATTATGTAACACAAGATAATTCGTGAAAGAGAATTAAAGGACAGAGTTGAAAACCAAAGCGAGACTTAGCAAATCAGGATTCAGGAATAATTCGGAAGAAGAATAGATCGGAATGATTCGTTTTAGTAATTCAAGAATTCGGTCAAAATTGCGGTAAAAAAAAGGACTTAAAATAAAATTCGAATTCGGATTGGTTCAGGAATTATTCGTTTGTCTAAAAAAAATTCGGATATTAATTTTTAATATTTGGTGTTCCTATTTCACAATATCAATCAATTATCATACTTGCATAACATAAAAGTCACATAAAATTAGAATATTATTTAATTCATAACAATATAATACATAATAGAAGTGCACATGTTTATAAAAATGGATTATTAGATTTCATTACAATATATACATGTGAATTGTTAGATTTTAGCAAATGAAATTAATGACTTGCTTTATATTATGGTGTGATTTTTATACTCATATTTACTCATTGCAATATCAAACAAAATTAATGATTTATTTTGTATTATGATATGATTTTTATACTCATATTTTGTCCCACATTGGAAAAGAAAACGAAATTAATGATTTGCTTTGTATTATGGGATGATTTTTAGACTCATATTTAATCCTAGATTGGAAAAGACGCAAATAGTTAAGGCATTAAGTTTTTTTTAAAAAACTTTGCTAGGGAATGGTAGTGAAGGCATTAAGTCCTCCACTAGGTTAGTATTAATGTTTTTTTTTTTAGTATTTGAATCATTCGGTATAATTCGGATTCGGAAGAATTAATCAAGATATTTATCTCTAAACCAAAAAGGCCCGATTTTTTCCGAATCATTGAATATAATTCGAATTCGATCGAATTATTCTTATTATTCGTATTATTCGGTTTGTACGAATAATTCCACGAATTAAATAACTATGCTGAGAGAGAGAGAGAGAGAGAGAGAGAGAGAGAGTTAGTTACGAAGGACAAAGGAAGAAAGCCTAGCACTTCAAATTTGGTTCTGCAGCTTCGAAAACAAAAAAACACTGTTACGTGTTAAGGGTTTGTAACCATTTGGATTGTTAAGTTTCATCTCAAAGTTCGAATTTATCAGTGGAGGGACTCTCAAGTATATAATGTACCCAGGTTTCAGAATTAACCAATGTGAAACTATTTCTAACACTCCCCTCACGAATAGCTAGAGTGAGCATACAAGGGGAAGAGGAATCTGGAGCTCTGGTAGCAAGTTAAGTTTTCATCTCAAAAGTTTGACCTTGTAAGTGAAGGACTCTCAAGTATATAACTCCCTTGGTTCCACACTTAACCAATAGGAGACTATCCCAACAACAAACATTAAATCGGGCAAATACGAACCTTATCCAGTCATACCAAAATATCCAGGATTAGGGGTACACCCCATTAAACAAATCAAAACAATGAAGTGTACCAGGGAAAAAGAAGAAGCACAGAAGAACATATGAGCATAAACAGGGGGTAATCGAAGCAGCTGTCCCATCGGATCTAGACAATCTTGTTTTTTTGAACAAGAAGAGATAAAGAAGCCATTGCAATTGCTGGAAATACTAAGCCCACTAAAGGAACAAAACGGGGGGAGGAAGGAGGGTAGTTATCATAGAATGAATACCTTGATTTAATGATTTACTATATGTACCTATTATTATTCTAAAATTGTAAAGATATCTTAGAATTTATAAACTTAAACCTATAATTAAGTATATCTATT